>JAWWMK010000032.1:15969858-16021210 GCA_035047105.1 Galeopsomyia nigrocyanea | reverse complement strand
CCCGTCATTGAGCGATTTTTTTTGGTCAAGATATTAACAAAAAACGAGCGGGCTCTATCATTTTTAAACCGATAGTACACTTATTTACGTATAGAATAAGGCATTTCAGTATGATTTTTGGCCCTGTCGAAAAAAAAAAACAAATTCGTCTACGATATTCTACTTGTCGGTGTTATTGCACTTTCTCTACTTACAATAGTATGAAAACTTACAAATATACGTCTTGTTTTATCATAGAAAGGTAGTGAAAAAAATACTACTCTTAAATCTAGAAGAAGTTATCATATCGATTGCGTGTCTTTAAGTAATTCCGATTGTTAAAAAAAATACAATTCACAGTCTTTGAGAGCTTTTTGAAATTGAAACGAGAGATTGTCAATTGACCGATTGATTAAATGAAAAATTACAAAACTGAAACGTATTCCAAGAACTCGTTCATCTCCTGCAAGAAGTCGTCCTGTTGCGAGTAATGATAGTTCTTCTTCAACTTGTGCACCTCCACGTTTCCGCGATCGGTTCCGAGTGCCTAAAAAAAAAATCATTTCAATTATCCTGCTTTTATGTTGACATTCGATTCGACATACCAAATACTGATTCTGCATATCACGATTCGTATTGCAAGGCGACAGTCTGATACACATGACGTTGCCCCAACTCCTCGTCGAAACTGCGTCAGTTGGATCGACATCGCTGTTACTCAAATTCCACACGACGATACTGAAAAAAAAAATGAAATTTGAATTCAACAATTCTTTTCGTGAAAATCCAATTGTACGAAAATGTAAAAGTACCGAGAATACTCGTCCAGAACGTAAATTAACATTGGCTTTGACTTCGACCACTGAATATTTTTCACTCCGACGGAAGCTTTGCCATTCTTTAACGTCAGCAATGGTGTTTCGATGTTCGAAGTATGCAACCTTATACTTCCGTCCTTGCAACCGGCCTATTAAACATTGTGAAATTTATAAAATTTATTCGTAATTATAACAATTAGAAAAATAAGATCGGTACTTACGAGAAAATATGATTCTTTGAATGGGCATACTTCGATGCACGTGGTGCTGCCGCAAGAATCTGCAATACAAAATTCGAATATAATAAAAAAAACACAAAATAATTTTCGAAATATCAATCATCACAATCACTCACCCATTTCGTTGATTCTATAACAAGACTTATTACTTTTACCCCCGATACTATTCGCGTGTAAAATCTGCGTGTTATTAGTAGCTAAATACAAATAATTGCTGTCGGCGCTGTCGACTTGCATATCGACAAACTCCTTTTTCGCGTCGTTCTTTTTGAAGAACAAAGGCACCTCTTGACTCTTAACGAGTTTCACTTTACCCCATGGTGTTAGACCAAGATCGTCCGAATTCGCGCTCAAATTTCGCAAAACGCTCCAAATAATCAAACGTCCCTCGTCGTCCAAACTACAGATCTGAATCGACACGAATTTGTCGTTGAGACTTTCCGTGTCATCTTGATCGACTTTTGACAAGATTCTTATCGCTATAACCGGAGACAAGTGAGATTCGGTTTCCCAATTGCCAGCAGTTGTGTAAGTTGGACTTCGAACTATCCATTCCATTTCGTTGACTTTGTCGATGATCTTCTGATGATGCGTTTCGTCTTCTCGTAAATCCCATACGCAGATCGAGCTGCGAATGTACGATAAATATAAAATTTAGTTTGTTTTTTTCAATGAAACTTGTACTATAAGTGGAGTGTACGTACCCATCTTGAAGACCAGCGAAAAGAATGTTATTATTCGTACAATGAAAGCAGCAAGCTGTTATTGGATTCTGCGAGTAGAATAGTTTGGTCGGTGTCGACGGTTCGTTGACGTTCCACACGCAACCGATGCAGCATTCTTTTATGTAATCTTGCTTGGTTGAAATTTCAATTCCCTGCAAATGTTTCGAGTACACGATAATTATCGTACGAGTCGAATGACAACTATGATAATGAAAAAAATTTACCTCTTCCATGGAAGCATGAACGCTAACGAGAATCTTATTGTTCACCTCGCAGTAGTTTAGCATAACGACTCGCCTGCCAGCCAGAAATGACAGTGAATTGACGGAAAGTTTGATGAAACCTTCGCTGAATGGAAAATCGTGCGTCTCGTTTTGAAGAATATTTCCTCCATATTCTTTCTCCTCCAACAATGCTAACATGACTTTCCCAGCTCTACTCAAAAATTCATTGAGTCGCAGTACGTCGTAGGTTGGATTTGTCGTTGAAATATTATCCGTATTGTCACCACCGACTCCCGCGTGCTCGATTTTAAATAGTTTCACGTCCTCGCTTTTCTTCAAATTGCTTCTGCACTTCACTGGAAATTGCGTCCATTTGTTCTCCACTTCGCTCGTGTCCGTTTGGATTTCCACGTCGACGTTGTCTTCGTTCGTTTGCGTCGATGCCTTGAAAGAAAAAATTTTTTAATGTATTTTCTTGTTGGAAATTTAAATTTCAAATCGACAAACCTGTTGAGCATTTAACTTTCCGAAACTTCGTATGTACTCGTCGTAAGATATCGGCTGTGACTCGTACAACGACCATCCGACACTGTCCAATTTGATCATACTCATCAGAATTTGGCCTCTCGTGAGAACTTTTTTTGGCGGTTCCTGTTTACAATACAAATATTCATGACTCATATCCATATTAAATTTAAAACTAAAATTTTACCTTCTTAACTTCTTTCTGCTTGGGTTTCTCCTGATTCGTTAAAGAGACTTGCGACACCGGCGGAGATTTGACGAAATCACCCGATCTAGCATCTTCGAAACCTTCATCCGTCGATGACGGCAGTGATTTGGTCTCCGAATGCTTCTCTTCCCTACCAATCACGAAAAAAACTATTTCGCTCATAAATCACTTTAGGTTTTGATAAAAAAAAAAGTTTGAAAAAAAAAAAAATAAAATAACGAAAATATTTATTTTGCAACAAGTTTTTTACGAACCGATACGGTTGATTCGTTGCTTGTCTGGGTTCCGGTCGCGTCGGCGGAGACTGCAACCTTACAGACATCAATGATTCGATCAAAGCTGCTCGTTTTTTCGCTTCGGACAATTCGTAGTGGCCCGAATCTAACATGTTTTCCTCCTCGGTTCTTCGTACTTCGGCACTGTTTATCGTTTTTTGCTGAAAAATACAAGCGATATGATAAACTATGGCACTTTGTTTGAATATATTGATATTTCAAAAAATGGAACCTTTTGATCGTTACTGCGTAGTATAATTGGTTCCAAATCGATACTGATAACACTGTTATTGTCCGACTCCTCGCCAATTGGTGTTCCGCTATATGTTTCAAAATCCGACTCGTATTCCTTGAACATAATTCATCAATGTTAAAAAATTATTTCCTTAAAAAGTATTTTATTTCTGCCTACCTCAAAGTCTTCTTCGTAACTATACATTTCGTCATCATCGTCTCTCGCAGCAGCTTCACCTTCAACTTCAACAGCAGCAGCAGCAGCTTCATCAACTTCCACAGTAGCTTCATCATTAACCTCGACAGTAGCTTCATCATCAACCTCGACAGTAGCTTCATCCTCAACTTCCACAGTAATTTCATCCTCAACCTTCGCGGCAACTTCATCCACAACTTCAGCAACAATTTCCTCTTGAGCTTCCGGTGATTTCACTTCTCGATTTTCACTCGCCGAATGCAAAACTTTGACTTCACTCGGGCTCAGTGTTCTCGATTTTCTTCGTTCTCTCGAAGTTTTCCTTGGCAGTGGTTTGTCAGAACTTTTCGCCTTAACTGCATTTTCCACAGTTTTCAAAGTCTTACTTTTCAAAGGTAGCTTTTCAGTAGTGCTCTTCTTCGTTGCAACTTTGTCCGTCGACTTTTTCTCATTCAATTTACTCGCCATACTCTTCGGAATAAAAATCGTACTCTCGCCTCTCTTCTCACTGTAATGCGCTTGAACTTTGTCCTTCGTACTCTTCCGCACTGTAGTACTCTTCGTTTTCTCAACCGTACTACTACTCGTCTTCGCGACAGCAGGTTTCTTTGGCTTTTTGACACCAGTGATAGAACTCTTCGTCGAAGATTCATCCAAGCTCGATTTCGACGACGACAACAATCCATTTTGCTTCAATTGCCTCAATTTCACGGGATTCTTGTCCGGTAGAATACTCTTATTGCTCAATGAACTGCTACTGACTACTTTTTTAATTTTCTTATCGCCGGACGTTGCTGCTTTCGCATTATCGGCGATCTGCGGCTTTGGCTCTTTCCTTTTCCTCTCGACTTTGTCATCGCTGGTGCTTTCTTTGCTCGCGACTTTGGATTTCAACTTCGACAACGGAGCTCTGCTCTTTTTCGCATCGACGCTCGTCTTCTTGATCGCACCCTGCGGAAAAGGTAATGTGTCACTGTTGAAAAATTCATAGGCAGCCTGCTGCTTTCATTGATTGAAATGTTAAACTAGGTTAAACGCGCGATATATTATCTGTCGTCGTATTATGTATATATATACTCTCAATGTAACCTAGTGGTTTAACATTAGCAATAATAATGTGAATTTCAGATAAATAAAATGACATTTCTTTTACGTACCTTCGTACTCGACATCCTTGCATTAATTTATTTGTTTGGACAGTCGTGAGGGCGCCATGTCACATCGTCGTTGGATGACGAGATGCAGGTGTCAGCGATGTGGCAGGTGGTAGCAACCGACGAAACACACCACATAGAAACCAAACGATTCAAAGAACGCTAATTCTTCGTAACGATTTTTTTTGTAAGAAAAAATCTCGATTTACGTAATTTTTTCTTTTACATGATTATCAAGCGTAAAATGATATTTTCACTGGCGACCGTTGGTGGCGCGATCACTCGCAACATTTACCATCACCACCACCCCCACTGATACCATATTGTATACTAAGTTGTTACCAGGGGTAGCGACGAGTTGTACATACCTCGCGCTGCTGCCTCGACTGCAGCGACGCACTTGACATTTATTTGAAAAATAACGTTACTTACTTCGGCTCCTATGTCAATTTGACGGTTGTTGTTTTATCGATTGCGTGGTTATAACCAGGCGTAAATTGGATGACCTGTGTGTGTGTGTAGATTGATCGATCGCAGGCTTTGTTTTCCTTTGAATGTGCGCAGTATTCAGTGTTATGAGTCATGTCATAACGATAATTATAAAAGTTTTGTTGAATGTTTTATAATTGGCAAAGTCTGCTTGTACTCCAGATCAATTGTTTTTACTAATTGGTTATGCCTATTGATCCATAAGTTTAATTTTCTCGAATCGAGTTAGATATTTAAATATTAAAAAAAATAAAATATAAGAATTTATTGTTTTTAGTTCCTTCTCCCCCCCCCCCCCTCTGGTTTTGAATTTTTTCGTGTAAATAATGAAATAGTGAAATTTGAAAATGATGAAATGTCAATGTCAACAACAAAAATCTGGAGTACGAGTGTTTCTTAGCGTAACCTACTTCGTCGAATAACGTTAATTAATTGTTTGCTCATCGTATTTCAGTAAATTTACGTTAGTTGAAAGTATTTAGTTGTACGACAAGCATCTACTTTAATTTTCGATCATTTTTTTTATATATACTCCAAATTTTCATTCTTTTAAGATCTGGCGTACGAGTAACATCGGCCTTTATAATTTTATATAGACTACTTAATTCATTTATTATAGTCGCGACACATTTTTATTAATTATTCAATTGTAATTAAAGTAAAATTATGCAACATATAACGTTCGAAAAACAAAAACTAAACACTCTGAGATCGAATATTTTCAATGAAAAAAAAAATTGTTTTGTATCGTACCGCAGCAAACTTCGCGTTTGTTTTGTTTTTCTTTGCTCCTAGTTTTTCTCGTAAAAAACCATGACGCATCCAAATTGAAAAGTTCATCAAAAAAAAAAAATACTTTGCATGCAATAGTCAACAAATTATTGTTAAGTTCAAATTCGACGAAAGAAGCAATAATGGCTATCCGAAATCGTGACGGAAAACGCGTGAGAATACAGTCGGGACATCAAGAGCGAATTATCGAGAGACGAAGTCGACGGACTAGTAGACAATCTTCGCGAAAAGCTCCCGCGGTAAATTTTCTATTTCTACGATCAGTAGTTTAGAGATAGTATGATAAGCATTATCGTTACATAATTATTCATATTTGTTAATTGTTTTCGATGCAAACATAGCCTCCAAATACAATTGCATTCACAACTATAATTTACGCGATGCATTTATAGAAAAGAAGAATGCGAAAAATGCGAAGTGCCGTACGTCGATCCCAAGACCAGCCGCACTGGTACTGCAAAACCCATCAGCCGACGGTAGCTCAAGTGGTCTACCAATTTTTGGAACGCGCGTCGAATCGCAGTTCCACCAAGAGTCAAAAGAGCAATGCGACCAGTCAGTTTCGTCAACTTCAACGACGCAAAACTTCCAAACGACTCAGACCCGATGTACCGAAGAAAATCAGACCGAAAATAGAGGCTTTTGAAATGCCCAACGAGGAATACAAGTTTCCGTACTCGAAGCTGCCTTCGGACGAAGGTAAATTGCTTTTTGTGCAAAGTTTTGCGTCGATTAACAATATTTTTATTTTATTGCAGCCGAGAAAAGTATAGAGAAATGCATATACGAAGTACTGTCCTTCGGAACAGTTTTGGGTTTGCTGGTACCAGCCGACAAGGAAGGAATGACATTCCGCGTGTCGTCGGACATTGCTCTTTTCAAAAACGAGCATAATAAGAATCAGGCGCGAAAGCGAAAATTCGAAATTCACGATCCCATGGGAGAACAATACTGCGAGTGTGAAACGAAGTGTAATTGATTATTTTTTTTTATTAACCGCTCGAATTCAATAAAACGCAAGTGCAATGTCGTAACTTTGAAATTTTTTTGTATTTCTACATTTTACACGTTATAATCTCTACGAGCTAGGTAAAATATTTTAAAATTCAATTTGGAATATCGTTCGATCAGATTATCTCAAACTCGCGCCTGAAAATTTCTCTTGACGCATTCCTTTCTACAATTTCTAATCCATCTTTTTAATTCGCGATCTCGATCAACATCGAGTTGAGCGTTTGCTGCTGCTGCTGCTCCATTTCCTTCACGGCCCCTGATTTCACGCAACGCGCTATCGTCAGATGCTACATCATCATCGTCGTCGTCGTCGTCGTCGTTGTTGTTATTATCGTTTTGTGGTTCTTGTTGTTGTTGCTCGTCGGGTGCTTCGTATGATTCGTTGTCGTCGTCGTCGTCCGCGAAATCGATATCGAGGTTGCGCGCTGCATCCAATAGCACGTTTTCTTCTCTTGCTGGACTAGGTCGAATAAATGGGGTTTTAGTGGTTGCTGGATAATTGCGTTATTGATATTTATGCAAGAACATTTTTTTTTGTAATTTCAGAAGCAAATTTCTCGACTTAAAAAAACAACTTTTTTTTTTATTCAAGACATGTTTTTTTGTGAATAGCAACAACATTTGAGAATTTTCTTAGTGTATCGTATATTGCGAAAAGATAACCCTTTTTTAGATAAATCAATCGACGAAACATTACAAATTGATAAATTAACTATCACTTTTAAATATTTAAAAATCAAACCTTCGTCGTCTCGGAGTACTGTGTCCCAAATTCACCAAACATCGCTGATCAGCGACAGCACTTCTATCGAAATTCAGTTCATCTCTCCTACGAGGACTTCGGATACGTTGCTCGCTACTCAAACCGAACGTAGCGTTAGCTGAAACATCGTTCAATTGCAAATTCGTTATATCTCGTTGAGCTTGCTCGCGACTTATGTCCTCCTCGACACTGGTTGGTATCGAGAGTTCAGTTTCGGAACTTTTCTGCATTGTAAAAGGAAAAATAAAGTTCGTTGAATAATCGACGGAATAAATTTAAAAAAAATTGTTCGAACCTTCGTATTCGCAGGATTCTTGCGCTTACAACCCGGTGACTTACGACGTGGGCTACGTTCTTGTTTGTTACCGCAACGCGATTCGTCCGGCATCGATTTATTAGCGTTAGATTTTTGAGTTTTCGTCAATTGACAAGCCAACGGACCGACTAGACTGTACAAATCTTTTCCTTCGTTTTTGACGAATCTGCCAACACGCAAATTAAATAAATTTTATGCATATTAAGATTAAATTACGAATACTCACCCTTGACAACAAGTTCGTTTGAGGGCAGTGCGAACTTGCCCCTCGATGTCGCCACCACTCTCGAAATTATTTTTCACGTAATCGACGATCTCGCAAGCTGTCGCGCAATCATTGTCGCTCTCCTTTTGTCGGCCGATCGCACGTATCGCCTCCATAACGCGTATGGAGAATCGCTTCGACTGATTGACGCCGATGTGTCGCGAATTGCTGCACGGTTTTGGACAACTTCGTTTTCTATTACGCTGCAAGGATTAACGTGATGTTCAGTACGTTGTCAATTTAATTTAAAAATGTATAGTATGTTTGCAGAAAAAAAAACACTTGTTTGTTAATATCATCATAACCTCATATTTTTAAAATGAACGTATAGAAATAAAAATCAATATTTGATTATTATGATAATACGTCACGTTCTTGAGGTTCCTCACAGCGTTGACGCTCGTTTAGTTTGCGTTTCCTCTCCTTGGCCAATTTCTCTTGGTGATCCTCCTCGAGTATGTTGTCGATAGTCGCGTTTATTTCTTCCGAGGTTGTACTCTCCTGATCACGACATTGCATCTTATTTTATTCACTGTGGATTTGATAATTTCATCGTTTCAACGTGTCTCGCGATAATGGAATTTAAGAATGTGAAAAAAAATGTTTGTTAGTTTTGTAACCTATTATTTTACTGTGAAAATATACGTGAAGTTAGTAGTTGAGTGAAATTGATACACTGTAAATTAGCTGTAGATTAGCGTATATATTAAGATTGGAAATTTTTTTTTTCGAATTCACTAGTATTTTATCAGATTATAGAATTGTAAAAGTATTCAAAGTAAACTATTAAAAAATACTTGAATTACATTTGTAATACTGTAGATGAGTATTTATAAGAACATTAATTAGCTTTTATCCAATTTCAAACTATAAAAAAGCTCGAAAAAATATTTCTACAGTACATTATTTTATTTCAGTTTAAAAAATGTAAAACATTATCGAATTTTTCAATTCTATTGTTCTCTCATCAAATTATATTACTTCAAATATTGAAAACGCAATCCTTGACAACCTACGATTCCATTTCAAATAAAATTGAACAATTTTGAAACAAGAAAATAATAAAATTAAAAGCTCGCTACTCAACGTATTTACATCTTTTCCCAATGCACCGAAGCATTGATTACCCGAGCAAAAAGTAATTCCACGAGCGTAGTTTTTTTTTCTTATCAGATCGCCATCTGGTAATCGTTCCATCTTCGCGCGCAAGCTTCCAGCGAAGCTCTACTTACCCTCCGTAAAAAAAAAGCTCGTCACCGAGTGCATAATGCACGACCGTCGGCATGTTACAAATTGCGCGGCGCGTTACGAGCTCGACGCGCATCGATTTGCAATTTCCTCCTTTTCCCCCGCGGCAGCAAAGATATGAATTATAGTATTCGTTGGAAGAAAACAAAAAAAAAACTATGCGCTATAAACTTCGTTAAAATTTCAGCTGTGTATACCTGGAAAAAAGGGGATATATAGTATATACATATCGAGAAACTATGCGTATTACTTGTTTAATAATTGAACGCGGTTTCTGCGGTAATTAAAGTGCCCACGCGATCTTTCGACGTTTCTTTAGCCCCTTTTAACGAGTTGTAAGTGATGGCTATGTGTATGTTCGCGTCGGGGATGGGTTATTATTGACGCTAATGATAGACTTGTTTGTGAGAGCTATACGCCGATTTTCATTTCATCGTTGTTAGCTACATTTAAACGTTCCGCGCGTTTTATGAGTGGGTATTATGATTTATAAACAATGAGTATATGGATTAATTAGTATTTTGTAATTAGTAACGATGGTTTCGTTGCGTATTTTATAATTTATATTTTTTTGATTGATTGCACGACTTTGATCACGTGTAATTCTTGTAAAAAGATTAGTGAAAATTAAATATGTACATTAAACGTTGCGCGCGTTGTATAACTGAGTATTATGATTTATAAACAATGAGTATATGGATTAATTAGTATTTCGTAACTAACGACTTTAATCGCGTATGATTCTTATAAAAAGATTAGTGAAAATTAAATATGTAGATTTATTCGTTTCATTTCAAATTGGATTTTTTTTTATGAAATAATTATAAAAATAATTAGCGAAGATCAAATATACCAATTTAATTAAAAAAATATTCGCAGTTTTTATATTCCAATTATTTCAGCTATAAATCTATCGTAAAAATCGAATTTTACTGTCACTCATAACAAACACCTTGAACGAAGTAACAGCCAATTATAAAGTCGTCAAAAAAAAAACAAACAAAAATCACACGGCGAATTTGGGCGATAAAACTCTCGGAGAAGGTGCGAGATTTCGTGGCGCGACGTCTAATTGCGCTCGCATGCAAGGGCAAGTAACTTGATGTTGTATATATGTGTGTTTGGGGGGAAGCAAAGACGAGTCGACTTACGTGCATGACAGTGTCGCGTGCGTAAGCAGACTTGGCCCCGAAGTTATCTCATCAAGTCGTCACGAGGACGATGCCAAAGTTTGCCCTTCGTGTGATTATATTTTCTCCCCTGAAGCTTAAACGACGACCCCCTTTTAATGTTGTTTTGTTGCGGGAGCAGTAAATACTTTTTTATGGTCTTATCGCTGTTATTTCTCTTTTTTTTCCTTTAGCAGTTTTTGTAGAAAAGATTTTTTTTGTGAAACTTTATGTTGTGAAAAATACTATAAAATGCGATGAACGAAAACAATCTTCATTTTTTTAACAAACGTGAATTGTTTTCTTTTTTTTTTATTTTAAATTGCCACCCTGAATGTCTAAAATAAATTAAAAATATTTTGGAGATGTAATCTACAATAGGATTTGAACGCTGCGACTGAAATGTCGATTGTTTATAACTTCAAATCTGATTTTTAAAAAATCATTTGCGACGCATTAAATTTTCAGTGGAAAAGCTGCAAGTAAGATGGAATGTTACTTTGTCAATAGCGTCACGAAAAAATCTACGATAGCCATAACAATATATATATTGACTTTAATATTTCCACTGTTGATTTCACGGTCACCACGGATAAATTTAATGACCGAAGATTTTCCTCGAAGCCCGTGATTCACTATTTGTAATCGGCATTCTCATTCTATTAAAACGGCATATAAATACTCCGATTATGATGATTAATTTATTGACATACATTGTTTCATAATGTAAATGTAAATAAAAATTTAATATTATTATTTTAATTTTTTTCAATGGACGTGCTCACCTTTTTTTCTCATCACCTTTTAATTTCTTACGAAAATTAATGCTCGGAATGCGATTGGCATTGTCGTTGAAATCGAACAACAACAAAAATATTCCACGCCACATTGCTACTTTAGAATTCGTCCGGAAGCGAATTAATTCGGAACACGCGGCTGAACAGTAAGCGACGTAATGGCAGTTGAGATTTGTCTAGTAACAAGCAGAGCTTAGTGCGAAATAATAAGTTGAGTGGCTATACTACTGAACTGTATATCTTACGGTATTTTCCACCTACGAGAACTTTCATCCATCAATTGTTCTATTTTGTGGCTTTGAAAAGTTCTCATTTTTGACAATTTGATTGTTCTTATAAAAATCTCAAGGCATTGTTTGGATTTTTGCATAAATTTTTTTTTGATCATATCGTTCCAGATTACTCTTTAATTGGAACATACGATGTTTACATCATAACATTCGATAAAACATACAACGTTTCCCTCGTCCAATAATTCATATAGATATTTTCAATGAAAATGCTGTCGACTGCGTGCACGAAAGCAACGTGGCGATTGCAAAAAAGTGTCAATGTCAATAATTCAATCAAAATTACAAAAAAAGGTGCAACGAGATTGTAAGCCCACCAAGTTAAAACCGCTTTGGGTCTAGTTCTGATTTATGAAAACTAGTTTTTCAACGAGTCCCAATTACATCGACCTTCTGATATAAATGTGTGGTTCTGATTGAAAATTTGTTTGCCGTGACAAAATACCTTGATCCTTTTGTTTCGTTTTGTTTTTCTTCGTTGTACCATGTGAGACCATTGAGCTCGTTTAGCTAATACGTATATATACGACCTGTTAAGGAATCACCTGACCCTGTTTATTCGACACGAGGGTTTTATTCGAATTAATTGAGTCGGTGCATTTATGTTTGATGATTGAATAAATATGTTTTGAAAGAAAATATAATTAGTCGTATCGAGAATGTACAAACGCTTTTGAACGTTTCTTTGCGGTATTTTTCAATTATGGCTTTTTGAAATATTAAAATTATTTACCAATTCTTGTATGGTAAATTTTTTTTTGCACCATTTTTTTTAGAAATCGCAATGATGACGTTTTTTTACGTATCTGTAACTGATATTTTTTATCCAAATGCGGAAATACAGTAGTAGACTTTGGTATTTATATAATTCGAAAATCATTGTGCGGTTTGTGCACATATTTTTTTAAATGTCAACTTTTCGTTGTAATTGCTCGCTTTAAATTCATATCGAAATTCCAATGATATGTAACTATTAAATGGAATCTTTTCAGAGTACGTTAAAATTATATATTATCTTCTCAATAACAAAATTTCTTAAATCAATAACATTTTTCTGAAAAATAAGAAATTCATTTCTAACATTACCTGAATAGAATTTTCATTACTTACAATAAATTAAAAAAAAATGTAACAATATGTAAAAAATCTTTTTCAGATTCTTTTTAACGCTCATTGAATCGAAATTATTTCAATTCTTTATAAAAAATCTTTATAAGTGAAATATATTTGATGCATAATATAACATGAAAAAAAAATTAGAATATACGCTGGAAAAATACAGCGTTGTTCACGAATCAATGAACTTTCGTGGATGACTGATTGTACACAATGTTTTTTATCAAACGCGCAAGCAAAAAATTATCAGAAAGAAGTTTATTCCAAATGAGAAACTGGAATATTCTGGAAAATTATTCAACAATATACACTTCATACATAAAAAATCGATAAAACTTCAAGTATAATTTGGAATTGACAAAAGATAATAAAAAAATCTGCAATAATACTGTAAATCTCATACGTCGGATAAATAAATCAGCCGTAATCAGAGGCCCACAAAAAACTTTCTCACCGCTCCGACACATACGCCAAACAAGGCTCAATCTTAGCATTAGGCTAAAATGACTACGGAAACTTTTTTTTATTTCATTGCATGAAAGATTGTACGCCCTAATGCTGCTTTGTTTGTCGAGTCTGTGTGTATGTGTGGTTGTTACGGTGGGGGAGCCGTGCCGTAGATTCACTTTCAGGTCAACACCACAATTTATCAATTGAAAAATATTAAAGCCGACGATTATCTCCAGTGTATATAAAGAGCCGGCCGCTCCACCGTGCTTCATTCAGTCGCTTGCAGTGTTTGCTATACTAAGTACCTTACACAAGAAGTCTCTCGCTCTCAGTGATCACAAACTGCCAATATGAAGACCATCGCCATTGTTCTTGCCGTCTGCCTTGCCGTCGTCTATGCTGTGAGTTTGTTTTTAATTTTTTTGATTTTTTTCTCGAAAAAAAATGTTTTTTTTTTTAATTTCATTGCTGAACTACGGTTTCACTTTAATTATTATTTTACAAGTTTAGCAAATATTCTTATATTTTGTTTGAAATGTACAGTTTTTTATTATCCATAAGTATTCATAATAAAATAATTTTACAAAACTAAATACAAGTTTCGTAAAATATATGTATAAATTCCAAAACGAATTTGCACAATTATTCACATGAGTTTTCTTTCGAAAGATAATCGCTCAATGATTTTTTCAAATAAATTATGATGCATTATACAATATGAAAAATACATGAAATTTCTTTTGATTGCAGGATGACCCACTCAAGGACATCCCCAAGGACCTCATCAAGACCTGCTTGACCGAGAATGGCTTCGACGCCGCCCAATACCCCAACGGCTTGAGAAACGTCAAGGTTCCCGACAACCAGGAGAAGAACAGGGACTGCTACTACGCATGCATGATGAAGAAGATGAACCTGGTAAAAATTTCATCGAAATAATCATTCCAGTACTCTTTTTAACACATATTTTTCGTGTTGTTTTTGCAACGTGCAGATGAAGCCCGACGGTATGCTCATGGAGGACCACCTCAAGACTAAATTCAACATGAACCTCGAGACCCTCCAGAAGGCAATGAACACCTGCAAAGCTCAGGGTAAGTATATATATATATATATCAAAATTTATTTTTTTCAAAACCTATGAATAATTTTTCTTTTTTTCTGTTTTTTTTTTTATCATACAGTTAAGGGAAATGACAGCTGCAAACTGGCTGCCTGCCTCATGGCCAACCGAGGAATCTAAGTACTCAATTTTAACTACCTTTCTTTGTTTTTTTTTCGAGGCACTTATTCCACTTGAGCCTTGAAATAATCGTCGATTAAGTTGTGTCAATTATTTTCATGTATTGTCATCGAGTGTCAAAAATAAACCCGCTTTTATTATAAGATCGTAATACACTGTTTTTTGTCTTATTAATTATTTCGATTCTCCAAACAACTCCTATAATACCATAATTTCCTTATATTTTTTGGTTGTTTTTGTAAAAAATTTTAACTATCAACTTAGAGAAATCAAATTTAAACTCAAATCATCAATAACGAAACAAAGAATCACGCACTTTCCACCGCAACCGATAATTTATTCACCAAAGAACAAAAAAAAAGTACTTCTGTGTGTAACAAAAAAAAAATAAAATTGATTGCTGTGTAGCAAGTATAAGGGATCATCGTCCATCGCTCGAAAATAACCCCGGAATTATCCTTTTCGAGCGCATCACGTTCCCTTCCGCATTCGATGATATTGCATTATAGGTCGACGCACACGACACTTAAAAAAGGAGTTCAACGATCACGCGCTTGTTACTAACTATACACACACGCCGGTTAAATTTCCATAATGTATGTTAGGAACTCGCGGCCTATTCTCGAATCTTTCTATTATATTATTTGCTTACCACGGTATTCACACTCGCGCGCTCATTAAACTGATGAGCCAATTTTTCAATCAAGCGAAAATTGAGGGGATACTTTCACTATGCGGGTCAACGAGCAATCTTTATTGTTTACTGTTTTATTATTGAGTTTTTTTTTCTCTTTCTCTCGTCTGATGTGTGGCTTTTGTACCAACGTATTAATGTAATTACGAAGGGAGGTATGATTAAGAACTTTTGTTGCAATGATTTTTGAAATTTTGGTTGTATGATTGAAACACTTTAGATGGATTTTTTTTAATGAAAGTTATAAATCATAAGTATTTCTCTATTAAAAAAGGTTGTTGAGAATAAAATAAATTTTCAAATAATCATAAAAAAATAGAATTTAAAACGAAAAATAACGGTTAATCGTCGCATTGTATATTCTACGAAACGTGTCAATTGCAAGCACACATAACACGCAACGACGATAGAACCGTCGGCCGACGTAATAGGGGATTTCAATGCGGCGTCAGAATATGACATAACAGTGTATATCGGTGCTGCGAAAAGTTCGTTTTGTGCGAAAGCTCTGTGATCTAAGAATTCAACACCATGGTGATTTTTTTTTTCAAGTTTATCAAGAAATATTCGATATGCATGTACCTTCTCTACTTTATTAATTCATTCAAATCGGTAAAACTTATTTCAGTATATAATCAATTGCTCTGTATTATCGTGTCATTCGTGTAGACGTAATTGAATAATTAATATTTAGTTGTAATCCGTCTTACGATCAAGTGTTCTTCCAATAAATTCACAACAATTTTCAACAAAAATACAAATTTTTCCACACTCTATTCTATGACAATATCTCATCTCGGAAATGCCCGCGAATTTTCTTGCGAATTATAACGCTTTAGCCCATCAAATTAATCTTTCGCGCGTCGTACCGAGTGGCCCGTTACCTCATCCACCTCGTTTAACCCTCCGCTGTAGTTTTCGCAATCGCGAATAATTCACGAGCCGACAGGTTGCACACGCAATCAACGAAAGCTCGACCCTTCCCGGTTTGTAAGTCTCATTGCTAATTTGGCATTTTGTTTCCGTTTAAGTGAACGTGCAGCTGAGAAAACGGAAATGGAAATGGTGATAATTGCATACCGATAATTTGCATTAGGTTTCAGATGAAATTTTCGATTTGCGATGCTAAATTGATGGTGTGGATTGGATTTTTAACGATTATAAATTATTTTTTCAATTTTTTTTTAGATTGCTCAATACTTTTATTATTTTAAAATATCAATTTTTTCAGCTTGGAACTAGTGTAGAAACAAATTTTTAATAAATGATAGTAGAAGATGAGAAAAATAATTTTTCAATTTCACTGTGAGTGAATAGTTCAATTTCATTTTTCAATTATGAATCGGGTTTAGAAAATTACGTAAGCAAGCTAAAATATACAATATACTTCCATACGTTTAAACTATATTTAAATTAAAGGCAATACATCAATCAAAATTGATTTCACCCCCCCCCCCCCCCCCCCACCCTCCTAAACTATTCAACATTAAATTCAGCGCAAGTTTCGAGCGTGCAATTACAGCCAAATCATCATATCACGCAACAATCTAATTTCGCATCGCGCAAGTCAGTCTGAGCCCGAGTAGATCTCAAGGCTACATACAGTATATACAACTTCGAAGAAACTGCGAGCAGCGAAGGGGGTATAGATTGTACATATATACCATCAATCGTACTCGTGTAATTAACCGTATATAGGGATGATACTTCCGCGACGTATATATGCCGTGTGTTTATATGTTCTCCCTCACCCCCTAATTGCACGCGACCGAGTAATTCGCCTCATAATAATTATCGTACAGCGACGCGCGCGAGTTGCGTGTCCGAATGAGTTATGATATGCCTGTATATGTATATGTACGACGCAGCTGGATTTTTTTTTTTATTTGGTAATATTTTTCGACGATTATCGACGATGGCACGAGGCTTTTAAAGTGGATTTTTTGGGTGATTGATGGTGATCACTTTGGTGTGTGCGATCGGATTATGAATTTATTATAAAAATTGATAGTGCTTAACGTTTGTGTATTTTCCTAAACCTCTCTTTATTTGTCTTTTTAATATTTTTTGTACTGGACACGACGTTATTTATGTTCTAAATTGCAATTACATTGTTCTTCCAACATAGAAAAAAAAACTAGACATATCGGCAAAAAAAAAATAATATTGACCCAAAACAACCACGCTTACAGATCATATTATTAGTCAACCAGTCGCGCACGTGCACAAGCGCGTATATAAGTGTGACAATTAGGGATCTATCGCGTGTGCCGTTGTACAGCAGCACATCAAACGTCAAAGTTGTCTTTTTCAGTCGACAGGTGTACAGGTGTGTATGTATATGTCGGGGGGTGGTACATACGTATATACAGAGCTCGTTATTTCACCTCCCCATCTATGCGTTAATATTTGAAGAGTTATGAGGGGGTGCTGTGACCCCACAGAACACGTGTGATTTATTTGCAGAAATTAAGAAGGGGGGCGAGTGAAACTATCGATGTTTGAGCTCGTAAACGGGTACACAAAAGATTATATTAAGCTAAGGCTGTTGATTTACCTTTTTGATCGGTGATTTGGACAATGTTTGCTTGGATATGGAGTGGATATCACGAGAGAATTATCGAAGAGTTCAGAGCCAAAATTTCTTGGAAAGATTCTAGTAATTTTTATTAAATAAATTATGAAACCTTGTTTAGTAGGTAAATTCATTTTTTTTAATCGCGTGTAGTCTAGATTGTTTTACTCGTTGAAAAAAGTTTATAAATAAAATAAAAAATCAATAAGATAACATGTAATGTTACATTCTTATTTTGAAAATTTAATTTAACAAATTAATATTACGAGTGAATGACAAGCCTTCAACGTACGGAATTAAAAATAATTGAATAATTAATCCGCATATTAATAATGAACTTTGTAATTTTAGTTATCATAGAGACATTATAAGTTCGCTACCTTTTAATTTAATGAAATTCACTGTCGGTGTGTATAATTGACAATATCGCATGAATATCTTCCGAACTATTAATTAAAATCAATTGTATCTTATAATAAAAATATGATAGTCAAACTATATTATTATGCTCGTCCTCAATTTCATTTCATGAATTCGTAAAAAATTTACTCATCAGTGCTTCTTTCCAATTTCATCGTAATCTATAAATAATGAATACTATTGGTCATTGAAAAAAAATGTTATTTCAAGGTGGAAAGTAAAATACTTTCGCAACAGAAACGTCTATCTGCTGAACTCACTTGAAATTCGATAATCATATGCAAACTAAAAACTTCTTTCCACGACAATCCAATAAAAGATTCATAAATGAAACACTTCATTCAAGTGGAAATCAACGTCGCAGATAAGCCGCTAGAATAGAAAACATGTGTATGACAAATGACAGAATAAAATCAGAATTACTCGTCAGCGACGAAGATGACATCGCGCCCTCGCAATCCATTGCGCGAGGCTTTCGCTTATATCGCGATCGTCGACGCCCCTTCTACCCCTCTGCGTGTATACCACGTGCGCGATGACGAGTCGCGCGTCGATTAATTATTCAACCGTCAAATCGCTCTCTTGATCTTTTTGTTTTCGAGCTACAACGAAATTTGTTGTTAGATGCTTTATTTGTTATTTTTGAAAATTTTGTCCACTTTTGGGTGTCAAAGTATTTTTGTGTTCAGAGTAAGTTTAGTAATAAACTCCTAGCGATGCAAATTATTCATATTCAAATGCTTGATAGAAATTCTTGATGATGTTCTTATTTAAACTATCAAGATTTGCAATAGTTTAAGACTTATAAGAAATATAAGAACTGAAATTTTCATTGTCGCCCTGCCAGAGAATTTCAGTAACTGTAACCTAATAGCAAATTATCTTTTAATCAAAAAGCTTCGGTGCTATTCACATATCATTTAAGTTTATATAAAAATTATGTAAATATGAATAGCTGATACAAACTGTGATTTAATTCTTTTTTAGAGCGTGACTATCGCTCAATAATCTTATCTGTCGCAAAACCTTCAATTTTAGCTAAATTCAATAATATTGACGTTGCCAATTTTAGAGTTTCCATAAATACAATTTTCAACATCACAAAATTATTTATGAAATTTCAAAACTCTAAAAAATTATCATGTATCACAAACATTGCGTAAATCATGATTTAAAAGATGAAAGATAGTTCTGGTGTACATTGCGTATCTGTTTTTTATCGTTCTCCAAAAGTTAGATTTTTCGGTACATAGGAGAATAATTAGAATATCTTGAAAATTTTTCATCTTCATTGAAACAATGGAAGATTCGAAACATAAGTTTTCGCATACAATTCTTAGCCAACCCTCATGTATCTGAATCATGCATAAACAATTTCGCACCAAATACTTTGTAAGTAGTCAATTATCGACAAAAATCCTAAAAAGATACAAACATTTTTCAAAAATGACATCGATTTCTACAGAATTCAGCTACTTTCATCTGAAAAAATCGCATAACAGTAGTCTGCAAACATTATTCTACCCAACGGAAAACTTAAAAAAAAGCTCCGCCGTGACAATGTGTCGAAAGCACATTGCCGTGACCAGGATTCGAACCTGGGTTACTACGGCCACAACGTAGGGTCCTAACCACTAGACGATCACGGCTATCGGAGCAGATGAAAATTATAACAAACTTTCACAAATATCTTATGAATGCGGTGCATTTAACTGGGTCACTTTTTAATGCATTTCAACGCAACATCACTATCCTTTACACTACCACTGCTTTGGAGTATCGCTGCATCAAGCAAAAAGTCAATGATGATTTTAAATAATTTTTATCAGGATTAATTATTCATTATTATTACTAAACTCTTAATTTGAGAATGAACTGATTTCGGTAACGTTACAGGTGAAAGTCCGTCATTCCTCGCTGCGTTCGTTGCACTTTTGCCCGCACCTTCACTTCCAGCGCATGGATTAATACAGATAACAGTTGTATTGTATGGACTATTGAAATTCACGCACATTCTAACAATAAGTTATTTTACTGCAATATATCTGAATTTTCGAAATACATGTCATGAATAACTATATTTTAATGTTTCCTTACCTTTCTATAGTTCACTGTCTCAGCAAAAACAAAGCGAAGAAGCGTATCGACAACAATAAACAAATATAATGTTTCCTTCATTCCTATTTTTATTCAGCTTACTGACTAATTTTTCAAAAATCATTACGTATAAAAAAAGAATTCTATGTTCTACTCGAATAAAATTTTGCTAGATAACTAATGAAATCTTCAATTGATGTCTAAAACAAAGCATAATTTAAAAAAAAAAACTTAGTTATTTTTTCAACACCTCTTTGCCACAGTACGCGTGTTTTCAAAAGGGTCGTGGCTTGTAACGGGCGGGGCGTTACGTTTTCAAAGTGCGCATGCACGGGGGTGGATCGTGTCTGAACGTTGGGGGCGAGTATATGGAAATTAGTCGCTCTAACCCGCACGCACGTGCTACTCGCTCGTCTGCCGAAGAGGTTCTCGCGTTGTCGCTCAATGGTGAGTTCTTATTCTGTATAACTGCGGATTTTTTTTTATGTAAATTTTTAGTACTCGAGCGGAATTCTTTTCGATATGAAAACATGAGAACGTTTTACTTATTTTCACGTCAATATTTACTGAATAATTGCGGAAAAATATATTAAGAGCTTTTCAAAATTGTAAAAAAATTATACTCTTCTAACACTGTTCTGAGTAAGTCAAATATAATATATAATTGTTCCATCCTCAAAGTCCAGAGTGTCAACTTAACTTTTTAAGCAAAACTCACAAATTGTTCTCTGCACTCGAACATTATATTATTTTTATTCATTTGATAATGAAAATAAGTTTGTCAATTCTATACGAGTTCTCATTACCTTGAAAAAAAAACTCGTGCATTTTGAAAAGTTCATTTACATCGTTCAAAACAATGCCACTTCATCGAATGAAATCGTGAACGCCTGTGCCATTCAAGTGAACGCGTTACGCTTAAAATTTTGTTTAAGAAAGTTTACTTTCACGATACTTTAATTTATGCGCTCCGATAGCCGTGATCGTCTAGTGGTTAGGACCCTACGTTGTGGCCGTAGTAACCCAGGTTCGAATCCTGGTCACGGCAATGTGCTTTCGACACATTGTCACGGCGGAGCTTTATTTTATATAATCTCACACATGATGAATCATTCATTCTTATTAAACTTCGGAGCAGTTGCGAACTGAATAGTTAAAGTTAGCAAATTCTAAAAGTAGAACTCTCAGATGGTGCAAGATCAGGTTAAAATAAAATGGGAGTAAGAAAAAAAATCTCATAATAAGAATGTTTGTGAAAATTTTTGTTTCTAGTAAATCCGTATCGACATTAAAATCAATCATATGCACGGAAGCACAGTCAGTTTCAAGTGATCACAAGAACTGGCGAGCAAAAGTGGTTCTTATGGGATCTCACGCTAACAGCGAAACGATTTCGGAGGGTAATATCTCGAATGCGTTCTCAGCTCTTCATCTACTGAGAAGTTATAACAGCCTTATATCGCCGAATTCAGGTACATCAAATAGCCAAATGTTCCTCTATGACAGTTTTCCTGCATCATTAACTATTTTTTTTATTTCATGTTGAAATTCATCGTAGTTTTATTTTTAACGCACTTGTTGAAAGTCAATGCTTTTGTTTTTGTTCCCTTGACATCTAGTAATTTCGTTGCCCTTGACTATTCGAAAATTATCATATTATCTGCGCATTGTAAAATATGCCGCACACATTGTTTCGAAGAGCGCACGTGGCACGAATAAGTCTAATTTTGTAGATAATATTTTGTTTTGCACGTAGTTTGGTTTTCGAATACGTTTTGTGCCTTTCGCTTTGAAAATTTCATCGATAAGTATATTTAAAAAATATATATTGAAGAGGTAGTAATTTTTTTCAACTTCGGAGCATTATAGGAACTTGAATGAATACTATGTAAAGTTTGCTATCGTTTCTCGGTGCAAACTTTTTTTAATAATCACGGGCGATTTATAAGATTGGTTTTTTCTTAATATTAGATAAATAATAGGGTTGTTATAAATTGATCTCTTTAATTTTATAAGTACATTCGTGTACAAGAATGATGTCTCTAAAAATATGCATTGAAAAATTTCGTTCATACTGCACTCATCACGCCGCCAACTTTGCGTTCGAAATAAATGCATCTGTCCACAAATCAATCAAGATGAGAAAAAAAAATCGATCGGTATAATTACAAAACCTAATGCTAAACAATTCAACTCACAAAATTATCATCAGCCGCGTAAAGCAATCGCGAAGTCTACCTTACCACCGCCGAAAAATCCGCGATAGAAAGAAAATGATAATATATAAAAGTTTAAAGTCTCGAAGTCAGTTGCAGCAGCGCTGCAGTCTAATCACGGTACCGGTCACGCATGAGCGAATAACTCGAGCGCTCTCGTTCTCCAACGTTCTCCAAGAAAGTGATTGTTCACAAGATCTCCGATAGCCGTGATCGTCTAGTGGTTAGGACCCTACGTTGTGGCCGTAGTAACCCAGGTTCGAATCCTGGTCACGGCAATGTCCCCATTGGGGTACATTGTCACGGTGGAGGTGATTTTTTTTTCTTTTTTTACATGGGATAGGCTGATTTTTTGGGGGTGTTTGTGAGATTTTTCCAGGTGGAAATAGTTGATTTTTGCGGGTAGCGAGTCATTTTTGAAAAAAATATTTGTTTTTATTTTAATCTTCGTTTTCGTTAGTTAATTTGTTGCAAATTATATGATAAATATAATATCGTTCGATATGTGATTCACGCGGTGTTTGAGGGTTGACTATACCAATTATAAGAGGAACTTTTCGAATCAATTAATTTTTTTTTAAATTATTCGTCATCAGACATGTGATATTTCCAGTTACAAGCAACTTTTTTCAAGTATGATAAGACTATCAGCTTATTAACATAAATATTGAGCAATCTGACTGTTGAAAAAAGATGAAAGACATATACTCGATAAATCATTACAGCCAAGCTTTTTTCACATTTCTTGTTGTGATGATTCACGTAGTATTCGTATATAAGATATGATTGCGTCTATAAGTTTTGCATTGTGATTGAAAATTTTATTATACGTTCCTGTGATGGTTGTAGGTAGAACTGTAGTTATGGTTGACTTTAGTTGGATTTAATAGTAAAATCAATGAATAGAACGTAAAATTGCAACACAAGCTAATGATTTTTACGATTGAAGGTAGTCTGTGTTGCACATGTCATCTTACAAGCACATTTATAATAAAAAGGTTTATTCCAATACCTAACATTTGTCATACAACGGATGATCAATAGAGGATATACTAGCGATTATTTCTTATTGTATGTAGATTCAATTATCGAAAAAAGTACCTTATATCCTAATTATTCAATCATAACAGCAATGAAGATCATATTTTTGTTATCTTGAAAATATTTTCTAAAAAATACATGTATCTTGTCATGACACATTTATTTTAACGAAGCTGATAAAACTTACGTTTTCATGCACGAACTTATGTCAAATTCCCACGCGAAGTTAAGAATTGCACGAGTTTACTCGATGTTGCATATGATTTAGTTCTCTTCTCACTCCCTCTCGCGTGTTTCGTTTCTTTTATCGTTGTTTCGTTAGTCGGTGTGCACATCACTGTTAAGTTTACGAGCTTAATTTTTCACGCTGCACTTTTTTTTTGCTGTGTATTACCAAGTTTGTTTGCCAGTTCTTACGCTATTTTCGTCACGAAGCATCGTAAAAGGTGCGATTACAAAGTTTTGATGTCTGTCTGAGATCGAATTTCTTGTTGTCTATTTTTAGGCGATATCCTGTTTATTAAAGATACGTAATATTTATTATTAACGTTAATGGAAATGACATTAATAACTAAATCAATCAATTGCCTAACACCAAAAGAATTGTATATTTCCTCAAAATCTAAAACAGCTCAAAAAAAATGTTCAAATCACGATATTTTTTTTTATCTGGCCCCACAGACATTACATCATACCCACATAGAAAGCAACAGAATTCAATTTTTCATCATTTCAGAGGTGTGCCGCTACGACGCTTACAGCCGAGCGAACTACCCCGCACGAGAATCAGAGTCGGGGCGCGCCATGCTGACGGGACCTTTGTCACCATTAGCCCCCTCCGCAACGCCGTTCTCCCTTGCGGGTCTTTTGCAACCACCACTTCTCGCTGGCGCGGTGCCAACGCTTGTCCCGCCCGTCGGCATCTCTCATCCCTTTGCTAACAACGGCGCAGGTCAGTTTCGATTGTCTTTTAATGGGAGTGTTTTTTTTTCATCATAGGCGTATGTTATATTCTATGGGGGGAACATAAATCGATATATATTTATACGATGAAATGAACTTTTTTTTGGGTGTTATTATTGAAAGTAAAAACAAATGGAATGTACGGATGTTTTGTGGGGTAAAATTTGGAACAGGGATAAAATTTATTAATTTGTTGTAGTTATACTTTGCATACAGTTAATGTATTGTTTTGAGAAAAACCAAATTTATTTTTTTTCGCCAAATTTAGTTCTTCATACGATTTGGCTGTTTATAACAAAACATTGTCGTTTGAGCTAAATCAAGGAATAATGACTTTAAATTTAGATTATGATGAACTGAAATTCAAAAAAACTTGTAATTATAGTAAATATTACAATTCTAAGGCATCTATTATAATGCTAGATAGTAAAATTTATTAATTGTATGAAACAGTGGCAAGTTATATGAAAACATGTTTTTTAGAACATTGGACCCTTTTTAGGGTTGCTTAAAGAGTTGCGTAATTTACTTGTTCTAGGTAAAAAAAAATTAACAATATATATCTATTTATTTTTTATCAATCATTTTTAATAGTTCTACTAGTATCATGGCGCATCGTAGTCACTATAATTATTAGCGCGCATATTTCATAGCCCTCAGAAATGACTTTCGGAAATTAGTTTAATTTCTTATTTTGATTTGCATACAAGTTATAATAGAAGAATAAAATATTTTCAAGTCAATTTTAGTAAAAAATCCTTTTTAGGGTTCCGTAGACTTCCCTTAGTTTTGCGTATAAGACCAATGTGCAGTGAATGTATCTGATACGTTCTGAGTAATGATTGGTCAAATGTAAAAAAATTATGTTGAAAGCTTATTATTAATAAAAATGTCAGAATTGTAGATAATGGCCGAAAACTCATTGAGAATAGTGATGGTTAATATGCTATCAAATAGCCGAGTTTCTGGGGTAGCTATTGGAAATAAGTCAAATTTGTTCTCTTAATTTATAATTCAGATCTTCAAAGGAAATGAATAAGCATAGAACGGACAGTTTTTACAATAATTTTTTTTAATCAACCCTTTTCAGGGTCGCCTACTAAACCAACGCTTTTTCAGAGCTTTCAATAAAATTGACCCTCTTTATACATCCAAATAGTTACTAAAGATAAATTATATTGAACGACTTCTACAATTCCTAAAAAGCAAACTAGTTTTATGTATAACTAGTGTGTCGGAAAGGACGGCGTAATTCATTATGAAAAAACTTCTACAAAATCAATCAAACTTTGTTCTTAAGAGCTACTTTGAAATTATTTAAAAAAATGCTTTTTCGATGCATTCTCTTTGGCTTTATCTAATATCATAGTAGAAAATATACTTTAAAATTACTGATTATAGTATGAACTTTTCAAGGACGCGTTTGGTCCCTTTTAGGGCAATGTAAATTTGAACGGCCTTTTTTAAGGCTTGGAAATTTTTTTATTTTATATTTTACATACAAAATGATTTGACATAAATTAAGTTGTATAGGTACAAATGCTAATTAGGGCCTTATAAGGGCTCATCCTGGCCCTTATCGAATACTAGAACATTGGTAGAAGTGGTTTTACCATCACTGATATCAGTTTCCAATAAATATTTTTTGTCTACGATTATTTCAAAATTATTTAAATCTAGCGGTTTTAAGAGCGACATCTGTACTCGGGCATCTTCAGTTGAAATAGATGTAAAAGTAGCACAGCCACATCTGCCTCGGTAGCGCAGTAGGCAGCGCGTAAGTCTCATAATCTTAAGGTCGTGAGTTCGATCCTCACCCGGGGCAATTCTTTTGCTTTTGTTACATTAACGATCAAATAATTAATTCTGTAGTTGTTTTCGAGATTAGGTCAACATTTTCAAGTTTTGTTACTGATTTTATTCAAAAGATGCTACATTTGGATCAATTAACCTGTGAATATTTTTTTAGCGGCTGCCATGAGTCGAAATATCATTGAAAATGCCGTAATATCGAGTCTGCATCATTCTCGGAGGCCCCGGAGTGAGAAAAAGCCCATACCCGATGAACAAAAGGATGAAAAGTACTTTGAAAGACGAAAGCGAAACAACCAAGCTGCTAAAAAATCGCGAGATGCGCGGAAAATCAGAGAAGACCATGTAAGAAACCGCTTAAAAATAACTTTTTCCATATTAATAACCCAATAGCTCAATAACCTAATAACCATTCTTCAATAAAGTATTTAAAAATTGTATTTTCAAAGTAGAATAACGGAAAACAACGATATTGAGTTGTTTCTGTACATCAACACTTTGAGTTGCTTACTCCTCTGCGTGTACTCCGAAATATTTATTTTGAAGTAGAAACGTCATCCTCAACTTCAATTGAAAAAAAAAAGTACGAAAATAATTTTCAAATAACTTCTACAACACAACAAAGTGATTAATAAACATTCCATTGCCTATCTTATCTTCTACTCCAAAATAATTATTTCTCAGTACAGATGACCATCACTCATTGAAAAAAAATCATTTTCAAATAATTTTTTTCTACAACACAGCAAAATAATTAATAAACATTCTATTGCCTATCTAATCTTTTGCTCCAAAATAGTATGAATCCCTAAACACATGCACCAAATAATTATTTCTCAGGACAGATGATCATCACTCATTGAAAAAAAAAAATAATTTTCAAATAATTTCTTCTACAACGCAACAAAGATAATTAATAAACATTCTATTGCTTATCTAATCTTCTGCTCCAAAATAATATGAATGCATAAACACATGCTCCAAAATATTTATTTCTCAGTACAGATGACCATCACTCATTGAAAAAAAAACAACAATCTATTAATAACCATCTTTATCAAACCCTGTCATTCGATTCAGATAGCGCTGAGGGCAACAGTACTGGAGCACGAAAACGCGCTGCTGCGCACGCAAGTGTTGGCGCTGCGCGAGGAATGCCAGTCGCTACGCCAGCTGTTGATCAAGCAGCGGATGCCGGCGATGCAGTCGCTGGATCAGCTGAGCTCTGGACCCAACGCCACCGACAGCGCGTCATCTTCGGTTGTGACGTTGACCTCCTCGTCGGCTAACTCGATTGTCACATCTTGTCGAGTTTGAGATCTTCATCGTCGTGCGTGTGACATTTTTTTGCCTTTCTAATTACATAATAACGAAGGCTATCGGCTTGACTTTGCGTTGTTATGATTGATCTGTGATTTATTTATTCGTTTTTTTTTAAATTTTGTTATCGCTCTCGTATTATAGTTTCTATTGTTGGTTTAATTGAGGATTTGCTTCGCGCAAAGTGCCTTGATGTGATGACTTGCATATTATATATTTAAGAGATTGTTAATGATATACTTGATTTGTTTAATTACTAGTGAGGGTATAACATAGAAAAAAAACTGTTGATTGCGTGTTAGTTAATGTGCTATTATTTTTGCACCAACTTAGAAGCCTTATTGGCACAATCGTCATCTTATGCTGCATATTTATTTAATATTTATGAGATTATTGAGATTACAAGAAATGATCAGTATTAAAATGTATGCTATATTAGCGAGCACACACGAATGTTACATTTAAATTGTTAATTTACTGTAAATACATTATTTATCGTTGTCTAATGAATAAATTATTCATATTTGTAGCTTTCATTTTTCATTTTATACATTTACTTCAACCTTCTTCGAGAATCGCAATTCAAAGAATAAATATAGCAATCGAATCTAGCGCCAAACAAACTGCCGCGGTTAAACAGACAGTCAGCCAATGCACCAGCAGTATCATGACAGTCTTCAAGAGACGAAAAAGAAAAATTTTTCGGAGTGCACAGCGGCGGCGAGTGAACGAGAGAGTTCAGCTGGCAGCAGTTGCGCGTCGGCGCAGCTGTTGTTTGTGTTTCCATATCAAGCCACCACAGACAACAAGCACGCAGAGTCTCTCCGATACACGCATAATCCCATCGTTTTTTTTTTTGCGTGTTATACAGTCGTCGCTTCGGAGGGTTAATCATCTGTCGCGCTGCGGGGCAATGCCACCAACAACGGCATAAACCCGCCAGCGAGGGCGCAGAACTTTGTGTGTAATATCCCTTGTACTCGGCTGACAAGTGCATCTTCGTCCGGCCGAGTCGAAGAGAGCGAGAGAGAGAGAGAGAGAAACAGAGAGAAAAGAAACTATAGTGAGTTCGACTCTTCTTATTCTTATTTTTCTTTTATGATGGATAGATATATACGTGCTATGTCGACTCGCGTTTCTCTTTGAATACGATAGCCGTAACATATAAGTCTACAAGGTATGTATATATGCGTGCCGATGGGTTATTTATCAACGCCGATTGGATTTTATGTCCATCGCGATTTTATTGTTGTTGCTGTATTCGCGGGAGTGATGAGTTATTTGTCAATTGGCGTCGTGATTTCTCTTTTACTGTTAGATCGAACTTCGCCGAGTATATTTATATAAATATTGGACTGATCCACTTTTTTTTTATTATTATTGTAAACAATCGTCGCGTACGTTGAGTTCTTTGGTGAAAATAACGCGAGTGAGATGTTGTTTAGTGTGCCATACTTGAAACATGAAAGTTTTGTCGAGACTCATAAAGAAAAGAAAAATTGTTTTCTCCTCAGATTCGTCCTCAGATGAAAAGAAAACATTATATGACATTTTGCAGACTCGACGAGCGGATTGTCGAGGTGTCATCCTGGATTTGTTCTCGAGGATCAGCCGTAGAATGACGCATCCGGGATTAGCAGTGATGCTGATGGTTGGGGTTGGTCTTGGTGCTGTTCTTTATTACTTTTTCGCCAGCACCAGTGAACAAATGGGACAGACTAATTGCCGGTCCCGTTGCCGACCTGACAACAACAATCGCTCCAATAATTGTTGGAACTCTCAGAACAGCGAGTAAGTTGATTTTGTAAATAAAAATTGTGGCTGATGGAATGAGACGATAATGTTTTGTTCACATATTGACAAGAGATAGTAAGAACATTATTAGTAAGTTTAGTATGAAATGGAAATTTTGCATAGAATAATTTTTTTTTATCAAGTGGATTCCTAAATGATGTTTGGTATATCCTGACTTGAGATTAATGTAATATTTCAATTGCCAAACAAGCTATCTTGTTCAAAGTCTTAAGAATATGGTACTCTTTAAAATAAAAAAAAATCGACCCTTTTCAGGGCTTCAAAAAAAAAAAATTTGTTTAAATTTCATGGAAATTTGCCCTAAGCGAATGAAAATATAATAATAGTTGGCTCTTCGCGCAACAGTAATTTTAACATTAAATTATATGCGCACATTTAAAAAATAGACGAAGTATATACGAGAAAAACGGATCAATCGATAAATATAATAAAAGAATCATGACCGAATATGGGTCGCGTAGCGCTCAACGTGATTAAATATGTACAAGAATATCTGCAAGTTTCTTTCAATGTTTCCGGTAAATATAAATATTTTGTATTTTATTGAATTTTTTATCTTGAGATCATTGATCATAAGATAGTTGGATGCATTTCAAGTTTTTCGTCAGCAGCTTAAAATAAATTCATGTCGCCTGAGTTTACGTATACAAACATTATAGAACACAACTATTAATAGTTATGTTCAAGGAAATGTAGACGAGTGGGCGATACGATTGATTAGAAGAAATCAGCTTTATCGACGCTTTTGTTATAAAGTTTAATTACTGATTGTCATATATGCGCCAGTGATTATGTAACAATCAACGACAAAAATAGTTGAAAATTTTTGAATCTACGACACTAAGAGACCAATATTACAATCATATTTTAGATGGCATTTAAATATTAAAAAGTATTATATATTTAAAGATTTTTGCTTATATCAAAATTTGTATGAATATATAAAAAATATATTTATTTTTTCAGTTTGCGAAACAGGAGATCAGACCAAAGATGTATGATTTGCTTAGAAGATACGGTGAAGGACAAAGCAGTTCGACTCATTCAGTGTATGCACGTCTTCCACAAGTTTTGTATTGAAAAATGGAAGACCAACGGAACAGGGGTTAGTTGATTATTTCCCTTTTTAATAAAATTCTCAAAATTAAATATTTAAAAATCGTATCGAATTTTTTCAGGATGCTCGCAATCTCTGTCCAATCTGCAGGGAAAGAATTGAGGGTCTGGAGGAATTATGATAAGTCTGTACCATATTTTATATAAGACATACAGCTGTTTTCTTTTCTATTCTTTTAATATTAAGTTACGTTAAACTTGTCTATTTTTTGCGATATTCCAACGTGTCTAATGAACAAAAATTTCTGTTCTTACCTTGTACACGATGGTTTTAAAACGTCGATTGACAATGTTGTTTTTAGCTGCTCGAGTCTCAAGTTTTTTTTTGTTACTCAACGTAATTTAATTAAAAAAACAAATTTAGTGTCTGAAGTAATAAGTTTTCGTAGCGCAGCACATTAGAAGATATGTTATTGAATCTTAAATACCAATATATATGACAAAAATTATACACATTTGCTTGGTGCCATTGTTGAACTGATTTTGAAAAATCTAAGTAGTGTTTTCCGCGCAAGAATTATTAATAAATAATTTTACTCGAACTGTTCATTATTCAGTTGCTACACGTGTAGAAAATTCCAATTAATGAAGATTATAGATTAAAAATTGAATGTTTAGTCTATTGCTGTCAGTTACGCAAGTTAACTGAGTCACGAACATAACAAGTTAAACGCAATCTGCGTATCTAAAAGAAATTAATTTTGCGAGATCTTCGAAAAATTAAATTCCATATATGATACAGTACGTGATTTGCAGCTACAAATTAAAAAAAAAAGACAAAAGAATGTGATGATAGAGGATATTTTCCTAGCACAGCAATAAGCTTACGTTGGCGTTCATTTTTTACACTATTGTAGTTAGCTACGATGTAGGTTTTCACGATAACCGATAATTTACTATGAATTATTTTAATTGTGAAAGTATAATATTATCCCCGCAGTAATTAGATTTTGTAATGAGTGCGATCTAAAAATTAAAAAAAAAAACGATTATAGCGAGGCTGCTTATGTGATAATTTTTCAATGTTTAGTCGTGTAAGGCAACAACGAATCTTTTCGTTTATAAAGCTTACTTAAACAATGTTACATTTCTATTAATAACTTTAAAATTATCACGGTTACGAATTACGTAAGCTTTGTCAAAAAAAAGCCATAAACTGCCTTAATTCTTTTTTGGATGTTTCGAAATACTTTTTTTTTATTATTCGTGTTTTTAAGGCGTTTAAGTTATACACCCTAACGTTCATCAATATGCGCTCTATTTTGCAATCTGTATAAAAATAAATATGCACTGATTACTTGGATCAATTTACATAAGTAAAAAGTAGTGTTAACCCTTCGTTGGTATTAAATTTGTGTTCGAATATAATGAATTTGTGAACGAAATTTATTTCCAAAAAAAAAATAAACCTTTTATACTCTAGTTGGTAATTATTTCAATATGCACCTATTTTACATAAATTGAAGAATCGACTCTAAGCATTGATGGAAAATATGAAACTTCCATTCAATTCAAATAGTATAAGTTGTATTTATTCATTATTATAATATTGATTTTTATTTTACACAATTAATTACACATAATCAAATTAATTTTATTTTACTTCTAGTGGCAGTAAATGAATGTCGAATAATTTTCAACCTACATTCTCTAGAAGTAATTATAATTTTTTTGGATTTTCTAGCATTTATGACAAAAAATTTTTCAGCCCGAATTTTGACACCTTTCTTAATATTCTTAAAAACACACTCATATAAAAAAGTACATGAACACTCACTCTAAAAAAAAGAATCTTAAAATAATTCATGTCAATCTTGAATTTTATAAAAAATTCACGCGCAATTTCATGAGAAAAAACTATAGTCAATCAGGCGAACTAACTTCTCCATTCAAAAAGTCCTCGATATGACGAACCCCCTCTCGCAGTATAGGTGGTCCATCACTTTCACCGAGAACCCTTGCTCTCATGAAAAGTGTCAGCGGTGCTCCCGAATTGCAACACGAGATTAAAAGTTGCTCTTTCAAAATATTTTCGTCGTTTACGTACAACTCCACTTTTAATCTATAACAAACACAGTATGGTTAATTAAAAACCACGCTATCATTAAATTATACAGTTTGCATACCTCAGTAAATAGTCTTTATCTCGAACGAACTCCATTATACGACAGTAGGGGTTCTGTTCTCCGAAAGGAACTGCTGGTGGTGAAGAGTCATCCTGCTGATGCCAACAACCGTTCCACGGGATAAGAAAATCCACTTGATACCTAAAAGATTGATCTTTCATAATCGAACTTATGAGAAGAAAATATCAGTATTTACCTGTGGTGTATCTTCAAGAAACCAAGATGAACGTTCATAAATCCGTGCCTCAATGGCTCGACGTTGATCTTACTGTGGTTTATGGAACTGCTGTGATGAACGTAATGTTCTGTGGAATAAATGCAGGTTTACCAAAAATATTTTACACTTTTTCTAATAAGTACTTAGTATTTAATTATCACGTTCGATATTTAAAAAAAAATTGAAATTTAATTGACTAGGAATCCTTAATTTTACTCTGTTGAGGATACTTTAGATTATTAAATTACCTTTATCCCCCATGATTGCCAACCTATTGTACTGACGCGCACTAGCACTATCTCAATCCATCAAAATTTGCCATCTTCAATCTTCCTAAACTGACTTTGCGAGTTTTTGATGAACGAGACGCTCACCGCGAGAAACGCGCGTGCAATGCGTTGACTTTCCTGAGCCGCGCGATGGAAATGCCGCTCTGTGTCAACATCTGACGCTTCCATATGCAGCTACCCAGCTGCTGCAGCTGTTTTGGGTTTTCCGCACTTGTGTGTGTGTGTTAACGAAGGGATGTTCGAATGATATAATGCAAGTCGAACCATTTTAGGGTGGTCTTCGGGATAATATGTCATTTGAGTTTTTGGCTAAGTAACGAAATTCTATTGGATTTGTTGCTAATGTTTCTCGAAACTACTAAATTTGACTTAGGGTGTTCTTTGAGCGAACGGCTCATATATGGATGAGGAATAAGATGTAATTGACATCGGTATGTACTTTATCGTGATTTTCTTCTTTGCACCTTTATCCAATATTTAACGATTGCGTAATCAAAAATAGTGCGTGTTGAAAATTAGTTGAATAAATATAATTATACCTCACCCTCTTACCATTTGATTATGAAAAGATCAAACTTTTTGATGTTTAATTTTTAAACGAAACAATATCACTATAACTATTGGCAATTTAAAAACCTTAAAAACAAAATTCTCAATTTGAATAAAAACTATAATATATAATTCACAATAATTCAAAAAAAAAAAAAATCGTAACACAAACGCACGTAACAACAAATAACAATATCGAAAAAACACTTTACCCATCATCAAATCTCCATTCGCCAATCAACAATAAAAGAAAGAAAAACAGCTACACATAGTGGAAGAGGTCGTTGCACCGTTACCGAGTTCCGCTGTTGCTCGCCGTCGCACCGTCGACGACGACGACTCGTTGGTGTGTATGTGTGTATATACATCGTAAGCCCAGGGTTTTATCATGCTGTATATATACAACACGAAGGTCGTGATGATATGTAACTTTCACGGCAGCTCGCGGCGTTCGCGCGGGTCAATGTGAATATCACGGCTGTGGGTTTCACTTTCGCTCGGCGCGCGATCTCGTATATAAAAGGGAGAGAGAGAGAACCATAGCTCCCATTGTCATGCTCTGGCTTTTGCTTCCTTCCGGTCTAGACGTTTGATTAGACACTTTTTTCTTTCAAGGGGAAGATGGTAATTATTTTTGGCTATGGTGTAAGTGTGGGCTGGTTTTTTTTAGGGTGCGAATTTTTTTGGAGCTGATATTTGGTATTCTACTTTAAGCAAAAATTTATTGTATTATGAAAGAAGCAAAACTATTCGGAACACTGTGGAAAATGTTCTTAAATTTGCTGCTTGGATTTAAATTAATTTAATTTTTCAAATCAAGAACATTTGTCTTAATATAAGAAATTTATCCTTGAAATAAGATTGTTCCTTTCTTAAAATAAGAAAAATGTTCTGAACATAAGCAATTTTTTTGAGACTGCAGCAAGCAAATCCTTCATTGTAGTACAATTTTTTTGGATTATAAGAAATTCTTAATTCACAAACAAATTTATTATTGATTTAAAACAATTTGTTCAAGAAATGCAATAGCATGTAAGAAATGTTTCTTCTTTTTGCAATGAAATTACAATAAAAATTCATCGACTATGAAACGGGAAAAAAGTTCAAACAAAACTTAAATTTCACATGCAAACATACAAACCCAATTCTCCAAGCAGAACAATAAACCACAATATCCATTCGATCATCTTTACTTTCTACCGTGCATCCTTTAAAAAAAAAATCAAGCTTCCCCCTTTTGTACATCGCAAAAACCATCTTCGCGAAGCAGCGTAACGTGAAAGAGGCACTCTATAACGATCTTGATCTCTTTCTCTCGCACGCGTCGTTACGCAACGACGCGAGCGCTGCTACGCTCGTTAAACAATCTCGCAGCTCGCGGCGCGCATAGTGCAACGACTTCCTAAATCTCTCTCTCTCTCTCCTCTATGCCGGAAATCACCGCAGCCGGCACACAATAAGATAATGACGTATTATATACTGGCGCGCTCGTTTCTGTAATTTTCGCGCCTTCTTAGATGATGCATGAGAAAGTCGAGTTACTCGTTGTTATTTTGAAGAAAAAAATTTTTTTTTTTAATTTAGCTTTACGTAGTTACGTGAATAGGATGCTCTGGAAAATGAAATTCATACCGTTATTAATAACTTCGCTCCAAGTGTAATCATTATCCATGTGAATTATGTCATCACTTTAAGTATGCTTGAAGAAATATCGAGAGCGTGAAGCAAAAATTTATACCTTCACGCACATTCGTTGCAAATCTGTTCCTTTTTTTCGTCTTACAACGTGAAAGTATAAAGAGAGAAATTCTTTCACGTAATGCAATTGATATCCACGTAGAAATTGCCGAAAGGCAAAGAACTTGCAGTGTAATAAATTCAGGAAAGTAAAATGAAGAAAAGAAAAAAATATGCGTAACGTATAGTTTCGCGGATGAAAAAATTGTGGGAATTGTTACTCAATCGCTCGTGAGTTAGATTCACAGAACCAGTTTGAATTTCAACGTAATTACTTTGGTCGGATGAGTATAATGTGTACATGAATATTTTTCTTGTTGTCTTTCGTTATTGTCAACACGAGCGGAAGTATAACGAGCCGTTACACAAGTATGACAAAATTGTCGCATCACATTGCGGCCAACAGCACACACAGTTACGAGACTGCATCGTGAGAATTCATTTACGGTAAAAGCTGAGAATATATTTTTTTTAAAGTAAAGAAAACTTGTAATGCTTTTATTTTGCAAAGTCATTAAAAGATTTTTATTCGAGCTTTGATTGCAACTCGAAAACTTTTCCCTCCTGCAAACCCCATTTTATGATTGAATTTACAACCACAATTCCATTTCGTCATTAACTCCACAAAAAAAAGCTCATTACACCTGAACCCATAGTTAAATTGCAAGGAGTGAAATTTACACGTGGGCAATCAGCTCTTGGCTTTGAAGTAAAAGTAAGTAAAAATATCATACCTTTATACCACCATCAACACACGTATATATACACACACACGTACAAGCGGAAGTCGACGAAATTCAAGTCCAAGTGCGTGTTGTATATATATACACTTTCCATTTCGCTACATAGCCTTCCGGAAATCGTGACTGCGATGCAATCGTCGCGAGTTTTCCTTTATGCAATCGTCCCAATTAGAGTTTTCCCCCCGAGAGAGAGAGAGAGAGAGAGAGAGAGAGAGAGAGAGAAAGAGGTGCATGTACATACACATGATTGCCATCATTGTCGGAGAGAGAAACTTTCAACGAGCTTTTTTTTTTCTTTCTACTCTGTGGCTCTGTAGCTTTTCATTAGTTCTACGCTTGATTGAATTGGTGATAATTGTACATTATTGCTTTTCATTTGCAGGCGTATATATATTGATGACTATATATCGCAAATGAATTTAAAGTTTATATTTTTTTAATTTTACATAATGAGACATGCGTATAATAAATTTATCAAATTTTCTTTCGTTAATCTTCAAAAAAGATTTTGCAAATCTTTCACTCATTGCAAGTGAAGCAATATTTTCTATTTCGATCGACGAAACGAGAGCGAAATTTGATTTTGAAAGAGTTGACGTTTTCACTATATACCGTTTGGCAATCGAATTTCACTTGTATGCCCAAAAACAGTATAAGCACAATTGAAGCCGACCTATCTATTGTCTTGCCTCGGCCTCGCCGGGAAATCTTTCTTTATTGTCCTTAGTTGTATATCCGAACTGTTGGATTTTTTTTTGTTAGGAATACGAATGTAACAATGGAAGTGGGAGGTTCTATGTTACAAAAGATTTATCATTCAACGAATATTTGAAAGAGTAAATATTTACCGATTGTTGAAATTTTTTTTTCATTGATTAAAAATTTATAAAACATCAATTGTTAATGTTAATCGATTAATGATTACTATAAATAATAATACCACAAATTTGTTCAAAATAATTAATGAATATGTATTACAGGCTCCACAAAAACTTCAGTACATCTTCATCATATTATAATGAATCTCGTTTTTTTTGCCAACGAACTTTTATAAAAAAAAAAAAAAAAAAAAAAAAAAAAAAAAAAAAAAAAAACCCACGCCGGGTATTCTCAAATCTCGCGGTTTAAAAAAGGAAAAACCCAAAGCATGCGAGCGAGCTCTCGCATTTCGATGAAATCATGAACCGGAAAGTGGCTTTCGCATACTGATCATCGCCTAATTCTCTTTTCTGCCGGCTACGTCTGACTGTGTGACACTTTCAAGTCATAGGTAATTATTGTCGAAATTTCTCATTATTGCCGATTTTTTTTATCTCAGTTCCAGTGTGTATACTCAATTTTCTCTCGTATACACAAGGAAACAAAAAAAAAAATAAAACTCGCAGTTTTTCCGAGTTACGTACCGATACACCACCGATCGTTTCCTGAATATTCGATAATACATAATTTCGGTTGCACGCGGTTGTATAGGTTCGATCGTTAAAAAAAAACACACACAAATTGCTGTGTGATTTGCAAGATCGTCTATAATTAAGGTAAATCCGCTCTTAATAACTTAATATAGCTCAACAATAAAGTGTATAAGTATACCATCAGCAGTGCAAAATCTCGCACAGCTCTCATAATTATAAACTCGCCGAAGAAGAAGAGGAAGAAGAAAAAAAATTGAATCGTAAGGCTGCTGCACACTTACTTACTTACCGAGTTTTGTTTCTTTCATACAGGCATGTAAGAGGAACACGCACGCGAAGTCTTGCTCGCGCGTGGGCAGCGAGCAAAGGAGAGATGGCAAACTGGGCCCGATGTGAAATATACTTGCACGGTAAGGGGGGACTCGATCTACAGTCGCCGACTTGACTTCAAACGGTTAACAGGTGGTCCGCGTACGGCGAACTTGTTTGTAGATTTTGTTTACTTCCGCGTTTGCGCGAGTGTGCGATTTTGTTGCTTTATTTTTTGTGTGAAAAATTTGATTTTTTTTAGAATATTTCATTTACACTTGTGAAGCTTTTTGATTTTTTGTTTCGAACGGCTTTGGACGAAGTTTTCGAGCGGTCGTAAACATCATAGTCTAATTTAAATAGACATTTATTTTCAAACACGTAACTCAAAGTGATTTTGAATCAAAGATCGCTCTATGGCAGTTTTTTTTTTTTGATTCTCTGAAAAATTAAATCGCATCAATCAAAAGTAAAAAAAAAGAAGGTATTCGAATGACAGTGCGCGCGCGTCTTACATCACTGAATAAATCATGCTTATGATTGATTTCACACCTGCTTGGCGTGAAAGACGGAAGTGCCAGTAGCCACGGATTATTAATTCGGAAATACTTCGTCCGAGCTACAAAGAGGGAAAAATATCGAATGTATAGTGACGATGAATAGAAGATAGAGTGAGACAGAGAAAAACGGCCAGCAAGATGCAACAAAGGTGGCCGTTCGAGGATGCGTCGCCCTCTGATAATGTCCTCTGTCTTCGTCATTCTCTTGTGCTTCGTTGGTGCTTCTGTGGCGAAGAACTCGGAGGACTTACGAGGTCAGTATCATCTTTTTATTTTGGACTCTTTTTTTCTTTGAGCGGATGAGTTTATCACCGTATTTGTTGACGCTTTTGGCAGGAACTAAATATTTTATTTCGGATTAAGAATTTTTTTGATAAAAAAAAAAATTTGGTCTCAAAATATAAATTTAGTCATTATTATTTTTAACGAATCGAACAGCCAAAACAATATCAAAGTCAACTGACATAATCTGAACCTATCAATTTCAAACTAACACAAGCTTTACCTCAATCCGCTCATCATCGTAAAAAGATCGTAAAGAAACTGTAATCGCGGAAGCTAATCTTTTCGTAACCAATCGCTAAAATATTTTACGATCCCTAATTTACTGTTGAAAAAAATCAGGTTTTTCCGCGAGTCACAGCCGCAAGCGCGACAAAACCTTGACCCGAATAAGAGCAGTCGTACTAACCCAAATTCTGTGTCCCGTAACGGGCGCGAAAAAAAAAAGATAAGGAGAAGGCAGAAGTGTAACAACTGCTACCGGCTTTTGTGCCGCTGATACACTATTTGGCATTATCGTTTAGCGACACTGCTCTAAAATGCCGTTGCCCTCGTTATTTTTTTTTCGGAAAATACATCACTTTCAAAAGCTCAATGGCTAGTGCGTGAATTTATTACTTGCTTATAATACGCACCGATTGAGAAATCAATTGATATGACAGCGAATTTGCCTTGATTAATTAGAAAGGTACGCACGCGTGTACTACTGTTTTGTATATTCAACTCGGAAGTATATATATATATAAGTTTTGAGCATATACATTCACTCGAGAATGCGCAAATCTTGCATGCTTGCGAAAACTTTAAGTGCCGATATATCGCGGTCAAATTGGAATGGATTCGAGCCAACAAAATAAATAAATTATGTATTCCAAAAAATTTAGTGAAAAGACTGATCCACGACTGGGCGCCTTTGGTATGGTTAGCGCCAGGCGAGCGTTTCCTACCGCTTGGGGTACCTGAATTCCTGGCCAACGTGGACTCCGACGACAATTATCTTCGCACGCGTCTCAGTTTACGTAAGTAAAAAAAAAAGAAGAGAAAAAAATCTTTCCGATACTACGGAGTCGCGATTTAATTAAGAACTCATCTCTCGAAGCAATCAATTAATAGCAGAGAATCGAGAGAGTTGGGCATTGGATTTACACACAGACACACACACGTGCGCGTGCTACTTCGACGCGAGAGTCTCTCTTATACGGTTGTGTTGCATTGGGTTGACCTGCAAGTCGCAAACACATACATACACACACATGACCTTTTTCACTGATCAATTCCGCTGGGGAATTCTCTTGTTTACGTCGGGGAATTAATTTGCCGCGTTGGGATTGAGGCCGTTGGTTTTTCAAAAGATTTGGAAATTAGAACGAAAAATTCAAGATTTTTTTTTCTTCGTTTAAGCTGTATGACATTTTCTCGAGGGAAACAATTTTTTTGTTCCGAATAATTTCGTAGTCGTATCCCAATTAAATTTTTAAAAGTTACACACAAATGTCAACAATTTCACCGTATCGTAACGACAACAACAACAACAACAAAAAAGCACACTTCGTCAATTATAAAATCCGACTCAGGTCGTATACGTCCCCCCCCCCCCCCCCCCCTCCTTTACATCGATGATACACTTAAACTTTCCTTTCTTTAAAACCAGTATATATCACACACACAGAGAGACACACTCACACGTGTGTGTTTCTTATTTGCAGAGCTGCTACTACAGAATCGCTCGTCCTTCTTACACGGTTGCAAGCCGGCCGGCGATGTACCTATTTATGCTTTAGTCAAGAATTGCCTGCACGACGGCTTCGACGGACCTGCTGTGGTTAATCCTAATGTGCTTGTCGACGATTTCGTTAACCCCATTGAGACTAATAATGTGCCTGGTGAGTTTGTTTCTTTTTTTGGCGTCTGTTATTGGGTGAAAGGATTGAATTTTGAGTAGAAAGATATTTTTATTAATTATTCGTATTCAAAGAAGGAAGTGTTCGAATATACTATATCATTACGAGAACGCTATAATTGAAAAACTGTAAATTACATAATATACTCTTCAATCAAATGCAATTATCTCGTGAAATATTCTATCACGATTTTCATACATAAATAATTACTTGGTCGTGTTTCCAATATTATTAATTTAGTTATCAGTATTAGCAGGAAATTGAAAATCTCGCGAGTAAGTAAGTAAGTAGGTTGCATAATTAACAAGTAACGTATCAATTTTGAAACGAGCAGAAAAAAACAACAAGATTCGGTTTTATTGCTAACTTATGCAAAGAGATGGTGAAAGTCGCACAAGTGTATGTATACACATTTGAAACCCAGGTAATATTAAATCAAGCTGTTAAACCGACGAGTGCGAAAGTTCAAGCTACTAATATTACAGATTAATGTTGGCATTTTGAGGAGATTCTTTCACCTTGATAGGATTTTTTACTTGATAATATACACATATTAGAGAGCTTCCTTGTAGGGTAAAAGTAATACTAAAAAACGTAATTGAACAAATAATATTCGATCTGATTGATTTTGTTCAAGCTTAAGCTTTGACTGCGAATTTACTTTAGAAACTGTCCATCACAGTAAAAAATGTTGCATTCTTAAAAATAAATTTTTCAATCTAGAACATTTTTTTTTCAATTTAAGAATAAATTCTAAATTCACGTAATGAAAGAAGTAAACTTATTCTGAGAAAAATTTTTTTGCAGTGGTTCACTGATCAAAATAAAAATTTCTTAATCATGAAAAACTTAATTTCGAAATAAGTACATAAAAAAAATTGCATTTTCAGGCAGCAGTGCCGAACAACTGGACTCTCTCCCACCGTCAATGGGAACAGCACGTCGCTTCTCCCGTAGCCGTCTCAGCCACGACGCGGAGATGCAAGCTCCTCTCAAGCTCGACGAGCGTAAACGCAGGAAGCTGAAGTTGCAGTTGTCGCGAGCGAAAGCACCATTACACTTCCACGTGACCTACTGGATGTTCTATCCGTTCAGCGAAGGCAAAGCCGTGTGCGTTTTGGATCTTGGCTTTTTGGGCAGTTGGCCTATACCGAATATCGGTGGGATGTGTCTTGGTAATCAGAAGGAATACGGCAGTCACGTTGGCGATTGGGAACACGTCAGCTTGTACTTCAAGGTATATAACGAATTTTTTTGTTTCCATCGCATCGAAAAATTTATATTCTTTACGCACGTTCGGCGGAATCAATATAAAGATCGCATTCATTTTTAATCTCCGCGCGCTCGGCCGACACCGACGGATCGAAAATAAACGCCCTGGCGAGGAAATATATAACCGCCCAGGATAAAACGTCGTGATCGTCGTATACTTGATGACTTTCCGATACTTTTAGCTTATAAGCGTAAATCGACGGCATGACACCGGTGTTTGTCATAAAAACTTTGTAAATTCTTTTCTCACTGCGTTCGACAACAATTTAATTTCACGTCAGATGCCTATGTTCAATAATCGTTTAATCCGCAGTGATTTACAAGTTTGATCGCCACGTGCCACGCGCGTGCTGAAAATTTCGATAAAAAAGCTCGGCGCGAGCTTTATATTTTACGTATAGAAGCTTTTTGAGCGTCAAGTGTCTCTCTCTCTCTTTTTTTTTTACTCGTTTCGCGGAACAAGAAGCATACATAGGAGGAAAAAGAGAGAAAAGGGTGACGACGACGACGACGACGACGAAACTCGTCACAGCGAATATTACTTCCTCTTTTTCCTCTCTCTCTCTCTTTCTCTACTCGCGTGAGATGCGGCAGACGTTTCGAGAGAGTAGTTTTTTTTTCTCGAGTATCGCGGGTTGCGACAAGCTTGGATATGCTACTGTTAGAAATGTTTTATTTGTTTGTAGAGTTTTGTTTTGAAACAATAATGACAGATTTCAATTTTAACGCGAGTATTTAAATAAATGAAAAACTAATGTAATCGAGCACAGAATAATAATCGAAGTTTTTATAAAATATTTACAGTTTCAAATTTTTAATCGAGTTATAAAAAAGTATACAAATTTTCGCGTATTTTTCAGCAGTTTAGGACTTTAAGTAATTAAAAATATAATTATTCATTTTATTTTCTGAAAAAAAAAAGACCAATCACAACTATTTCCATCTCAGGGCAAGGATCATCCAGTAGCGATGTACGTATCAGCCCACGACGCAGGTGCGTTCTATCGTTACGAGTCACGCAGCAACACCTTCGTCTACGAGTCTCAAGAGACGCGTAAAGGTATCTTTCAAAAGCCCATTTTTCCCGAACGAGTGCACACGTCCGAAGGTTCGCATCCCGTATTGTTCAGTGCGCGTGGTTCGCATGGATTATGGACGGCACCTGGTAAACACAAATTCGTGCGATTGCCGAGGTTGTATGACGAGAGTGGTTTTGGCACACCGTGGCCAACTTGGAGGAAAGTCGAGATGTTGTCGGATAAGAGTGTTTTGCCTAATTGGATGACTTTTACCGGCAAATGGGGTAACAAAAAGAGCAATTGCCATCCACTCGCTAAACTTGGTATTAATATCTGCGAGTTCGTCGACGGACCCACGGGCATTCCCACGAAGAAGATGAATTTCCAATGCTGAGTGAGACTTATAATGTTTGTGTTGTTGCGAGAGTGTTATTATTTATTTATATCGAAGGTAAAGTCGTGAGAGGAAATGGAATATCGGAATTCTTTGCGTTACTGCGTTGATGAATACGAGTTCCGATGTTTGAAAAAAAGAATGTGGAGAAGAGAGTAGTTTTCATTTCAGTATCTATTATTTGCCATAGTATCGATATTCGATCGTAGTCTGATTTTCGACGAAACTCGATGTTCTGTTTTGAAAATTGAAATTTCAAATCAAAATCACTCGTTTTAATTAGCTTTATGTCTTATCGTGTAAATAAATAAATTTTCATAGAATAAACATTGTTTGCGTTGTTGAATCGGCTATTCGTGTATCTAGTTTAGCTGTTGATCTTTTACATAATTATATCCGTAGGTACAAAATAGACAAGACTGATGAATGGTGAAATAAGAGAATCAACGTGATTTGTTCAATGGAGAAATAACCATTTATTATTATTCTTTTTTTTTCTGGTAGTGTCAGCGAGGATAAAGAAAATTTCGATTATTGCTCGTAAGCTCAACGACATTATCTGCGTCATGTACAATTTTAGAGTGAAATACATACGTGCAATCGTGCGTAGAAGGTTTTTTTTTTCTTTTTGTTGTTCGATGTAAAATGTCGTAAGAAAAATACATTTTCGCAATCGTATTGTTTTGCAGACGTGATTAGAATTTTATCGTAGTGTAGTAGAATAAAACATTTTTTTTTCGAAGTAAAAGTAAAACAACAATTGATGAATAATATTGTTTAGGCTACTTTGACAAAGGCCCTTTGAATTATTGTTGGAAAGTGAAAGTTGTGATTTGCACGTCGATTAAACGTAAAATTATTCTTAGTCAAATTTATAAAAAAAAGTTGCTGCGAATCAATAAAGTATTAATTTCGATTCCTAATTTCAGCTGATTTATGTTTATTCTCTCATTTATAAGCCCTACTCTTTACATTTTTTTTCAAAAAATACGTACGTTTTTTTTCTCTGTATTTATATTTGTACTAGGGAGAGCATGGCATTTAGATATAGTCATACTCGTAAAGTAATGAACAGTTTTTTTTATCTACGTTAAATTACTAATAGTAATTGAAAAAACTACCTCGTAATTTAAGTTTTTCTACGTTCACTGCATCTATAGAAGGAAATTCTATCGTTTTTCCATTCTCTCGTCGGACTTTGGCAGATATTACAATACTTTGCTATATCAATGTTTTTCGGTAGCTACCTAACTGTTTCAAATCGATTCTAAATATTTTGGAGCTAAATTTTATGAAAATGCAAGATTGAAATCGCTTGTCGATCAATTAGAAAGAGTATTGAAATTTATTTTAAGAAGAATTATTTTTTTTTAGCGAAACGGTATAGTATCTTTTTTTTTACTAGAATAGATATGAAGATAGAAGTATATTGGCTAAATTTTTGTAATTGTTATCGATATACAATATGTTCTCTATGTCTTCATTGATTATCTTACAGTATATTTATTTACTGGCCAACAAATGTGATCCCATAAAGTATGTTTTATTTCTGGTAAAACAATTTATTGTTTATCTAAGGTTGGCATCAAACGCAATATCACCTTTAATATAAATAATAATGAAAGCTCGACATATTAAAAAAAGGATCACAATGGAACGAATAGAGTTTAAAGGTAAATGCGGGAAAAAATGCATTTCTTTTTTTTTTTTTTAGAAAATCGTGGTGTTTACTATACCAATCATATTTTGCGTTTTTTATAAAAACATTTGCAGTAGATGGTCCGAGATTGATTTTAAAAGGCATTCATCTTCAACAAAAACTGTATCATGTAAAAAATTCACTATATCGTCAAATGTAGAAGCTATTCGATCGTTTTTTTTTTTATAAACTCTCAAAAAATGAACTATATACGAAATGCATCGTACAATCTAGTATACATATATTTATATATTTATTTATATATTATCGAAACGCATTTAGGCATCGCTACTTTGTTAATTATGTTTTACTCCGAAAACTCGATCGATCCGCTAATCATCGCAACTCGAGATACATTACAACTTCTTGGCATGATATTTGTTTATATATAAATAGGCGATCATGAAATATTGCTTTTTTTTTTGTTATTGAAGAAACATTTTTTACATGATACAGCCGCAACACGGGGCTCACGCGAGGAAAGACGCTTGTTTCATTAATTTTTTTTTTGCTTTTTGTGTTCTATACGAATATACCGCGGAATATACGCTTAACGGCACTTTCATTGCTAACCTACTATATGATATCAGTGTAAAGATGACTCTAAGCGAGTTGGCAAAAAACAATTGTCATTCGAGGGGGTTGATTTACATCGAGGTTTCGAGAGGCGGAGGACGTCAGTCGGGTTTGTCGATGTCGGTCGATGCTCCATCGTCGTCGTCGCTCTCATCCTCGGCCTCGTCGTCCTCTTCCTCGATTGCAACGCTACGTATGCCGTTGCGCAATATTGGCGTACCCTGGTCCTTGCCGAACACACGGGCGTTTAGGTAGATTGTCAGTGGGGCGCCCTCCTCGCAGCACGTTATCTGAAATTGCTCTTTGAGGAAACGCTCCTTGTGCACTGCCAGCTCGACTTTTAGCCTGTAAGCAATCGTTTAGATTTTTTTTATTGTGAGTCGAAATTGTCTTTAATTGTGGAATAAATTATTACTATATTAATGAAAAGGTCAAGAATGAGTAAAATTTTGTTCTCAATAAAATAATAAAATTTTTCTAGCTACATATTATATCTACTGGTTTGTTTCCCAATTTGAAAAAAAAACTAAAATTCACGATAAAGCTTTTCATACAATAACAATACCTAAGATCATCTCTGTCCTGTGAAAAGTCGAGAATACGGCAGTTTGAATTTGGCTCGCCGGTAGGAATAGCCGGCACCTTTGGATTGCCTTCCGGATGAACCACGCATGTGTTCCATGGCACTGTAAATTCTACGTGGTACCTAAAAAAAACCAAAAAAAAACAGAAAATTCATCAGAAAAAAAATATTAGATTTTACATCTTCGGCATACGACGATGATATCTAACCTGTGATGTATTTGCAAAAAGCCAAGATGCACGTTCAAGTGTCCGTGACGTAATGGCTGGACAACGATATTGTTGTATCCAGCGCCGCTCGCACTGCTGAAGTGGACATAATGCTCTGAAAAGCCCAGTAGCACAGAGATGTAACGCTTGCCGTTACAGTTCAGTTGATGCGCCCCGCGCGTGTATCATGGAAACCGATATTCAAAGGGACGTATATCCGATAAATTGCGGCACGACTAAACTGCCTCACTTTATTGGCTTACTAACTACTCTCATTGGCAAAGTTTCTCGTTTGAGCGTTTAATTTGATTTTTTTTTTACTTTTATGTTGTTCTGTATTATGAAAGTTCAGCGAAGAGTAATTACGAATTCGAAAAATATAATATATTTATTGACATCAGTCGTTTTGATTTTTCAATCGACTTATTTCAATATTTATAACTAAGGGTGACACTCGTTTCAACTCGTGATGAGTTTATTAACAAATATAATATCTTTATTCACCAATTTTGTTTACGATTAAAAAGGGTTGCGAATATTGTTTACGCAACGCGAAAAACGAATATGCAAGTAATGAAACCTTTGTGTCGTTAATTTCTTACCGATAAAAATACAAAACACAGACAGACGAACAATAAGGTCGTATACCAAAGTAATCACTCCCCATTTCGAAAATTAAAAGTAATTTCGCGATAGCTCCATAATTTCTCCTCGGACGCAAGGAAATGTATTTCAATTAAAAATCGATCGCTCCTCCACCTACAAACTCAAAGCTTTGCCATAGCTATTTCGCGTATAAAATCGTAAAAGCGAGGTAGTATAAATTGCGAGAGCTCGCGATAAATCGTGCGACTATATAGAAAGTGTATCAAACAGGTAGAAAACGAAGGAGATTCGTCCGATCGAGGAAGTATACAGAAACGAATCCATAACTGACGCGACGATCGACCCAATAAATTTCCTTCTCTCTCTCTCTACGCGAGAAAATCCAAAAGTATAGGAATTTATATAGCAACTTTCATCGAGAGAGTGTCGTACGCAGCGACCAAGCATACAAAATTATACGGTATATTCATTGTTTCACTCTTCCCCCAATGTGATAGTATGCACCTCGGGTATAGACATAATTAATCGAGTTACGCGAGTTTGCCGTCGTCGAGAACTTTTGTTAATACTCTCACGGTATGTCTGCCTGTGTAGAACACTTTGTTAGAGCGCTGGTTACGATCCTTTGTGTATACAACGGGTAATTCGTTTATGTGAAATTTTCTCGATTTTTTTTTCTTCTTTTTTTGTCGGTGGATCGAAATTACGTTACATATTTTTTTCGTGTCGCGGATTTTTTTTTTATCGCTGCTACAATATTATCGTACGAAATCAAAGCCGCGCAACGCCGAGTCACATGCTTGATTTATAGCGAGCTGTCTGCGAATTAACTGAATTGTTGGCTCGGTGATATGATCAAGTTAACTTTTACGACTTGCGTCTGTGACATAATCGAGCTTTCATAAATGACAAGATTTTCAAAATAATTTTAATAATAACGGTTTTTTATTGCCATATCGATAATTCAATGAAAAAAAAAACAGTACCAAACAAAAAAAAACTAGTAAAAAAAGAATCACTCGATGGGAATATGATCTAGTTCAGCCTCAATTCGATTAATATACAACGAACGGCAGTATACACCAGCAGCAGTAGCAAGCGGAAAGTTTCGGGATGAAAATCATTTAATTGCAACATGGAGCTTCCGCGCGCGGCTGCCTGTCCTTCGTGGTCGAGAATGCAATTACGCGTTTGTTAAGCATTTTACGACAGCGAACTGCTGATCGGCATTAACCCATTTGGAAAATAGACTCTTGACTACAAGCGCTTTGTCTGTGTGTGTATGTACGTCTAATAAAACTTCGCGAAATGCGCGATGAACTTGTCTGAAATGATGCTTCGTTAACGGATATTTGGCTTTGAGAGCTTTCGAGGAATATATCGTCTGTCTGCTGGTGTCGTTGGAAAAGTTGAAGCTCGAGTTGAAGTTAATTAAGTTCAGAAACAATGACAGTTTTTTTTTATTTTTCTGTTGAGTATTTTAAAGAGTGACGTTATACTTTATCTTGTAATTTCGTATAATGGCTACTTATACGTTTAGAAGTATTATCAATGCTTATCGATTATTGTATCATTATAAACAGTTTTTCGCAAACAACTTTGAAATAATGAGAATCAATTAGACATAGTCTAATGTATACAGTAAAAAATCTTAAAAATTCAAAAAATAGAATGCAACTGATAAGGAACATCACGGAAATTAAGCAACCTCAAAGTTTCATTAATATAAGAAATAAATTATTATTTTTAGTAATCTTTTCTATATTTATGGAACAAAATGAAATAAATTTTTCTCGTTGTAAGCCATATATTTTAAAGTAAAAAATTTCCGTTCGAATTTTCTTAGTTTTTTAAGTTGAGAACAACAGCGATTTCAACCCAAAAAAAAACCATAAAAGATATCTAATAACCCATGTGAAAAAAAAGAATACCTATATAAGCCTCATCAACGATAAATCATGTTTATCTGCCGCAGCTTCAACGTGAAACGATAAGCACTAGCGTTTACTTTTTCTCGTAGAGAAATACAAAGACTTTTATAGTTCAAGGCCGCGAATATGCCCGGAAGCTTGCAGATTCTCCAACACGTTTTTCTTAACTTTCCAAGAAAAATGGCTCAATATCTCTATTACGTATGTGGGTTATTAAATAAAGAGAGACTCGGTTAAAGAAAACATTCTTTAAGGACATGTATATAGATATACAAATTAATACATGTGAAAACAGGCAACCCATTGCTCCATGATTATTTTTTGATGAAATAATATTAGGATTAGACAAATTTATGACAAATACCTTTCGGTATGTAGTTTGCGCTAAAGCAATTCCGGATATTTCTGTGCAGTCATTTAATCAGAAAAAAAAAATTAGAAATTGAATAAGAAATCCAGCTGTCATCGACGTAAATAAAACAAATGTGAGCGCACTCTTTGTTTATTATTGATTTTATAACCTGAATTTTGATCGCGACTTTTAGGATGTTTTTCTGATAAAATGGCTGCACGAAATCATACAGAACTGCTTTAGCTCAAACTACATACTAAATAGTATTTTTCATAAATCTGTCGAAAGTGTAATTTTGTTTCATGAAAGAATAATCATGGAGCAAAGGGTCGCCTATTTTCACGCTTGTTTGTATATCTATAATACATGTCCAGGGGGGGCCTTAATGATAACTCAATTGTACAGAGAAACGTGTAGCTGTTTCGATGGCTTTCAATAATCTGAATAGGTTGTTTTGTGAAAATTTCTTTCAATAGACATGTGACAAATAAATATTTTGTTAGAAGACCCTGATAACAAATACATGTTGTTCGAAGCATGTGCGCGTGATTCTTAAACAATTGCATTACATATAGAACAATCTCAAAAAGCCCAAGAAAGACATCTCCGCGCGAGAGTTAAAAAGGAAGTGGACGATTTAAAGGCGTCTCAAAAACGCGCGACACGCGCGGCCCTACAATGGAAAAGGCAAAATATAGAACGCGCTACAGTTTATGTCGCTTAATGACCGTATTTACTATTCGTGATTCCTTGTACTTGTCGTTTAAACGCGATTTAACGCTTTCACCTTGACAATTGCCTACAGAGGAACGCGAAATTATAGCAAGCGGAATTTAAAATTTTAATGTTAAAAAAAAGAGAAAAAAAATAATAGACGCCGTTGTCGTATATTAATATATCACTCACACGCGGGCGTAAAGTATAATGAATGTAATTCAATCACGCGGTTCAACCGACTGAAATCGACCGCAGTTAATATACAAATTTTCCTCCCTCTCTTTGTTCTCGTGGCGAGCGGCTCTCCCCCTTTTCCGCGAAACTTCGCTCTCTCTAATATATACACCTATACGCTAACACATCAGCTGCTCCGTAATCTCACGCTATATACTCTATAGACGTGTAGACACGCGAGATGTTTAATTATTCGCAGTGTGTCGTGTGTTACAATTGATTTTCAATTATTTGCGCGGGGAGAGTGGACGAGTGAGTGTCGTGAAATTGAAAGACGACAGGTGCAAGAACCGTGACCTAACCTCACTTTTGTAACCAACTCCGAAAAAAAAATGTGTACTCATAACTGAACACAATGTAGGGCAATTTTTTTTTTGTTTATCTCTCGTTACGTTACAACTAGATTTACAATCACGCACTGAATAATGGAAACACGGTAAGAAATAGAAGAAAAAAAAAAAGACAACAATCCATCGTCCGAATGAAAACACTCGAGCCACGATTTTTCGTGAAAAGCAATAACAAAACAAAACTTGGCGATGTACCTTTTTCTCCCATGCTACGTTAGGTCTGCAACTCTGTGGCACCAGCACATGCTAGTGTGATAAGAAACGTTGCAGTTAACTGCTGCAGCGCGATTCGCACGTCCGCGGCGAGGACCGACTACCGCTGGCGTTTTGCCTGCCTTGTGCCAGAGAGCCTACTGATCTTGGCTCGCGTTTTCGAGAGCGCGCGCGACCGGAACGCCGCCCGCCTTATTTTAGCGCGCGCATGCTGCATGCCGTATACCTGTGTTAAAAAGTAAGTTGCTGACAGACTTAGACTGCCTGCGATGCACAGATGTTTAGGGTGTGAGGAAATTTTTATGTTTATTTTTTTTTGTTTTTTTTTTTTTCGTTTTGAGGTGCAACTCGAATTTTTTTTTTTAGAGTGTTTTTATTTTAGTAATATATTTTTCTATCACCGGGGCTAAATCTACACAAAAAAATTAAAAAAACGGCTTTCTAGACTAATTTTTCATTCCAAATAAAGTTAA
>JAWWMK010000032.1:15937353-15969758 GCA_035047105.1 Galeopsomyia nigrocyanea | reverse complement strand
GTCTACAGAGAATAAAAAACACAAATCCGTGTTTTCTCTGTGAATAGATGAAAATCTATTCAATATTTGCTCTTAAAATGTGATAAGGTGCCTCCTAACCAACATATTTAGTAGGTTTCATTCGTTGTACCGTCAAATTGTAGCTGAACAATTAATTTCAGATGCATAACTAACTATTTAATTGGATTTTAATTATAACTGCGTATTTCAAAATTTATAATACTTATAATATTATACGCTTACTCTACTATTTTGTAGTCACTCAAAACTTTAATAAATAGAAGCGATTAAAACAATCGACGCATGGAAGTTATTTTCAGATTTAAATTCTGGCCAACTGTCAATTATAATTATTGATATCATTCGTCAAACAGCATGTAAATATTCTCAGAGTATAAGAAGTTAATTTTTGCGCTTCATTCGCTTTTGACACACGCGTATAATACTTCACTGTTTCATGATCACTTAATATTTATCTGTGCATCTATTGCGAAATGTGCTGTATCAATTTTCGGAAATTTATAATTTATATTTTTATGTCATAATATTTGCTCAATTTTTCCATCAATACAGCTAATAAATTTAGAATGTGTGAGTAAGATTCCCGCGTATATGATTGCTTAAAATTTTTTCTTAAATTTTTAACCTTACAACCAAATAGCGCACTTTTAAAACTACATGATAGGCTTTTTGTGAAAGGAAGGGAAAACTAAATCAAGGAGAGGAGGACGCTGCGATAGCAGACTTTTCCGAGTGCTGAGCATAATACAAGAGCCTTTTCTTTTAACTATGTGATGTGTACCTAGGTCAGCGATAGCTATATTATAATGATTCGATTAAAAAAAATCAATATTGTGCACGCGAAGCAAAAATATAAAAGTTGTCGCTGTTAGCAATGGAAGTTTGAAAAAAAAAAACTTTTTTTTTCTTTTTTATATTCACCTTGTTAAAGCAAATATTTACAAAGTTACCTGTGCCCGGGTAAAAACGTTCGATATTGCGCGCAAAATAGAAACGTATCCCCAGTTGTCGCAGTAAGCGCAAACCGTAGTCGTCGTGGACAGCAGAAACTTGACTGATCATTTGTATGGACACTAACGATAATCTCATAATTCAAATAATTATTATTGCTCGAATTTCGAGGATATTGATTTGATCGTTTGGCACTTGGATTGTCAAGTTTTTGAGAAAATCTACTTTTGGATGATCCACTATCTCCACACAACTGTAAGATACGTCAATTCTTATTTTAGATTAGTTACATGCGTGCATTTTTTCAAGATTTAATTTCACATATTGCAAATTTCCAGTATATTTCACTTTATTATTAGTAGTAAGGAGTATAAATTCTATTATTATTTCGAAACTGTGTTCCGTCTGCCTAGCTCAGCGATAGCTTTATTATAATCATTCGATTTAAAAAAAAAATCAATATCGAGATCAATATTGTGTACGCGAGGTAAAATATAAAAGTTATCACTGTTAGCAAATGAAGTTTGAAAAAAAAACTCTTATTTGCTACTGTAGACTTTGTTAAGGCAAATATTTATAAAGTTAGCTGTACCCGGGTAGAAATGTTCGATATTGCGCGCAAAATAGAAACCGATCTCCAGTTATCGCTGTAAGCGCAGACCATAGTGATGCCGTGGACAGTTGAAATTTGGCTGTCATTTTGTATGAACACTAACGATAATCTCATGATTAAAAAAATTATTATTTTTTAGATTTCGAGGATGTTGATCTTATCGTTTGGCACTTGAACTGCAAGTTTTGTTTGATCTTTGACTCAATTTTTGGATGATCCACGACCTCTACAGCTGATAAGACACGTCAAGTATTATTTTAGATTAATTATATGCGTGCAATTTTTCAAGATTCAATTTCACGCATTGCAAAATTCCAGTATATTTCAAATTTATTATTAGTAGTAAAGAGTATGAATTCTATTTTTATATCAAACTTGTATTCTGTCAGCTTAGCTCAGTGATAGCTTTATTATAATCATTCGATTAAAAAAAAATCAATATAGTGCATGCGAAGCAAAAATATAAAAGTTATCATAGTTAGCAATTGAAAATTGAAAAAAAATGTATTCTCGACTTTGTTGAAGCAAATATTTACAAAGTTAGCTGTACCCAGGTAGAAATGTTCGATATTGCGCGCAAAATAGAAACCGATCTTCAGTTGTCGCAGTAAGCGCAGACCATATTCGTGCCGTGGACAGGTGAAATTTTTCTGTCAATTCGTATTGACACTAACAATAATCTCATGAATCAAAAAATTATTATTGCTTAGATTTCGAGGATGTTGATCTGTTCGTTTGGCTCTTGGACTGTCAAGTTTTTGGAAAAGTCAATTTTTTGATGATCCACGATCTCTACAACTAAGACACGTCAATATTGTTTTTGATTAGTTATATGCGTGCATATTTTCAAGATCCGATTTCACATATTGCAAAATCCGAGTGTATTTCACGAATTCACTGAAAATTATCAGTAATATTGAAAATTAAAAATTGTCGAACCACGAAGATGCATGTAATTCGATGCGGCTGTTATTTAACTTTATTATTCGTTTGCGTATTCTCTTATGATATACACGACGTGATGGACACAGTATCACAAAACGTAAACAAACATGCTGCAATACTCGTTCCATCAACAATAAAGCGTCACGTGAAATATTTTCAAAGCGCTGTGCAGCGAATAGCCAATAACAACACGTTGACTATTGCGTGGAGAAATTTTGATATACATCAGCCCAAGCAGTATGGACAATTTATAGGAACATCCATTAGAGTCGCACTTTCGAAAGAAACCGTTAAAATTGTATTTATCGAGTTGACGACTGATAACGCAGAATTGCAAATGCTTGTGAATTATATTACGATTTTGATGAAGTATATAAGTAACACTGCACTATCTAAATACCTAATCGTTATTTTCAACGAAAATGATAAATTGGATCCAAGAAAGTTTTTAGAAGTCATGTGGACAAAGAAACTGTTGGATGTCACTATTTTAGAGATTAAAATTTTATCCACGAATGGATCTAAAGTACAATTCGGTGTCGATCAAATGCCTCATGAAACAATAATACACACGTTCAATCCATTTTACAACTCATATCGGAGACAAAAATTCTCGAAAGCGATCGAGTTGTTTCCCTATAAATTATCTGATTTGAATGGGCAGAGTTTATACGCTGGCATAGTTCAGGAGATATATAGACCTAGCGTTTGCGTACAGGGCAAACTGGCAGATATATTTATGTACTATTATGACGTAAAACTGAGTGTTATCATATCTCAAGCAATGAATTTTAAGATTCATTTACGCGTTGTGCAATCGCAACAATCTTGCTTAGACAAATTCGGTATCATACGAGATAGCGTGGAAACAGCATTAGAGAAAGGCTTAATCGACTTTTCAATTTCCCTGTACGCTCAGCAGACATATTATTTTATGAGAAAACAAAGCGGTACGGCTTATTTACCTGCTTCAGCGAGTATTTTGGTTAAACAATATGGAACACGCGAGTTCAGTTTTCCACTTACCACAGTTATCGTCATGATATTGACAATAGGGTGTATCATGATATTTGTCATTTTGCTGAAATTCGATTCAAAAGTTTGGAGCGTGTTCAAGGTAATAAATGTTATCATAGGTCAATCTATGGATCCTGAGCCGCGAACAGTTCAAGAACGTATATTTTTCCTATGCCTCGTGCTGCTAAATGTCACGCTGTTTTCAAAAATTTTGGATAGTCTTGTTGACTTATTCTACGATCACAGAACATACAGCGAAATAAACACTTTGCAGAGTATGTTGGACGAGGGCATCGTGCCATATTTGCCTGGCGATTTGATAAGAGCGTTATCCGTGGAAAACAATACCGATTTTCTGTTACTCATCAATCGTTCAAAAACGATGGAATTGGGTGACCCATTCAAATGCGTAAGGGATTTACTTAATGATAATGTCAAACACGTTAACGGCTGTTGGATTGAGTATGAATTGGGCAAAGCAATAGCTAAGACTTTGGATGGCCACAGTAAGATTTACCGAATAAAGCTGATAGATCCACCAATTTTTCCAGGATACAAAACTATGTTTCATTCACCGACATCCCCTTATATCCCGAAAATGAGTAATATCTTAGGCAGACTGTATGACGGAGGTATTTATCAAATGTACAGTAAAGACAGAGTCTATACATTTTTTCTGTATGCTAACATTGTGGAGTATAACAGCGAATTTGACAAGCAGAAAAAAAAACTTGCTGTCGACGCCTGGTCAACCGATAGAGTCGTTTACGCACTTATGATCGCTTACTCCGCATGTATTTTGATTTTTTTTTGTCGAAATCATTTGGCTACTAATCAAAAGAAAATGGTTGCGAAGGCGCTAATTTCATTGGATTGGTACACTCGGTTTCGCGTGTAAATGCATAGAATACCGTTTTTCAATGAGGCAAAAAAAATTGAAATTTGAACCTTACACAATTTCTATTCCCTTCGCTTTTTTCTTATAATATTCTACTATTTGCGGTGTTCTTGTTCTAACGTATTTCCTAAACGAAATAATGTCGATTGTTGTTAGTACTTACAAAACAATAGCCTTTACTCAAACAATATGTGGTCTTTTGAAAAAAGTATCAGCGTGCTTTCGTTCGTGTGAATTAGCTATAGATGTGCAGTGAAAAAATATTGCGACAAGTAACATTGAACATCGATTGGAATGTAAATCAATTGTACTTGCACTTTTTGTCGATGAGAGCGTTTATCAATTTTATTATAAAATTAACCATATCATTGTATGAAATTCGTTATGTTCATTCTTTGTAAAATGATGTTTATGTCGATATTTTCATGTGTTTTCAATAAATCGTACAAGAAATTTTGTCGAGAGTTTTATTTAGAACGTACCCCCCACATAAGATATTCCAGAATAGTCCTTTTTTGAGAATGAAACAATAATTTTTTTCGAACGTTGAATTCATTAAGAGAATCGATAAGTTGAAATAGTGTTCAGCTGTATACAGCGATCAACTTTTTCAACGTTGGCTTAATATGTATTATTTATTTTTCTCTTTACTGCTTTAGCTGTGGAGTATGTGAAAGTGAACTGAACTTCTTACTTTTTTTTAACGTCGTTGAGAAAATAACAATAGGTTGGAAAAAATAAGGCGTCGGGACAAATTGATTACAAGAAATTTCTTATTGCTTGAATTATGAAAATGATGGAGAACAGGATCGATAGGATTTTACTTTTCAAGATATATATTACAAGTAATGTTTTTCAAGTGGAATAATCCAACAAATACTTTTATCTAAAGATATGGAATAATTGCCATCTGAACCGTCTGGAAATTTCATTTAAGTTCATTATTTTGTGTGCAACCTAAAATAAAATTCAACATATACGTTCATATTTAAACTGTAGATTATATGGTCACTTATCGTCCCCTTCTCAAGACTCGACCAGTACCTCCACCGCTGGTGATAATTTGCGTATGAAGCACGTTATAAAAGAGTATCGTCTACAACACTCAACAATTAGTTGAGATTGCGGGCTTGACTGAATTTCAGAAGCTCTCAACTATGGAGTGTGGACACTCCATACTCTCAACTTTTTTTCATCAAGATGAAAGTCACATTGGTTCTTCTTGTATGTTCCTTGGCAGTTACTCTGGCTGTAAGTTTGATTGATTTATCAATTATTTCAGTGGAATTTCTAATTATTTACTTTTACTGATCTTTAAAGCTTTTCTTCGGTTAATTTGGTTGTAAAGTTATTTAAAATAAAAAAAATGACAAATGGTTCTATTAATTTCTTTTTTAAATTATGAAAATATTCGAAAGAATAGCATAATATTTGAACTATCTTTTTAGTTGAAAATTGAGTAGGACACTGTTCTAATATTTGTCATGGTGTAGCTATACTACTTTTATTATTTTCTGGATTACATTCACATTTATATTTTGATAGGTTTTGTCAAGTTGCAAAAATGAAATAATAAAATAACCACATAAATTCGAGTTTCGAATCACTCACATTTTATTTACTTGCTAACATAATAATATATTATTTTTAGAGGACGAATCCCGGGAAAAAATAAATAAGTACGTGAACGAATGTGAAAAAGAACTGAAAATTTCTGAGGGTAATTAATAAAATAATTGAAAAAATCAAAACAACATGATTTTGCAATGCTTTATTTTCGATTTCAGATGATAAGCCCGATCCCGCAAAAGAGGATTGTTTTAAGGCATGCGCGATGAAGAAACTCGAAAACGTAAGTATAACAATATTGTAAGCATCATCAAGTGACAGTCATTGGTATAATTTAAGATTTCATACAGATGAAAGCTGACGGCACTTTGGATATTGAGTACATAATTGCAAACGCGCCCAAGTATGTTGATAAAGTACAAAATAGGAAAGATCTGGTAGCGAAAAATGAGGAGTGCATAAATAAAGGTAATGGTTTTTATTGTACTTCAATTTAATTTCTAAAAACACTAATACTGAATTTCTCCATTTTCAGCTAAAGGAAATACTTGTACTTTTGCCGCATGCATATTTGATGATAACCACTATCATTATTAGCCTATGATCATCTAAAAGTGTTATTATGATATTTCTTCTTTTGATGTTTTTTTTTCTTAATAAATCATAAATTTTACGTTGTCCATTTTTTATTTCAATCCTTTTCTCAGTGTAACTCTAGAAGCATAATTTCATCAGTGATAAATATAAGAAATTTGCGTACGTGCATGACACACAATTATTTGTATCAATAGAAGTTTTGAAGAATAATCCAGAAAAAGCTTCTAAAATTTCCTTTCTTGTCTGATCACTTGCAGGAAACTAGTTTATAATTTCAATTAGCATTTTACATGATTATTCACCTCATCTGTTACTATTAAAAAGTAGATTTTATTTAATTCATCAACAAAAGAATATTTGTTCAATGGATATATTCATTATAACATGATTTATCATGCTGTGCAATTATATAATTTTAGATAGGTACCTACATCCGGTTAATAAATACAATCTGGTAAACATGAATTACCAAATAAAAATTGTTCAGTAACACTTAAGCTGTTGCTGTTAAATCATATGTGCCATAAATGAGTGTCTTGCTTAGAAACGTGCATATTGTATAATCTGTGAATCTAATAAAACTCAATAAGATAAATGTATATATCTTCATGTTAAAAGATCGTCCCCGAATATCAAAAGTAACATGCACAAGTGGATATCAAAGAGATGAGATATGAAATTCACGTGACCTCGGATAAAAAATCCAGAATATTCTCGATTTCAGGACCGTAAAACGATAGTTTCATACCGGTTAATTTTTTATTTAAAAATTACATGCTTAGCTTCGTTATTTATAACCAAAATAATTGTTATCCAAATTTCCAAAATTTTCTGTATGGAAAGTTTCCATGCAATAAATCCACTTTGTATTGGTGTAATGTTGTAAACTACGTGACTTTCATTACCAATTTAATCTTCGAAACTTTAGAAAAAAAAGAATATCATGTTTTAGAGCCCTAATTTCAGAAATAATTCTCGAACATATAATTTGGTGAAAGTAAATCTCAAAAAAAAGGCTGAGGAAACATTGTGCACTTATTATCGTCGAGAAATATGTACTCGCGACAATTTCTATTTCAACACGATTTAAATGCATCAGACGCGGGTGCTTACGCATATGTAAGCTGATAATACTTTTACTATAAAATAGGTCGAGCGAAGATGCTCGATCAAAGTGGTGTCTCGCTTTGTACGTGCTCATAATACACTCCGCGCCATGAACGCTGCTGTCTGCCCTGTTGTTGTTTTCACTTTCTGCTTCGCAGGAGCTTTCGCGGTAAGATATTTTCATGTGTTATTTATTATAAATTCAATTTTTTTATTGAATTTTTGCGATTTATTACTCGAAAATAATCAATAGATTAGACGAATTTTTCTAAACGATAAAGCAAGCGTATTATTTTACCGATACGTCGATATAATATTACTGCATTGAGTGAATGCTTTTGTTGTAAATCTTCTGCGAGTATTAAATCAATCGTACGTTATTGTTTATTTTCTAAAGGGATTGTTTGAACAAAGTGCAACGCCGCCGCCGCCAAATATCACGAAAGAGTGTCTGAAAGAGTATGGAATCGAGCTCGGTAATACAATGATTGTTTTATTCATTAACATTGTAGACTTAACTAAATTTTTTTTCCTCTCACTTTACAGAACAAACAAGCGGTGCACCGCTTACCGATGAGGAAATATACTGCATTCCCGCTTGTGCATACAGAGACTACGGAATAGTAAGTGTTTCTTGTGTGTTTACTAATTTATTCTTCTTGTGTGAATTACAATGCTACATATGTTTTTTGAGAATGTTAATAAAAAAAAATTTATGAACAATTCAGATGAGATCAGACGGAACGATCGATACGGAAAAAGTCGAGTCGTACTTTGGAGTTAACGATGCCGAAGAGAGAAATATATTTTTCGCGGTTTACGAAGCTTGTCGTGAAGGTAATATTATGATTAAATATTTTCCTTCCAATGAAATTTTATATTTTATTTTTCATTACAGGTAGAGCGCATTGCAAACTGGTCCAATGTATGTTCGGTAACTTGAAAAACCACTGGAAAACAAATGAAGAATCAGACACGAAGAAAATTACAAGGCAACTTTTTTCTCAACTTGTTTAACAAAAAGTTTGCGTGATAATTTTTTTAAGCTGAGTGAGAAATTCAACATCGAGTTCCGATAATTTAACACTGAATATATACAGTCGACGAGGAAAATAATTTTGTTTTGCCAAAGTGTAAATTGTATATTTTAATAAATTTTAGTTATAAATATATGGTCTTGGCCTTTTTTCCCCAAATCCTCATGATTTTCATTAATTAATAAATTCATTTAAGTCACAAGATGTTCTGGAAAAATTCATGACTATTGTAAGCTTCTTTTGATAGAAAGAAAACAAACAAGGAAACTAAAGAAAAAAAATGCGGGTATTTAGCTTTCACATTATTTATATTAAACAGTTCGCATTAGTACAGTTCAAGTAATGTTGAAATATCGAAAACATTTCACAACAATCACTAATATACTTATGCCATAAATATATACTAAACAGCATGTATGTATAATAATAATTGTGAAAATATAATCATACAATATTACATTCATTCCACGTAATTCGTTGGCATCCAACGCGGAAATGACAAGTTAGAATTCATTGTCATTCCGTATAAAAAAATGCGGGTATTGTTGCTTTCTCTCGGAGGGAGCATCGATTTTCTTCCCCTCTATAAAATGCTCAAATACCATAAAAGTTTATCTTAGTTGGTTACTCGCCTATAATCGGTCTGTGTCAACACATCCAAGTGTCGCGAAAATGAAAAATATTTTATTGCTTGCTTTGATGCTGTCGTTTGGAATGGTGAAAGGGGTAATTTTTATTTTAGTTATTTATCGTCTATCAGTATGCATGACGTATTAGCATATCTTTTATATTTCTGTTTAGCAAATTAAATTGGATCCCAAGAAAATTAATATCACTGAATTCATGGATGTCATGCAGACTTGCGGTAATAAGCTTGGCTTTGACAGAGGTAAAATTAAATAAATTACATACTTTCATCTAAACCACTTTGCTAATTTGACTGAATTTCTAGAATTTAAATTGAGTTTTTTTGGATCAAGTCAAGAAGATTTCAGCAGGACATTGTGTCTATCATTCTGTGCACTACGAAAGCTTAAACTTGTAAGTTGAGTTCCATATGGCTCTATAATTAAATATGAAATATAGTTTTGTTATTTTGCATTTATATTTACAATTTCCTTGAAAGTAAATATGATTAATATACTCTGTATCACATTCTGCATAACTTTTTACTTTTAATACTTCAAAGATTGTAGATAATTATATAAATCTTGTTAATGTATTCCTATTATCTTTATAATCGTACAGTACATAGTCGAGGATGAAATAAAGAAGCAGCTAGCTAACACTACTTCGGAAACACATTTCAAGGTAAAAGAGGAAGTGAACAAAGCTCTCGATATTTGCAAAAGTCGTAAGTATACGAACGTTCAATATCACACCTATTTTTATAATTACGATAAAAAAAAAACTATTTTTCATTCAGTTTTAGATGATCCATGCAGATTGTTCGATTGCTTTTACGACTATTCGAAAAATATTGACGGTAAGACTGCGCCGCCTGTAAACTTGACGAAATTTTTTTCCGAAGGAATTTTTTAGTCGTATGCTCATTAATATCCATCGATTTTATATACGTATTCGAGACTTTCATGTGTACATATAAGAATATTATTGATATAAAAAATGTTTTTTTGTATTCAAGAACGCATTGAAATAATAAATTATTAAACGATTTCTTATAATTTTCATTTTATCATCGACAATTATTGCATACCTAAAATAGACACTCATTGAATAATTATAAAAATTTTGAATTCTAAAATAACTTCACGCGAAAAGAGTTTTTCGCTAATTGTCATCGTTAAAATTAAGATGACTCTTTTATGAAAAGCTAAAGAAAAATGAATGATTTATCACCAAAGAGCAATGAATGATAATTACACTAGAAAAATAAAAAATCTGAAAAATCATTCTCACTCAAAGCGCAATAGTGTTTGCAAAAGCGTAATTAACCATAAAACGCTGCGTCATTAGAAAAAAAAAGAACTCATACAGGAATGGATCATTTCCAAGTATATAATTAAAACGAAACGCGAACTTCCTTGGACGATTTATTGTGACTGAATAATATCGAACTGTATGCACAATGCACGAACGGCCATTAGACGCTCGGCGGAGAAACAGTATAAAAAGCTCGTAGCGTCAGACAGCCGATACTCAGTATTTGACATACTTCCAATCCGCGTGCAAGCTAATATACCATCCTAATCGGCATTATGAGGTGCTTTGCTATCGTCCTGGCCGTTTGCCTCGTTGGAGCCTACGCTGTGAGTCGACATTTTATTTTTAGAGTGTGTGTGTTTTTTTTGTTGATTGTGAATAATTTTAAATGTGAATTTTTAGGCAACGCTGAACGACGAGCAGAAAAGCAAGCTCAAGGGATTCAAGGAGGCTTGTATTGCCGAAAGTGGCGTTAACGCAGGTATACACAAATGGAATTTTTAATATTTAGCGAAATCGAAGTTTATCAATGAATTAATGGGGAACTTGCGTATAATTGTTACAGATATCGTCAATGCTATTATCAAGGGAGGAGAAATCAAGCGTGAAAAAACTCTTGACTGTTTCTCCGCTTGCATGCTCAAGAAGATTGGAATTGTAAGTATTTCAATAGTTTCGTTACAATGTAAAAGGAACTTGATTTTCTTTCTCAAATAAGTCGCATGTAGAAATTATTAAAGTTTTTCGTTTCTTTTCTTGAAAAAAAAAAAAAAAACTTACCTCTCAATTTTTTGTAAATCAGATGCGCGATGATGGAAGTATCGATGTAGAGGTAGCTCGCGCCAAAGCCCGAACCACCAACGTGGACGTAGCCAAGGCCGACAAGGTTATCGACAAGTGCAAAGAACTCGGTGAGACAACTCTCATGCCAATTTTTTTTTCTTTCTCCAACTTTTTCTTTCTCGATCGACAAAGTGTCCTTTTATTACAGTTGGCAAGGAGACTTGCGAGACCGGCGGTAACGTCTTCGGTTGTTTCATCGTCAGCAAAGACTTCCCTGTTTTGGATTAGACGAGATTGTGATGTTTTTTTTTTAAATTAGAGTTACTGTTTTATTTTGCTATAACTTTTTTGCTTATGCACTGAAATATATTAACGAAATAAATATTTTTCTTATTTTACGAATTCGTTGTTCGTCATTCCCTATATATCCTTGTCACTACACAGTAAAAATTTTTACTCATTTTCGGGACAAAAAAAAGTAAAAAGTCACTCAAAATAAGTAAAAGTTACTCAAAATGAGAAATCGGTTTACTTTTTACTTTTTTCGTCCCGAAAATGAGTAAAATTTTTTACTTTGTATACATTGAAAGTCGACGCAATGATGGAGACAAAGACGAGTTTGATGAAAACACGTTATTTCTTTTACTGCTTCTTTATCCTCTGAACCATTAATTTTCATCTGGTCGTATTAACTTCTGTTGAGATGTTAATTCCGTAAATCTGGTTTTTCTCAGTTGTTCCCAGCGAACCAATGCGAGAACTTCTCGCGTATTTTGCGACATGAGATATACAATATTTATATTTCTTTCTTGTTTCATTGTCAATTTTTGGGTAAAGTATTTTAAAAATATTCGTCTGCTAACAAGTTGCACGTATCTAATCACTTCCTCCGCGTGACCTAAAGAACTTTCTCTATCTTTATTCGGTGTAAGATCCATATAAACAAGCGATAATAATACACTTTCTCTCTCTCGAGATGCAACATACCGTAAACCAAACAAAAAATTTGTAGATAACAATACGTTCGATTGTGATATAGGGCGGAACATCAGCTGACGTTGAGGCAAAAATAACACTTTGCGTCAATGGAACACGTGTCGACGTGGTTGTTAATTTACTAGACAAGGAGTGCATCGAAAAAGCCGAAAACAACACGAGTGAGTTTGAACAATTTTTCTTTTAGTTTGGTTAGTTGGTTAGAATCCTCTTTATTTATTTATTTTTTTTTTGCTTTTACTACGCAGGTTTCGAAAATGAAAACAGCGTGGAAGTCAAGGATATCGACATGCACGAATATTCAGTCTGCTTGTTGAAAAAAGCGAGCGTTGTAAGTGATTATTTTTCATTTCGAAATTAGAGATTTTTCTTTTCATCACGTACGTTTTAGATGGACGATCGAGGAAGGTTGAACGAGCATTTTAACATTATAAAAATCGTGGAGAATTTGTACAAAAAAACCGACGACAAAGGAACGGGATTAGTTCTCATTGTGCAAGCTATCGATAAATGCCGAAAACTAAGTGAGTACCAATATTAAAACTAAGTGAGTATTAATATGTGCGATAAAATCGATTATAAAAATTATTAAAAAAAAAAATTAATTTTCAGGCGAAAACCCCACAGCAACAAAAATCATGAAGTGCCTGATCGACAATCAAATATCTCTGATATGGTGCGACTGACTGTATACAACACACTTCAGAATTGTTTCCATAACCTTTTGGTAAAAAAAAAATCATACTGAGTAAATTCATAAGCAACAATGTCGCGTTACGGACCGCAAATTCAACCATGGCAATCGACGAGAGGTTACGAGAAAGTCAAACCTTATCACGTGTAAGATTTCAATTGAAAAAAAAAAATATTATTTTTTTATTACATATCTAAAAATAAATTTCGCTCGTACTCGAATTAATTATCGCTCAGCCCGTCGATTCCCATAATACACGATCGTTGGATTCCATCGTACGTGCCCGACGAGATACTCACGGCACACTTGACTTTTCCAAATTTGGTGACCGGATATAATCAGATTGCCTTTCGCGCGGCCGACAAACATTACACTACCGATCAGTGGAACGAGCATCGAGCGAGAATTCAGAAGAACGTCGAGTTGTGTTTGGCGAACGTGAAGCCGATCAAGGAGAATCTTGAAAATCTCGTTAGGTATACTTATTTGTCGGAAACATTGTTTGTTGTTTTACTCGTTATATCCATCTATCAATTACGTAACTATATATTCGCTATCTAATTTGAAAGTTATTACCATTGCAAACTCTCGGAAACTCGTATTATCGTCTCGCTCGTTATCGTTGCATAACGACGATATCTAATCCGAAAATGAATATTTCACGCATGCAGACAGAAGAAAAGACAATTGGAAGATAGCAAGGAAAAAATTAGAGACGTCGGCGAAGTGAAATTGAAAATCGATGAATTATCGTCGATACTTGAAAAAACGATAATAGCTTGCGGCAAAATGCAAGACTGCAAGCGCCAATTAGAAGCTTTCGCGCGGAGTATCGAAGCTCCGTTGCAGATATCGCAAGAGTGCCTCTATCATCGAGAACGCAAAGATAGTTGAGTTATTGACTTTAATTTTTTTTGTTTGTTATACTAATCGTTGCGGGGTAAACAACCTTCGATGTTAAACGTATACATCAGCTGTTTCGGTTAAACGATGAATTTTTTTTTGTGCGATATTTTCTCAGAAAGCGAGCTTGTCGACGATGAAGTTGAAGAGTTGCTCGTGGAAGAGACTAAAATCTTTTGTCAGAGTATTGAACAGTTGAAGGAGTGTCTACAGTGTTGCGAAAACAAAGTAACTTTTCGTACATTTATTTTCGTACGGCAAATTTCAAACAATAATGTTTTTGCAGTTAGTCGAGGGACGAAGATATCAAAACGATTTGGAAAATTGCATAAAGAAAGCTCAATGGGCCGTTGTCGTCGATAGGTCGAAAAAATCTATCGATAGGTGGGAATACATATTTAGCTCGCAGAATATTAGCACTCGAATCGACGCAATGTATTGTTTTTCTTTCAGTCTACTAGAATCGAATTCGTGGATAAAACAAGCTGACTGTCTGAAAAGCAAATCGTGCTCGATTATCGCCCACATGGAACACAATCGAAACGAGGCTAAAAAGAATGTCAAAGAAATAAAACAATGCATTTCGAAAATTTGGAAGGAAACGAACGATGCATTTGCAAAAAGATGCGAAGAAATCGAACGTGCGAAGAGTGAAATCGAATGTTCGAATAAGACGGTACATATATTTAAAATTAATTTTTTGTAGATACAAAATCAAAATTAAATCTCTTGTTGTAATGTTTTTTTTTTTTCATACGAACGCAGATAAAAAATGAAATAATCAACGTTGAAAAAAACGCGAAATATTTGCAAAGTAGTAAGGAAGAAGAAATTCAGAATGAATTGCAGCGGGCCAAAGATAAACTGGAGTTTCTATCGGGAACGAAGAAAATGCTCGATTCTGAATTGTCCGCGAAAATGAAGTCTCTCTTCATCGACACTCACGGTTGTATGGCTATGAGAAAATCATTTCCAATATCAATAGTAACGGAATTTAATTGATTTTATTTCATTTTCTCGTAAAATTAGCTTTGAAATACAATCGTTTTTCAAAAGTATATTAATTTTGTTAAAAATTATATTTGTGTATCAAAAACTATGAACGCACGATTCAATATGGATTATTCATTTGTATAAAAATAGAAACTACGTTATCTCTGTTTTTTGTTCTCTCAACAACAATAGTTTATTATATGCTTTTCGAAAGGACTATAAATCTTTTGTTACTGAATCTATATCTAGGGTAAAAATATTCCTTAAACTCTTAAATTTCTTCTTACACTGAAATTTTATGTATTTTGTAATTTACTAAACATCCGTTGGAAAGTGGGTTAAAATTGAATAATTAGAATTTAAGGCGTGAACGTCGAATGAAGATAGTCCTATGCCCATCGATGTAGACTTCATGTAGATTATATTTGTGCTGAGTAGGTAAGATGTTTATACGTATAAACGACCAAACATTCTTTAAATTAATTCTTGAGCATTAATGACTAAGCTGTGATATCAACGATCATACATAATTTTACATTAACTATATAGAAGAATATGTAATTTTATTCAGAAATCTCATTGAAACTTCAAAATATTTAACAATGACATCGGGATTGAAATGCGATCTGTGGCAGCCGAAAATCAGACTTGCGTTGCCAGTATAGGGGTGGTCGAGCAAACGCAGCTGTTCGTCGCTATACCCCCCAAAGCTGTGTTTCTTTTCTGAGGCACGCGATCGGAGAGCACTGTAGCGGTGAGTCAGATGGTTTTTAGAGTTCTAACAAGCATGCCGCTCTCTTCAGCTGACGATAAAACGCGAGAGTTCTATATTCTCATGAAATTTTCAAGTTTTTTCCATATTCGCGACCTACTAAGTATTTACACAATTTGATTTTCAGTCCCAAAAGTACAGTGCTGCCCAATAGTTACAGTGTTGCTGCTATTTTTTCAGAATAGTTTTGATTCTTTAGATAATCGAAATTAAATAACCAGTTGCTAATGTGATGAAAGGGAAATAAAAGTACCGTAAAGACAGTATTTTCGAGTGATGTGGATGTAGATGCTCGTATTGATAACTGTGAAAACAGCGCTCTTCTATTTTCTTCTCGTTAGAAATAAAAATGTCGACGTTATTGATATCTTAGCCGAATTTGACAGCAAGTTCAACGTAAATCAACGCGGTCCAGATGGAACCACGGCTTTGATGATAGCTGCAGCTGATGAATACCCAGAAAGAGTTGAATTTTTACTGCGACATGGCGCTGATGTGAATTTAACCTGATGATGATGAGTATACGGCTTTATTATGCACGGATACTGACTGTTCGACGAGAAATCCTACTATAGAAAGTAATGTAGCAAAAGTCATTGAGTTGCTGTTGCAGTATGGAGCCAATGGTGTTCAGTCTTTCTTTAGCGCCAGGCAAGATCTCATAAATAATTTTTCCCTTTCTACTGAAGTAATAGTAGCTCATTTGGCGATGCTTGAAGTTTCCGAACAATCATCTTTGAAAGATTTAACACGCAAAATTATTGAATCAAAACCAGTAATCAGGGCTTACTTTAATTCGTGCGTGCAAGAACTTGAAGAGATGAAACATTTGAAAGTACACGGCGCAGTGACGCTGTTCAAATTGTTGACGGAGAGAGAAAAGAAAATTGTAGTCTATATGTTCGTAATCAAGATTTAACATTGGCATGGAGCAACGTAATGGAGAAATTATATCATTTGGAACCATATTACTTGATTACTTTTAAAAGAAGTCTTGTTCATTGAATAACTCATTGTCAGTCAAAATTTTAATTTGTATAAAATCAGCGTATATTGTTATTGTTGAAATTGAATATTTGTTTGTGAGTTACATTGAATAACTTAAATTTTTCTTTATAGGAACAACACTAAATCAAATTTCCATTGGAGTTTTTTTTCTTGCAATAAGTGCAGATTAATGAAATATCAAAATTTTAAATACCATCGTCGCTATTCTTACGTCACATTAATATTCCATCAATACATATCCATAGTACACTAAAATATCTATCAAATGACTCAAATTTGTCGTTATTTTCTTCCAATAATTAATCTAAACTACAGGTGATCGTTACAAATTACAAATCATTATGAATTTTAAAAAATCTTAAGATCTCAAACAAATTACCATTGATAACTTGCGGCATTTATGTTATGATTAAACAAATTTCAAGTTTATTCATGAAAAAAATTAAAAATCCGCGACGATGATATCCAACTATTACTTAATATACATATAAATTGTGCTATATATACCCGTAGAGGGACCTTAAGCATTGGGTGGCACTGTTACTTTTCTATATGAAAGATTTGTATTAGTTGATAAGCAAAGCGAAATCAACGATCTTTGAGAAATATTGATCTCATTCTATAAAATGTGACGATGTTTAATTTGGAATGACAGAGTGCGAAGGTATCTTGAATAATCTAAACGAAAATTTCATTTTTTAGAAACAAAACTAAATCAAATTTTTTATTGCGGTTTCTCTTTTTTTTTGTACAAACGCAGATAAAAAATGAAATAATCAACGTTGAAAAAAGAACGTAAAGTATTTGGAAACCATTAAATATAAGAAATCTACGGTGATTTGCAGCAAGGCAAACGATCAACTCGAGTCTCTGTTAAGAACGAAAAATAAATTGTCGATTCTGAAATATCCTAAAATAATGAAGTACTCATGGATGCAAGATAATGAGAAAATCAAATCCAACATTAATAACTACAGATCATTAAATTGGTTCCGTTTCATTTTTCTTTTTCTCGAATATTTCATTTGTTTAAAATATATCCGATTTGAAAAGATATTTTGTTAAAAATTATACTCTTATAACAAAAAAATCTGTGAGCTCATAGCTCGACGTATATCATCTATTTACATAAAAATAGAATCTGTTATCTTTGCTTTTCTCTTCTCTCAACAACCGTTTTTCAAACAAAAATATTTTTTACATCGCGGTGCGCTATTCGACACTAATAATACATTTTTTCGCTCTGTACTTAAACCTAATAGTCTATACATAATCTTTCGTCCAACGTAACAAAATAATTGTGCATCCTTCATTCGTCCAATGTGAAACTTAGGAACCAACAAAAAAATGAAGGGAATTGTGCAATCTTCTCTAGCCAATATTTCTCGTCCATTTGTATGCTGCTATATTCTCGTAAACTTCGTTAGCAGCTACATCATTGTCGTACTCATCTTTCAAGTAGTAAAGCTTTGCGTTCTCTTGTGCATAACACTCGAGGATATTATTTTTCTCGAACAGTTTCAAGGAATTCTTAATAGGATCTACACATAAACTTTCTCCTGCAAAAAAAAAATATATATTCGATCAATATTTCGTCTTATCAAATCAACAAATTTTGTCCTCATTAATCTTACCATAATTAACGATTCCCTGATCTATATGTATTTTTATCTCGCTAAGTATTTCTTGTACTAAATCCCTTTCGGACAGATTTCGGCCGACCAACTTCCTGAGGCAGAAACCACTGAAAGTGTAGGTGTCTATAAGTGGTCGAAGAATCGTGTGCAGGAATTCCATACGTTGTGTGTGCTCACTTAATCTACTAAGCTGCAATTATTTTTAAAAACACATTTAATTATTTATTACTTGCCGAAAAAATTAAACAAAAATATAGTATTGAAACATCAAAAGTAAATGTATTTACTTTATATTCTAGTTTTCTAGTGGTATGCTCATTAGCGTACTCCTCATCGGAGCTATCGTCGAAGTGCGCTGCGTATTTCTTGCTCCAAATTTCTTCTTCCAGAAGACCAGACTATAAAAAATGCATAATTATAAGTGGATGTACTGTACAATGTAAAAAATCAATAGAAAAATTTCAATCAAACTTACCTCGTTCCTGTAAATGATGCCAAGAGTACCAAGATTGTCGATAGATTTAGCGACGACTTGATCAAGCTCCTGGCAGGGCTTGCAGAATATGAACTCGTACTTGAGTATATCACAGATGGCGAGTGCATTTTCTACAAGGCTATTGTGCGAGACGGTGAGGTCATGGTTGTCCGACGTCTTCGGATCTTTTGTTTGAGATTTCAGTGCAGCATACAATGCTGTCACCACGACACTGTCCATCACGTAGTGTGCGAGCAATGTATTGCTGTAGTACGACAACTCAATCACGTTTGGTAGAATCGATACTGGCCTGATCGCTGTTACCATTTGCGATTTCATCGGGTGACCGTCAACTGCGTCTGTGATCTCTTGACGTTGTTGCTTGACCAGACCTGGTCCAAGAATGTCGAGCTGGAAATGCGGAAAAGGAAATTAGTCGTCATTTTAGTTAATTTTTTTAATAAATATTACGCAGAAAATATTTATTTAAAAATGATGATACTTACTGCGTGATTAATAATATCAACAGCCTCTCCACAAAATGCGACGTCTCGATCGTCCCACTCCAATTCTCGCCTCATCACATCGAAAGCCTCAACTAATTGCTCTAAAGTACAACCATCTCTGAACTTGTTAAGTAGTAAGAAAGCTACGACATTGGTCGACATGATCGGTGTTGATCTCGAACAATCTGCGAACAAAAACTTTTACAATCTTATCCATTCAATCGGAAGTACGGGAGACTTAAACAAAGTAATTTTACCATAAACTACATGACGAGCAATTTTGTCGACTAACTCTCGGTGTTCCTCCACGACAACGTCAGTTCCATACAGCGACGACGTTGACATTGTGACTCTCAATGGCCTTTCTGGATTATTGTTATTAGCTAATTGGTTTTGTGGTGGCTTGAAGGATTTGAGCATTTCCTGCAGTTATAAAAAAATGCAATTTTCACAAGAGAATTCTATTTTACATTTTCAATTCAAAAATAATAATTTACCTGCAAGGAAAACGGTTGACAGATGTCGATTTTGACAATGCCATAATTGCCCATAAGCGTCGACCAGATAGCTCTGACAGTCGATCCAAAAGTCTCCATTTTCTTAGGCTGACCCAGCTGCTCCCTCACGAAATTTCCATCGACCAGCCTCTCGTAGTTCATCGAGACGGGAACGAGAAGAGCATCTTCGATTGTGCTATCCATGCAAGCGTCAATAATTACGCTGAGAATGCCACCTTTAGGCATGCAAGGTTTGCCTGTGCGTGTACGACCACCTTCCACGAAGAATTCCATGTTGTGGCCAGCTCGCAGACATTCCATTATGTAGGTGTGCAGAGTCGCTCGGTACAGCAAGTCACGGCGACCGGCAATTGGATCCATGCGACGCTTTATGAAGAAGGCGCCTAAACCGCTCATCAGCCAGCTAAAAAATCATAAGTATTGGTTAATAAAATAATTCCGTTATTATTCTAGAAAGTATTTCCTTCGATGCAAACAAAAATATATCAAACTCCGCAATCTTATAGAATACCACGTAAAATACCGATTCATTCAGCAAATTAATGATCAATAATTCTCATTTAATTTACGTTGCTTATTTAAAAGAACTATAACGTCACTACTACTTCTCTTTTCTAATATTTGAGTCTCTTTTCTGTAAAATTATATTTCAATCAAGCTTATTGTATTCAAGAGGACTATGATAGTGTTTCCAAAAATTTTGAAAAAAATCTACGACGAAAAAAGTAATCGAAAAGACTTTACAAATATTTACAATAAGCTCTTATGTAAATACTAAATACTACAACTCACCCAAACAACGGTATCTTCAAATTATCCCCAGCAGCAACAAGTGGACACCTGATATCGTTCATCAACGACAGGAAACTAATCATAATGTAGTCCAAATGACTTCTATGCAACGGCATGAATATGAGCGGTAGTCCCGACTCATTGGCTTTCTTCAGCATGTCGAGATGTCGACTTTGCACAGCCGCCGACGTGATGAAGCACGGCAACAACTTGTACAAAGTCCACGCGGTAAACCTCAACAAAGCGTCGCTCAATTTACTTTGCATGCGTTCGAGAATCGACTTTGCTCGCGCTTCAGTTTTACGCAGAGCTTCTTCTTCCGAAATTCCCTCGTGTCTGCTTGTCTCGAGGGCTGTATATAGGATTGCATCCTTTAGCCTCTCGTCGTCTAAGACCTGTTGAATCCAATAAGGTGTTTAATATGATATTTTTTTGAGTTATTCGTTGAATGTCGCAAGTTTATTATTATTATTATTTTGTATCTAAGTGTGATTATTTCATATATTATCATTATTTTTAGTTTATTCATTGCATTGATGGAAATACTATTTCAAAGAGATTCGAATAATTGAATGGCATTTACTTCGAAATTAGAAAATAATTATACAAATAAAAATTAGAACAATAAATATTCGAGTAAAAAAATTAGTACACGATTTACTTACAGTTTGAGTGACCTTCGGATAATCGTACTTCTTGAACGTCAATACATGAGACGTGTGCGAGAAGATTTTGGACAGAAGATTCAGCTTTGGCGGCACGGTCAGAAGGTTCGTGATGTTCGAGTGATGCTGCTTCGAAGCCGTACTCACTAAAGTTTCCTGTAATAAAAATGATAAAAAAGTTACAATCACATCTTTTCAGAAAAAATCTGATTCTGTCTTTTCTTTCTGATGAATTTCAAACACTCACATTCGGACTATCTAAATAGCTCGTTATAACAACGATTCTCAACCATCTTTTAAAATTCGGCAAAAGGTCTGGAGATTCGTCGTACATTTTTCTATTTATATATTTATTACTCCCACTCGAATTTACATCACGTTAAATTTAAACTATATGTCAATGTTCACGAACGTCTTCGAAATGCATTTCGATTTATAAAGCAAAACAATCCGTCGATGCAGCTCGCTTCGACTAAAAGTATATATTTTGATGCTATGAGACAATGTTTCTCGGGAGAGTTATCTTATCTCGTGCATTACACAATTCATACGACAGTCAATCTAATGATCGAAAAAAGCGTTATCGAAGGCATGAACACGAGATAGAATTGTACTTTTTCGGTTGGCAATATTTTGAAGTTAAATTCTCGCTGATTTGCATGTATTTAAATTTCAGCATGCATGGATATTATCAGTGAAGTGCTTTAATGTTGAAGAAACTGCGTGTCAAATTTTCATTTGTTAATTGTCAGTGCGTTCAAAGTTTGTTTGTTAATGAAGTGTCGAGTGTAAATTAAACTTCTGTCTTTTGAAATGCAAATCACAACTCTTTTATGGCCTATTCTTTCCAATCAACGACCACCACTAAATCTTTGCAATCAAGCTTCAACTTGTTTTGCTAACCGCTAATAAAAGTCACACATTAAATTCAGCCTCGAAAACGAAAACATCATTACAAAGCAGCTTGCAACCAAAATCTTCCACTATTTCTCAAAATTATGCAAAAAGCAAGAGTCAAACACACACTTTCGCACGGGAAACGTCGAGGTGACGAGCGAAGCAAAAAAGGAAGAAAAAAAAAACACAAATTATGTAATCGAAATACACGCGTGCGTTACTAAAAATATTCATCGAGCGACTCGAGCGATCGCGCCATTTTTATTTTCCACGATACCGTCCGTAGCCAAACTGAGAAAGAGAAGAAGCGTAAGAGAGCGAGAAACTACCTTGCGAGCTTTTTGTATTTTTAGAGCAAACACGCAGACGTTCGTACGAAAACACATACATACGTATAGGTAGGTAGGTGGAGTGGAGGCTGTTGATGATTTTAAGAAAAAAAAGGTGGGAGGGGATTGCTAGTTTAACCGGCTGATGATAATATAGAGATTTGACGATCGAGCTTGCGAGAGCTTTCGTTGAGAAATTTCGAATGGGAATGGAAGTATTTTTTATCGGCGTGGTGATCAAATCAAGAACGATCGGGATAAATTCAGGTATAGTAACGCAATTTTAAAAGGGATTTTTTAATAATACGAAAAGCGATAATCTAATCCATATATCAACTGATAATTACCACGAACACATTAATTATTTTCGTACAGACAATTATCAAAGAAAACGCAAATTTCTTTTTTTATCAAATTAACCGAGTAAAGAAAGCTGACTCATCTTACCTTCGACAAAGGTGTGCATTCTTTGCAACAGTAATACAAAAACGATCTATTTCTCGTCGGATCTGCCACTGTGATTTCCGTCTCCTTGATACGGAACAGCGAAGTATTGCGCGCCGCTCGCGCTTGCTCCTTATTCCTAGCTGCTCGTTTCTGAATCGACAGTCCTGCTCGTTTCAGTTCTACAAAATAATTTTTTTTTAATTTATATGTCAATCGAAAGTGATAGATGTGTGGAACTTACCGTTCGTCGAGACTTTCGGTGCGTTCTCGTCAGCGAGCACACGATCCGTCTTGGAGTCCCAACTCGAGAACACATCCTGCACGCGATTTTGCATTACGTCCACCATGTCGGTGATTCTATAACAGAAGGAAACGTCGAAAGATATTAGTATTTTGTTTTACACCGTTACTAGTCGGAACTTTTGTGTATACTTTGTCCTTGAATTCGCGAGTATAAACAACAATTTTCGTTTGTTCATGGTGGCAGTTCGCGAGACTGTGTTACACGTACGTGCGAAGGAAAATGAGCGAACGAACGGAATAAAGAATTACGCATACACGCTCGATTTTTTTTATATTGTTGATACAAACACTATCGATAAAAGTATTAATCTTCTTCTCGACTCGATCTAACTTTAATATACTACTTTGAGTAGACCTTGCACCCGATACATACATATGTTTTTCTATTGATAAGATTAAAAACAATTGATAAGTTTCGCCCAAATTACGACCTACTTTTAGTTATCATTCACAAACTCGATTATTTTTAGTGTACGATTTGTCTTCCGCTGTTAAAGTAACAATCTTCCCATAGATAACAAGCTGCATCGTACAAGTATATGTATATAATTGCCACGTGTTACCGTTTGTTAGGCACCTCTCTCGCGTGATTCTCGCATTGGCGTAGACGTTTTTATTGGCAAATGCTACTACTGGCAAAAACCTTACGTATATGTATATGTGTATATATATCCGTTGGACCAGATTTCTCATTCAGTTGTTGCACTTCGTCGTCGACGTCGTCATCGTCACTATTTGGCTGTGCCGATTTCGAGGGGATTATATTTATTGAATAGCCTTAATCACGATTGATTTGCTTGCATTTGTCGTGTTCTAATTTATGAATGTACCGTAATTTAAATTTCGGCTTTAGAACATTTTTTTTTGTACGCGTTTTAAAACGCACGACGATGTGTTGTTGTAATTTCTAGTAAATTGTAATTGCCCGTTTCATTGATAACGCGGATCGCCTGACTTCGTTTACGCAAAAAAAAGGAAACTTTTGAGGTATTATACCGTTGCAGTTTTAATCGCCTTATAGCTAACTACACAATTTTCGTAAATTGCAAGGCATTTTTTTTTCGTTTTTCAAAGGAAAAATATCGTTTCTTTCAACGTTTCTAGAATATTCATGGCTCAATTAATGTGAAAATTTTTTTATTTGAATATTGTTTCGATAAAATTTTAAAACAACATCGATCTAGTATTCACAAAATGATCAGCTGATAGTAACAGTTAGACCCAAACTCGTTGATAAGATGGAAAGTTTCAACGAAGGTGATGGGCTCATTAAAAAATCGAAGGACTGTTGTAAGCGACGACGACACAAAGAGAATTCTTTATTGGCAGAAGAGTTTTATAATGTCACGTCTACATTATGATGACATTAGCATCTTTTTTTTCACAAGGATTTTCACTGTTGTTTTTAGTATGGGGCTAGTCAATATACTAAAGGTGTAATATTGACGAAATGAATCGGAATGATTAGTTTTTAAAAACATCTTCGATTTATATCAACTAGCGTTGTACGAGCGCGCTTCACGCGCACTTTTTTCTGCTATTTTTTAGTCTTGAATAAACAATTGTCTCCACCTAAATAAATTAAAACGTTTGGAAGCGATTATTGCAATTCTATTACATGGCATAAATCAAATAATTCTGTAATTTTTAATATTCTACATCATTTAATAATTTTTTATAATTGAGTATTCAAAAACCATTTCCCATCTCAAAAAGATCAATGAAGTTTTAGCAACTCATATTATTATAGAACCATATCTACGCCAGTGCTTCTTAAACAACAGCTCCAAAATCTACATATTTGTACATTCTATTTTTCCTTTTATTTGTATTGTAAATGAAGTGACATTTTTTCATTCTTAATTAGTCTTGAAGATAATAAAAATCATGTTATTAAAAAAAATTCATATTCTACTTATTGTTAGATCTAAAAGTGTTTCACAATATAGAGATTTGAATTTTCGCGCCATTTCATACCCCAACCATCACAATGCTGGATGTCGGCGACTCATAATTTTTTTATTCTCGAAATTTTATGATTTATTCCTTTATAGGAACAAATGATAACATTCGAGAAAATTTCAAGTTACCGATGTAATTCATAAATTATTCAAACTTGGCTATCTCTATTTCGTAATATTAATAAAGGTGACGATATTGAGAGTCAACCTGAGGTAAAATTAATTAATGACTAGTAATTTCTATTCCAAAACAAACAACGTTTCGCTGGCATGATGCGCTCGCCTCTATCAGGTTATAAAGTTTTATCAGAGCAAAAGCTCCAAAATCAACATCATTTTTTGAAAACATCTTTCCAAGTTCGCTAGTGAGGCGAGAAGAGAATCACTCTCGCTCTGTCTGTGGAAACGCGATAGCTTAGATATTTTGTCGTCACCAACTTTCAAAAGAAATTTTGCTCATTTTTTCCAAAAAGTGAAAATCAATAAAAATGTGCACATATTCAATCAACTTTCCTCATCGACATTAGCATTCCAATCGCAAACCTTTACATAACACAATGTCATAAAGATTTTTCAATTTGAATATAAGCAACAATCTCACGCTCTGAGTCGACAAACAAAAAATAATGATCTCAAATTGTGTGGCATCGTGTGGCTCTATACACCGCATCGAACCGGTCGATTGAATTTTCATTTGTGCGTGTCGGGTTACGCGATATATATGTACATTTTCTTCGATCGATCGACGTTGTAAATTTATGCGTCCGCAATTTCGTTTTGGATCGATTTTTTTATTTTTGTTCGGAAGTTTCTTTTTTTTTCTTTTTTTTTTTGCTTTTAGCGAAGATTGTAAATTGATACGTAGAAAAAAGTTTACTTGAGGTATTAGCAGGGTTTTTTTTCAATATTTATTCGTTTTCGCATGTGTGAATAATGATTTGTGGCTTTTTACTAAATAAACTGCGTTGAAACTTTGCCTATCCTTTGAGTCAACTGAATTTGACATTTCTTCGCGTTTTATGTATTTTTATGCTAGTTTATGATTAAAAAATGTCTTCATTTTCAGCGAATCAATTGAGATTTATATTATTAAATTGATACATTATTTAACTAATATTTTTCTAGAAGTATTTTCAAATAATTGTACCAGTTATGATTAGTGACAATTGAATTATATAAAATTCGAGTCATATTTTTCATATTATTAACTTTACGGTGAGGAACATACTGTATTTCCAAATTTGCACGCTTGCAGTAATCTTATCAAACATTCGAGCATCAGTCATTCCAAATCACAAATGAAAGATCTAATTCTGTCTTCAATAACGTTTCAAGCGCAACTCGATAATAATCTATAAATTTCACGATAAAAAAATTAATTAGTTCGAAGAGATGAAAAAAAAATCAATCTTTTTCTTCATTAATCATGACAGATTCATAAGAGCACGATTATCATCCGCGCGAGTTACATAAACAAATGACATCTTCGTGATACACACAAACACACACACACAATGGATTTTCTCAAGAATTTGTTATCCTATCAAAACAGCATTGATAATTCTCATCCACCGGACACTCAATAATCACAAAAAGAGGATTCCAATTGCTAAAAAACTCAAATTTCCACCACGCGATTCAATGAATCATCACGAAGCTCGCGGTATTATTCAAATAACCCACCCAGAAGCGAGAGAAAACTTCGATGTCATTGTATGTATACCGTTTTTAAAAATACACAACAACCAGTATTATTCAGAAAGCGAGATTCCATTGCTCGATTTTGTGGTAATTTTTTAATGAGTCGTGTACCTAGAAAGAGAAGAGAAAAGAAAAAGAACGAAAAAAACTTGTCGGCCGTCAGACGAAAAAAAAAAAAATTATAATTATGGACATTTTCGCGAGGCTGCTTTTTCAGGGTCAATCTTCTCACAGTCTGGCGTGATCGATTTATCGCTACAGAGGATCATCGCCCGAGATGCATTTTGCTGTTACACAATGTTTATAGTGCAAAGCGTTTCTCGCGATTTGTTTTTGTTTTTGCCAACGAACGGCCGATGAAAAAAAAATAACAAAAAGTTCGCGAAGAAACAAAGAAAATGTTGTGTGGTACGATCTGTTTGAAAAAAAAGTGGCGTATAGGACGATGCGATAAGAGTAATTTGCGATAGGAAAAATATTGGTCGTTCGACGTTCAACTTAATTGCGGGTAAAAAATGTATTTGTTTCGACGTTCTAATGAACGATCTATGAAGTATTCTTCTTTTCATATAATAACGTTAGAAATTGAATCAAGTCTTGGCGAATTATAAAAAATTTTATTTTTATATGAGTCGCAAGTCCAATCAAAATCTCTTCGCACGTAATTTTTTGTCAGTATAAAAAAAGTGAAAGATGATTACTGGTAGTGACGTTAGTTGTTGTGACTATAGTTTTTTTAGGAGCTATACAGAAATGAGAAATCGAGAAATATTCTGTACAGAAAAAAATTAACAACATGTGTTGCTTCTTATGCAAACACGATTTTTTTTTATTTTGACTTATACAAATAATTTGGTGAAAAGAGAAATTAAATTGTCATTAATATGTAATTTCAAAACAAGTAGATTTTAATTATTTGTCATTTCAATTAATATTCAAACATACAAATAATTTGGTAAAAAGAGAAATTAAATTGTCATTAATATGCAATTTCGCGTACATTAATGAAGACATAAAATTAACTAAATAAAAAATCGAAAGCTAAGATTATCATCGTAGCTTCAATCTAAACTTCACTCGAAACTTCATAAGTAAAGTAAACCATATATACTAAATCAACAAATATACATAAGTAATCAAACTCATACACACTAAAATTGCACATAAAAAAAAGAAATAATTTTCCTATATCAATTTTGAAAATTCTCGAACCAAAAGAAAAAAAAACCGATAATCATACCTAAAGCTGAGGAAGTAATATATCACCCCGCAGAATAGGAAAAGTTCGACAAGTCCGTCCATCGTGCGTGTATCGTTGAACTGCTGCGTGCGAATACAAAAAAAAAAAAAACGTCCACGAGTCTCTTTTACAATATCTGCACTTCACTGGAACTCCACAGCATCGCAATTATTTATTTCACGATCGCTTGCCTTCGACAAAAAAAATTTTTGTTATTTGATTTCGCTTTGTGATTATCATACGTGCGTTGAGTACAAGATCGTCGATGATTTCGAATGTCGATCGATCGATCGACATTAAAAAGCTGCTTTCACGCTCTAGTTGTAAAACTACTGAACCTCATTCGAATGTATAAAGTGGAACGAACTCAAATGAATAAACATAATATATTGCAATGATTTTTCTATTTCTAGACTATAATTCAGCTGATCAAACAGAAGAAAGACTATATTTTTTCATCATCGACCGTAGAAAAAAAAATTAGAAAACGCGCGAATATCAATCGCGCGAACGGAAAAACGTGTGTATACAAAAATTTCCATCATTGAACGGATGCATTTTGACTCGCGGTTACGCTTGGATAATACTACGACACACACATACACACACAGACACGTACACGCGCGCGGGAAGGGACAGTAATTTCACGGTTTGCCGGCGACGGTGAAAATAGAAAGTCTCGGGTATAATACTTTTCTTTCGTCCGTGAATGTTTGATTGATAGACTCGATTTTTTTCTTTCTTTCTTTACGTTCGAATCGTTCTCCTATAATGAATTAATTCGTGAGTGTGTCGCAATAGAAGAATACGCCTCGTGGAATTTTTTTTTCGTATTCGGCCAAAAAACTGATACAAGTTGCTGATGAAACGACACACGTGTGCGCGCTGAATTCCATTGAACTCTCAACGACACGTCTGAGTATATATTCTAACACTACAAAAAAAAGACAACAATTTACCAACGCACGTTTATAATCACAACAGCAGATTAAATTATTTTATCACACGCACGTTTTTTTTTTAATTTATTTATTTAATCGTCACCAAGTTGAAAAAGTCTTCATTGTTACATGAGCACATAAAACACACACGGGCGCACACACACAACTCGCGAGCGAGCGAGCGAGCGTTTGGCTCGTGACTACTAACTTGCGCCGACTGACTCTCTTTGAAAATTAAAACACTCTAGACTGCTGCTGCTGCTACTTGCGTTTTCTTGCCCGGATGCCGTAGCGCCTGCGCGGAACTTCAATGCACATCATTCGCGTTCACCTGTGTGTATACCTACGTCGCGCGTTTTTGCCAATGCGAGTGGTATTTTGCTTCTTCTTTTTTTTTTGTTTGTTTATGATCAGAGTATGAAAATTTTCATAGATTACGTAGATTGCCTGCATATTTCTTTTTTTTTTATTACGATGTATATTATATCGCAAGAGTTAATGATATATTTGTTTGCCGGAAGAATTAGTCATCATTAGAATTTAATTTTATCTTTCGGTTAGTTGTAGATGAAGTGTTGCTAAGAATGTTTTTTAGGAAGATATTTTATATGCAACGCTGTTCTAGAAAAGCAAATTCTTAAATAACTTTTCTTAAATTAAGATAATTTTCTTTATCAGAAATTTTGTTTTTAAATTAAGAAATGTTTCTTCTCGAGTAGGAAATTTTTAAGGAAATAATTGCCTGAAAGAGAGCTCTTTATTTTTGCAGTGCATCAATTGAAAAATGAGGCAAGAATATTTGCAGATGTATACAACATTCTCGAAAGGTTAAAATTCCTGGAATATTTTACGCTCGATTTTACGAGCAAAAACCCATACGGATTGCCATGAAAAATTGGAAAGCTTAGTATTACTTTCGATTGTAGACATTTAATAATCCGTACAATTATATAGAAACTTAATAAAAGATCTTTCACATTTCAGTAATAACAAAGAGGTATATTCGTGATACCCTTTAATAAAAACCAATTATTGAATAAATGTCCGATTACGTATCCTCTATGATTTGTCAAGTACGTTTCCTTAGAAGTCGAACAGCTGCATAATGATTAGCGAGCGGATTACCAAATCGTACAACTATACACGAATTATCTAACGAACAACAGCTAATTCTATAATTGATCTAACGATGTTTATAAAAAAAAAAGTTTCGACGTTTATAAAATTCCATTTGATTTCGCAAGCACGTAGAACACTTTAACAAAGCAAGAGATTGGCGCACAATGAGATATACAAGAAACACGTTAACGTTAATGGCTTTCAACGAGATTAATTCACCCCGACGTGCGAGCGCTGTGTGTTGTATAGAAGGACATCGTCGCGTGCACTTCACCTCTCTTTGGTTACTATACAATGTTGCTCTTTTCCTTTAAATGATGGTTAGAGTTTTATTGGCCAATTGTCACGCGATGGATTCCTGGGATTTAATGATTTTGATTTGCGCTCCAAGAGGTTTATTTTCTCGTTATTGTCAGATTGAAGTATACGATTTTTTTATTTATTTTTTATTTTTAAAGTGCGTTGTGAACATTTTTTTTTAATTATTGAAAATTGAAAAATGACGTTTCTTCAAATAAAATGTTTATTTACAAAAATATGCTAGAATGTTGTTTGTCAATTAAAATCTAAGAAAATCGTTGTTTTTAAAGTGTTAAAAATTTTTTAGCAGGCATCAGAATGAATTTTTTTTTTCAAAATTGACGAACAAATCACTTTTGTTGATTATTTTAATCATACAAAACCTTTTTTCCGGCTGTACAAGAATAAACTATGTTTACTAAAGTGCTGAAGATGTTCGATAAAAATTATTCATTTAAAAACAAAATAAAAACGTAGTTCCTAAAATCTACTAACACAGATCCATCAAAAAAGTATTATCAATTGAAATCGAGCTGTCGAAAGAGAGGATGTACTGGTTTGAAAAAAAAATCTGAATACTTATCAGGTAAAAGAAGTCGACGATCAGTTGAAAACAAAAGGAGACTGCGAAATAGAAGATGCGTCTTAAGCGTCCAGTTTTAAAATTAAACGCATGGCTCTTTTAGTTATAGCGCGCGATAATGGGCCAAACGGAACACGACCGCGTTCAGTTCTGCCGTTGTATTTTCTCTGCTGTAGCCTATACTGTTGTGTGCGTTTATGACAATGTGCTGTGTTTATTACTGTACTTTTTTTTTTTATTTGCTAAGATGCGGATTTTTGTTTACTTTACAGAGTGTGAGATATTTACAAAAAAAAATTTTTTTTTTTTGAAAAATAAGCAGACTATATAATTTTTAATGTTTCTTGTTGTAAAGTTGTAAATATCGACGGAAATTACATTTTTTCCAGAGTCTTTTTGTTATCTAATAAGGATAAAATTTAGTATTCACCGAATAAACTTTCAAAAAATGTACATGCAGTATTTTCTCTTCGCAAGTAAAATCAAAAAGTAAAATCAAATCAACCAGAGCGAAACAGAAAATTTTATCAAAACGAAACCATCTACGTTTTCTTTTCGAACTCTAAAACTCAACAAAGTATCTGAAGTAAACGACAAGCGCGTGTCACATACATATGCAAAAGAATTTCCTCGTTTCAACATGTACATAACACGCACACAACCAGTGTCGATCCACATTTAGCCAAGTAAACAAAGCAAATTGTAATCGCGCTACACATTAGCATTTATTCAAGTAACACTTTCGTAAGTAACAAAAAAAAATTTTTTTTTCAACTTCCGGTACTCGAGCTTTCTTCGCACTATAGTTAAGCGATCAGTGTTAATCGAATTTGAATGCGCGCGCGAGAGAGAGGGAGAGAGAAATGTGGCGCGACGAATAATTGAAAACAAAAAAAAATATATTGCAGAAAGACTTCGACTACGGCGTAGATTTGTTCGGCTGACGTGTCCATTATAATGGCAAATGCGAAGCTTTTGATCTTCCGTCCGATTTCACACGCTATATCGCGTACCCGCCTTTTTAGTGTGTCGACGAAATCAATATTTGTAGATCAATACCTCAAAAAAAAAAAAAAAAAAAAAAAAAAAAAAAAAAAAAAAAAAAAAAAAAAAAAAAAAAAAAAAAAAAATTTTTTTTTTTTT
>JAWWMK010000032.1:15912946-15935922 GCA_035047105.1 Galeopsomyia nigrocyanea | reverse complement strand
TATTCATATAGACAATAATCAGCATGGGCATCGACTGAGACCTTCGTTTCCCAGCTCATCCCCGGTAGGACATACCGATCGTCTGTCAATTTCAGCCTCACAACAGCGGGGCTTAGGTCACCGAAGCATCCTTGCCGCCTGGGTGCCGCGCACCATGGTATCCAGTTCCTCTTTCCGCTTGGCTATATTTACTTGTTTGCGGCTAAAAATTGATTTCAAAATAGTCTCTAAGCTCTCTGCAGCCTACTCGCTTACCAGTTTTCCCTTCGTTAATAGTGAGGGCGAGAGATACGTTATTTACAGTTTTATTGATTTTTACTTAAGCTCAGAGAATTATCGAGAATAATGTTTTATCATTATTCGATCGAAATTTCAGGTTGAATCAAGTTATTTTAAATCTTTTAGTAGCGACCAGTTATCGACCAGTTAGAGACCGACTATCGACCGCACACGGTCGTTATTTGTTTGCCAGGGATATTATATATTTTCTATCGATAAACATTTAAATATAAAAGAAAAGATATTCAGGATCATACCATCATTTATAAAAGTCGCTTTAAAAGTTTTCCGGCGTTACCATTTTTGTTTTAAAGTACATTTTTTGTCTCTTTCTCTAAAGTATTGAATGATTTCAGATCTGCCTGGAGGAAAATTGTACATGCTTGCATCATCGACTTTTGGATTGTATGAAAAATGAGCGAAACGAGGAGGCAAAGTCGATTCTTCAAAAACTAGATAACTTTTGCAGATTGACTGACAAGTCTGGATCGACATTACTGCATTATTCAGTGAATTACGGCAATGCAGAAATAACGCAGTATTTGATCGACGAAAGATGGAATGTCAACGCTCAAACTGATTTTGGAGTCACTCCACTGATGTTGGCCGTAAAAGCCAAAGACTTCGAGTTAACCGAAATATTATTAAAAAACAATGCTGATATATACGCTATCGCTCACGATGGCGAGAGCAGCTTGGAATTAGTTTTCTACGCTTGTTTCCGTGCACATCATGTTTTGATAAATGTTCTTTGATATTGTTAACGATGAGTTCTCGAAGGGCATATTGTCGCCATTTCTGTTGAATGCAAGTAATTTGCTGAAGCTTGTCGTCGTGATTCACGCTAACGCAGATGTAACGAGGTTTGTCTTGAAAAATGGTTACCCAATTGATTTTTACGAACCCACACGAGAATGGACAGCTCTCCATTGTGCCATTCTTTTGGCGAAATTCGAAAAGGCGAAAATCTTAATCGAGCATGGAGCCAATGTTGACGCACTAGATAAGAATGACGTCTCGCCCTTAAGGCGCCACTGCATGTGCAATTTCGAAGAGGTAGATGAAAATTCGGATGTATTAAAGAGTCTCTTAAGATACTCAACTAAATTGTTTGTCTGTACCCGATCGCCGTGGCCTTAGAGACGTAGAATTTGTATTAATGAATAAGAGAAAAACTGTGAGAACGCTATTATTAAGCGGCATTGATTTAAACGCCTGTATAAGTCCGGATAGCACTCTTCTGATTCATCTCATGGAAAATAAAAATCTTGGCGTTTATGATCTCCTCGGCGAACTCGATATCAAGTTCGACGTAAATGCACACGGTGAGTGTGGAATAACTGCGTTGATGATAGCTGCTGGTAAAGGCTGCCCGAAAAAAGTTGAATTTTTACTGCGACACGGTGCCGACGTGAATATGAGACATCTATATGGATTCTCGGCTTTAACATACGTAGATACTGTCTGCCCAATCAGAAATCCAATCGGAGACAGCAACGCTGCAAAAGTGACCGAGTTACTATTGCACTATGGCACCTATTATTCAGTCTTTATTCAGCGAGAGACATGATTTTACAAATATTTTGTCTCTTTCTACCAAAGTAATCTTATCGCATTTAGCAATCCTTGGGGCTATCGAGCAGCCATCCTTAACCGACACATCTCGCAATATAATCGAATCGAAACAATTGTTCAAACATTATTTTGATTCGTGCATGCAACAGCTTGAAGAGATGAAAGATTTCAATGTAAACGGAACGGTGACGTTTTTCAAATTGTTGACGGAGAGAGAAGAGAAAATCGTAGCTTATGTTCGTAATCAAGAATTGACGTCGACGCGAAGCAACGTGATGGGAAATTTGACTCATTTAAAACCATATTACTTGAATACTTTGCAAAGACTTTCAAGAGCATTAGATGAAGCGAAGTTACGAGACAAAGTTGCATCGATCATCGAAGCGTTGACAGGGATGTGCATCGACACTTACTATATTATTGTGTATCAAATAATTGATTACTTGGATCGTCAAGATGTACACAATTTATGTGAAATTGAGAACATCCTCCGATTGGACAATTTATAGGAAATTGTATTTGTTTCCACGGTAATACCACAATAAGTCTATTTTATGTCATTACTGCTTCTAGCGTTTTATTCTTGCCGTTCCGTTATTTATTTCTTACAATTTTATTGTGATACATTAACATTTTTACAATTAAATTTTTATATTACGAAAAGGAAGCTTTGAAAATAAGAGGACATTAGACATTCGAATAAAATATCATTTTATTTCAAATCGAATAATCACTTTTTTTCTATGCACAATACATTTTTCATTGGTTTTATCAACATAATATTGCTACGCCTTAAAATTATACAAAAATAACGGAATAAAATCAAGCATTTTCTTAAGTAAAAACTAAGGAAGATCATATCATAATATAACCTTCGAAAAAGAATTTTAATTCTTGGCTTAGTGTGTACGTACGGTAGCGTCGAAAATTTCATGAAAAAAATCATCAGCACGTTACAATCGTATAATCCCTTTGTTACTTTATTCAAGCTTTTTTTCTGTCCAAGAATAGCAGGTTTTTTTTTTTTGCAGTGAGAGTTCTGTAAATGTAGTGTTGTCCGGCAGTATATTAACAGAGAAAATGATTTTTTTTCACAATAGCAACAACGGCGCAACAATCACTTTGTATTTATACACTAAAACGTGTGTTAAAGAAGTTCTGAGGAATATTACGACTAAGAAGGAAACAAGTAGTAGATAAATTCGTTAATTTCTTTGTTTCATACAGATATATTACATTAACGTTTCTTAATAATTCAACATCGAGAAAAAAATGTCAACCTTTCAAAAAGATATAATAATAGTTAGCCACGTTGATTCGTTCCTAATCGTATTTTATTAGGTAATAATTTGAATAATAGTACGAATGACTCAATCTTTTCAAATGATGCTACATCGACACATTGTAAACTTCATGCGTGCAGTCGATTAGAATTTCATCATAGATTTACAATTAGTTTAACATTTACAATTCATAGAAAATTTTTGTCTTCATTATTGTTTCTTGTACTGCGTTTCTATATATGTGGTACTCGAGTGTATCTAGGGACTGTACAATGTGTTGTGTCCTCCTAAATAAAGTTTTTAATCAGCATTAATTTTTTTGCTTTTGGAATGTAGGGCAAACAACGTAACGTGTCGAAAATCTTAAGGGTTGGACGCACTTGATTTTTCCTTCATACTGTAATACTGACTGATACATTAACAATTTCACAGTCAGACATGGGCAATTTATCCCTCGCTTATTATGACATATTCTCGTATTCAAACGGGACCGATACAATGCAATATACACATGTCGCACTTTGAAAATGCTTCGGAAAGAAGAGAAAAATAAAAGAAGAGAAACAACAAAGATAATACTACATAAAAGAACAGCGAACAAGTGCCCACGTCTACGTGTACACCCCAATGCAAAGGGCAGGAAGAGATATTTCACGAAGTTTTTCCCCCAATTGGATGGTAAATTTTTTTTGAACACTTGGCCTTGGCGTCGGCTTCTAAAAATATCTCGCGACTCTTTGATTCAATTGCGCGCGAGCGCAAATGTGTGCTGTATTTTTGTTTTTCTTTTATTTTCACTTACAATATGAATTTCCAACGAATTACTAGCCCGGTGCGTTTTTTTTTCTCTTCGTCGTCGATGTATATGATATCATCGATTAATTGTAGAGCTTTTTCATCTGCTGATTTCAATGATTCTAAAAATAAAACATAACGCGTACGTTCTTCAAAAGCTACACAGGCGTCCCAGAAAATATTCTGGTTAAAAAAATCATAGATGGTTCAACATGCGTGGACCTTCTCGCTCTTTTATTACACTTTCATTAAATCTTATAGTTTGTATTTTTATTTTATTTGCCCTAGTAGAAATTTACCGTTTTTAAAACTATCTACTGAGAATAAAATTCTGCTCCACAATAACAAAATCTATTTAGCAAATGAGAAATAAGCCTGACTTACTTTACGTAGGAGTTAGCTCGCGAATACTAAATTTGAGATACTGATTTCAAAATTAGTCAACACAGCTGACTAACCCATACGAAAAGTAATAAGACCCGACGAAAAATATACAATATTGCTCATTTCCATGCAAATTTCCACAAGGGACAACATCACCTTCATTTATGTGCACTTCTCTCATGATATATAATATCGCGTTAGGCTGCGTTTCATTTGTTTATTTTTTTTAGAAAAAAGAAATTACGGAGATGCTGGGCGACGATCATGTTTTAATGACGTTTAATGACGCGAATCCCTAGGATAGAACTCGGCAAGAGTACTGGCTGGAATTCGTTTGAGCATCTCCTTGGGGAAGATACGAAGCAATTGCCAGCCGATGTCCAATGACTCAAAGACCGTACGGTTCTCATACGAACCCTGAGAGATGAAGTTCTTCTCGAATTTGGAAAGGAACTCGAGGTACAGCAGATCGTCAGGCGTCAACGCCTCCTCACCTACTACGGCCTTCATGGCTTGCACGTCCTTACCAATGGCGTAACAGGCGTACTGAAAATGCACGTGTTATTATTAGAAAAACAATTATAGGTATATTTTCCAGCGTCAATTTCGACGTGTATACAAACACAAAATAAAAACTCACCAGCTGGTTAGACACATCGGAATGATCTTTCCTGGTCATACCCTCACCAATGGCAGACTTCATCAGACGCGACAGCGAAGGCAATACGTTGATAGGTGGGTAAATCTGCCTGTTGTGAAGCTGACGATCGACGTAGATCTGACCCTCGGTAATGTAACCGGTTAAATCGGGAATAGGGTGAGTGATATCGTCGTTAGGCATAGTCAAGATAGGAATCTGCGTAATCGAGCCGTTCCTACCCTCGACACGTCCGGCACGCTCGTAGATCGTGGCTAAATCGGTGTACATGTAACCGGGGAAACCACGACGTCCGGGTACCTCTTCACGGGCAGCTGAGACCTGAAATTATGTGTTTCATTGTACAATATGTTTACTGAATTATGTTTTTTTGTTGCGTGGTATTGTTCTAATGTATTTAATGAGAGATGTAAAATGTGATAAACCGAAAATACAAATGCTAATGAAGTTTTATAAAATTATTTGTCTTGTTCCTCAATTCAGTATTTTGGTTACTATAGAACGTAAGAATTGAATAATATAATCACTGATTAGACAAAATAATCGTAGAAAATTAAATGTGAGAATTGATAAAAGTTATCGATACTGCAAGACAATATAGTTAAAGTACCTAAATTAATGCTCATTATAATTTGTTTTCTAATTTAAAAGCCTGCATTATAGAAAAACGTGTTCAGGAAACATCCTTTTTTAGTCTAATACATTTACCTAGCTGCACCATTAACTACAATAAAAGAAAATAAACAAATTGTACCTCACGAAGAGCCTCAGCATAGGAAGACATATCCGTGAGGATGACAAGCACGTGTTTCTCACACTGGTAGGCCAAGAATTCAGCAGCGGTAAGAGCAAGACGTGGAGTAATAATACGTTCGATAGTCGGATCGTTAGCCAAGTTCAAGAACAGACAGACGTTCTCCATGGAGCCATTCTCTTCGAAGTCCTGCTTGAAGAAACGCGCAGTTTCCATGTTTACACCCATAGCAGCAAACACAATAGCAAAGTTGTCCTCGTGCGAGTCCAAAACAGACTTGCCTGGTGTCTTGACAAGACCGGCTTGCCGACAGATTTGGGCGGCAATCTAGAAAGATGATATCAACAATTAATAAACATAATTTTGGTTTTCTAGTAAGCTTAAGTGATCCAATAATTACTTCATTGTGCGGCAGACCAGCAGCCGAGAAAATAGGAATTTTCTGTCCTCTGGCAATGGAGTTCATCACGTCAATAGCAGAGATACCAGTCTGGATCATTTCCTCTGGATAAATACGCGACCATGGGTTAATGGGTTGACCCTGGATATCAAGGAAATCCTCTGCCAAGATTGGAGGTCCCTTGTCGATGGGTTTTCCAGAGCCGTTGAACACACGACCCAACATATCCTCAGATACGGGCGTACGAAGAATGTCACCGGTGAACTCACAGTGGGTGTTTTTGGCATCAATGCCTGAGGTACCCTCAAACACTTGGACGACAGCTTTGGAGCCCGATACTTCCAGAACCTGACCTGATCGTATTGAGCCATCTGCAAGTCTTAGCTGGACAATTTCAGCAAACTTGGGGAACTTCACTTCATCCAAGATAACCAAGGGCCCATTTACACCAGACACTGTCTTGTAAGCTGTAAATTAATAACATTGGTTAACAATTTTTACAAGATCAGAAATATCTAAACAAAATTAAGCGTACAAAGATAGATTATTTTCAATGAGGAAGAATAAACACAGGCAACTGCTCTATTCAAACTAGATATTACTACTTAATTTTGAGATTTGCTGCCAAATCTTTGAGTATACTGCACGCATTCAGACAAAGCTCAATGAAAGAAACTCTGATGCCTCATTGCCTTTTGATCTTACAACTCTGATAGTTTGAAAAACTATAAAACCACAATTTACTGATTTATCTTGAATGCAATAAATGTATTTATGAACCACAGACTTCCATCGACAAAGATTAAAAAATTTTAGCAGAGCTTTAGCAGTCATTTGGACGTCTGCCAGCGAAGTCCCAGACATACACATGAGCTATGACAACAAAGATTCGCGACACAGTCACATCAAGCAAAACCCAGACGTCTAATCTACAATCAGAAGAAACTTCTCAAAACCGTATATACATTTCCAAAATTACGTAAAAACCATTCCAGCAGGGCTACGCCCGTGTAAGTAAACATCTGCCTACCAACAAATGGCAACTGAATTTTGCAAACGTAATTGAAAAAAATTATTCATAGCATTACAAAATGCGCTGGAATAATCAGTTCCGCGTGATAATCTCGTGCAAAGTAAGTATCCGCGAGAGGCACACGCATACACGTCGTCGTCTGCAGTCACATGACACACAAGAGTTAAGAGCTCAAGCGCTTGTCTCTCTGTGTCTGTCTCGGCCGTTTCCCACGTCTTTTATCCATCACAATAATCATTCAAAACATTGAAAAATCTATGCATTATGCATATCATTCAATCGTGAGATAATAAACGAATGGACCGATCAGCTGACCAAGCTTGGATGGCGGCTAGATCGATATGCCCGAAACCCAAGAGAGAGAAAGAGAGCAGCCAGCCCGCACTACACTTACAACGCCCATTTCCCTAAACATGTCGACTTCTTTTTTTACCGTGTTTCGCACATACACATACACATCTACACCAAACTTTCGATATCCGAGTCGCGAAAGCAACTTGGCGAGGATGAGACGAGGATGTTTAGAGAAGCATGCAAATGAAGATGGTGATAAAGAAAATGACTTACTGAGTCGGGGCTGGGCGACGAAATCGCGCGAGACCGCCAGTACGTGCTCCTTCTGGGCTTGTTGAGCCCCAATGTTCTTCGAGTACATCTTCCTCGTTGGCTTCTAAAAGCTCTCGATGCTTTTTATACAAACTACAACAGCAAACTTTTTACGAGCCTCAAAACTTTTGCTTTGCTGCTCGGTGCCGTCGTCCACTTGATGGTCGCTGCTGCTGCTGCCAGGCTGCGGAGAGATGCGTAGCAGAAGGCGGACTGCGTCGGAGCGCGCGAGCGAGACAGAAATAGGACGTCGCTCGGAGTGGGGATGCTTAGAGTGAGATGGAATTGTGAGTTTGTTGCTTGTTAAATGATGTGTTTGAAGGTGTCAAAGAGTGTGCAGAGGGTGGATTATTCGACGAAAGACTTAGATTTGATGTGTTTTAGTTATGATTGATTGGTTTCGAGGTGTAGAAAGAGCAAATGAAGGCTCGCGAACAGCTGAGTAGAAAGAGATAGAGAGAGTGAGAGCGAAGCACGTGGGATCACGTGGCTCGGGGTGATGGCACTTCGCGAGTCAAGCTCGTGATTTTTGGAGCAGCTTCGATGAATTTTTCCGTCGTGAATCCAAGGTAAAATTATTTTTAATGAATGCTCTATCAATCTCTACGATGATATGTATATGGAAATCGATCTGTTATTGTTTTGTCATTGATAAACGGCGACATTTTAAATTCTTACCAAATGACTAGCGTAGTTATCGATTTGCCATGGCGTTTGGCGCGCAATTTCGAATAACTCAGCGACGCCAGTGTATCGACTGAATTGATAACGATGATTGATTGCAAAAATGAATTATATTATATTATGTAATATTTCGTCGAATGCGGGTAAGTCATGCGGTAAATTCATTAATAATAACGATAATACTAAAAATTGTAAGAGATATTTTTTTTCGTGGGGCGATCTTAGTATTTTTTTTTATAAATATACATTTTATTTTGCATAATCTTTATGGCATATAGACGCGCAACAATTACCGTAGTTATAAATGAAAATTTGTATAAAATATATGCAGTAAAATATAAATAAATATAAATATTTTTACGACTCGATATTTTTATCCTGTAAATATTTACGTTGATGATGATATTTCTTGTCAAAATTGAATCCAGTAAATAATTAATCAAGTTAGACTGAAAAAATTATTTAGCCAAGTATTTCATCAAAAATACAGTTCTAAACTAGGGGGTCTTCACCTTAATGATCCGCCCTTGCACCGACGTAATACGCGACATTCACTATTCAGTCCCCTCACCACACACACACACACACACACACACACACACACACACACACACACACACACACACACACACATATATATATATACGTACACGTATGCAATTTGACGAACGAACGAGCGAGCGAGCGAGCGAGCGAGAGGGAGGGAGAATAACAAGAGTCAAAGCATAGCAAGGCAGCAGCGCAGCAGTGCTCGGCAGTCGGAGCCGGTGGTGCCATTCGTTTATAGTTTTTTGCTCGTCGGAGGAAAAATCGCGCGTATAGTGTGTCGTCGGCCTAGATTCGATAGAAAAAAAAACAGCAAAGAAGTGCCCAACCCTTGTGTGCAGCGCAGAGGTCGAGGATACATATATCGAAACTCACGACAGTCAAGTACGTTTGTTATTAGTGTGTGTGTGCGTTGGGTGGTTCTGCTGCGTTTTCGGGGTCAGGTTCGCGTTATGTTAGGGGTTAGGCTCGCGTGGCCGTTTTTTTTTGTCGTAGCAGAAATTTTTTTTTGGGCGTGTGTATATACGAGTGCGTGGGGTGATGTTATGATTTTTGAATGGTTTGGTTCTTCGTAACATACGTTCTATATTCTGCCTGTATAGTGATTCATAAAACGAGATTGTAAAAAAAGTTGATGTGGAAGGTCTCGATAAGATTGTTAGCTGTTTCTATTTTTGTTAACTTATTGAACGTTTCTAGGCAGGATATTACGGAATGTTAACCTCGCGATTTCGAGTTATTTTTAACGCGATATTCAAACTAGGATTGTTGAACTGTCTGTTGTTTAATTTGTTCCAATGTTACAAAATGTATTCGAATCAAAAATTGTGCCTAGCCATATGAAAGTAATCTAATGAGTTCCAACAAAATGACTAGGCAGTAAAGAGATTCACGTCGCGACAAGTTGAATACAAACTACGTGACATAATTGTTAAGAAAAAATCTTCATTGTCACACCTGCGGAATTCCGAATAACAAATATTTTTTTTCTTAAAATGTCATTTTATTCGAGTTAAAAATAAAACTTCGTTCGTGAGTATCGTTTTTGCATACATATTTTCCTGTTCTATTTTTTCAGTCACACAGAAGAAGAAAAAAAAAACGTGTTTACTTATCCTTTCGCAGGTTGAAGGTCAATCTATCTTTCTCGAGCGAGAGATGAGCCTAACAAACGACGCACATGCAAATTCGAACGCGATAATAATTAATTCATTCTAGTATTGAATCGAGAAAGAATTAAGAATCTTCGTCGAAAAAAAAATGTTTCTTTAACTTTCTGCTGTGTCAATCATCATATTCCCACACACTTCACTTTCATATTGTTTGAATTAAGACACACTTGTAACAAAAGCAAACAACTTACAACATCGACAACAAAGTCCAAGTGTTCGCATAATATCTAATCTTCAATCTCACGATCTGCTTGATTATTTTGTTACAGTTGGAGTTCGTCCCAAGAATCATCGTCGCAATGTCGCTGCAAAGGATGACGAGTCTATCGAAGGCACTGTCGGGTCTGATGCGACCATACAGGGCCACCGCTGCCGTCGGCTCGAAGAGTTACTTTACCTACGTGAACGAGCCGTCGATGCCAATTCCCGACAAGGAACCTTGCTATGTCAACAGCGCCGAGGAGGCTATCGAAGCGGCTGGTCTTGCGTCCAGTAAGTTTTTTTTTTAATTTCATTATTATCGCTCATTGATATGTATATGTACTTTTTAGTTTTTGCAAGTCTTGATGTTAGTGAGAGAATCTCTACTTGTTTCTGTGAACGTAAATTCATTTTGATTCGACCATGGAGAGTTTTAAAAGAACAACGTTTGTTAATTTCTATAGGCGAATGAAAAACTTTTTTCCTGTTAGCAGTTTTCATTCAACAGAAATTGAATTTAATCCATGAGGTAAAAGTTTCTACAGGCAAACCAAACTACATTGTTTACAAAGTGTTACATACTCGTTCAACTTTTTTTTTACTATTGTACATAAAAATTATTTCACACTGCGAAACCAGTATTGATACAAAAAATCATTAATGCAAAACAAGATAAATTAAAAACCACTTCAAAAATTTATTATCAATTCAACATAATTATTGTGATGTTACAAGAACGCGGATGTTTATCGTCTTCCATAACATTATTTCTGTCTCGCACTGCGGGGACGAGACTGTAACTGCCGTGTAACGAGCAGGAAATGCTCGTTATTGACTGCGGTTCGAAGTAATTTTTATATATTACATCTTGTTTTACTGTGTCGTATGCGCAAAAAATCGCGTAAGCGTTGAGTGTTTTCTGGCAATTTTAATGGATAATATAGACAGCAATTGATTATTGGATAACATATCTTTCTCGAATTTGCAATTCTATAATCGTCTTTATCAAAAGATAAATTATTTTATGGTTTGAGTATTATCGGTGCAAATGTGCATCATCCGGCGAAATTAAAATTATTTGTCACTTGTGTAAAACTGACCGTTTATATAAAAAAAAAATCAACGAAATAAAAAAAATGTGATTGACGTTAGAAAATTACCATCTTCGAAATATGTTATTCTTCCATTCAACATTGACAAAATTAAGACTTTTTCAATTAAAAAAAACGTGAGCCAAAAATTCAAAACATCTGAAATTTTTTAATGAATTGAGATACAATTGATAAGAAAATTCATTATCCAGAATTAATTATAAAATATGTGAACAATAGCGAGTAGCATGTGCGTAAACTCGAGCGTAAATTATTACGAAAAAAAATATTTATTCTCATCGCAAAACGAATGCGAATGGCCGAAAAATTTATAGAAAAAAAAATCGACAAAATTGTTATCAAACGTCTTTTATAAAGAAATCTCCTTTGTACGCATTTCTTGATATCAGTTACTATAAGATAATGGCTTGTTATTTTAGTGAAACAAACGCGAAGATTACTCTAATGTTTTCGGTAGATATATAGTTGAATGTTTTTTATATGAGTCATAACTGTTATTTACTTTGATAGATAATAACTTGAAATATCTATCTTGAAATCTCATTTAAACTATTTTATTTTCTAAAGCTTTGGGTTAATTTAAAAATATTTTTATTTGAATATTATGTCTTTTAAAATTAAAAAAAAATTCTAAACTGAAAAAGCTAGCTTGATTTATTTGAACTGTTAACTGTAGATAATTCCGTATAAATTTGTTCCAACGAATTTATTACAGAGCAACTATCAAATCTCGTTGTAATAATTCAGACCTTGCAGAATGATAACAAATGAAAATAGCCTTGAAGAATATGAGTTAAGAACTATTCATCTAGAGCATTGACATTTTAATAATAAACTTAAAGACACCACAAAAGAATTTAAATAATGAATAATCAATGGCGTTTCGCTAAATTTCAAATGAACTGACGCGCGCGAATCAAGTGTTGCAAGTACATCGACATCTCAGACGATACAAAAAAAAAGAAAAACAATGATCGTTCATTTCGCGTGCATAAGAGATACGACCTCGTTATACTAATTTTCCTTATCTAAGTTACATTTCATAAACACGTAAAAATTGTGCGATCAGACAAGTATATGCCTCCGCTACACTGCGAGGATCATCCGATTTGCCGCATTGATATTTGAAACTTTTTATTTGTCGGCAAATCGGCTGATCCTCCAGTGTAGCGGAGGCAATAGTATCTGTTAAAAGAAGAGTCGAAAGTCCATCCCCTCTCAATTTCTATTACGGTTTTTTCAAGAATCAATGACCTTCAACGTCCAACGTCTCTCCCACTTCTCCGACTTCGATGATGAAAGTCGAATCAGAATGTTCGCGCGTCGATTCTTAGGACTTCACACGCGATAAAATTGAATTTCGATTACGCACTTGTATATCGTCGCGCAGACTGTGCGATTCTTTTATTTTCAGAAACACATTGTTTTCGACATTAAATTATGTATGATTTATTCAAATTTTTACGTGCATTGTACATAAAAGATTTTTTAATTTCAATTTTAAATTACTTCAGTACTTTCAGTACGTATACTGAACAGTCAACGAAAAAAAATTGCAATTGCAAATCTAAATTATTTCAACAATTCAGCAATAATCTCAAAAGTTATACTTCATAAAAAGAGCAAGTGATAGTTTCGGGTCATCGAATATTATATATTAAACTTGAATTTCTGAAAATAACATCGCAGGTTTATACACACACTCTTTTGCTCGGCGTTCTATTATAGACTTCGCTAGACTTCTGCGCACTCGCGACATTGATCCTTGCCCCACATTCGCTGGGCTGTTTTTGGGGCATCGCGCGCGAAATAAAAAAAAAATGTTTACTCGGTCAAAATACGAATTTTTTCAAGTTCAAGTGTTTGACGATTGTCGTTTCTCAAAAAATGATTTATGGTTAATAAATTATCTGTCGGATACCTTGCAAACGAGTATTTCCAAAGCCCACAAATGATATTTACACGAGCAAAGCCTCGTTTATATACCCAAAGCGAAAATGTAATAAAGCTCTTATTGGTCTTTTGAGCGTAGCGTGAAAACGCAAATATGCAGCGTATGTACGTTGTATATCAGTTCATATACATATCTGTAGAAGCGATCGACGGTCAGTAACTCTCCTGTACGTGAGAGCGAGGCGCAATGTTTTTATTGAGATAATCTGTCACGTATATACTACGTGTGTATCTCGAACAGTGGCGTATCAATGTAAAGTGGGTCTCTCAGATTGAAATGGCTTATCGATTGTGTGCTGATAAAAATACATTCTTTAGATCGATCGGAGTTATAAAAGATGAGTGATTAGTATTGGTAGAGAAAAATATTTTGGGATTTTTTTAATTGTATATATTATCAAGGATTGAAAAAAAATTTTTGTATTAACCTTTGACCCGTAGTGTGGTGAAAAATAATTTAATGCGATTGCAATGAGCGGGAGGTCTACTTTACTATGTTATATAATGCTAATGTAAAAAGAAATCCGATAAAAAAGTATTACTGATCGATAAATTTCCGTTACAATTTAGTATCGAATTTTTTTATTTTTTATTTTTTTTTCTGTGCAACTCGCAGTTTAGCAATACAAATGATCAATTACGCGAACTCATAAAGTAATTAAATAGCTTCAGATTTACAACTATACTATAGTCATCTGCAATCAAACATTTAAAAGTAGAAAAAAAAAATTCATTACACCTGCGACGAATAACGTTCGAGCGATATATTTACAGACACTAATCGATCTTTCCTTTCTCGCTAGATAAAATAGTCTTCGCTCAGGGCGCAGCTGCGACACCGGTGGAGTTACTTCGAGGAATGACCGAAGTTGGCAAGAAGAACAACGTATGCAACGTGAGGCTGTTCCACATGCATCTCGAAGGCGAAGCACCGTTCGCCGACAAAAGCGTTGAAAGTACGTTATGAACACCGAAAAAAATGAATTTTTTTTTTTTCACTCTGCGATCAAACTCAATGAAGCACGGCCAAGGTGAACATGACTCGGCCTCGAAAATTCTTTTATGCAATGAGAAACCTGATGCGATGCATAAATCGATGCTTGCACGCGTGATGCACTGCTTGTTTTCATCAATCGCTCGATGGAGTTATTATGCTGATTTGTAGTGGATTAATGGAAATTTTATTTTTTTTTAAAGTGGACGAGAATTCCGAAATTACAATAATATTTTGAATATTTTTTAATAAAAATTGATATATTTTACAATAATCATCGAAATCTTGTTTCTTATTGAAAATATTTCGTGATTGATCGATGTTTTTCTTGAATGAATGACTATTGCCAGCATTAGGTTTCAAGTAGTAGCTGACATAACAAAAACAACGTTTACGCTGATAGTCGTTTGATGCCAAACATAGGAGTTTCTCACGAAGTAATTTGAAATTAATAGTAGGCATTGACCCTCTTTAATATTATTAGAAGCAACTCTACTCCCAATATGCAGGGTCTTCAATATGGTCTCTAGTAACTTGTTTTCTTTTTCTAAAATTAAATATTTCGTAAAATTAGTTTTGAAGCTTACCGCAAGAAAGAAAATCGTAAAATTTTTTCCATTCAAGCAATCATATCTTAAATACAAAACTACACCTTTGATAAATCCTAAATTATTTCGTCCTTTTTTTTCAGACAACTTCCGTTCCGTCAGCTTGTTCATCGGCGGCAACGTGAGGAAAGCCGTGAACGAAGGTCGCGCCGATGCAATCCCAATCTTCCTGCACGAGATCCCCAAACTATTCAACGAGGGCCACATTAAGCCCGATATCGCCCTTATCCACGTCACTCCACCCGACGACAAGGGTTACTGTTCTCTTGGTACCAGCGTCGATTGCGTCAGAGCTGCGCTTATCCATTCCAAAATCATCGTAGGTTCGTATGAGAATTGAAAAAATTTTTTTTTTCGAATCATCAAATTCTTACGTAACATAACGGTTCTAATTACAATTTTGTCAACAGCACAAATGAACAAGCACATGCCACGTACATTTGGCGACGCTTTGGTGCACAAGAGTCACATCGATTACGCGGTATGCCATGACAAACCCTTGCCGGCTCACGGAGGTAACGAGCCAAGCAAAGAGGAGAAACTCATCGGCAAGCACATCGCTGAGAATCTCGTGGAAAATGGTGCTACTCTGCAGCTTGGTATCGGTAGTATTCCCGATGCCGTACTTGCTCTGCTCAAGGGACACAAAGATCTTGGTATTCACAGCGAGATGTTCAGCGACGGCGTTGTTGATCTTGTTAATCTTGGCTGCGTCACCAACAGCCAGAAAACTATACACACCGGCAGAATCGTTGGGTCGTTCTGCGTTGGCACCAACAAGCTCTACGATTTTATGGATAATAATCCTTTCATTGGTAAGGATAATTTAGAATCAGAAAAGAATTGCAATGTCAAATATTAGTAACGATATTTTCATTATTTTTTTATTTGTTTCATACAGAACTATAAAAATATTTTTTTTAGTCTTTTACGTTTTACTCCGAGAGCGTCTATATCTATATTTTGGATTGATCCAAAAAGAGAACGTGTCATAAAGACGCATTTGATAAAAGAACACAACAAAGTCAGATTTAAGAATATTATTATTAGACTTGTCTTTTACTAATGATTTTATAAAAACAATTTTTTCTTCTGCTTTTACTTTTTCAAAATAGTTGAAGTAAATATGCCTCGAAATATGCTTTGACGAATAATTCATTTTTTCTAATCGTCCGATAATCAATTTACTATTGTGCAGATCATTTTTTAATTATGAAACATTGTTTTGTAGAGATGCTGAGGGTTGACTATGTCAACGACCCGCGAATTGCTGCCAAGCAGCCAAAGATGACTGCAATCAATTCGTGTATAGAAGTCGACATTACTGGGCAGATTTGCTCGGACAGTATTGGTACAAGAATGTATTCTGGTTTTGGAGGTCAAGTCGACTTTATTACAGGCGCTGCAATGAGTGAAGACGGCAAGGGAAAGCCAATTATTGCTCTTAGGTCGACTACTAACAAGGGTGCTACTAAAATTGTACCTACGCTCAATTTAGGTAATTACATTTTTTATTCTCATTTTTTCTATCTGATTTAATATTTATAAAGAAAGGAATCATAGTTTCAGAATGGGTGATTTTTTTATGATATCCTCTTATTAATACGTCAATTTTAATTTTCAGGTGCTGGAGTCGTAACATCAAGAGCATTGGTACGTTACGTAGTGACGGAATGGGGTATCGCTAGTCTCTTCGGCAGATCTTTGCAACAGCGAGCATACGAGCTGATTCAGGTTGCACATCCAGATCACAGGGAAACATTGGAGAAGGCTGCATTTGAGCGACTGAAAGTGATGCCGGCGAAGAAAGACTACTAATGTTAACAAAATGAGAGATCATCCGATAGCATTTTTTCGCCGTTTGCCATACTCGCACCGGTAACACGTGTTATTGCCTCTCTGCCATTTAACCGAAGACTCTTTGATTTAATCAAGAGGAGTACTACGACTACCTGAGGTTACTAGATATGTAGTTTAATATGATCCGGAGAAAAAAAAACTATCAATTGTTTAGAAGCGAAATTCAGATCGGTTTTTTTTAAATTGAAAAGTGAATTGTTTATCAATTGAAGACACATCCGTGCAGTTGTATGCGCGATCGTAATTTGTATGAAATTAATTTTCGCTGGGTATTATACGTAAAAAATGGGCACTTTAAAGAACTTTAGCTGCATGAAAAAAAAAAAATTGAATTATCAAGAAAAACAGTGAGTAAACGACGTGTAGAACATGTCGGTGTAATTTCTCGTGGCGATCCTACCTACGAAGCGAGTAATATTAATTGTGTAGCTGTCTGAGAAATGAACCGACGCCAAATCACATTTTGTCCAAACTACGAAATATTATTTTTTGTAATAAAATTCAGAAAAAAGTCCTTTTTATATATATATTGCCAAGACAGACAATGTTGATGTAAACATTTAATGCGCATTTCATTCGAAATTTAATACTAGCTAAGCAATTGTAATAAAAGGAAAAGCCAGCTTATTTATTTTATCATTTAAAGTTATATTTTGTTAATCGCGACAATATTTCCAATATACTTAGCTATTTTAAATTATATATATATATTTTTTTATAAACGTTCTCAGTAATTTGTTGTGCATTACTTCTTAGCGTATATAGGCAGTTGTATACGGAAGTTTATTTAACTCATGTGATTATATTTTTAGTTATGTCGAACATCATGATTATCTTTTGAATGATAAAATAAAATCAACTAAAAAGGACTTTACAATTGTTTGCATAAATCCTTTGCTCAAAAAGTGACGAATAAAATGGTTTAATTTTATACAACAAATTTGTTCATTACTTTATGATTCATCTATTTTTCGGATTTGCTTCTTTTCCAAACAAAAAATTAAGCTTGTAAATATTGCGAAAGGTAAGATTATTACTTTACAATTTACATCTTTGCAACTGTTATTAATTATCCCTTTTTTATTCAAAATTTGAAGTTTATGTTGCTGAAGTCAAAATTACAATCTCTTTAAACTAATTTCCTCGCAATTAGTTATCGCAGTAAGCAATTCGCGATAAATAAAAAAATAAGATACCGAACAATTTTCAAAGCAACCAGCATAAAAAAAAACAGAATTTTCCATTTCGAGTCCCAAGGCCGTTCGAGTCATTGTGAGCCTATAAGGGGAGGTTTCAAAGAGAGGAGAAAAGTGAGGGAAAGCGGAGGATCTTTTGGGGGGCTCACCATGGGTGGTCATATACAAGAGCTGCATTCGTATACCTGGGATGTAGGCGAAGCCGCAGTTTTCCGAGCGTCCTTGTAGCGGACATGACTCTCGCTCTTAGGAAGAGCTGAGCCAAAAATTTTCATTTTACAACGTTAGTTGTATAAGTTTCGTGAAAGGTAACAATTAAATTTATTTTATCAGTGTGTTTTTGTGATATTTTTCTTTTGCGTGGAGTGAAATGGAATTTCCTGCCGGAAGGAGAGGGAAACACGTGTTGTTTTGGAGTATAGAGCGTTTGGGAGAGAAAATCTGAATGGAAGCCACGCTCGATACTATACAGAAAACGATTTTCAGCTTCGACGTTTTTGTATATACTTTATTTTTCGTTTTATTTTTAACCCGATTCCGACGGTGTGGTTTTTATCGAATTTTTGAATGATTTGGTTTTTTTTTCGTGTAATTGATTTTAATTTCAATAGTAATTGCAATGTGATGCAAAGGAAATTTTTTAGGCTTCATGGATAATTATTTGAAATTCCTTTTAATGTATGCGTAATTGTACGATATGACGTATGTGCTTATTAAATAAAATCCCAATTTTTTTTTAAGTACGGAATCACGACAATGAGTGTTTACGAACAATACAAAAATAATACAATTTTTATAGAAACTTTTTTTTTGGCTATTAAATGGCTTACAATCAACTCGTGAATAGTGTGAATAATATGCATACTTTGAAAATGTTTTTAATTATCTTCAAAACAATTCATTTGACCCATTTTACGTTGAATTCTTCTCAACAGTTTAGGCTGTAAACGTGAAAAAAAAATACTAGAAGATTTCCGCCCTCTCTTCCGGCCAGCTGATCTTATTTTAAAATTAGATTCATTTCATGATTCTAAAATAAAACTACTGGAAGGATTCGAATGTATAGAATGACTGATTTTCAAGATATGTAATTTAAAATTCTATCGAAGCATATGTATTACACGCGAATTTCATTTTTATTTTTCCGTGTTACATAGCTAAAAGAAACTTGAATTTATAATTTTTCAAACTCTGCGAAGATAAAATTGATTTTAATTTTTTTTTCTAGTTTTAATATTGCCTAAACACCCTTTGGCAAGATGCTGTACAATATCATTAAGGATTTTATTCATTTTAATTCTAACGTGCCTGGATTAAATGTCTAAAAATTAATACCACTGTATATATTCCTCTTCTAATTTAAGAAAAATATCTATAAAAAACACGATATTCTAAATTGAAAAACAAATTCATATTCGCAGATGATGCTGCTACTACTAACGCTGTCATTCAGCCTCGTCACGAGCCTGCCATACGAGTACAATTTCATCTATCCACCGCTGCACAACGCATCCCTAAGTCGAACTGAAGATCCAACTTATCACTTGCAAGATTTATTCGAGTACGGCGACAGTTCGCAGTGCAAACGAAATGCAACTTGCGTGCCGTTGAACGACGACGCCACTTGCTTTGGAACCCCATTGCCATACGATTCCACGAGTTTGGATCTGATTCCTGGATACGCCACGCAATCTTCAATTAAAGTAACTATAACCTTTTTCTATTCTACACATCAAATCGCACTTATTACAATAGTTACTAATTTCTATTATAATTTTCCAGCGCCGTCTACGTATGCTCCAAATTCTAAAATCAATTCCAAAATGCTGGTCGGTCGTCCGTCCATTCCTCTGCTCTCTATTCATGCCAAAATGCGCGAATAGCACGGTCGAACGACTCTCCCAAAGTACGTGTTTCACAGTGTTAAGTTCATGTCGATTAGCTTTGAATCAGACGAGCTGGCCGAAATTCATCAATTGCGACAACGAGGATCTGTTTATGCCGCAATGTCACAGCGTTGTACGCGATATGAAATTCAATAAATCATGGCAATGTCCGGTACCACTGGTACCAACGAACAATTCTCAGGCTGCGTTCGACGGTATCGACGGTTGCGGTATTCCTTGTCGCGATCCCATGTACACTCACGAGGAACATCGGCAAATTCGCACTTTCATCGCTTGGGGAGCGACTAGCTGTTGTCTTCTCAATTTTTTCGCTGTGGTGAGTGTAAAAGAAAGAAACGTCTAAGTTTCAAATTTTTTATTAACACTCGATTTTTTTTTAGATAACTTTTCTGATCGGCTGGAAGGGCGCGAACAAATTCCCGGCCTCGGTGATATTCTACATCAACGGCTGCTTCATGGTCTGCTGCTTGGGATGGCTTGTGCAATTCTCGGGCGACAACAGCGACGTTATCGTGTGCAGACTCGACGGCACTCTGCGTAAAAGCGAACCAAAGTACGTAAATACATGTACCTTTGTCAAAAAAATTCCATTAAAAAAATGACGAATAATTTTTCAGTGGCGACCTAGCCTGCGTGTTGATCTTCATTCTCGTCTACTATCCGCTGATGTCGGCGATCATCTGGTTCGTCATTCTCGCCTACACCTGGCACATAAGCATTCAACCCTACAGCAAGTTGAACACACGACTCGACAAGAAAAACGCTTACTTTCATCTGTTGGCTTGGTGTTTGCCGCTGATGTTGACTGTCGGTGTGATGGGTATGAGCGAAGTCGACGGTGACAGTATGACGGGAATATGCTTCGTTGGTCGTTACAATTACACCATGAGAATGGGATTTGTAATAGGACCTGTTGTCGTTGCTATATTGATCGGTGGTTACTTTCTTATCAGAGGTAAGTATTTTAATATAATTGAAGAATTTTTTTTACGAATGAATATTGAGAAAAATTGTACACATTTGTATATAGGTATGGCGAGATTGATAAGTCTGACGATCAGCAGCGAGGGTATCGTCACGGAAAAAGCGAGCTCGAAGTTAAGAGACACGATCGTCCGAATGGGATTGTTTTCTGTAGCTATTGTCTGCTCGGTGATCATAACTGCCCACTGCCATATTTACGACTTTGTTAATCGCGCGGTGTGGGAGCAGAGTTTCCGAAATTTCATTGTGTGAGTATTTTGAAAAAAAAAAACTGTAAAAACAATTTCTTCTCTTTTTATGTAAAAACTTTTTCTTATTTCAAGAAGATCGTCATTCGAATTTATATACGACATAAGAACAAAAGTTGCTCTATTTAAAAAAAAATCAAGACATTTATTCTCAAAGAATTTTCAGAAATAATTTCCACTCGAAATACAAAATTTTTTCGCTTGTTCATTGCTCGAATTAAGAGCATTGACGATTATAAATACAAAAAAACAATTTTTTTTTCGTAGCGTTCAACAATTATTGACCAATTAACTTTTTCTCCGCAGCTGCTCGATAACCACTCAACACAGCGACCTATCGATCTGCAAAATCGAGTCACGACCAAGCGTAACGAAACTCCAACTTCACCTCTTCGCGTTGTTCTTCAGCGGCATAGTGATGTCATCGTGGGTATGGACGAGTTCGAGTTTGGACATCTGGCTGAGATTCGTCAAAAGGTACGACACGAGCTTTCGAGCTTTCGCGAGTTACCACGAACTGTCGTCACGCGTCTTCACCTACCTGCTAATTCGGATTTATAGGCTGTTCAAACGCTCCAACGCCCAGATGGATCAGCAACGTCAGAATCAGCAACAGCAGCAGCAGCCGTTGAAGTTGCAGAAACACGAGGTGATCGCGCAAGCTTACTCGAAGCGACAAGCCGGCAAAGAATTGGAATGGAAAGGCGAAGTTCCGCGGATGTCCATTGATTTTTACAACGACGATCCGGTTGGATTGAATTTCGATCCAAATTCCGTGGAGTCGCAAGATATCAGCGCAACCTGGGCTGCTGCGTTGCCGTACATGGTGGTGAGAAGAGGCGGAGTCGTGAGGGAGATGATGAGAAGCGAATCTGCCGAGTCGAGATGCGACAATCGACGAAGTTCCAACGAGTCTTATAGCTTCAGTATGCGTCGCGTATCCATAGAGTCGAGGAGAAGAAATTCCAGTGATTCGCAATTTTCCATGTCGATTAGTGAATTAACAGCTCACGGACAGTTGCCTTATCGCGTTGGGCGCGATCGTGGGGATGTCGATACGTCGTCGATGAATAAACGAAGGAAAAGGAGAGCGAAATTGAAGAATCGAAAGGTCAAGGGATATAAAGTACCGAAGAGTCGGAGAACCGCGAGAAGTTACGTTGGCAATAGTCAGGATACTCCGGCTGTCGATACGGATTATTAGACAGCGATTTTCGAATGATTAGCTTTGATTTGTTTTTTTTTTCGATTGGATTTGAGAGAGTACGCTTTGATATAAGCTAATAGGAGTTTAATTTGTTTCTTTTTTTTTATTGAGAATCGGTATAAAACGATCGAACGGTTGTAGCTTTTGAAATTAGAGCAATTTTCTTTAAAACTGCAGTTTTTTTCTGACAGTGTATAATATAATAGATTTTATACTACAAAAAAAAAGCATTCAAAGTTACATTCTCAAAAGGAATTTTAAATTGAAATGAAAAATTCATTCGAGTATGCAGGAAACTTGGAAACTTTTTTTTTTAGTTTATTGCGTTTCGAGGCGATGTATTTAGAGTAAATTGAATTTAGAAAAAGATATGCAGTATTGAATTTGAAAAGACTTATATTGTATTTATCAACATACAATATCGTATATATGAGCAATTCCACAAAAAAACTGCCATAACTCGGCACCGTTTGTCCGAATTTTCATATTAGAGGCACGCACTAACGGAAGCCATTTTTACAAACTATTTGGTGTGTA
>JAWWMK010000032.1:15857600-15912846 GCA_035047105.1 Galeopsomyia nigrocyanea | reverse complement strand
ATTCTACACACCAAATAGTTTGTAAAAATGGCTTCCGTTAGTGCGTGCCCCTAATATGAAAATTCGGACAAACGGTGTCGAATTATGGCAGTTTTTTTGTGGAATTGCTCATATATATATATACATAAATTTTCTGTGAAAATATACTTATAACGATAAATATATTTTGCCAAAATAAAGTGATATTACATTTACATAATACAAATTCATTCGTTCCTTCCAAAAAAAAAAAAAAAGAAAAACTGCGCCAGTGAAAAATCCATTGTGTGCTTACACGTTCAGCGAATCGAGTGCAGCGGGGAAAAAACCCACGAAAAAAAAAATAAGAATTTTTTTTCCGGAGAGTGGGAAACGGTGGCGGCACAGACAGATGTGTTTATATCTGGCCAAGCGTTGCACTCGCACAAAGGAGTCGTGATCGTGACATTGACTGGAGAACCTCGTTCGCTGCTGCTGCTGTTGTTGCGCTCTAATGTATGTGTGTGTGTGTGTGTGCGTGCTACTTTACAATAGAGTAGAACCGGTTTTTCACAATTTATAACTGTATAACGACTTCTAAACTTACCGATTGACTATTAAATTTTCCGGGGTGATAAAATCGAATTTTCGAGTACTTTTTTTATATGTGCTTACGGAAGGTTAGGATTTTTTTATAAGTACTTCCTTTTTTTATTACGTTTTGATGTAATTGTGTATTCGAAAAGTTTTGAACTAAATTTTTATATATGGTATTAAAATGATGGAAAAGTATTTTTTGTTCTGTTTTCAAAGTAAGGTTTTCCTTTTCTTTTTTTCGATGAAGAACAATATTTTATCGCAGTTAATATATTATTAAATGTAGAATATTTGGTGCATATCATGAGTAACCTATCAATAGATAATATTAGCCGCGTTAACAAATATAAATGACATAAAAAAAAAGCGTTATCTGAAATTTTAGTGAATAGAAAAGAAATAAATGATTCATTTATTTTTCAGATTAAAGAAATGTTCACGACAGACAGCTAAAAGACAAAAAGCTATTCATATCATAAAACCAATTCGACACGAATTTAGAACATTCGGATCATTAAACATGTTTGACGAAGAAGACGAAAATGCCGTGCGTTCTATTTGCATAGCGATGCAAACCGAAGACACACAAAAGATAACAAATATTTTGAGTAGCAACACCGAACTGATAAAATACAAAAATCAACTTGGAGAAAATTTGCTTCACTTAGCCGTAAAATACAACTCTGAAGAATTCATCGATTTGCTAATCAAACACGGATTAGACATCGACAGTGCAGACAGTTGTAATAGAACTCCACTTCATTTTGCAATTACATCTAAAAACGAAACCATGGTAAAACGTCTCCTCGAGCACAACGCAAGTACAAGCACCAAAAATCTATACGGCAAAAGTCCATTTCACTTGGCAGTAAATTTCGGCGATCGTGGAATAATTCAACTTTTATTGCTAAATAAAGCAGACATTATGGACACAACATTGTGTACGAATCAAACTTCATTACACATAGCATTGCGAAACGAAGACGAAGCTACGTTCGAGTTACTTTTGAAGAATTATTCCGGCAACGTCAACGTACCTGACGTTTATGGTGAAACTCTTTTACATTCATTGGCGAGACAGAGAAACAAAAGTTTAGCAAAGCTTCTGATCGATCGAGGTGCCGATGTGAATTTTCACAATAATGACAAAGAAACGCCACTTCATTTCGCCATTCATCGTCGAAACTTCAATATGTGCAAGCTTCTCGTGGAACACAATGCGGATATTAATGTAAAGAACAAATACGAGGAGAGTCCTTTGCACTTGGCTATAAGGTACAAAGATTTAAAAATTGTCGAGCTACTATTGAACTTCAATGCTAATGTCAATCAACGCTCGAACGACAACGATACGATGCTTCACGTCGCCGTCAATTATTACAATTTCGAAATCGTCGATTTGTTAATGAAAAATCAATTGGAAATCGATGCTAAAAACAATCACGGTTTGACTTCGTTTCACACGGCGATAAAGATCAAATGTGTGGAAGCTGCCACGCAACTTTTACAGCGTGGCATCGACGTGAACACCGTGGCGTTTGGTAATTTCATACAGAAAGGTGAATCTCAGTATTACACTCCACTTCACACTGCCATTGTACAAAAAGATCTCGCTGCTGTGAGATTTTTACTCGAGAACGGAGCTTCGCTCGACAACGATCGTGAAATATTCTTAGCGGTTGAGTTTGGCTGTTTAAACATCGTCGATCTTCTCGTCCAACACGGTGCAAACGTGAATGCTAGAAATTCGTTGGGACGATCGTTGTTGTACGTTGCGATGAAGTGTCGGGATAGAAGTAAAGTCGAGATGCTTCTTCATCGTGGTGCTGATTCGCGTGATATTGACGAGGCTGATGATGATAATAGTGAAACGGCGTTGCATTTGGCTGTGAAAGCTAAGGATGAGAAGTTCGTTAAGTTTCTTTTGGATATCGGGATTGACGTGAATATATGTGATAAGAATGAAATTACAGCGTTGTGTTTGGCGGAAGGGAATACTGCGAATTTAATTGTGGCGAGTGTTGCGTTACTGAAAGCCAATGGATTTCGCGTGTGTAAAAAGAACGAGAGTGTGATAAATTCGGTTCACGAGTTTGCTTTGTACTTTGCCAAGTGTATGGAAGAATTGGAAAGGATAAGATCGACAAGATACGGCGATGTGTCGCTGATCAAATTTTTGAGGGACGATGTGACTTTTTGGGGGAGATACGTGAGGAAAGGTGTGTTCAAAGCGAAGATAGATGAGAATTGTTATCCCACTTATTGGGAGAAACTTTTGGTTAATATCGACAAGGGAGTGACGAGATGGAATCTTATCAGACGAGTGAAAGACATTTTACGCGAGTTTCAGTGTTTTCAACCGTTGTACGACGTATTGGACGAAATCGTTGATAATTTTAACGATGACGAGCTTCGGAATTTCAGCGAGGATTAGTAATTCGTCGAGGCTTAAATACAACTACAATTACAGTGTGATTCTTTCCCCCCCTTTTTTTGTTTTATTCGTTGTTAGGTAATAAGAGGAAAAAAATCGTTTGCATTTAACGGCTAAGTATAGGCGTTGCGCATTAAATGCACATTTGCACGATATATATTGGAAAACAATATAATTGACGATGACATTGATGCCTGAATAATGAGGATTTTTTTTCAATGTAGTTGTAGTTGATTTACGAACATTCGTCGAGGAAGTTATATGCGTGTTGAAATTGAGAGGAAGATTGGAACTCAAAGATATAAAGATGTGCGATTACATCGTTTAGATGTAAAAATATTATAATGAGGGTGAGTCAAACTTGATTCTTGAGAAAAGATATTTTGAAACTAAAAATGAACATTGAAAAATTGTCTCGGTTGAAGGTTATATTTCAATATGAGAAGTATTATAACGCGGCAAAGTCGATTGATTAAAAAGTAAGAAATATAAGTAATTTGATTTTTCAATATGATTTTTTTACAATTGTGTTATCATTTTCAATTATCTGTTTCAGTTCAGAATCACGAACTGTAATTACAATAGAGCCTTGCCATCAGTGATCTATTACTATCGTAATCAAGTTTTGATCGCTTTAAAAATCAAGCATATGCATGTACGAATACGATTACGATTTATGGTGATGAAAACAGGTTTAGACGAAAAGTAATATGGACTCTCGTTTTTTTTTCAATGTTATTAGCGGCTACATCAATTAAAAATTACTTATTTGCTAAATTATAGCGTGTTATTTGGGAACTGTAAATGGCCTTTTTCTTCTCTTTTTTTTTCTCTTTATGACGGTAAGATCGACTTACTCTTACCGATTGAAATTTCGATTATTTTTATGTTTTTGTAATGGAAAATGAATTGTCAAGTTATATAAGTATTTCACACACTTTAATGAGTATTAAAATGTATCAACACAATAAATATTTTTTTAAGCTCGTGGTAAACTTTCTTACAATATTTACATTATTTTAAATTAATATTAATTTAAATCAACACAATCAAATTTATAGGTATCTGTCGAGTCTCTGGTTAAACTAGAAGATTATTGGCATAGTAAAAATATCATGAACTCTACCGAAAGTAAAACAGTGAACATATTCACGTTTATAATGCATACCTTGAATAATTTCGTTAAAGCGCTGCCAAATTAAATTTTCTTAAATATTTTTCAAAATGAAACCTTAAAATTCTTTATAAAAATTACCATTCAAACCCATCAGGTAATTCAGGTAGAGTACCTTCTCTTTTCTTCTTCTCAAAATTCTCATAAAATTCACTAAAATCACAGTAGGATTGAATTTTTTTATTTACATTCTTCGTCGGCCTTGTATCGTCTTCCATCTCATTGTCACTCGTTGAAGTATCATCAGTTGTTGACACAACGTTCGTTGTATTCGTAGTTGTACTCGTGGTGTTCACAATTTGATTGAAACTCAATGGAGGCATGGTTGGACTTTTTAGAGCATTTGGCAGTGGATAGTTGAAATTACGGATTAAAAGTGTGATGTCGTCGTGTTTGCCGTTCGCTGAAGAATTGCTGGAATTTCTCATAAATTCGTCGTGATGTAGTCGCACGATTTTATCCACTACTGCCTGGGCTACGCTTGTCAGTGTAGATTGGACTCTGAACTAAATGAAACAATTGTTTTTCATTGTATAAGTACGTAATCATGATTTTTCTTTATCAAATAAATTAAAACCAGTTAATTAAATACCTCTTCTACAATCATAGACGCTAAATTTCTGTTTATTTGATCAGTCCCCGTTGCGGCTTCCAACGATTTGTACAGACCTTTAGACATTAGTAATAAAAATCTGCAAGATTCGTCCAATTCAATTCCTCCATGAATTTCGGGTTCTGCTATTATTGGTTCGGAAGTTGCAGGGAATAATTCTTCAAACTCTTTGTAGCCTCCTTTCACTGAATAGTTTCCTAAACAGCGTGTGTTCTCTTGATTACCCAAACGTGCTCCTAAAATTTGAGCAATGAGGAAAAATTGCACATAAAATTATTAAAAATTCAACAAATATTATTTACCTTGTTTGATAGCCCTTATGTCTAAACCAAGTTGAGATAATCTGAGTAGTTCATCCTCATTATTCAAATCATGATCAATACTCAATTGAACAACTCTGAGGACTTGGTTGCTGTCTGTTTTACATAATAGAGCTCTGCTGTCCCCAACATTAGCAACATATAATTTGTTGTTATAAATTAGGGCAACCACAGCACTGGTACCAGAAGACAGTTCAAAGTTCAACCATTTAAATTTTTCTTCCTGAAATGTTTATTAATTATAATAAAATGTACTGATTAGCTTGAAAAAAGTAAACAAAAATGATAACAAGCTACATACCACATTAGGAAAGTTTTGATAAGCTCCTGGTAAATAGGAGTTCAAACCTTCTGGGATATCAAATTGTAGAGTGGCTCTTTCAGCTAATAAATCTCCTGCAGAATCCATATACCCACGTTCAACTGTTATGAATGCTTGTCTGTCGATAAAATGAATAATTTTGAATACATTCTAAAGTGAAAACTTTAAAGTAAAATATTAATTTTTAAAATACCTTAAAACTTCTTTAACTTCTTCATCTGTACTTTTGCCATTCAACTGACCCCAAAGTATCTCTGCAGCCATTTGCTGCATAGCAAAAGTAGCTGCTTTGGGGCCTTGGTGGCCATCGAATACTGCATACAGGAAGGTAGAATCATTGTACTTGCAATGAAAGCTTTTGTCTTCAAATGTGTGTTCTTCTTGCCGAAATCCACCTTCTCTGTAGGTTTGATTGGTCGATTGACCAATACCTGAAATATGAGGAGTTAGGCAATTTTTAACAATTTATTCAAATTTTTTATTTAACCCTATAATTACCAGATTGTTTACAAACAGGCAAATCATCAGTCCAACTACGTTGAGTATCTTGAAAAAACATTTGGTGTCTCCTGAGTTTCGCAATCAATTTTTACTGTTCAAAAAAATGCGAATGATTCTGTCATCGGAGTTATTGTGACAAATCAAAAAATATCATAAACGCATACTAGTTAAACTCGTTGATGCAGGCACGTCTGTACTTGAAGTTTAATTATTAGCAAAAGCCAGTACATTAAATAAAAATGATTGTAAATAATTTATGGAACCAATTCACATAAACATTGCAGCTATTATTTTAGAAAAATTGTACTTCACAGTTCACAAAGTAGCAGCGGTTCAGTCATCTTGTACAGTGTACAGTACACAAATGACTAAAACTTATTTACACTTGCTGAATGAAAATATGTAGGTACACACAAATACACGACACGGCGCTCATTGGTCCCTCGTGTGCGTGTCAGCCATGGTGTCAGCGAACCGTCGCATATGGTCACGTGACACATTTCATTTCTCTCTCTCTCTCTCTCTCTCTCTCTTGCCGTCTTGCCGATGGAGGTGTTCTTTGCGCGGCGATACTCGCGGCGGCTGGCCAGCAGTCAGTAGTGCACATGCAGCATCAGAGCAGCAACATGGCGAACGTGCGGGACAGCGATACGTCGCTGTGGCTGCACAACAAGCTCGGCACCTCGAACGACAGTTGGACCGGTAGCTCGATTTGTTCTCAACTTAATGCCGAAGTACTGCGCAACATCAAGGATTGCTTTCCTGATCTACAAACTCAAGTCAAGCTCAAACTGCTGCTCTCGTTCTTCCACATACCCCGGAGAAATGTCGAGGAGGTATGCTGTTCTCTCTGAACTGTTACTTTTTTTTTACACTCCAGTTCGTTCGATCGTTAAAACACTCTACGATTGTTGTTTTCTCACGATCGTCGAAGAGGTTAAGATCGTGTGTGCGGGACAGGTGACGAGATTACGAAAGCTTCGCGCAAAATAAATAATAACGCGCGCGCAGCCCTAATCGGCGCCCACTTTTGATTGTTACGCGCCAAGCGCGACAATGTTTTTTGAGTGGCCAATAGCGTATTTACACAGCACTGCTGCGGTCCAGCCACGGCTTTGGAACGAGTACTTCTGCTTTTTGTTTTGAAATTCATCGTGAAAGTTTTGATTTTTCATTGGTTTTCTTACTATTAGTCAAGATGTCAAAAGTGTGAGATAATTTTTACCGAACTCTAACTGTACTGAATTAGAGATATGATAACGTTTCCCAACTAGGCCTAGTTAACGGATTTAAAACGGCTGTAAAAAAATTAAGTGATAAGTTCATAAATTATTGATGAAGTCTAATACAATTAAGAGTTCATTTGACTTTAAATTCTAAGAATACATGTAGTTCAAAATAAACTATCATATCTTCACTTTATAAGATATCATTATCTTTATAAGAAAACATATTTAGTGCAAAACTTGTTTTAGTGGCGGAGTGAATTGGAGGATATCATTGAAGTTGCATCCTTGGATGGTGAATTATGGGTCTCCATGTTATCCGAAGCGATGAAAACCTTCCCACAGACTGGCTCTCTAAACACAGACATAGCGGAACTTGACGAGCATCGTCCAATCTTTGGCGAGCTTGTCAATGATCTACGAAAATTATTAAGGAAGCAGAATGATCCTGCTATGTTACCATTGGAATGTCATTACTTGAACAAACCTGCCTTAACTGCTGTTGTGGGTAATTTACCGAAAGCAACGCAACATTTCACGTTAAAAAGGAAACCAAAAAGTCATCAACTTAGGTCGGAACTGCATCAAAAGAGTTTGGATGCTCAAAATAATTTGAAAAAGAACACAGCACCAACGGTACCAGTCAGAAGTAGAGGAATGCCAAGGAAAATGACAGATACAAGTAATATATGCTTATTATACTTTAACGCTATATCTAGTTTAATGTACAGAGGAAATAACTATAATCATTTCAACTCTGGTGAATGTAAATATTTGACATCATGGAAAACAGAAAGTCAAGCATATCAAAATACAAATTTCTTTGTGAAATATTAAAGGTTTTTCCAATATTAATTGTTGATAAAAAAAATTATGTCCAAGTCTGTATGAAATAGAGTGTTTATCTGCATAATAATAGGCCACGTTTATGAAGCCACGCGTGAGCAAGTCATAAAATTCGAATTGAAATTTTTACAACCGCAGTAAAGCCTTGACGTTGACTATTTTCAATTTAACCACTGAATTGATAATATCCCTAATCGAAATCTATTTATATGTCAATTAAAATAAATAAAAATTGCAGCACCATTGAAGGGAATTCCAAGTCGAGTGCCATCGTCAGGCTTCCGTTCACCATCGCTCTCAAGCTCGCCAATGACGAATCGTACACCACTGGCAAGTAGAATGCGAAAAGACGGCGGTATCAAGCTACTGGACATAAACGAGCAGCCGATGGGTTACGCGCAAGCAAAAAAACGCAAACGTCTGATGGAGATCGAGGAGCAGCAAAAGAAAGCCGAGGAGGCCAAAGCAGCGGCTGCGGCTGCAGCAACGACGCCTGCGCCAGCCGCCGAAGCACCAACTACTCCGGAATACGCTCAGGGTCTTGCACCCATTACAGCTCCTGCAGCTGCACCGGTGACAACTGCCGCTACGGTTTTACCGCAACCCTACAGTGCGCCTATTAACACCACTGTTCCCATTGCTGCTGTTGCACCCAGCGCTCAGACTCGTGAGTTTTGCTATAATTTTCCTATATATAGCATTAAATATTTATTTTTAATTCAGGATTCACTGTTTAAAAGTATATTGTACTTAATAATATACTTTTCAATACTTTAAATAATACAATTTTTCAACTGAATTGATATTTTTTTTTAATATTGCTTTCTTACATGTAAAAGTTTTACTGATAACAAACCAGAGCTTTAAAGCACTGCTGTGTTTATTGCCGAGTCGAGTTTAATAAAATGTGTAACTTATTTTGCAGCTGCGACGCCTACAACGCCAACTGCAGCCGTTATAACGACGCAGCCTGTTATTACTCCAGTGGAATCGGCACCTATCCCTGTGCAAACTGTCAGGCCAACACAAACTGTTACGCAGATTCGTATATCTGCGGCAAACCAGCAACAGCCGAATACGGCGAATACGAGAAAAGGATTGTCGCTCACGGTAATTTCTTTTTTTTTCATATTGTGTTTGAAATAGTTTGATTTAAAGAAAATTAATCAATAATTTATATGTATTTTATAGAGAGAACAAATGTTGGAAGCTCAAGAAATGTTTAGGACTGCGAACAAGGTTACCAGGCCAGAAAAAGCTCTTATTTTGGGTTTCATGGCTGGTTCAAGGGGTAAATTTTCAATTATACTTGAGCATTTTTAAAAAAATGTAATGTCATACGATTATTTTATATGCTTTATGTATTCTTTTTACAGACAATCCTTGTCCAAAGTTAGGTAACATTGTAACGGTGATGCTTTCTGAAAATATCGAAGAAGTCACGCAACCCGATGGATCGACTGTATTAATGCAAGTGGAAACGCATTTCCAAATGAACTATACGAATGGCGAGTGGAAACGTATTAAGAAAAATAGACGTATCGTTAACGACGAGTCCGCTGTGGTAGTGATGAATACGGCCGAGGCTTCCGCCAAATAGATTTCAATCATGATGTTCTGTTTCTTGGATTTTTTTTATTTTTTCATTAGCCGACTTGACAATAGCAGCCTTGGACAAAAATTATTTAATATTAGGCACTAATTTTATATATATATATATTTATAAAAAAAATGCATGCATGATCACGTACAATCAGGTATCTTTGTATATATATTTGAGTATGTGAGCGATGACGATTGTGCATTATTACATGCGTAAGGTAAATTCAAAGTTGAAGTAATTCAAATTCATTTGAAGTCTCTCTATTGTCAAATGAATTTGGAGCTTAATAATTTTGTGATAGCTTCATACATGATTTTTTTCTTGTAGAAAAAAAACTGTCATAATTTTGAAATGAACTCAACTCTTAATCATCATTATGTAAAAATTGTAAATGAATGAAGAAGCGCTTTCTAAAGACATTGCATCATATTGCGTGTACATACAGTGTTTCATTGCATTTCGTTTTAATATCAACTCGATCATGAATGGTTCTTGTAAATATGTTAATTTTTTTCTGGAAAAAAAAAAAAAAAAAAAAAAAATCAAAATTTATTTTACGAGAGTGTACTTGGTTGTAAAGCGTAAACGAACCAATTAGTTTGAGAATATTAGGAATTGAAAGTGATTCACACTGTGCTTGTAAGTCAAGTTTATATAAAAAAATGTACTATCATATTTCAATGCATATATAGAAAATATAGAAATTTTTATGTTTTTTTGATCTGGAAAAAAACAAGACTAATATCACTGTTATAAGAATAAAATACCTATATTGACTAATCATTGTTGTAAATTATTGTTTTTATAGATTGTTCATCCTAATTATTGTTAGCTAGGAAATCTAAATAATGAAAAAATACAATTTGCGATCAATAAAAACTCAGTCGATGATGTAGATCGAAAAACATTGGTTACGCCGTCTAACCTAGATCATATTAAATTACATAACCTTGAATGCATTTACATTCCGGCGATCGGCATATTTTTGAGCTTTGCAAAAAGAACAATTGTGATCGCCAATTATTTTTATACAATGTCACGATTGTTGCTTAACTTGCTTCCACACGCGAAAAAATTGGTAAGTGACTTATCAAATCATAAGAAGAAGTTAATCGCAAATTTGTAAATTCTCATCATATTGTTATTTATAAATATATTTTGTCAACTCGCGGAATAACAAAAAGTTATTAAAATTAAAACGTGTATTAATTATTTCAGGCTGCTACGGCGTCATCAACATTACCGAAAGTAAACAAGTCTCAATTTTTAGAAAATGTTAGATGTTTCTCAGCCAGCTCAAGTCTCTTGGGTAACTTGAAAATTTCAAAGCCAGCGCCCTATTTTGCTGGAACAGCAGTTGTAAAAGGAGACTTCAAAGATATCAAGTTGAGCGATTACAAAGGAAAATATGTAGTTCTATTTTTCTATCCCTTAGATTTGTAAGTAATTCATTGAAAAAAAAAATGCTCCACAGCAAATTTGTATTTATGCTGACTAATTGTTTGTTATTTTTCAGTACATTTGTCTGCCCAACTGAGCTTCTAGCATTTAGCGAAAAAGTCAAAGATTTTGAAGCTCTGAACACGCAAGTCATCGGAGTCTCTATTGATTCTCACTTCAGTCATTTGGCATGGATTAACACTCCAAGAAAAGAAGGTGGTTTGGGAGGTGATCTAGGATATCCTCTGCTCAGTGACTTGAATAGAACAATTTCTACATCATACGATGTCCTCATAGAAGATCAGGGTATTGCTCTGAGAGGCCTTTTCATCATTGACAAAGAAGGCATTCTGCGACAAATAACAGTCAATGATTTGCCTGTTGGAAGAAGTGTCGATGAAACTTTAAGGCTCATCAAAGCTTTCCAGTTTGTAGAGAAGCACGGAGAAGTTTGCCCTGCTAACTGGCAACCAGAATCCAAGACAATCAAACCCAATCCAAAAGATAGTAAAGAATATTTCAAGTCTGTCAACTAAATGGAGCAGTGAGATTTTTGTTTCTGTCTTATTATGCATTACTTTTAAGACTTTTATAGAACAAAATTTTCCAAACTTGGTTGTTTAAATGTTTTTTTTTATTTTTGCAGCTGTGTATTTATAAGGCTTTAGTTAAGTAATATTAAAAATTATTTTTCAACCACAATGTCGTTTTTTTAATTTTTTCAATACTAGACCTATATGTTTCATTGAAAATTGATGCAAATGATAATATCTTTTACTCACGATTATTACTGCATTATCTACTACAATTAAATAATTACTACATAATTATCAAGTTCTAACAAACATTTTCAATACATATTAGTGCTTGTTAATGTTAAAGATAAAACAATTGATATCAATGTTCCAATTCTATTATTATTTGAAATTTATTATATTACCAATCAATTTGCTAGTAAAAAATAACGTTGTCACTCTCTTCCTAGAAGAAAAATTAGATTTATAAATATTTTAGAATAAATGATGTCTGACAAATTTCGGATCGTACTACTGAAATTCCGTCCAATCAACTGTATCCCTGTATTGGTAAAAACACCTTGAATCGCGAATGGGATAAAGCTCATCGTAATAATAGAATAATAGCCGATCGGAAATTGGCCACTGGCTTTTCATAATGATTCGCGTGTGCGTGAATGTCAATTGCAATACAGCCCCGAACCACCGCATCGTTTTCTTTGGGATTATCCGTTGGGGAACTTCCTTCTTTTTTTTTATTTGGGTACCGCCACAAAGAATCAAATCAACCGGCGCGAGATTGCTTTCCTTTCTCTCCTCTTCGCTTTTTTTTATCCATTCAACTTGCGTATCGCATGCGTGCTCTTTTGCTCGGCTGATTGAAATCGCGGCAGACGACGATCCCTCAAGTTTTTCCTTGGATTCTTACTTCGGGGGTTACATTTAGATCGATTCTCCTTTTTTTTTTCTAGTCGCGAAAAATTTAATTTTCAATTTGAAGGGGGTGCATACAGTGCTTGGATGAAAATAGGGAGCGATATTTAAAAAAAATGGCATTAATTTCAGTTCTGAAACAAATTACATACCTACTATAGGAACGCCGCAACTCCCTATATAGATACTAATAATAAAAAGTAGTAGATCGAAATTAAAATGTTTACTTATTCGATCTAAATATAAAAACATTCATTTTTTATATTGTAATATCCAATTATCTTATCGACAAAATTTTCTGTTATGCATATGCATATACTTTTTCGATACGCTCTTATCTACTATATATTTAACTTGCTAATTGCAAAAATAGCACTTACGCCGTAATCTGCACCCGCAAATTCGTGAAAAAAAAAGCATTAAGTAATAGAAGAGAAGTAATTGCAAATGTTCTCATGTGCTGTTGATGACAATTTTCTTATTTCATCAGATCGTTCAATGTTAACGAAAAATAACGACTGGGCTCGATTGATGAAAGTGTAGTTCCATCAAATAAAAATTCAATAACAGAATTTGATTTCTACATACCTTATTTTCGGTGCAGGAAGTGATATTGTCATGCCAAAATTTTCAGGAATTTGTAAGTTACCGAATCTATAGATATCAACGGCAAATGTGATGAATGTAATATATTTTTTAATAGAAAATACAAAAAAATGTATGATTTGTGGATGAATTAGGCTTGAATCCATGGCTGTTAAAATTCATATTTATAAAAGTAACATGTTCTTGCATATTAATTTAATTTAATTCTGACTTTTTTTCGACTGCGCGCACTCGCAAAAATTACTATTAATGTATAACGCTTGAAAGCGAGAAGGCTTTAGATTCGGCAATTTTGAGCACTGATTGTCTCATTAAATTTCAATCCATTAATATTTTTTTCTTCAGGTACGAAAATATCGCAAAGATGGTTAATCGTTAGTTTGATAGCTTTCGCTCATCTAAATATATATGCAATGCGAATTTGTTTAGCGATCGCCATTACAGAAATGACATTGCCATCCAATAATACTAAAATATTCTCACACGATACTTGTGCGAATAAGAATAATTACAACGATACGCACAGCGAAATGAAAAAACATCTCAATAGGAACAAATACGACTGGAGCGAGGAAATTCAGGTAACCGCGTGTTAAGTTTTTCGATGTTGTACGATACGATATCATATGATAAAAACCAACTTTATTACGATTTTCAGGGTGCAATATTTTCCTCATTCTATTGCGGTTACGTATTTACGAATCTGTGCGCAGGTCCAATTATACGAAAATTAGGCGCTAAACACACTCTCGGTTTCAGCATTTTCTGCACTTCCGCGTTGACTATTCTAACTCCAATTTGCGTAAGTTGGGGTGGTGCTACAGTACTCATTATTATAAGAGTTTTTATTGGTTTGGGAGAAGGTACATCAACACCATCTGTGAGTCAATTGTTAGCCAATTGGATACCCGAAAACGAGCGTTCGAAAGCTGCTGCAGTGGTGTTCAGTGGTGCACCGCTGGGTATCATTTTCGGTATGTTCATAGCTGGTGTTATCCTGCAACATTCGGACATTGGTTGGCCGATGGTTTTTTACTTCTACGGCGGCGTTGGATTAGTTTCGTTTCTACTGAATAGTGCATTTTGCTACAGCAAACCGAGCGACGATCCGTTCATCAAGGACGAGGAGTTGAATTATCTACGAAACAAATTGAGTAAGTCATACTAATTCGGATTTTTTTTTAGTAGACGTTTACTGACTTTGCGACCGATATATTGTGTATGATCGTAGAAAATGTAAGCGGGGAGCGGTTACTCATACCTTGGCGACAAGTACTGAAGTCTTCGGCAGTTTGGGCCTTGGTTCTTCACGGAGTCGGATACGTTTGGATATACGTGACGATCATCAGCGACATGCCGAAGTACATGAAAAGCGTTCTCAATTTTTCGGCTCAAGACAATGGCTTGTTGCTGTCGATACCGCACTTGTCGATGATGCTCGGTGGCTTTGTATTCGGCTGGATTAGCGACAATCTCATCGCCAAGAACAAAGCGTCGATCACGCTCGTGAGAAAATTCGGTTCTACCCTCTGTTCACTTGTCCCTGCGATTTTTCTCATCGTAGCTTCTTACGCTGGCTGTGACGGTATTCTTGTTATAGTCTTACAGTCCATGGGATCGTCCATCATGGGTTGCGCGTTCTCTAGTATTTCGGTTAATGCTGTAGATCTTAGTCCGAATTTTTCAAGCTCGATCATTGGATTGATTAATGCTGTATCTAATGTCTTTGGTATGCTTTGCCCGTACATCGTTGGGGTTATCACACCGAATCAAACGCTAAGCGAGTGGCGATTAGTTTTTTGGATCGTTTTTGGAGTTGTAGTGGTAACTACTGTACCTTTTCTAATTTACGGTAGTGGCGATGTGCAAAAATGGAATGATCCGAATTTTTTTATTAAAGAGACACCAGCGAACAAGTTGGACGTGAAAGAAGACATTGATCTTCTACCTGACAAAGAGATCATTAGCAATTTGGAATTTGAAGTAGCGTAGATTTGTTTTCTGCTGTTTCATTCATATACGTGAGCATTTTTCAAATGGAATATTTATGTCGGGAAACATTTTATATAATAGATACATCAACGATCTGACGTTGTAAATTACGTCTAAAGTTTTGAATCTATTATTTTCGGTGAAAAAAAAATTTGATTTCTACATTAATAAATTGATTTTTTTTAAGACCATATTATTATATACCAGTTGTATTTAATGTGTCCATGTCTGTTTGGAGTATATACCATGAGAATAAATTTATTGAGATAAGCTGAAAATATAGAACTGATTGTTTTAAAAATTTACTCCTAATTTATTCTGTTTTTTATTAAACTAATTGTAACTTCAATAACTATTTTATTTATTCGTACGTCCTTGAAGATTCATACGGTGCAGATATACGGTCTTGAGCTGTCTGCACCTTTAGCTCAGACTGGAACTTTGAAAAAATATTTTTCTTGAATATTCATTGGCATAATAACGAAACGTAAAGTGAAATATAAATTTAAAATCCAAGCATAATCTTTTCTAATCATAATCAATTTTGTCAAACGGTTTGAGGGTTGAATTTGTAAGCTCTTTTATTAGATTGATTTTATTCTGAATTAGATCACAGTTTTTCACATAACACATTGGTTACAAATGAAAATTAAAGGTCGATGTTGAAAATGTACATGAAAATATTTTCGTATGAATTTGTAGAAAGGTAGAAATATGCACTATTTTTTTTGTAAACAGGGTATAGGCATGAGGTAAAACCAGAATCGGTTATTTTGTAAGTAACTTGATGCAAGGTAAACACTATATTTCGTAAGATTTCTTTTTATTTATCTGACATAAATTATGCACGTAATGATCGACCTATTTTTCGTGGATTATAAAAATAATGTAAAATGTAGCAACTATAATATGTTATATTAAATATCGATCTATATTTATTATTACAATTCACGTGTCAGATAAATTTATTATTCAAATTAATTTTTTTTTACTTACAAACAAAATCGAGGTTTAGATAAATATATTTCTAATAAATCAGCTTTTATCGATCAGTTATCAACTAATTCCAAATAGTTACGAAAATATCTATGATCAGATAGACTAAGATACTCTATCAGAATCAATATAAGACTTTCTTATAATCCAAAATATCATTCGATAATTACTTATTTCTACCTGGCACATTTAAAAATATTGATTACCGATTTGTTATCGGACATTGGAGCAACTAATATTAAAATAAGTACGAAAGTTACAACCGCGAAATCAAGTCGACAAAATAAAATCTTCAAGTGCTGTCGTTGACTTCAAAATGCGTAAGTATATCAAATAATCAAGGAAAAGCGTTTCTATAGGTAATACTATGTAGACTGAAACTTAACACGCATGAAAAATCACTCAGCCATACGATGACTAGGATGTGGTAATATCTCATTTGATCAGTTGACGCCGTCCGTGAAAGTCGTCACCGTTGTGTCTCTTGGATTTCATAATGTAACTGCTCCACTAAACGGGTAATTACTTTCTATAATATATATAATTATTTTTACATAGATATATTGAATTTGCTAAAATAAAAATTCAAACAAATCTATGAAGTTTGGATGAAAAAGCAATAACAAAATTCTTTGAAAATCAGTTTAATGCAAGATTTTTAGATATTATTATTATTTTGCAACATTTCAGTAAAACGGATAGTTAGAAACTGAATTGCATTTGCTGAGTTTCCAAAGATTTAATGAATTGAACCAAAAAATTGACTCATAAATGTTTTTCCATATTAAAATTAATTTAAATTCATTAATGCGAATGCCGCATAATCTGTCACTTTTAGCTACTTTGTAAGTTATTTCTTATTAATTGCGATGATTAGCATCTATTAATTTTTTTCTAATTGGTGCGATGATTAGCATGTATTATTTTTTTTTAGACATACTCTGATTTCCATTCCAATTGGATTATACTTGTATTCGCAGTCACTTTAACTTTGTTTTAATTGCGGCTCACACTTTTATTTTCAATGACAGCATTCGAAGTTTTCAATCTTTTTAAGGATATTTTTTTAAAGATTTTGCAATAATGACTCAGAGTGTTTAAAACTGCTTAATTATCAAGTGTTTTGTATTGCGACCGGATAAGCAATATGTATACGCGTATATGATTAATAGGGAAACTTGTAGAAATAATTATGAACTTTGTTATCTGTATACGAGAGAATGCAGGTGATCGTATCTAAATTCTCAAAAATAATAGATCAACTATAGATATGAAATTCTGCTCTATTCTATCAGTATAAAGTAGTCATGTGCAAACTAGTCGGAAATTAACTGCAACGAATGTTAGGCGAGGAGACGATAAATTTTATTGATACATATGCAATTCGGATGGCAATAATTACTATGCTGATTGGAATATCGATTCTAGAAAATGAAGCTTACACAACATCACTGCCGTGAGTTGCCTACCCGTATCCATTGTTGACGGTGTTTTTCTTTTGACGCTGCATTGAATATTGTGGAGATTTCTGAGTTTCTTTGAAAAAATTGAAGATGTCAATTTGTTGATAAATCGGATGGATGAATTTGGATATAAATTGGTGCTGCGCATAAACTTGATTTGGTAAGCATTTTACAAATAATAATATCATCATTTTTTTTAGGAAAAAAAATTTTCATCTGTTATATAAACACAATAGTTCTTCGCTAATTAAAAAAAGGCGTACCTGGTGTTTGATATTCTAGTATCATGTGACTGCAGTGGTTCATTATATTATTTCCAAATTAACTTTCACATTAAAATATATATATTATTATGTTCATTTTGTTGATAAAAATGACGTCGAATGTAATTATTGTAACTTTGTCATTATTTATACAATCAGATGAGTAACCGCAGTACGGTCTCCGACTGTTATGCGACAACCCTTATATTTTTGTTTCGGTAGCTATCTTGTTTCACTTTCTCGATAATAAGTATTTCAATGCTAAATTTTCATGCGCTATAAGAGTCTAAGAGAGTGCTAAGAGAGGCCAAGAGTTTTGAGCGACAAAACTGCAACCGGAACAGGTAACAACACTCGATTAGAAAAAGAGCGAGTACGAAATGGAAATGAGATAAAAAGAGATAGAGAGAGAAAGAAAGAGAGACAGATAGTGCGAATGAGCCGCGAAGGAGGAAAAAGTTTTGTTTTAGCCGGGATGCACTCAAGAGAACATTGAAAAGATAATTGCAATATATACGTATTTAACAATTTTACTATTTTACACAATTTATTATTTTTTTATATTACATACTGTTGAATTATTTAATTTGAATTGAATTATTTGCATGCATCCGAAGAATATTGACAAAGTGTATTATAATGATTAAAATATTTGTTATTTGGAAAAAATCCTTTAGAGCGAAATAAAAGTCAAAGGTTAATACGATTAAAGTACATTAAAAATTGAATATAATATTACATTTAAAACAGATATTTGAAAGTTGATATTTACTATTAACTAAACGTGAAATAAAAAGTGAATGCATATAGTACGGACCACGTGGACGAGCATATGTATATGTTGAGATTAGGACGATTGGGACGATTGGACCTATACTATTGAAAAGTATCATTATTGACGCTACAATGAAATATAATAGGAAACGAATGTCTGAAAATTACTGTTGAAATTCGATATCTGTTGGGAATAATAAAGGAAGTACTGCACATGGTAATACTGGATTCTTTTAGAGGAATTCCTCGGCTGTTGAAAAATCCTTAAATATGTTCGATTGACCCAAAAGGGCCAATTGTCATCTATCACCGACAAAAATTTTAAAATTGTATCAACGTTTTTAGTATATTGTATTTATAAAAAAACATATTTTGTCATCGTTTCATTACAGATTATTTTTTGACTAAGAACCTACGAAAAAAAAAACAACAAATTTGAAGTACTACGATCAGATCAACATGACAACGTCATTAAGGAATTGTAAGTTAATATAATTCTTATTGCTTATGTATAACTCCTTTAAAATATGTTTCTTTCAAGTACATTCTCGCCATATATCGTATATTTGCAGGTTTGAAGATACCTCAAAGGTGGATCATCGTAACTCTAGGATTTTTAGGTCTTTTCAATGAATACGCCATGCGCATTTGTTTATCCATAGCTATCACCGAAATGACTTTGCCACCCAACGATACGACAGTCGTGGCAGATGAGACTTGTTCTGGAAATTATAATCGTAATACCACGCATTTAGTACTCAACGCAGAAAGTTCTAATGCAAACAAATATGATTGGAGTGAATATACTCAGGTAAAGTATCAGCGAAGAAGAATCAATGAAGAAATTTAATGATAGTCAATTAACTTCGAACTCAATTTCAGGGTCTCATCCTTTCTTCCTTTTACTGGGGCTACTTATTCACCAATTTGCTTGGCGGTATGATAAGTCAAAAATACGGTGGAAAACACACTTTGGGCTTAAGCATCTTATTCACCTCGTTATTTACTTTGCTCACACCAACGAGTATCTATTGGGGTGGTTCGACTGCGCTGATAGTTTTGCGACTGGCGATGGGTCTTGGCGAAGGCACAGCTTATCCAGCATTAAACGATCTGTTGGCACATTGGATTCCAGAAAACGAGAGATCTAAAGCTGGATCGATGGTTTTCAGCGGTGCACCGTTGGGTACCATTTTCGGGATGCTAGTTTCAGGTGTAATTTTGCAAAATTCGACAAACGGTTGGCCGACGGTATTTTATTTCTACGGCACTGTTGGTATGGTGTCTTTCTTGCTGAATGCTGTATTTTGCTACAGCAAGCCCAGCGACAATCCATTCATTTCCGACGAGGAGTTGGATTATCTGAAAAGAAAATTGAGTGAGTACAAGAATAGATATTTCAAAGTGCTCAAGAGAGTGCGTACAATGATTCTATGATTTTCTTTACAGAGAACAAACATTCGAATTTACCATCAACACCCTGGCGTCGAATACTAAAATCTTCAGCAGTATGGGCGTTGATTATCGTGACAGTTGGTAACGCATGGGGATTTCTCACGATAATCAGCGACATGCCAAAGTACATGAGCAGTGTCCTGAAGTTTTCCGCGCAAGATAATGGCTACTTGTCGTCTATACCGTATCTGTCGATGTGGATAGGCAGCACAATCACATGCTGGATCGCCGATAAAGTCATTACCAAAAGGATCGTGTCGATAACTGATGTGAGAAAGATCGGTTGCACTATAGCATCGCTTGGTCCTGCAATATTTCTCGTCGCGGCTTCTTACGCTGGATGTGATGGTTTTCTCGTGATCGCTCTATTGACGATAGCATTGACCCTTATGGGTTGTGCTTTTTTCAGTTTAATTATCAACTCTCTGGATTTGAGTCCAAATTACGCTAGTTCGATTATGGGACTTGTCAATGGGATTGCCGTCATTGGCGGTATGCTATCGCCGTACATTGTTGGCGTGATAACACCTAATCAAACGATCAGCGAGTGGCGAATTGTATTTTGGATTGTTTTTGCTATTTTCGTGACGAGCAATTTGGTATACTTGATATACGGTAGTGCGGAGGTGCAAGAATGGAATGATCCAAATTTCTCAAATGTAAAGATAATTACGGATCGAGTTGAAGCTGAAGAAGTTCGTTTATCCGTGAATGAGAAATAATCAATTTTTAAAACGTGCATGGAAAATGATGCATTTTATCTAATTGTGTTCAGCTTATATAATCACATCAAAGTGACTATTTCAATACTCAAATCCGCTATTTATTGTTGCTTCAAACTATTAATAATGGCAAGTTTACATTATTATTATACGGCATCGGAGAACGCATACTAAATGAACAAACTAATTAATCACTGGTCAATATAATTAATAAAATGAAATATATCCGCATGTAATTTTTCGAATAGGCCTATGATTTAAATATTAACGATGAGACAACTCAATTCATCTGGATTTTTAATGCAAATTAGATAGAATAATTCCGAATCCTTGTATGATTTTTAAAATAGCAATTGCTTGAAAATTTATCTTTCTGGCTGCAATCTTTTGGTTTTTATGTTAAATAGATGAAATTTTTTTATTAATTATAATAATTAAATATACTACGTCAAGTTTGAAAAATTATTTTGATGTCAATTGAAATAATGAGAAGCCTTCAACATCCGGCTTTTAAGTTGTCCGGGTTTCTGTTTTTGATATTTTTTGTACGTTACGTGTACATCTGGCATTTTCATAACTTTCAAAATATCTTGTTCAAATTTGGTGTGTATGATTACTCTTGTAATATGAATATCGCCTTATATGTGCGTAATTGTGGATTGTGTAAATTATGCATTTACCTACATTATGAATTGATTTTTTTATTACAGCAGCTATGTTAAAACAGTTGACTCAAAAAGCATTATAAACGCTAATCAACAATTTCATATGTACCGCATATATGCACACAAAGGGCAGCCGAATTAAAAAATTTAAAAAAGATAAAATTTGTTTTAGCCAATATTAATATTTTTGCACTATTTGAAAAAGCACATCGGTAATGTGATTAATTAACTAATTTATAAGTTCTTTCAGCATAATGTTTATCTTCGTTTATGTTGAATAATTTCATTACAAACGTATGAATCATAAAATTAAGAAAAACATGAAAGTCTGTTTCTAATTGTTTTGCGAGTGATGATGGGTTTCGGAGAAGGTATAATATATCCAGGGTTAGCTCAATTATTGGCTCATTGGGTTCCCGCGGATGAACGTTCGAGAACTGGAGCGGTGGTTTTTGGTGGTGCATCGCTGGGTATCGTTTTCGGGATGATAATTTCCGGTGCTATTTTGCAAAATTCGAAACAGGGTTGGCCAATAGTTTTTTACTTCTATGGCAGCTTTGGACTGGTCATGTTTCTGTTGATAACTGCATTCTGCTACAGTCGCCCGAGTGACAACCCATATATTTCCCATGAAGAATTGACGGATCTGAAAAATAAATTGAGTGAGTTATAAATCAGTTCAATTATTTCAATTATGAGATGCTAGTCTTCTGAATCTATTTTATAAAATACTTTTCTTTCAGAAAATACACACAAACACATACCATCAACGCCTTGGCGATATATTTTGAAATCTCCCGCTGTTTGGAATGCACTCAACCTGTAATGTTCTATTGATAGGCAGTACGTAATTGTTGAAAAATATTTTTGATATAACATTTATTTTGGATGGAATGATTTGTATACATTTCTTTATTCACGATTGACATTTAATTTACACTTTCATTTAAACTGTATACTTGTCATGTTTTTTTTCCATAAAATATTATACTTTAGTGACGTTCGACGAGAATAAGAATATTCGTCATCATTACCTTCAAAAAGTCCTTGTTACTTACTGCAATAGATAAAGAGAAAAAACACGTCAACTATTACGTTAAAAAGAAAGAGGGATAATCGCATCCATCATCTCATTCTCGAGGATTAATAATGACAAATTGACACGACGACTGTGTAACGCGAAGCGAAGCTTTTTTTCCCTCGAGCACGTTAAACATTATTCACGAGGTAAAAGCTCGAGAGTTGAATAAGTTGAAAAAAAGAAGAAGAAGAAGGAAGGCCAAACGAGGAGAGCTTATTATTCACGCGAGCAATGGTGGTGACGCTCTGAAGGATGGGATAAAGCAACCGGAGACGAGAGAGCATTTTCTCGGGGGTTAAGACGCCCAGGGATGAGGGTAAAAAAAACTGAAAAGTGACGCCGGAGATAAACGGCTCATCCTGCGGCTCTTTTCTCCTCCGTTTTTTTCTCTCTCTTCTTATATATCTTACCCCACGCAAGATTCAATCCACCCCCTCCCCCTCTTTTCTCTCCGTCACTCTATGGCAGTCTCTTAGGACTAATCATATTCTAGAGAGCTGCGCCGGATGGCGACGTTGAGATGGCCTCTTTTTCTTCGATGGGAATGAATTTTATCGTATACAGTTCTGATTTTTTTTTTGCGCTTCGACTACATCGACAATAATTTTTTCAATTCAATTTGATCACAGTCCCTTAATACTAATGGAAGATATTTATTATTAGTATTTTTCAATTTTATCGTGCTTCTATTGATTTTCAATGGATTTCATTAAAATTATGGGCAAAATCAGGCATAATTTTACCGAGAGTTGTGAGTATACGTCGTTTGTTTTATCTGTAATGAAATTTGTTAGAAAGAATGTAAGTTTAAGTAACTTCAATTGCAAAAAGAGAGGTAAAAACTATTTTATCAATGGAATTCTAAAGTAATCTCTCTACTAAAACTGATGCAGAAACTTGAAGAAATAATAATTGAGTAATTCCACTTGAAAACTTCCTAATCTTGTAAACATAATTTCGCCATTGCTAAACTGTTGATATATCAAATTACACATCTATACTCAAAGACGAAGCATCAAATCTCATTCAACACCGAGGGAGCAAGTTTTTAGAATCCAATTCATTAGCATTCCAAAGCTTCACGTTACTTAGCTCCGCGCGTGTAAATTAGCTGCACTCTCGTTGCAGATGACGAAGCAACGATAAGTTGAGTGTATATGTTCCCTTTCCCACCTCTCAAAGAGATAACAGACACGACGAAAAAGCTAAGTCACAGGACTGAAGAACCTGTACTCTCGTCGTCGTCGTGTCACGCGAACATACCTCCCAAGTGCCGCATGCACGTACGCGAATTTTTTTTTCTGTCCTTTTTTTTGTTAGCGTAATGAACACGTCGGCAGGATATCATGGAGAAAAGAAGGCCATGTCTTTTGGGGAGTGTGTGTATATAGCTCTGTTGCATTTGGTGAGTACCCAGGCGTGAAATAAAAATGCATGCGCTGTTGACTATCTCGCGTCTGAGATCAAACGGCTTGAGGATGTATAGAGTTAGCGAGAGTAGTGCTCTAAGAGTAATGGGGACGTGTCCTTTTGACACTCTTTTTTTTTTGTATTTTTGCTAATTGTGAGAAATGCGCAAATATTCGTTGAGGTTTTTTTTTGTTGCGCGTGTTGATTTTTTGCTCAACTTGGATATCTTTCATTTTTTGACTTTTCATTTCGAATTTCAACAGTGAATTGAAAGCTTTTATTTTTTATCTCGAAAGCTTAGATTTTAGTTACTGAGAAATCTTTAGCTTTTCACCATGAATTTCAATATTCAGATCAAAATACACTGAGAAAAAAGTGCGTAAATTTGACCTAATAGTGGAGTTGCCTAATGATTAGGCACCCCCACCTAGATAAAAATGGCTCAATTATCAATCAACTGAAATAAGTTGATGGATCTGTGAAATAAACAAAGATTGTAGGGTATGCGAATGCAGTATAAAAGTGAGGAAGACTAAATAGGTAGAAATAGCAAAGGAGGGCATCGAAATAGTCATTACTAGGCTTGGTATCGCACGCCGCGCGCGTGTTTGGAGTTTTTTGTTCTATTTCTTCGAATTTCTTTTCTTTTAATTATATTGAGTAAAGCATACAACATTTTTTATGTGTGGTGCTTTTCAACAACCATTAAGATTGCTGACCTCTCAAGCTCCGGCGAACTCTGATTCTACTTTCTATAGTATTCTAATACTGTACAGAAGAACGGCAGCAAGTTTCGTCGGGATATTTTATTGGGTTCAGAAATTATGGACTGATAAAGTCGCAGTGGTCAAAATTATCGCTTGTGTCCTTTTCAACAAACATTGAGATTGCTGCTATTCGATGCCCTCCTTTGCCATTTATACCTATTTAGTCTTCCACACTTACACTGCATCTGCATACTCTACACCCTTTATTTATTTCATCGATCGATCAACTTATTTCAGCAATGAATAATTGTTATGTAGGTGGGATAGGCCAAATCACTAGGCACCTCCACCATTAGGTCAAATATACTCACCCCAGTGGCGTATCTCAGCGTATTGTGACACAGATCACATAACACGTTACTTTTATTATTGTACGTCATTATCACCATGCAACACCCCTTATTAGTTCAATATAGACGACGAAATTTTTATAAAACGTGATAAATATTAAAAAGACACTAAAACACGTGATTAATATATTTATGGGTTATTCACAGGTAATAGGCGAACGCCTTCTTTAATTTCGCTTTTGTCGACAACTTTCTTCTTTTCTAGAAATGCAGGATCATTCCATTCCTGTACTTTCCCACTGCCATAAACAAGAAAAACTGAGCTGGTTATTACAGCAACTGCAAAAATAATCCAAAACACCAGTCGCCATTCGTCGATCGTTTGATTAGGTGTCATCACACCAATAATGTACGGAGCCAATGCGCCGCTACTAACAGCAATTCCATTGCCAAGACCCATTATTGCACTTGCATAATTCGGACTCAAATCCAATACATTAATGAGCACACTGAAAAATGAGCAGCCCATTAATGTTAAACCAATGGACTGCAGCGCAAGAACGAGAAATCCATTACAGCCAGCATAAGAAGCAGCGATGAGAAATATTGCAGGACCAAGTGACGTGACGGTACAACCGATTTTTCTTACAACGGTGATCGACATTGTTCCATCCTTGATCAGCTTATCAGCAATCCAACAAAGTAGCATACCACCTATCCACTTCGATAGGTGGGGTATCGATGAAAAAAATCCATTGTTTAACGCAGAAAACTTCAGTACACTACTCATGTACTTTGGCATATCGCTGACGATTGTTAAAAATATCCAACCGGAACCGAATTTCGTTATAATGGATGCCCAAACTGCTGGAGTTTTCATGATATACCACCAAGGTGTGGGCGGTACGTCACTGTGAGTATTATCTGGAAAAGAAATATGATTACGACAAGTTTCAAATGGTACGTGTTTCATTATTGCAGATAAGATTTAATTTTGATCACTGTCAATCATCACTCACTTATTTTATTCCCAAGGTACGTCAATTCTTCGTGAGAAATGTATGGATTATCACTGGGTCGACTGTAGCAGAACGCAGTTATCAAAAGGAAAGAAATCAGTCCAAAGCTGCCGTAGAAGTAAAAGACTATCGGCCAACCGAATTTCGAATGTTGCAAGATAGCGCCAGAAATTACCATCCCGAAGACGATACCCAGCGGTCCACCACTGAAGACCACAGTTCCGGCTTTCGAACGCTCATCCTCGGGAATCCAATGAGCCAATAAGTGAGTTAACGCTGGAAATGTCATTCCTTCTCCGAAACCCATTGCTATGCGCAAAACAATCAGGGCTGTGGCACCACCCCAGTTCACGCAAAAAGGGGTCAGAAGAGTGAATAACGAGGTGAATAGAATACCCAGACCGAGAGCGTGTTTGCCGCCCAATTTTCGACATATTGCACCACCCGATATACTTGTAAATATGGAACCCCAATAGAAAGAGGATAGTATCAGTCCCTAAAAATAGAAAAAATTATCAATTCTAGGATATGATGATTTTTAATATTTTTGTATTACGTACCTGAGTATGTTCACTCCAATTGTATCTCACAGCGTTCGAACTTCTCACGAGTATCGACAACGTGTTATTTTTATGATCATAGTTGTCAGGACAAGTGTGATCTGAATTGATCTTTACAGAATGATTATAAATTACAGTCATTTCTGTAATAGCTATTGATAAACAAACTCGCATGCCGAAGGCATTGAGGAGGCCTAAAAATCCCAAAATTACGGTAATCCATCTTTGGGCTATTCTTGGGACTGGAAATAAATTGAAAATGAATGTAGTTGGATTGCAGAGAATGATTTATACTTTGTTAGCATTTTCAAAATTATTATACTTTTTGGAAGCGGACAATTTGTAGAAGATTCTGACATATCACTAACCCAGTTTTTCTTTGTAATATTTCTTAAAATTTTAATGTGAATTTTATTCAGCGATTACAAACTTTTTTTAGCTAGAATTTTATATTTTTCGTAACAGTTCTTTTGGCTTCACAATGGAAAATCGGCGCCTGCTGTCATACTGTGACTGGAAAAGATCTTTCAAATGTTAGTCTATTATAGTCTAGGTAGTGTTATCAAAATTTTATCGAGTAATCTAGAATGTTGGACATACACATTGATTACAATTGTATAAACAGATAAGAAAGTTAATTCAGTCTGAGAAACAGTTGCGTCCCTCGTCATCTTCGCAATCACAATTAAATACACGTTAGCGATTTTTCCTTGAGATATAGTTTTTATCCAAATTTCATAATTAAAGTTGTAAAGATTTCTTCAACTTTGATGCATGTGATAGCTGAAGTAGCAATTTAAATTAGTTTTTAAACTAAGAAAATCTTTCTGTAGTTTTTAGATGCAAATTTGAATGCCTTGTTCTGTATAAAATACGCGTTAAAAATTTGGTGGTAGAAGCAAATAGAAGCAAATAGAGCAAAAACGTGATTTCTTACTACTGATCTATTTGAGGGTTTGGAATTTTTTTTGAAATGATGTTCTCATTGCTAAATAGATTTTGTGTTTAGTTCATTAAAAAATATTGACTCAGTAATGATTCATTATAATTAACGACAAATTATCTGAATTTAACTCTATCAGATCTCAATGTTTTCTTATAATTTCGTTTTTACTCTATTGTAGCAGCTTGCCAATTTATCGTATAGTTGGAGTTAGCTAAAAATAAATATGTATACTTCATTTATTTTAAGGTTTCTTTTTCTGATAAAACTGCTATTATTCTCAACTTTTGATGTTCTATTCACAATTATTTGCAAAAATTTCGGATTTACTAAAATTTGTTTTCCAAGTACTTGGATTTCAAGACAAGCTATTTCAACAGCAGTAGCACATGGCACAAAACATAATAATGACACAGAAATGCATTTTTCAAAATCAACATCATCATTTCCACACAAATTCTAATGACTTAAAATGGATTCTTCCATTAGATGACATATTTTCAAGTAATTAATGACGAGGAATCAAAACAAATATTGAAATGTCTTTTTTTCATTAGAAATATATCGGAGTCTATAAAAGGTACCAGCATGTTTGTGCGTCCCACAATGGGATTGATTTGTAATAAATATTTCGATCTTTATCTCATAACAAAAGGTGGATGACAGATTTATGATAAACTTAAAAATGAAATCAAGTAACAGAATAGTCAAGATAGCCGTATCTGATAAAACTTTCCAAATCTCTTCGACATTTCGAAAAACTGTAACATATTTAATACATGTCATTGAAATCGGTGACCACATCGTATTCAAAGTTGATTGACAGGTAACAGGTGAAAGCCTTCTTTAATTTCACTTTTGTCGACAACTTGTTTTTCGTTGAGAAATGCAGGATCATTCCATTCCTGTACTTTTCCACTGCCATAAACGAGGAAAGCTGAGCTGGTTATTACAGCAATCGCAAAAACAATCCAAAACACTAATCTCCATTCGCTGATTGTTTGACTCGGAGTTAATACACCAACTGTGTAAGGAGCTAACATGCCGCTTATGGTAGCAATTCCATTGCCAACACCCATCAGAGAGCTTGCATAATTTGGACTCAAGTCCAGTGAATTGATGAGCACACTGAAAAAGGAGCAGCCCATCAAAGCTAAACCAGTGGACTGCAGAGCAACAGCGAGAAATCCATCGCAGCCGGCGTACGAAGCTGCGATGAGAAATATCGCGGGTCCAAGTAAGGAAATGGAGCAACCGATTTTTCGCACAGTTGTGATCGACATTCTTCCTTCTTTGATCACCTTGTCAGCGATCCAGCAGGTAAGCGTAGCACCGGCCCACATAGACATGTGTGGTATGGATGAAAAAAATCCATTGTTCAGCGCAGAAAACTTGAGGACGTTGCTCATGTACTTTGGCATGTCAGTGACTACTGTCAAGAATATCCAAGCGCTACCGAACTTCATTGTGAATGAGGCCCAAGCCGCTGGTGATTTCAAGATGTATCGCCAAGGCGTGGGTGGTATATTTTTGTGCGTGTGTTCTGAAAGGAAATCGTTACAATAAGTTTCAACGGGTTCCTATTGAATATTTGTAACTAATGTAAGTACCTATAGCTAGCCAAAACAATAATTGATTACATTCAAACGCTTACTTATCGTATTCTCAAGGTACGTCAACTCTTCATGCGAAATGTATGGATTATCACTGGGTCGACTGTAGCAGAACGCAGTTATCAACAGAAACGAAATTACTCCAAAAATGCCGTAGAAGTAAAAAACCATCGGCCAACCGATTTCTGAATGTTGCAAGACAGCACCAGAAATTAACATTCCGAAAATGATACCCAGCGGTGCACCACTGAAAACCACAGTTCCAGCTTTCGAACGCTCGTCCTCAGGAATCCAATGAGCCAGTAAATGAGCCACCGCTGGATACGTCGTGCCTTCTCCGAAACCCGTTGCTACTCGCAAAGCAATCAGGGCTGTGGCACCACCCCAACGGACGGAATATGGAATTAGAAGTGTGAATACTGCTGTAACGAGAATACCCAGACCGAGAGCGTGTTTTCCGCCCAATTTTTGGCATATTACACCACCTGCTAGGCTAGTGAATATGTAACCCGAATAGAAGGAGGATAGTATCAGTCCCTAAAAATAGAAGAAATTTATTAATTCTAGGATATGATAATTTTCAAAATTTTTTTATTACCTGAGAATGTTCATCCCAATCGTATCTCGCAGCGTTGGAATTTTTTACGGGTCCCAATTGCGTACTATTGTGATTATAGTTTTCAGTACACATCTCATCTGAATTGAATATCACAGTATTATTGTGAGGCAAAGTCATTTCTGTAATTGCTATCGATAAACAAACTCTCATGCCATAGGCATTAAGAAGCCCTAACAATCCAAATGAAACGGTGATCCATCGTTGACCTATTTTTGTAGCTGAAAATATTTTGAAAATAATTAAATTAAAGTTGCAGTGAACAACTAACTCGTTTACTTGTCAATTTGTTTTAGTTTTTTTACTTTTTGAAGGCAGACAATTTCCGGGAGAATCAGGCATTACTAATCCAATATTTTCTTTAATTATAGCTTACAACTGAAATAAAAAAAGATTTTTTTTAGCGAATATAAATTTATTTCAGTAGTAACTTTACATTTTTTGTAACAGTTTTTCGGAATGATAATGAAACGTAGACAAGGTGATTTGGACTGAATGAAATCTCATTAAACGTTAGCTTATTATAGCGACTATAGTCTTATCAATATTTCATAGAAAAATTTAAATAGCAGATTGTACGCTTTGAACGCGATGTCTCAGCAGATAAGAAGATTATTCCAATTTGAGAAATTGATAAGCCATTAACCTTGTCATGTAATGATTTGTTGATTATTATTATATTAAATCTCCATTTATTGCTTCGAACTTCAAAGTCACAGGTAATTAATTCTTTGCTATGCATTGGGCGGAAAATATCATTCGTACTACGTAAGTAAAGGTTTCTTTTTTAACGAATGAAAATTCGCTATCAGATCTTACTTTCTGCTCGGTATTTATTTGCTCAATTCATAGATTTTTCCTCCATAAAGTTAAATAAACGATTTACAACATTAAATTAATTTTTTATAACACGCTATTGGCATTTCGAGAAAATTTTTTCATTTCATTTAGCATTATTGAACAAAATCACAATTAATGAACTAATTAATATTTACTGTTTATTTACAGTCAATAAACGAACGCCTTCTTTAACTTCACTTCTATCCGCAACCTTTTCTTGGCTTAAAAATTCAGGATCATTCCATACTTGTATCTGTCCAGTACCGAAAATCAAAAAGACTACATTGCTTGTTGCAGCGATCGCAAAAACAATCCAGAATACTAATCTCCATTCATTCATCGTTTGATTCGGAGTTATCACACCAACCAAGTATGGAGCAAAAATTCCACTGATCACAGCAATGCCATTGCCAAGACCTTCTATCGAACTTGCGTAGTTTGGACTCAAGTCCAGGACATTGACGAACACGCTGAAATAGGCGCAACCAACTAGAGCTAAACCAGTGGATTGCAACGCGATAACGCGAAAACCATCGCAGCCAGCGTAAGAAGCTGCGATGAGAAATATCGCAGGACCAAGCGAGGCGATGGTGCAACCAACTTTTCTCACAACTGTCACCGTTACTGTTCCTTCTTTGATCACTTTGTCGGCGATCCAGCAGGTGAGTGTTGCACCTATCCACGTCGACAGATGAGGTATGGACGACAAAAAACCATTGTCTTGCACGGAAAATTTCAGGACACTGCTCATGTACTTTGGCATGTCGCTGACAACTGTCATGAAAATCCAAGTGTTGCCGAATTTCGCCATGAAAGAGGCCCAAACGGTTGGAGATCGCAATATGTGTCGCCAAGGTGTGGGTGGTACGTTTTTGTGTGTATTTTCTATAAATAATAATAATCATTATGGAAGGTTCCAAAGTATTACGTCGTTGATATATTCCGCATGTATAATGAACTGTTCGACTGTCGTATACACTCACTTATCTTATTTTTTAGATACATCAATTCTCCATTAGAAATGTATGGATTGTCACTGGGCTGACTGTAGACGAACGCAGCAATCAGTAGAAACGAAATCAGTCCAAAGCTGCCGTAGAAGTAAAAAACCATCGGCCAACCGTATTCCGAACGTTGCAAGATGATCCCAGAAATTATCATTCCGAAGATAGTGCCAAGAGGTGCACCACTGAAAACCACAGTTCCAGCTTTCGAAAGCTCATCCTCGGGAACCCAATGAGCGAACAAATGAGCCATCGCTGGATACGACGTACCTTCACCAAGACCCGTGGCTACTCGTAAAATAATCAGTGCAGTGGCACCACCCCACTTGATGGAGTAAGGTATCAAAAGTGTAAATAGCGATGTGAATAGAACACCCAGACTGAGAGTGTGTTTTCCACCTAGTTTTTGACATATTATACCACCCAGCACACTAGTACATGTGTAGCCCCAATAAAAGGAAGAGAGTATCAGTCCCTAAGGAAAATGAAGTGAACTTGATTGAATCTAAAAAGTAATATTTTTCAATGATTTTTTATTACTTGCGTATGCTCGTTCCAATCATATTTTACATCATCAGAACGATTTACGAGTGTCATCAGTGTACTATTGTGATTATAGTTTTCACTGCACGTCTCATCTGAATTTGTAATTGCAGTATTATTGGGAGGCAAAGCCATTTCTGTAATCGCTATTGATAAACAAACTCGCATGCTGTAGGCATTGATGAAGCTTAAGAATCCCAAAACCACGGTGACCCATCTTTGAGGTATTTTTGCGCCTAAACACAGCGTCAAGGAAAATTTAGATTTGAACAAACATTCAGGCTTACTGTACAATATATTTTACATTTCGTAGTTTGCGGATTTTCAGAAGAGTTTGACATTGCTGAACCAGTTTGTTTTTATAATACTGCTTTCAATTAAACTAAAATAATTTTTACTGAATCACGATTTTTTATAGTAATAACTTGACATATTTCGCCACGGTTTTTATAGTATGCTAATGAAACTCTGCGTCTACTTTCATACTGCTATCAAAAAATGATCTTTTCATACATTACACTATGATCGAATAGCGTTATCAATATTTTTATCAAGATATCTAGACAGCTAGTTGTACACATCGAGTGCAATTGTGTAAACAGATAAGAATAATATTTTAGTCTCAGTGATTGATCGTCTACTGTCCTTGTAATGGATAGCTAAAAAACATTACGTGATTCGTTACGTGATAAATCACGTGATTCTTTGGCGCGACAAGTCACGTTAATTTAAATATAAGTATTTAATATTGAGCATTTCATCTGAGAGTAATTTTATGTTTTTTATATGTACAACGAAGACACGTTCAAGTACAAGCGGGTAGGACAATAACTTAATTGTAGATCATTAATTATTTATTTGGCCAATTCATTTTTATATCAGGTAATTTTCTAATCACCAACTTGAAATATGTATAACAGTTTTTACAAATCATATGTTTTTTTTCAAATATTGCTCTTCTATGTCTCAATATTTTCTCACTATTCCTTCTGTTTCTCTGTTATAGCAGGTAGCCAATCTATCAAAGTTGTCGTGAGCTGAAAACAAATACAGAAGTACAAAAACTGAGCTTTCTTTAATTTGGTAAATTTTTAAAAAAAGTTATCCAATTGCTACCTTCATTCGTACAGCCATTCAAAATAGATTCCAATTTTGGTTTTTCCGGTAATTTTGGATACGACAACTTATAATCATAGTTGAACTTTCCGTCTTCTTTAAACTGCAAAAGTGTGTAAATTGTAGTATTATTCGATATTGAGTGTATTAAATATATTGCATTTCGTTAAAAATTTTACCAATCCAATCTTTTTGTACACGCAACCGGTTACACCTCTGTTTTTAGCGTTCATTACAAATGCATAGTTTCCTGGGATTAATAAACAACATATTATTAAGAATTCAAATCATAAAGTATTTTTATAAGTAAATGTCGTAAATGTTTAAAGATTAAAGAAAAAAATGTGACTTTCAGTAAGAAAAGTGCACTATATAAAGTGCTTATTTTTCTACAGATTATCAAAATAACAATTCTAAAATGTAAAAATAAAAGTTTAGCAATATACCCGGATCTAATCCATAATGAGGTGCACATTCTTGCCATGGGTGCTTTAGTACCGAATCTTTATCGGAACTCTCTGCCTTCAAATCCAGAATAAAATTCATTAAAATTTAAATGTATTATTTATCTCGTTATGCCATAAGTAGTAAATAAATATAGTTTACCTTACACGAAGCCACTAGCACGCACAAAACCGAAACAAATGATAATTTCATAGTTACAAATTCTAAGATATTCTTCTCGTCAAAGAAACATCAGACACTATACAGCAGTACAATTATAAGAGTTGCGCCTTGACACGTGTCGCAAACTCTTTTATCATTACAAGAGTTGAGAAATACACGAACTCATATCAGTATGTTATTGATATGACTTTTAACAAACTTCGTAACTTACTCGAAGCCATTTGTTTATCTAAAAAGATAAAAATTAAGTGGATCAGAAAAAAAACTTATCTTGCATACAGTTTCTCCAGCTATACACAGAAAGTATATGTATGTACATCAAGATTAAGACGAAACATAGCTATTAGTATTTCCGATGCAAATTACTTCCTTATATATACCAGTGCAAAAGCAAGCAAACGTATAGGCGAGTTGATGTCCCGGGACCCTTAAATCGCGCCGGGGGTTCGACAATAGCCAAATGGGGGATGATATATATAGATGAGCTCTGGTACAACTGTGCGGTTTTCATGGACCAAGCTATGTTTAGGCGAACATTTATTTTATCCGTATTGTTGGATATATAGGGGGAACGATCACGCTCTGCGGCTATTCATGGACTGATTGGTCAGCGAAGAGTCGTCGTTGATTTATGAGGGTCCATCTTGATTATATGGCTAAGAGTGTGATCTATTTTTTCCTTTTCATTCTTTTTCAGCTGTCATTTGGTGTACAATCTTTTTTATTTTTGTTGCTCGTTGAAAATTTGAAAAATTAATCGAAAACTTCACTTATTTTTAATTATCAAACATAAAATTAATATTTTTTTCAAGGTAATTACTTCAAATTGACGAAATCCATTGAAAATGTGTTGGAATTCATGGCTCAATCAAAGATAATTTCGTCAATTGCAATGAATTATACGGCTTCACTGCAATATTGAATCAACACAATTGCGCGATCGGCGATTATTTCGAGCTTAAATACCTATTTAAGGCAATTAAAATTGCAGACGCATCATAAAGAGAAGTCAAAATCACTTTGAAGCATAACGTTTAATAATTTATCACTATAGGAAACCGCCGCTCATTTACCGGCTAAACACCCCAACAAGAAAAAGTCTAAACCGTGTGAATGTGAAAAAAGCGAGAAAACGCATAAAAAAATACATATAATACATCTCAAGCGTAGCTAGGGGAGGGGGCATCCATCCATATCCATCCGGGGCGCGCGCGCGCTTTGATTACTTGTTTTAATCTTGCGACGAGGACGACTGGCGGAGCGAGCATCTGTCACTCAAAAAACCCGTAATTGCTCGAGCTGTTACGTTTCTACCCTTCCCTTCGGCAAAGCAACTACTTGTTTTTTTTATCCCTAAAAGCATTCAAATTCGTCCGATCGGATGGATGATGCAGGCGAAGAATTTCGCTACGCGCGTCTGCTAATCAACGAATTGTTTAAGAAAGCGACGACTGAAAAGGCAACGTGTGACTGCGCACGCTGTTTTTTTTTACAATTGTTCATTGCTCGCTTTGCTTTCTTTCGTTTCTAGATGAGAGTGTGCACTTTTTGATTTTAATATACCTCTATCGTAGAGTTGGATGTTGTGGTTGTAATGTGAAGTTGCGCTCTTTTTTATAAATGAATTGTCACTTTAATTTTAAATTACATTTTTTTGAAACCATTGATTAGTATTACAAAAAGAAAATTCGATCTATTATATGATGGTTTATGAAGTCACGTGTTTATCCCCAATAATACTTTTGTTCAATAATTTACTAAATATTACAGTGCGGTCGAGAGATAAGCGAGGCTAGTCGGAGATAATGGGAATCCCAAACTTTTCCGTCTTGTGCAAACACCACGCCAGCTTGCAAAGGTTTCCTTCAGCTGAAATTATCATTGGAAAATTTTTATTTTGAACCACATTAATATTATCTTGTAAATTATGTTTTTAAAGATTTTACCCAATGATTGACATCTGTCGATGGCGTTCGCGGTGGTTACATCCATCTCCTCTGTCACTGATCTAACTGAACCATCGTGTTGTATCTAAAAAAAAATAGACAAATATTTAGTTTTCTAACGGATACTAAGTACCACTAAACAATTTGAATACTTACAATGCCAACTTTCATGAACATACAAGCCAAGAAACATGATTTTTGTTCTTCAGTCAGATACTTCAATGTTTCGTCACCGCTTTTGAAGAAAGCTGCAAGATAGAAGATATGTTTTTATCCGGTTACCGTAATCAGTGTAGATAAACAAAGAAACTAAACAATGACAAAAGATGAATGAATATTTCTGTGACTTTTATCTGTTTACCTTGACTTAGTCTTGTTTTAGCTAGGCATGTTTGTATGTTCTCATCGAGTTCGTCGTTGGTCAGTGTGATGTTGCGCTGGAAAGATCATTAATTTTTTATTTTTTGCTACTTCGATATTTGTTTAATAAATATCTATGATTTTCAGCAGGAAGGCATAGTGATAATTAATAAACAAATCCATCCCGGTTGTTTTTTTTAAAAAGTCATTGCCTATTTTATTAGTTTTTATTTTTTTTTTGTTCTTACATTTGAAGTATACGTTTTAGTTAATTTTTTCTATAAAAAGTGATTTCTACAAAAAAATATAAATATGAATATTAATACAAATATTTTTCTTTCTTTTATATAATAAATTCATTTTTATGACGTACCAAGAGAAAAAATATTTTGATAATACTCTTGAAAAATTTTTTACAATTACCCAATCACAAGATTCATTGACCTTACAGCATCAAATATAAAGCTAATAATCATTCAAATACATACAGCATAAGCTCCAAAGCAGCAGTAGGAGAAAAGAACGAAGAACAAAACAAAAGCCTTCATAATGATCTATACAATAGCCACTCGCACTCGTGTGTACTCACTATCCAACAGTCGAAATGGAACTGCGTGTATTATGCAGCTGCAGTCGTTATCATTTACCCGGATGTGACTCAAATTCCATCGGGAAATGAATGGCGCTCGCTTTATATCTCGCGACGAGATAAAAAAAAACGACATAAGGTGAGCTCCACTATATGTTTTTTTTTTCGTCGAACATCACGCGTTCGTCGGACAGTGTAAACAATTATTACGAAAATACAAGAGAAGATAGTGGACCGAGAACGAGTTTTATCGTATGACGATGATAGGCTCTCTTTTTATCACGAATGATATAGATAATTTGTTGAGTTGGGAGGCCACGTGCGTGGGGATTATTTTGAATGCACTGGAAATTGTTGTTCAGAATTATTGCTGAGTTGATATTTTTTACGTTTACTTCAGCTACTGTGTTGAGATCAAGAATGGAAATCTTTTAGTTTTCTCACGAGGAAAACAAGATTATCGCTTTAACGATTGATAACTTTACTTTATACTCGAGATAAACTGATAATTTAAGTTTCGTTTTAAAATAAAACAAGGAAAAATAATACAGCCAATACTTCAACCAGCTCTTTTGAATTCCGGTAATATACATACGCAAACAGCGAACCTCCGTGCGGCAAAAGCTTGGCGCGGAGAGCACCCGAGTTTCTGTGAAATTAATCACGAGAGGCCAAAGAGCCAGAGAGAGAGAGAGAGAGAGAGAGAGAGAGAGAGAGAGAGACTTCACAAGCGAGTCAAGCCCCTTTTACCCGTAAAAGTCTCAATCTAGACTCCGGCAAATCGGAATGATCGTTCCTCCATTACGTATTGGAAGCAATCCACTTAGCCGCTTCTCATCTGACCAAAAAAAGTAGAAAACTAACCGAGAAAGAGAGGGTCATCGAATGCACAATCCAAGTGCAAAAAAAAAAAAAAAAAAAACAAGAATAGCGTATGTATAGTAAGTATGCCTCTTCTTCTTTTTTTTTTCATAGAAGCTGAGTAGGTATATACAGCAGTTGGTCTTTGAGAATCGCTTCCGGTTAAATTGCTCGCTGGGTGCTGAGTAATTTTGCGTGTTTCAGAGAAGCTTTTTTCTCTCTACTTTTTTTTTTCATGTTTCTCTAGCGCGGTATTATGCTACAGCTTCTTGTGCGGCTGCCTCTCTATCTCTCGGGCAGAACAAAGCGCGCGCGTTCGCCCTGGTAAAATGACGATTAATTTTACTGCGCGAACACTTGATTACTCGTTGATTAAACGGCTTCGTGTGTGTATTTGTTTTTCTCTCGGATGATCGTGGCTAATTTTCAGGATTTGATTTTCTTTTAGGTTTTTTTTTATTTTGATTAGAAATAATTATAATTGTTCTTAATTGAATTTTATTTCGAAAATGTTTGTGTTTCAGCGATATGATTTATGGTACTTCGAAATTGATTCGTTTAGAGCTTATGTCTCGTTCGAGATGTCTTCAAGTAGATCGTAATTTGTAATCACGGATTAAAAATCTTTATAAATTCAAATTTTCTTCGATTTTTTTTCCAATTTTCACTCTTTTTTGCAAAGACTGTGCCAACAATTTAGCAAAAGAATATTCAAAAATCTCAATTCTCAATCATAGCTAAAAATTACAAAAAAAAAGTAGCGAACAATCGTTGCTACTCCACCGAAACATTGCACCACACCAGAGGCAAGTACCTACTCTCATTCCGCGCCAAGGCAGGTAGTAAAAATCTGAACAAAAAAAGAAGAAGAATCGGGAGGGGTGGTTGGAAAAACGAGAAATTAGAAAGGTAAAAAAAAAATAAAGATGCAGCGTGAAGAGATAGTAAAAAAAAAGAACACAGAAGAGAAATCCCACCCAGTAATCACAGCGGCGCGGTCGAGCATTGCCCTATACGAGAAAACGGCCGCTTACTCCGGCCATCCAACCGTACTCACACACACATACATATATACACAGATGAGTGGTACTGCCCCTCTCTCTTTCTCTCTCTCTCTCTCGCAGTTTTTTTTTCAAAGGCCTTTTTAATTAGAGAAAAACGATCTCTTTAGATTTCATCGCGCGCTCTCTCTCTCTCGCTGTATAGCTAGCAAGCACGGCGGTCGCTTTAATCAGGATATTAAAGTGAGCTCGACGAGTCGAGATAGGAGCTTCAGCGTGTTTTACTATCTCTCTTTCTCCCTCACAATGCATCGGGCGTGAACACTCTACTCCGATGTATATATTTCCCTCTCACTCACTCTCTCTCTCTCTCTCTCTCTCTCTCTGGGAGTTAAATAAGTTTCTTTTTTTTTTAGGACGTTCGAGAAATGCTTCAAATGTCCGCCGAATGTTTAGCGCGTTTTCAAATGGCTAGTACTACATATGTATATATAGAGCTTTGAAACGAGCCAGACTAATTCGCGCGCGCACCTGCATGGACAGCGTTAAATTAGAGCTTTGCAAAAGTTTGAATCTGCTATATAGACCAGCTTTGGATTGAATGCCTAGGGTGCTTTACGGGGAAGTGCTTCATATTTTTTATTTGGATTTTGGGATTCAAAAGGGCTTAGAAATAAAATGTCGACGATTATTTATATAACTCTGTGGGAGTGAAAATGTCACTTGCGGTGATTTATGTCCATTTATGGGATCATTTTGGAAATTTGTTCGTCTGTCATAGAAATTTTTATTTGATTGAAAAATCAACTGTTAATCCAATTTTTTTTATTTCTCAATTGACAAATATTTGGAATAACTACGAAAATTACATTTTATATCGTCGATTTTTTTTTCTAGTAGTTATTAAGACATCAACTTTTTTTAAATATCCATGAATTGAAGAAACGTTCCAATTAAAATTTTTATTTAAAAATACAGAGATATTTATTTCAAGCGGTTGAGGAATGAAAAAAATTGAAAATTTGTATGGATAAGCGGACTTGGAAAAATTTATTTTTACAGCAAAAGCAATGTCTTAAATTTATGACATTTTTATAAAAAAATCTTCTAAAATTAAAAAAAAAAGAATTTAAAAAAATACGACAATCGAGAAAACTTTTTAACGGTATTAAAATTAATTCGAATCTCGTATTTATATAAACCTTGATATAGCATATCTATTCCTTATTAATTTCATCCGTCCAAATTTCATACGCTGAGTAAGTAAACCATATAAAAATAAAACTTATCAATGTCCATTACCCACACCTACCATGACAACCATATTTATTTGACATTAAACGAAGATAATTCTATTCCAACACCCCAATATCACTTCCACTCCGTAAAAAAAAATTGTTACGACGAAACCATAATCACAACTGAGAATTTTGATGGTAAAGCGAGCGAGAGAAAACGATTCCATCTGGTGCACTATTCCTCATTAACCTTCTCCCATTTCCCATTCCCCAACTGCTATATACCAACCCAACCAACCAACACGAAGAGCTCTTTACTCTCTCATTTCTACCAGAGTCTCTCTCTCTCTAGGGGTTATTTTCAGTCGATTATCCGCGCGCGCGCACACACACAGGAACACCAAGCGAGGGGTCAACACGACTATACGACGACGACTCTATTAAGCGAAGAGTCAACTTCTCTCTGTACGTGGTATATATGTACGTGTGTAACAAGGAGCAAACGCCATCGATTTTTCGCACGCGAGGGGCTTTAACGCTTTGTAGCTCCTTTTTTTAATTTCTTTTCTCGACATTTGCATTGTTGCTTGTATAACTGTTTTCACGCCATAAGAGGAAGTATGAGCATCTTTGAAATTGTATTTAATATAAATTTGAAGAGCACATTGGTCAATAAATTATTGATATTTAGCAAGTATAACATTTTTCTCTTTTTTCAATGCCGATACTTCATTAAAATTTCAAACAATATTTGATGTCATTCAAAAAATTAATTTTCAATTGGAAATTTGTTTGCTACGTGAAAAACAAGATGATACGAAATTTATTTATTAAAATCTCAGTATTACAGTTTATTAATGAAACATGAAAGATGAACTCTTACCTTCAAGAAGATAAACTGTCAAAATCATCTAGCGGTAAAATTCCCAACTACAAAAATTCATCATCAACGCGATCTCACAATTCAACAATCATTTCCGAAAATTCGCGCTTTCATGAAACAGCAACAAAACTCAGCGCAGAAGAAGAAGAAGAAGAAAAAAGCGTCGAATACAATCACGAAATCCTAAGCTGACAAGCTCCCAAGAGACATTCGCCTGGTAGGATTGGCAAAAGATTAAAGGGCAAAAACGTTACAAGCATATATAAAAATCAAAGGCTCGGACAAAAGGTTTGCATTGCGGCAACAAGATACACCGACGCAAGAGAGAGATAGAGAGTGGATTTTTGTATGCTATGCTGCTGCGATTCCCAGTTGGTTTGCGCCGTCATTTTTGCCGCGGGATTATACGTGTGCGGGCGAAAAAAAAACCACTCGAGATTCATTTAAAAGCGATTGAGGAAGCCGCACGAGTGATGATTTTTTTTCTCTCTCGCTGTAAGCCGCCGATGAAATGAAAAGTTTATCGCTTGATGATCCAAGTCCCATTGTTCTCTCTCTCTCTCTTTTTAGGGTTGCGTTGGTGCGGTTGATTGGATTTTTTAATCATACGATCGTAGATTCGGATTCGTCGAAGTAAGGATTCGTTTACGGTATATTAATTTCGATTTAGTTTTGAATTCGTACGACATTTCAGGCAGAACCCCTCGTCGAACCATAAGTCTCGAAAAGGAAGCTTTGGCCACCTACGTGTATAAATCACACCTGTAAAACATCACACATTCGTCTGCTCTCTCTCTCTTTACAACCCTCTATCCAAAATTTCGTACGAGGCCATCAAACGAGAGATCATACAAACACATATACACACACACACATCTCCATCATCGAGAAGGGGTCGGAGAAAGGGTCCATCTCTGTGGTATACGTACGTACGTGAAAAGCTCGTAGGTAAAATGGCATCAACGTAGGTATGGGTGGTGTAGATCCTCGCCCGCAGGCCTGCCACGTTGGTCGTTAATTAATCTCGCTCTCTCGCACTCGCTCTTCACTCCCCGTTCTTTTTCTTTTTTTTTCGCCAGCTCCCATTCGCGTTAGACAATACACACCCTCCGTGCGCGCGCGCGCGCGCGCACACCTATGATGGTCGTAATTCGGCTGAGAGCGATATGGATGTTGCGTTCTCTTTCTCTCTTCTTTTTTTTTCGGCTTTTCGATATTGATGATTGCGAAGTTCGGGAATGGACGTTGGAATTTTTCAAGAGATAGTAGAGAGATGAATGATGCGTGATTAAATTTAAGTGGAAGTCGTCAGTGATACGTCCGACGGGAATGGACATGAAGCTTTTTATTTGGAGGATGCGCGTTGGGTTTTTTTATCTACTTGGTAACGGGAAGAGTGATAGATGAGTGGAATGAATATAAGATAGGAGGAAAAAGAAACTTTTAACAAATGACTGATTGAATTATCTATACTTTCATTTATACAAAGATGAGTATATTTGTAAAGTACGTTCGTATTTCAAGCCAATTCAATTCAATCCTCAACAACTGATCTGCAAAAATGTAAAACCTTAATTTCACCACTTCTCAGCGCGCATAATCAATTCGTCGTGTCGGCACGCGCGAGATAAAAAAAAAGCGGTGCTCGATCGAAAAGCAAGAGAAGAAGTAGAATAGAGAAAACGAGTCAATGGGTAGGTAAGCAGTAGCAGCAGCAGCAGTATAGCGACGACGACGACGACGACGACGACGACAAAAGGAAAGTGGAGGGTGAGCGGAGATTAAAAAAAAAGGAGCTACCCTCCACGTCGTCGCTTTGCTCTCTTTCATGCCAGCACGACGACGACGAGAGAGAGAGAGAAAGACTACTTTCCAATCTGCGCCATGTGCGTCCGCACACATTCAGTCTATTCAGATTTTTGTGTGTCAGTCAGTCTATCCAGCCAAAATATACTATACACACGCCTCTGCTTCGCTCGTTGGGAGTTAAGTGTGATGGATTGATTATTGCTCGAAGCTTATGCGTTTGATCATTTTTTGCTTTGTTTGGCAGTGAAGTTTGACTTGCACGTTTGGATGTGTGATGGGTTTGTTTATGATTTTAAGTACGATTTTGAATTTTGATGAAATAAAATGTCAGGATTATTTTATAAGTTGTTGTTTTGAAATTTTTATTTACGATGTAAAAAACGGAATTTGATTTATATGAATGATTATCGTTGATGTCTTGACATAATTTTATATTGTTGGTGTTATATTGACAAAATAGATTAATAAACGCCCTTTTTTAATAATCATGTAAAAATATTTCATTCATTTTAGTTTACACATTTGAAAAGTAAATCTAGAATCTTTTATGAAGTTATGTTCAATGCAGGAGACAACATTGAACACACTAGATGGAGTTCATAAACTTGCATCGAATATTGGTATCTAAGCGTATATAAAATGCCTATAATATCAGTAGCTTTTGTTTACAGTGATCAGAATAATCGAAATTGAATCATTATCGCTTAATTGATGTTCAGTAAGTTTCGCTCGGAGTTTCGCATAATTAATTTTAATGGTTACGTCTATCAATAAAAAAATAATAATGACACTTAGTAATAGATAATTCGTTCAGAAAATTTATTTTATGCTGGATATCTACCGAACGCATAGTAACCATGATCTAGAAAAGTGTATTTTCGCTTGAACTTTGTTTTTGAATTATAATAGACAGAACTATTTTAAAAGTAACATTTCTGTTGGAGATAATAGAATATCGTTTCGATTCAGCATCGTAAGATTCAAATTTTTATACAAGTCGTGATTTGCGAAGTTTATTTTTCCAGCGTTTATGCTATAATTTATTCAAAAAATTTCAGAACGCTTAATTGCAACTATATAAATAAAATCACACACCTCACACTCCACGTTAAACTAACAAATCCTCCAATTCACTGAAATTCTAAATAACCATACGCACGAAATTCCAATGCACAGAGAGAGAGAGCATTAAAACACGACCAATTGCGCGCTTATTATTTTAATGGACATGAGAGTGTGTGCATTTCTACGTGTGTATCGCCCACCGAATCAAAGAGCCGTTTTCACAGAGGGAAAAGTGTGTGTGTGTGTGTGTGTGTGTGTGTGTGTGTATAGCCGCGCGCGCGACGGGAAGGTTTATACACAGAGAAGAGGGGGTAAGGGATCACTTGAGTTCGCGTTCATTCGTGGCCGGCAGCCGCTTGGGGTGTGGCTTCGCACTCTCTCGCAACCCCCCTTTTTTTCTTCTCTTATACGCGAAAAAAAAAAACACGAGGAAAGAAAAATAAATGCTCTATTCCATTAGGATAATTGTCGCGAATCAAGTAGCGCCCGAGAAGGGCTGCTTTTTACCTGTTGGTTTCCGGAGAAAGATTTTTTTAATGCGCCTCGAGATGAATGAAGTGTTTTGTTAGAATGGAGGGATGATTTATTGATTGTTGAGGTAATTGAGGGGTTGTTGAGGATGAAGGATTTGTACTTGAAAATTTATTGGCGAGTTGAGGATTTACTGAATCGTGAATGAACACACGATTGTGAAATCGATCCAATGAATTTTTAAAAAAAGTAAAATTTTGTGTATTAAAAGAATCATTAATCACCATAAATCCCGAAAGATATTACTTAATTAAATTCAAGACAAGTGTCAGAATAAAATTTACTTACTGTTTTTCTTTCCATAAATTTCTTATGATTTACTATCATATTTCTATTAATTCGGTGGAAAAAAAAGATATATAAGGCGCGCGCGATACAATGCGGCGACATAGAAATAGGAGCGTCATTCAAAATGTAATTTATATCGCCGCTTGTAAAGTGGAATTAAAATTATTTCTCCTTGGGGAGACGTACAATTAAATAGATTAATTTGCTAGATCGAGATAATATCCTTCGCTTTTCATTCGGATAAAAAGTGAGAGATAGTACGCACGTAATAGCGATTTATTTGCATATTTGTTTTTTTTTGTTGTGTTTGATAAAAGATCTAAAATTAAATGTACCTCGTGTGATCTTTCAGCCAGATATATAGATTTATTAATTATTAGCGTATTACAATATTTCATTAACATCCATGTAAACGTTTTAAAGGCTCAACAACTCGACTTTACTCGATCGATTAACACGCGCAACAAACCGCCACGAGGCGAATACGCACACCTCTAATAATCCGATCATCATCAAATACACAAAAATACGAGGTAACGCACGAAGGTCGAAAGTTATTATTTACAACTCTCCGTGGCTAATATAACGGTGATAAAGCGCACGCGAAAGGGGCGTCATCTGTTCGTTCACTGTCTCTCTCGTCGCGTCATCTGCGCGCCATCAAACGCGGCGGCGCACCTAAGTCGCCGACGATTAATTTGACGACGACGAGCTGTTGGAGATTGCGTGCTGAGTTAAAGGGGAGCCTCGACAAGGTTTAATTTGAGCGATGTGGTGTTTTTGTTAATTTGGGGAAAATGAAAAGGGAGAATAGAATATTTGAGGATAAAGATTTTTCGTTATTGTGGTTTTTGTAATGAGTGAGCATAAACTACTGTGGGTATGTTTTCCTTACATTATTTTTAAACATAAGTATTATGATAAGTTAATACTGATATAATAGAAATGTAAATAATAGCAAATCAATGATATTAAAAGTTAAAACCTTGATTTCTGTTTGTCAAACTGAATCAAAATATAATTTTCATAATAATAAAAAGTTTGAAATAAATATGAAAATATAGAAAAGAAATACATTTTTTACAGATGATGAATAATAGAGAACTATATCGTCATGACACATAGAATTCAGAATTAAATTACAAAAAAATATTGAATTATCTAGCGTGTTATTTTTATTTCAAAGTATTCACATTTGATTGTTAGGTGATTATACTCACGCTGTAAGAAAATAAACGGCTTTTGTACGAATGCATTTTATCTAAGCTAAAGAGATTACTTCGATTTTCTTTGTTAAATACTACATTTCACAATTATATAGATACCGAATTATTTAGATCGTTGTACGTGTGTATAAAAAAAATTAAATAGAATGATTGTTTTACTATAGGATGCATATGCATGGCGATTATTAATAAATTAGCCACTAAGGCGCGCGCAGATTTCAGATTGCAATAGTTCAATTTCGAACATTCTATACAATTTTAAATTTCGATATGAACAAATTCGATACTAACTGACTTCACTTCGTCTATTTTTATTATATAGTGGATATATTTATATTTGTCGTTTCTATAGTTTGCTTGTCTAAAATTTACATACGACGTGATAAGATTCAGCGATAGTAATTATTAAGAAACTATAAAAAAAAATACGTATGCATCATTGTTTTTCTACTCACCTCAGGAAAGTTGATGTTAAAATTTTCCAAATAGATGCAGATGACACCTGTTTGATATAGATTGAATTTGCTTATTTTCAAATAATATTCAAGGAAACAAATTGTTCACAGTCGTCAAGTCACACTTCGATAAATTTCACCACTCGTAGAGCAAAAATCTTCCACACCTTTACCGATTAGTAAACGCTTGTCAACTGATCACTCCGAATGCCAAGGACCATCTGCTCTGAAGTGAAATACTAAATCTTCTCCCCCCACTCCTCCATACTGCAGTGGGATAATTAGTGTAGGTAGGAGATTGGCTAAGTCAGGTAGGTGTACAAAACTTGTCTAGTCCTGCTCTGTCCTGTATGGATTAAGAGGCATAAGGTACAATGCTTTTCCATTGTCAGAAAATTTCTACAGGGTGGCCGAAATATTTCTCTACTCGCTCCGAAATTTGTATATAATGACAATTCAGTTTTACTATCACTTCAAATACAACCACTTACGAATTTCCCTCTACATTTTGTATTTCACCAATTCCCTGCTATATATTTCCTTCCAATCGTATATCTAAATTCTCCCAATTTTCCGTCCATTCGATTCCGCACCTAAACCACTCGACTTTCACAGGTATACACAAAGAACCGCATCGGGGTGAGATATCGTTTAGCACACACACACGCACAAATACACATACAGCGCAAATGGAAAAGCCTTGGTCATGCGATTCGGCTATTAAGTCGCGGCGAGTTAATTGAGACGTGCGCCAACCAACACGAAAATTCAATGACTCGTTCTCTCTGTCTCTCTCTCCGCACACCGTTAATTCGATTGACTTCACCACACGTTGCGTGTTACTTTGATTATCATTTTGGAGTGTATATATATAGTTGAGCTCGATCACCGCGAGTCAAGTTATTATAATCTCGATCACCTGAGGCTTTCATTTTGGGAATTGAGTAATAAGTGTCGTATCTGATTAAGGGTGTGTACGCGTCGAAGCGTTGCCAACTTTAAAACCTATATGATGAGAGTGGATAGACTTCGATTTTGGATGGTTAAATTTTTTAGACTGGCTTTTTCAGTGGTTTTTATTTGATTAGGTGTTGAGTGTGTGGCTTGAAATTGTTCGGACGATTGCCCGTGGTGGTGTTAATTTTTATTTATTATTAAATCATTATATTTTTTTATTTGTAATACAAACTAAGAAAATTATTCTTGCTAATGGTTTCTGGCATTTTCACTTATAATTGAAAAAATTATACAAATGAAATAATGGATCGAGCTATAGTTTACTCTTTATTATTAAGTTATATATGAGTTTCAGCTGTCGATTTAATAAATATGGTCATTTCAGCCATATGAAAAACAGGAGCACACAAGTTGATTAATCGACCACTGTGATAATTAAAAATTTAAAAAAAATAATTGAAACCCCATTTAAGTATAAATACTATTTCTAAAATAATGACAATCGTATAGTAGCAGCAATTCAAAATCACTTATATCAATCCATAAGCTGTATCCAACTAAAAAAAGAAAACAAAATCTCTGAACATCTTTATCCCTGTCTCACACCTAAAATATCTTCCAAGAAACAGAGGCATATTCGTTCACCTTTTGCAAAGGAGAATGTAAGAGAAAAAGCGTCGCGCTAATGCGTGTCGCGTCTGGTAACTTAACGCGAAATACGCACGCACACACGTTGTACGTCCCAGAAGCCCCATGGTCCAAGACAACTGTATATAAGGGAGGTGGAGCGATCGTGTTACTTTTGAAGAAGGACGCTCTTTTCTATCTCTCTCTCTCTTTTTTCAGAAGGAGGGTGCGACGTCGTCGTCGCTTTCTTACACTCTTCGAGTCGTGATTCGCCTTCGGTCTATGGGCTTTTAGTGCTTTGACGATGTTGCTTTCTTGTGTTTGCCTCGACGACGTCGAAGCACTAAAAGTTGCTGTATTTTTTTTTTTGTTGAGTTGACGTCGATTTATCGAAGATTTTTTCTTAAATTTTTAGCTTATCGCGGTACAACTTGTATGAATTTCATTTTTATCGTAATAGTTGCTATAGAAGACGAAACACTATTTAATTTCATTGAAATAATTATTCTTCTGTAAAAAAAAAATCACATGTATCTCATCCAATTTATTGCTCGTCAAAGAAACTATAAGAAACACAAGGAAAACCAGTAAATCGACACCTAAACTAGTCATCTCCTCTCCAAATCCTCTCGGAAATTGCATTCAATCAAAGCGAGAGAGAAAAAAAAACTAGAATAACAGTTTCATATCGCCAATCCAATACACACACATATACCCCTCGAGATGCAATTTGATTCCATCTGCTCGAGCGACGCGACGATCAATAGATTTTTCACATTTATCACACAGGCAATGGGATAATTGACCCAAAGTGGACACCTTCGAATGATTTTTTTTCTCAAGAAGCTCACTGCAACAAGATACCACGGGAGGGTTTCGAAAAAATTTGGTCGATTGTGTACGAGAAGGCGTTCGTTTCCGTGTGGCGATGAAAGAAGGAAACGTATATATTTTTCTTTTCAGAGTCGCGAGGTGATACTCGACACGGGCTAATGGAGAGAGATTTTTTCTGTGAGGCATATATACTTCGAGTTTGCGAGTCAGGTATCGTTGTATTGATTGATCGCGTGGGTGTAACCTATATATTTGCAGCTTTTGTGCGACGTGTTATATTCGAGGGATCGTAATGCAGTTTGGGTGAGAAAGCGAATCATTGTGTGTATATCGAACGAACTTTTAGTGTTCAAAATGTTTGTGTGAATTTGCTGTTTTTTGCTCCATTATGCCTGCAAGTTTATTCATTTATAAATATCAGTTTCCTAAGTTCTGGGGTAGACAAATAAAACTTAATTTACCAAATTACTCTTGTCAACTGATATATAACTGTTAATATGATAAGTTTATTACATTAATGCAATTGTAGCTCTATCCTTTCAGTACACTGTTGTTTTATTTTCGTGAGTAATCTTCTTCGATCATAATAAAATTGTGATAAAAAAATGCACCTGACGTTTTTCTCTTAAAAAAAATTTTCAAAGCAAACTATTATTTCTAGTTCGCAGAAAAACTCGTTAGTTTCAATCACAAAGCAAAGCCATTTCACGCCAAAAACTGATGCACATTACACAACAAAAACAAAAAAAAGAGGCAAGTCAAAGCATCGATCGTAAGTCTCTCTTTCTCTCTCTCTCTTTCTCGGCAAATACAATACCACACTTCGTCGTATTCCCAAAACGCTCGAGTCGAGAGGGTTGTGTGTGTGTGTATGTGCTGCAATGATAAAAATAAAAAAAAAGGAACATCGCCACGACTGAAAGAGATCTGAGGCGAAGCGCACGAGCGATGATTGAAGTGCACACTTGCGAGTGCAGTCTCGCGTGTGCTACAAAAGCGACCCAAGTCAAAAGGGCGGGGTTTTCAGCGGGGTAGAGAGAGAGAGAGAGAGAGAGAGAGAGAGAGAGAGAGCAAGAGCGAGAGATGGTTTAATGTCGAGCAAAGTAGTTGACGCGAGAACGGGTAAGATTTAACGATGAGTGGATTGACTGTGGAAGTGTGAGAGAGATATTTTTTTTCTTGGTTGTGATTGAAATTGTTTTGATAAACGGTTCGAGATCGATCGTGTTTGTGCGATGAAAATTAAGTTAAAGCGTATCGATCAACTGTCTAATTGTAAATGACAATCGCGTTTATTGAACTGAGCAACCAATTCATTGTAATTCATATTTAATACTAAATTTACATGAATTATTCCAAAAAATTTATTACCTTCAAAACTTTATTGACGATTGATCATATTTTATTCTTATTTTGGATATATGTATTAAAAATTAAAAAAAAACTGAGTGGGCAGATGCCCTAAAAGGCGGCGATCCTCATGTTAGTTGATTAGAGTGACATGTAAGAACCGCGCGAATTGTGACTTTGCCAATACTCATAACTTTGGAACACAAAGATATATTTCAACGAAATTTACCATGTCGACACTAAATAGCATTAGAATTTCATTAAAAACTTGAATCGAAGTAGAAATCTCAATGAAACAACATCCATTTCACTCAATATTCCTAATCCAGCAATAGACAAAGTCACGAAAGAATTTAAAACACACATTGACCTCTTTCTCTACCTCGAACAACTGACTCATATTCAAACCATCCACCCCCCAAACGCTTTGCGCTCATTCGCACGACATTTTTTTTTCAATTCACCGTCGAAAAAAAAGCACTTTCAAGAAAAATACAATCGCACAATACGCAAGAGGCGCCGCGACGCTCTCTGCAGGAAAAGAGCGATAACGAGATATAGTGACGCCTCGTATACACACACCGGTATGCGAGACTGCCGCCTCTTGACGCTGCATTGTGTCCGAAAAAAAAAGCGCAAAGAAAAAAAAATACGAGGCTTAACGTTTTACAAAGAAAAAACGGCATTGTAGCCCCGAGTCGTCTCCCTCGTGGGCTTCGCAACGCTTGTATGTATACATATACCTATATACGCGCTCGTATTTTTTAAATATGCGTAATCGCTTCTTCTCGTCTGCGCATAATATGACGTCGAGTGTTGACTATGACTACGGCGAGACGGCGACTTTTCAGTTAAAAGTATTGCGGAGATTTTATTCATTTTTTTTTCGGGGGTATACTTACGTGTTTTTTTTTCGTAAATTTTTGTACTCCAGAAGAATTTGGTTTAAATTTAGTGATTTTTTGTTTTACTTATAAATAATTTTCTTGCAAATATTTTCCATCATTTGAATGAATATACTTTTATCTACAAAAAAAAAAGGGTATCATCACAATCAAAGCATGACGAATTCACGCAAGCAGAAAATCAAAATCCACATAAATACAATACCGCATATCCATCCGCGACTCCATCAAATAAAAAAAAAAAAATTCACATCTCAACAGCGACGAAGCGTCATTTGCAAAAAAAATACTCGTGCTCGATAGAGAGACATACATGTACCCCGCGCAGACAGACAATATACCTGAAGTAGTATAGAGCGAAAGATTCCTCAAATATATGTGTGTATATATATCGGCAAAAGCGCAGCGATCTAGAAAAACTGAAATAAAGGCCACAGATTGGAGAAGGACGAGGCGAAACTCTCTGGCGCCCCGGAACAAAAGCCTTTTCCACGGATATCTTCGACTTGCCGAGTGATTTTCATGCCGACGGAATTTCTCTCTCTCTCACTCTCTTTGTATATACGTATATATGTATATATACGTTGCACACTGCAAGTGCTATGCTGATTGCTATGCATTCGCTCGTGAATGGTTGTATATATACGCGCGTGTATACGCGACGTTGCATTCAATTCAGTCAATGATGAGAATATGGCGCTGCTATGCCGGATGGAATGTTACACTACTCTTTTTTTTTCTTTTCTTTATCATGCGTGGTATATTATATGTTTTTTGATTATGGGAAATATTCGAAATATTTTTTAAGCGTCGTCAAATTAAAATCGCGTCGACTACGGACCATCGCTCTTCAGTAAAGGTGTAAAGAAAACCAGTTCAATTCAATAATAATTTTGCCATCTACCGGCTACATAAAAACTCAAATAAACAAACGAATAGAATGGTAATGACATAGGTATTGGGTAACTGGTCGAATAAATAAATCAACAAGAAAAAGTTTTAAGCACCAATAAATATTATTTTCTCGTTTTCGTTTTTCCATTTGAAACAAATGAAAGATGAACAAACAAAAAATTGTCTTTTTTTTGTCTTCATTTTTAAGAAACAATGACTTTCGAGTTCGCAGTTCGCGCACATTACGACCGAAAAATCTCGAAAACTTTTCTACGATGCACATCAACACCTTTATAACTCACAAAAAAAAATTGCAGCAGTCGCTCCCTTCCGTTTTCTCCACGATATCACTGGTATTACATAACTACTAATTCGAGCTTGCATTATACATATTGAAAGTGTCTATTTACAAATGAGTCCCGTCGTTGTCGACAACAACACAGTCACGCACAAATAATACTGATTCGAAAGTAAAAAAAAAAAATTGAACGACAAGAAACGAAAGTTACATGTCTCCTGTAACAACGTACTCCCCAATCGTCGTCTTTCCGTACAAAAAACAACATCGAAAATCGCGAAGTCCATCTATTCATAATCATATAATATTTATAATATCTATTATATACAACATATATATCCAATCAGCGCACGAGATTGTCGATTCTGAATTTGTCGTCGCGTTATTGCGAGGACGTGGCGACGGGCTGGCTGTTGGGCGGCGGTGGCGGCGGTGGCGGCGGTTGCGGATGCACCATCAGACCGTGAACCGAGTGCGGATGATGAGGATGATGATGCGCCGAGTAGAAGATCGGTTGAGCCGTCGTTGAGCCACCAACTGCCACTGGATGCGGAAGACCCGACGCCGAAGAAACGGATACCGTCGAAGGTGGTTGTCCACCACCCGACATACTCGACGGCACCGACGCCTCGTGATAGAGAATCGGTACGCGCACAAGACGCTGAGCGTGCACTATGCTGTTCGTCTCGATCTCGGCGGCGAGCTGACGTTTCCACTTGTTGCGACGGTTTTGGAACCAGATTTTCACCTTTGAAAAAAACATGCAGAAAATGACGAATGATAATTAGTTGCCGAATTGCAAAAGTTAAATGTCACGTTGAATGTACAATAGACGTACACTGAAAAAACAGGCCTCTTGTAACAAGAGGAATTTAATTTTAAATAAAATCATTTTGTTACAAAATTATTCCTCTGGGAACAAGACTAATTTCCTCTTACGACAAAAGGATTCCTCTTGTATCAAGAATATTTCCTCTTGTACCAAAAAGAATCCTCTTGTTACATAAAGAATAATTTTGCAGCTATATCGAGATGAAAATTTTCTTATATCAAGAGGAATCTTTTTGATATCAGAGGATTTTTTTTCAGTGTAGGACGGATAGTGTAACATTTTCGTTTTTTTTCCGCGAAAATCTCGGTCAAAAATATTTTCGCAAGGTATTAAAAAGTGAAAGCTACGTATCACGCGAACGCGGCAATTTTGGCAAATAGCTCCGAAGCACACGTAGCAGCTTTCGACGTATTTATATTTATCGAAAAGCTTTACCCCACCAAAGCTTTGTACATGATATCAATCCGAGCTAACTGTAAACAATGCAGTTTCTATTTTTAATCGTCACGAAATAAAAAAACAAAACGCTTTCGTATATAAAATACATGTCGCTTTATAGAGTGACTCACCTGAGTTTCAGTCAACCTGAGCGACGTAGCTAAAGCGGCTCTCTCGGACGACGATAGGTAACGTTTCATGTCGAATGTGCTCTCGAGTTGAAAGACCTGCGTCCTTGAGAAAACCGTGCGCGTCTTCTTTTTGCGTTTGATGCTGTTCGAGTCGGCGTTCGCTTGATTGGACGATGGTCCGGTGCCGTTGCTACTGCTTCCGCCGCTGTGAAGCCTCGAGGGATTGTCGACGTCGTGATCATTGTCGGGACCATCGTCGACGTCGCCCAACTCGTCGTGCGAACCGTCGTCGCCGCTCAACGGCGAACGCGAACGACGCACTCGATCCGCCTCGTTCGTCGCGTCGTCGTCGAGGTCTTCTGGAAAATTAAACGAACATTTTTTTTGTTTGGTTGAGAGGGTGTCTAGATTATAAATTTTGTATTATAAATACTTTAGGATTTCAATATGTTATCATTTTTATGAATTCTAAACTACTCATTTAAAATTTGGTTTTTGTTATTGAAGATAAGCATCTTGTAGTTTTTACCATGATGAAAATCATTATTTCGATTTCCATAATAAAAACATTATTTTTTTTTTACAAAAATATTTATCTAAAATAAATAAATAAGATTCTATAGCAATCTTGTTTGAGTGTTCGAAATCCTAGATTATACCTATATTTTTCTTTGTATGTTAATACTAAAACACTAAAACTTTCGTATTGAACTTAAATAACAACGGACGTAATTTTTTTTATTTATATTGCCTAAATTATAAAAAGGATAAAACTTTTATTTTAAACTATAAAAATTCGAGCAAAATCCATTACTATAATCAAACGAACGTCTACTCGATAAAAAAAATATATCTCTATACCAATTTTACATCTCGATAAAACGAAAAAAATCAACCCACCATCAACAAAATGTTGCCGCTTAACGCAAAACCTTCCCCGCAGGAAAATTCAGCGCGCCACGATGCGACTAAAATCGCTTTTACGCCTCCCAACACATCGAAGCATTGTAAAACGTCAATTTGCGTAATTCTTCGTATATATATATACATATACACAATAACGTGAACGCAAGCGAATTGGATCGATCGGCCAAAGTCGAAATTTCCACGCCAATTAAAAGCACACGCGTACCACCGCATGCATCGGCGAGTTTAATGGACGCGCGTGCATTAGCGCACTCGTTCGTTCGAAAGGTGAAACGTGAAATTATTCGGCAGGCATACTATATATAGTATACTATCGGCGTCGCGACGCTCTCATCGAATTGTTTTGCGATAAGTGAACGCGCGCGCACTGATTTTAACTTTTCGCGTTTCATCTTTGATTAATCAAACGCTAATAATCTATGCGATGTATCATATCCATTGTACGATTGACTACGCTCGATTGGAAATTACTAATTCAGTCGTCCGTTCGGAAATTACTAATTCGAGCCGTCCAACAATGTAATATTATTCACGCAACAACGATTGTTATCCAAATTCACATTGAATTATAGTTGCTCATGGACTCGATAACGGATGAACTTTATATTCCGTGAGCGAGTTTCAATGCTGTAACAGCTAATTACTCAACTAAAGCTCGCACGCGACGCAAAGTCTATACGGGATACACACACAGAGAGAGAAACGTCTGTTCGTTGAGCTCAAATTGACGAATCATTCGGTATATGACGAAATCCAGAAAACAATACCTATTTTCTGAGGACCAGAATTGAAAATTTTTTTTCACCGCTAGGGCTACTGGACCTATTTCCTTTTCTTATTTAAGGTATACAGTGACGGAAAATGCGCGTGAACATTAGAAAAGTCTACAGGAACTACTTTTTCGGCATTTTCCCATTATAATCAAATGGGCTTTTCTCACAGAAAATAGGCGAA
>JAWWMK010000032.1:15767163-15825595 GCA_035047105.1 Galeopsomyia nigrocyanea | reverse complement strand
AATGACATATATCCGTGTATTGGAAATTTAGAGATTTGGAAAATGTGCGCATCCAGAGCATAAAACAGCTCGCGTAAGGCCGATTTCGGATTCGGAGATGATTTAAATCATTGTATCTTTCATTATTTAATAGTATGAACATAATATTTGAATATCAGCAAGTGGCGGTATTAGGTACATGGCGGTATTAGGTACACGTACCTTATTTTAATTTCCGCTGGTGGAAACATATTAGCAAGAACAGAAATGTAAATATTTCTACTATCACGATTCTATTATTAGTACGTTTCGAAAAAACATGTTGACGATAATATTAAAAGATAAAATTTGAATAGAGATTACGAAAAACACCTGCGTAAAAATTTAAAATAGAAAAAGATTTTGCCTTCTTGACTAAGCAATTTATAGAAATAGAATCGTCAACAGGGATATATTATTCGGAAAAGACGCCAATGTGCCGTAAATGAAGAAATTACATAGCTTTTGATTCGACATGACAATATTACAATGCCAATTATCGATTAGCGATGTTTGTCATGGTATATTGGTGTGATTAGACGATCCAGTGGCTTGTCAGCGTGTTGCTTCGGGCGAATTGAGTAATTAGCTTGCGACACTGGGTTAAACGCCAACAAAAGCAAAGTGATTTAGTTTAATTGAATGCTAATTAGAATGCCACAAGAATACACATACCCGTTACGCACTATTATCCAGTTCACTTACTTACAAACGCGAATTCGTAGTACGATAGTAATCGTCGAAAATTTTTGTCTTGATATTTCGTGGAAGTTATTTAACGAGCTTACACGATTTCGCTGGTTTTACAATCCTAGTTATTTGTTCGATCAATTTTATCTAAGATTGCGGCAAGTATAGTATAGATCAATTACCAATTGGCTATTGATAAATTAGGCAATGAATTTTTTTCCAATTTTGTCACCAGCCGCCGCCATATACGTGCGATGATGATAATCATCAGTTAAATCGTTCACCTCGTAATACTTTATTTCGGTAAAGTGAATAACAAATCTGATAACGTCAGTGATTCGTTTCAATGTCTTATACATTTGGCTTTCTTATCAGTTTTTAGAGGTCCTCGTATCAAATACGATGTAAATCATCTTTTCAAGTTTGATAACGCGAACACAAAGTATTAAAACTTTTCAAGAACAATGTCGAGCAATTAACAAACTCGGAAAAATTGAGCATTTAGCACATCATTGAAAGAACAAATAATCTCATCGATGAAACTTATAAATTATTTATCAATAATGCATTATAGTTTACGCGTCGTTACAAAGATTTCCTCCTAAAAATTGGAATACTTCGTACATGAAAACAAATTAAATTTAACATAAATCTTACTTCTGTAAAAACTAATAACATTATTTAAACCTTAGCATAATAAAATAGCGCGCACTTGGTAATTGACTATCTCACGGTAAAACGACCAAATTCTAATAATATCCCGCGTTTATCTATACTGCTCTATAACCTACTTTATCATCGCTCGGTAAACGTTGGGCAGACGACGTAAAGAACAACACAGTTCGGAGTGGTTCGGAGCAAAATGTCGACTTCGACGGTGCTTCGTCGGTTTCTCGGACAAAAAGCTTTAGATTTAACGCGATTTATCGCACCAGTTTCATGTCAAGTGCAGCAGGCTCGGGATTATTGGAAACCTAAATATGTACCAAGACCTGGCATCCGCGGAAAGAGTTACAGAAGAATTGTTCACTTCAAAGATGAGTACACTGTCGAGCCTTTACAGGTTACAAATCTTGCTGGAAGGGATCCAGTGACTGGTAAATATTTTTATTATAATTAATATTTATTATTTACTTTTTTCTTATTGTTCCCAAGTTATTTATTGTAAATTTTTCGTCTGATCTTATGCACTTTTTTATTGCAAAGATACTGTCACGCATTTGAATGGCAATCATTATTATTCAGTTCATAACGTAGTATCGGAAAAAAAAACCATGTTCAGGCTTTATTTATCTTGTTTTATCATCAAAAAATATTAAAATCTGAAAGGAAGTATTGAGACGAAGTATTAAAATTGTTATTATAGGTCGAGTAGTGTGCATTGGTATCGGAGGTGGTATAAAGCACAAATACCATTGGATCAACTGGCTCCGAACTGGACCAAAGGATGTCAACGAAAAGCCAAAAGAGGAAAAAGTTTTAAAAGTCCTTTTTGATGGCTGTCGTACAGCTTATGTGGCTTTAGTTGGCAGTGGTAAAGATGTATACTACATTCTTGCCACAATCAATATGAAAGAAGGTGACATCCTTAAAGTTCACATGGGTGTACCTAGAATACCAGTTATACCTAACGAAGGTGATTGCTTCACGCTTGGAGCCCTTCCAGTTGGTACTCTCGTGAACTCTGTAGAAAAGTATCCAGGACTTGGTGGATATCTCATTCACGCTGCAGGAACTTATGGTACAATCACAAGGAAGGTAGATGATAGAGTTATTGTGAAGGTGCCTAGTAAGAAAGAATTCAGTCTCAGTAAGTTTTGCATGGCAACTGTTGGAAGATTATCAAACGAATTACACGACAAAACACCCATTGGAAGTCCCAATGCCATGAGATGGCTTGGTAATAGGCCAAGAAGTGGTTTGTGGCATAGGAAAGATGGAAGGCATGGTCGTAAAATCAAACCCTTACCACCAGTAAGGAATTTTGATCCTTATACACCTAAAAGTAATGATACCATACAACTATCTCTGGGTGGCTTTATGTAAAAACATGGATTTTTTGTTAATATGTTAGGTAATTTACATATATTGTTTTTTATCCGCATAAAGTAAAAAGGAATTTAGAAAGAGGAAGTTATAACTGAAAAAAAATTGTCATAGAAGATGAATTTTTAATAAACACCTATTATCTTGGACGAAATTGTATTTATTGTCTTAAAGCTTTATATGACACAATAATTGACTCTCCATTTTGACTCTTCAGCTTTGTGGATACAGTCAAAATTTTAGATGAACATTTTCATTGTAAAAATTTTCAGTTTCTCAAATAAATGGTAAAATATGTATCCCTAGGACTTAAGAAATAATATTTACAACTAAATTACAAGCGGAAATGCAAAGTCTTAAGTCTGCATATTTGCGATAGGAATCACGATTTGTAGATGAGTATAATATTTCAATAAAAATAGTGGAATCTGCAATACTTGAAAAAACATTACGTATAAAATTTGAGAAACCGATTTCATAATTATACAAACAATTCTTTATTCAATATACATCATAACTGCAATCATTAAATTCAATTAGTTAGAACAAACATTTAAAAGTTTAACGATGTAATCAGCAATTGTACTTCGAAATCAATCTTTTGCATAATTTTTCTTTTCAATCCCGAAACATAACGCGAGGAATTCTCGATTCATAAAATTGTTACCGTAATTTGAACGATTCAACATTTGAAACTCCCAACAAGCTATATACGTAAAACACATACAGCAGAAAATATTTCTGTAAACAACATCCCTGTCGAAATCTCATTTATCCACCCAAACATTTGTGTGTGCGATCAACGCACTCTGCGTTAAAATTATCACACCTGTGATTTTTATTTCGTATCGAGTATCATCTACGAGCTTTGTAAAGCAACATTAAAAGTATATTTTTCTTGCAGTTTGTAACTCCATAAAAGTTCTCTTTAAAATTATACATATTATCTATTCAGAAAGGCATCGCACATATTGTCAAGTATACATTTGTGCAACAATGATATAAGCACAATAGGCCACCGCATTTGCAAACAATAACAAAGTACAGCAAAAAAAAAATCACAGGTGATACATCGGGAAAAGACGATCAGTTGAACACCACAGCTGAAAAGTAAGTTACAGGCCCTTGTTGTAATAGACGATTTTGGCGCTTGGATCTTTAGCTCGAACAGCCCGTTGAACGTCTTCCTCGAGATGATCGACCGGTACAGCGACGCGTTGCGCGAACAAAGCGCAACACAACGGTGTCGCGAAAGTCAAACACACACCGCATATGGCTACTTGAATGGGACTCGCAGCCCATTTGGCTTTTGCCAAAAGGTTTCGCTTTTCCAGTGCGTTCATTATCAACGGTGCGAGAACTGTTGAAAAAAAATAGACAATTAGATTTGTAAATTAAATTTCTTTCGACATGAAATAACGTTAATCTTACTCATGCTGGGCGAAGCCATAAGTATCCTCGATACCGTGACCGTAGCAATAGCCTCTCTCGCAGCTTTCTTACTGTTGCCGAGTTTTTCGCCCTTCTCGTTCTGCAGCTCGATGCCATCCCTGATTTCGGTGAAGCGCATCAATGGAATATTAACGCAATTGGCAGCGGCGACCGCGGCAAGTGGCACGAGTCTACCGGCCAATGGTGGACCACGTTTGGCGAGTTTGTTGAGGGTCAAAGCCGTTGCAACTGCACCGGTCGTCGCCCCTAAGTAACTGACGCCAAGGGTTTCCAGAGGAATCGGACTCGAACCACTGCGATTTGTGTAGTTGACGACGGCGTTGAACGATTGATTGCACCATTGCCAGAATATCACTGCTGGCGTTGACCTGTATAATAAGAAGGAAAAGTTGACGTTAATTTTATTTATTTATTTTTTTGGAATTGACAACTGACATTTATTGTAGGAGTTTCGAGGAAAGAAAATAGTTGGCTTTTCCTACTTTGTCGATTTTCCGGTTTCTCAAATGTAGGTCTCGAGCGGAAACGGTCGCGACTGGTTTGCCGAGCTTTTTTTTATCGATATACGCACTTGCGCATACTAATGCGTGTTACTTTCGATGTAATGTTATTATTTTTTCATCGGATAATAATTTATTTTATCTGCAATTGGTTGATCTTGATTGTGTAGCTTGTAACTGACGGATTTAAGGAAGAAAAATAAAAATTATACAGCGTGTTTTTTAAAATTATTTTTTAGATCATACTTTACGGTTCGAATTGAAATATATTTTACAAAATTTCGTAAACCTCGACGTCATTCTCATAGTTAAGAAATGTGATAGGGGGGGGGGGGGGGGCGGCAACTTTCATAGCCATATTTTAATTGCGTTGTATGCTACGAGATAACGATAATAATGACAAGACAAGTCGCGACCCTTAACCTCGATTTTCTCTTCTTATTCACGCTTACATAGTGCAACACTACTTGTCTAATAGGAATGCTGATTACTGGTACACCATTCACGCTGAAGTATACAAGGGAGAAACGCAAGTTGTCAGTCGCAGAAAAAAAAGTCAATCTTTGCTATAATGAAATATGACTTGCAGCCAGGTGAGATAGACGTCCGAAATGAGTTTTCGTAAAACCGTTATTAGTTCTGTTATTTTTTCTTTCAATTTTTGCTGTTAAAATGCTAAATGTGCTATCAAAGTAAGATTATAATTTTATCGCGGATAACGACAAGGAAATTATACGTTGATATTCCGAAACGACAGAGCAGATTATCAATTATTCAAATAATCGCTTGCGACGTGACTTTAAAATGACCAAATAAATTAAACAAACTGAAGGAAAAGAATGATCGAAGAATTTAGATTTGTAATTTTTTTTAGGAATAATTAGTACCGATACCTCTGTCGAAAATTGAATCTCATGTTAAAACGAGTTTGTTTATGCCACCGAAAAAAAACACATCAGAAAATTCGCAAACTCGACAAAATTTTCACATCTAAAAAATTAACATACTGATAGAAGGTCATCATGCATCCAGTGATCATCATATTCATAGGAACTTGAGCACTCATACGGCCAACCACTATCATCTTCTCGCCGGTGTCTGGATGGAATGCACTGTCGTACAAATATTTGTTCTTCCATAGCTCGTCCTCACTTATACCCAATTGATCCAACGAGGCGCCTTTCCTGAGAACAAAAACATTAATTTTCATTGAGTTCTTTGTCACTCGACTATGTATGTTTTTTTTTCCTTCGACGCTCCAAACGTTACGTAATTTGGCTCGCACTAAGTGGTCGCACGGGAATGTACAGATAGTGCGCATGATAACGAGCCAGACTTGAATTTTATTTTTCTTTCGAATGTTACGTGTTTTTGAGCATACAGTGTATTATATAATTATGCATGTATTTTCGATGTATTCAATGAAAATATTACAAAGTACAAAGAAAATTTAATTTATTATTATCTTATTGCAAAAAGTAACACGCAAGTGAAATCAGATGTGAGCAGTTGAAAGTTGAGATGCTAACGAATGGAAATTACTTATATATTTTTATCTTGAACTCAGAGCTGACAATTGTTTGTTTCAATTAACACTTTGAGCGCTTTCTTATCTGCCTTACTTACTCAACTGCATTATACAACTGTCGTTAATTTAATTATCATAGAAGTTTTGAATAAAAAAACTGTTTAGAATGGAATTCTTATTCGCTCACAGTTTGTTGTTTCAAAAATTTTTCAGTGAAATTAATAATCTAAAATTAAATTTCAGTGTAAAATATAATGGTAAAGTCAATTACTTACTACACGTAATAAACTACGGGAACACGCTGCTAAAACTTTGTAGGGTATAAATTATAACAAGATCCTAATTATACGCAGGAAACGTTCAATCATTGTCAGTTAAGTATGACGAAAGGCGACTAAACTCGCATTATAAATCAAAATCGTTTTGTTCGATTTTTTGGCTGACCTACATGATGAACGACGATGTACGTTTATCCGCGATCTTTCTAACTATACGAATCTATGTTAAATTATCATCGTAATCTAATGGATGTATCTTATATAGATTGGAATTACAAAACGTTTATAATTGCATGTATATACATATACCTGTATTTAGTTACGATTTCCTTTGCCTTTTCGAGTTCTGCATTCGATGCGAACAGATTCAGAGGATTCGTAACCGTCAGAAAATGTCTGGCTCTGCCGGCGTAAGTACTTTGCTCCCATCTTGGCTTATCGATGTCGATTTTTTGCGTGCTCAGCATCTTTTAAATTCTCTCTCCTATCCGGAGCTCAGCTTGCTGAAATACAATGTGAATAACGTCATTATTTTATTTTTTTTCTCTTCTCGTGCCATTCTTTGTTTTTTTTTTATTTGACAAATAGTGTGGATTGGAATTGGAGTAAAAGTTTCAATATTTGACTGAGGTTTAATAGTATTTGTGCAACGAAAAAATTAGTAGTATTTTGTGTAGCACAAAAGAGACATACATATTTTTGAATTATAGATACGAAAATAAATTGTAGATAATAGATTCTTTACAGTAGAAAATATTTTTCATTTGCTTTGAAAGAATGGTAGTCAAGTAGAAAGCCGAATTTAAAATTGTATGTACATTTAACATTTTATTGTGTCTGACCTACTGACGCGCGCATTGACTTTCGTAAACATGTTGTTATGCGTAGATATCTTTGTTCTATTAAGCTTAGTCAGTAACATCACAACAACCAAAAACAAGTTTCATTTATGTGCTCTGTCGTGCTTCATTCACACAAAAGTACTTGACAAACAAGAAAAACGCGTTTTCTTAATAGCATTTTCAGTGACAATGAATTTAGTAATTACTTTCAATAAAACGACAGTTTATCGAACGATCATTCATTCGACACACTATAACTACACGACTTTATGAAAATACAATAATCACCTGTAAGAATAAACACGTCCTTTCACCTTCTTCGCGGGGGGGCAACTGTACAAAGCCAATAACCTCTCGTCTGACGCAATGAAGAAGAGAAAAAAAAGGCGTGAACGCGGGATAAACAGTCCGAATCGACATGCACACATATACACGCGCGAACAGCTGTCGTCGCGGCACTGACTATAGACTTCCAGTTTTCTCACTCTCTCTCGCGCGCCGCGCCGTTCGATCTTTTCTCTATACTACTCCCCCTTCTCGTTAACTTTTTCTCCAGGGTCACCTGCGTAGATTACCGGATGTATTTTACACGTTCGAACGTTTGAAATTCATGCTTTTAATTGATGAGGCAGTTATTGAATAGAACTTTTTTTTTGCTTGAGAAAGTGAAATTGTGAGTTTGTTTTGGTGTGAACGGATTGAATGTTATGAAATGAGAATTATTAAGCATCAAACCGTAATTCCAAAAAAATAAAATTTCGAGATTTTTTTAAATTTTAACAGAGGCAAGTTTGATTAGTAGTTAGCCCGTATAGATAACGACCTTATTTTCACGACGAAAACATGAATGAAAACGATGTCAGTTTGTAGTGAAAATTGCGTTGGCAGCATTTCAATGATTGTCGAATCGAAGTGTAAGATTGTCTGGCATCTTTTCAACGAAGAACAAAGTAAGCGATGGAATAAACATATATATTCGCGTGCGAGTTGTTTGTCGGCGCGGAGTGCGTGCGTGTGCGTCCAAATGAATCTTTTAGAAAGCAAACGCACTGATAGATAATGTTTTTTTTTCAATTATCAGGAATAATCGTTTTTCATCACGCATCTTTTATTTATGAGAGGTATATACGCGCAAAAGTGTCACGCGTGTAGTTTCATTTTACAGCGCTTTAGGGGACAATTCATCCGCGTAAAATATTAACATTTGACCTCAAGATATGCGGTTACAGGATGTACAGGGTGTAAATTTGTCATTTTCCTCATAATATGCGGTCAACTGTCATTTGACATGTACTCACATTTTACCAGCCTTTCATAAACACTGTGAAAACAATCACTATCACACTTTTTTTTCTTTCAAATTTCGCGTTGTTTATTCGCAAGAATCCATGTGAATGGTATAAGTTTTCTACATTCTCTACGTTCTCAATCTCGACTCGACTGATCCGCCTTCTCTTTCTCTATCTCTGTCTCTCTACTCTTGTGCGAGCGCTTCGCGCTTCTCATCGATAAACTCACGTCTGCGCGCGCAGACAAAACGTCAGCTAAAAGCAGAGAAAGAGGAATGTCCGTATTAAAGGTTTGGCTGGATTTCAAATTTACCGAGAGATGGTAATGGGCGTAACGTTTTACCGTCGATTCGCCACGACTTTAATTTCTTATTTTAGCAGAGACGACAGATTCGCGGATAAGGGAGACACGAGGGCTATTTGCAGATTTAGGGTGTAGGTCATTGAGAGTTTAAAGTGCACAAAGAGACTCTTTTCATTTGCCTTGATGAGATTGCACTGGGATTGAAAGAAATTTTATTGATGATTTTTCCTATTTTTATTTCAATATGTATTGATTGTATTATAAAAAATAGCTTTTTGCAATTGAGCAAAATATTTAATCATTGTTAACAGAAATATAGAATGATAATTATTTATGAAAATAGTGTATTTGCGTTTTTAATAAAAAAATGAGTATTCAACTTTGTGATTCATTTGAATATGTCCTGAACAACAAAATTAATTGAAGGAACATCAAAATGCTGATAAATTGCGTCAATACATTTTTTGAGAAAGCACTTTTATCAAGCATGAATTGTTTGCGGATCTCATCAAAATTTTTTTTGTCGTTAATTTCTTTAAAAAAATATCATTCCAAGACAGTATAATACATATTATAGGAATATAATTCTTGACCTTCAAAACTTAAGGAAATAATATGCGTAAAAATCAATGTAAGTCATTAAAAATAGAAACAATAGTTTTAAAAATTTAATCATAAGCTAAAATAGTTTCTAAAATATTTTTATCAAATGTTTGAAGTACAGCACCCTCCATGTTTTAAATGTAGATATTAAAATGTGATCGGCTGAAGGCTCGAGTAAATGTTGTTAAGTATGGAAAAAAAACTATATATGGTTTTTCTTATTTAACAACAACTATCGGAGTTCTCAGCCGATCGCATTTTTATATACATTTTTCTTAAAATTTTCATCAGAATCTCAAATGCAGCACAGAAATTAATAACAAGTTTTAGTGCACAACGTAATGTCAACTCGATCTAATCATCTTGGCAAAGTAACACAGCTCGATTATGAACTTGTTTTCACGACCATCAAACTCTAAAAAAAGCTTCACGTTTTCCATTAAAAAAATTCAATTAAATCTAAAATAAGAGGTCATTTCGCGAAAAATTATAAAGGTGCGTTCGCGCCATAAAACGCATAAACGTTTATAGCAGATCCGCGCGTATATAAACACCGCAGAAAATTTCAACGTCGTCGTCGTCGTCATCGTCGCAGCATAACCTACATCGAGACCGTAGGAGATGCGAAAAGATAAAGTATATATACATATACATCGTCGTGTCGAGGAAAATCGCCGCTGCGTCCGCTGGAATAATCAGGACATTCTCCAAAGTACCGCGGAACGTCACTCCGCGCGCTAGCAGAAGAATGACAAAATTGTAACTTCGTGTACTACATATCGTGCAAGGTGGAGATACGCAGAGTTCACTTTGACATTCTTTTTTTTTTTCGCGGATATCATGATATAGTCCTTGATGAAGATTTATATGAGCTACATATGTCGAAGGATTCGCCACGCGATAGTGTAATTTTTTGATTATTTGCTCGAGGTTATTCATCATCATAAACTTTTCTGTAGAAGATCATTAAGATCGCATAATTTATGGTAACTAAAAACTATGATAAAAGTTTTCTAGTTTAAAGAATATTTGTGAATTAACTTTTTTGTAAAAAAAAAAAAGAACTGACAAATTGAGATCAACGGATAATCTATCAATATCAATAATAAAAAAAAAACTTCCATAAATCATCACTTGTGAGATCAACCAAACGCGTAGTATAAGCCTTCGGCACTGATAACGTTATGGGGTGTGTCAATGTTTACAATATCGAAGCACAATGAAGGCACTCGGTGAGTGAATCACTTTGTGAGTCAACGATGTGTTCGCAAGTGTATTAATGCCGCGCGCTATTTACAGAATGAATAAACCAACGAAGAGAAAATAATTTGTATCAAACTCGGCATTTATAACTCGCAAACAAAAAACAAATTCCGTTACGAGCGACAAAACTTTGTTTTTCTCGTACGTAATCTAGTCGAGCAATTGACGTAACATTGTAAAATAAGAAAATGAGGCGATAATGTCAATAATAATACTCACTTTAAGCGATTTCTCGCGAAGCACGCGGAAGCTTGTCATTTAATAAGCATCCTTGGCTCGCTGAGAAAATCGATTTGATTGATTGACGTCTCTTTATTGCACACGATTTTTCACGATGATTATTGACCTCGATCGCACCGACCAACAACTGTGTATATCTTTTTCAAATTCTCCGACACTGTAATACACACGCGCGAAATGAAAAAAAATATCCTCGGCTATTGAGGTTAGTATTATTAGACTTTCCGAGTGGGCACAACTTCCCTGTGTGTCCGTGTCGTATGTTTATCTGACCTATTAATTAGGATAGGCGGATTTATCGTTATAATTATTCGGGTTGGTAATTTAAGCTTACACGAGTTTTTACTTTTTGTGCGCGTTACTTTCTTTCCTTTAATTTCAGACTACAACGTTACCTGTCGTACCGACAATCGCGATAGTTATTGACAAGTTTTCGTTGTTATATCTCTCACTTTACTATATACTCGTTCAATTTATTTTGGAGGACACGCTTAGAAATGTCTTTTTAGTAATCAATTTTATAACAGGAAATTTCATCACTCAAGCATGCGTCCATTCGTTTAATCAACCCGTATAAAAAAAGAGTCATCATCCTCTGCGTCATCATCAAATATGAAGAAAAATTGTCATTGCGGTTATTAAGAGCTCAAGCTCGAAATAAAAAAAATCAAAATGCTAATCGACAAGTAAAGTTTCATCGGGCCTCGCAAATGATTACTCTTCATGCGCGGAATACCGTATGAATTCGCATGAAGAGTGTCATTGGCACACTTGCGTCTGAACTTCGCGCCTCTTGCTCACGAGCTTTAAAGGAAACGACCGACCGAAAACGAAAGGCACGACGCGTGCGCGATGTAATGAGTCGTCGGCATGTGAATGTTGATCAGACTTTGAAAATCAAAAGAGATACATGGCATTTGGACGTTTTATTAAGTTTCGCACGTAAGGGAAATTAGTGTCGCAAATTATCTTTTCAAAAAACGGACGGTTTTTTTTTAAATAATGATTTATACTGATTTGGCGTGAAGTGGTTTTGCATATATATTCGAATGACTTTTGTTTTTTCATACAAAACATTCATTTTTCATACCGCAACTGATTTATCCCGTTGAAATGCATAGTTAATAATAACTTGTATAGTAATGACACTATGACGGAAGTGATTACGTATGTTTAAAAAAAAATTTCATGGACAAAAGGCATAGCTCTTCATTCCTTCGTAAATAATGTTAATTACGAACAATGAATTTGAATTTCTACTTTTATACTCAACTTTTAAGACACTCTTCCTTTTTACGAAATTGGCTCACGTCATCGCTTCATTGAATGATTGTGTAATTTCTTGATGTTATAATATCAACGAAAAGTGCTTGTATTAATATTATTAACACTTATAATATTTAAGAATTACTATTGCTTAATTTAAAGATATAATCTTAGGCATTAGTCAGTAAATAAATTATATCATTAAAATAATCTTAACGAGCCAGAGTTCATTACTGCAGTTCCCTTTAATCAAGTCATCAATGCTTGCAATTGCAAAGAAAGAAAACACGAATGCTCGCGTGCAATTCAATCATTCCATTCCACGAATTCTTTGCAATTATTCGAATGAGTATGTTCAATGATTATTAGTTTTTGACAGATACTTCAAATGTAAACGTGATCTAAGTGCAAATAAAGATGTTAAAATGTAGAATTATGCACGTCAATAATAAACCTGTCACGCGTGTCTGTTATGCAGCTGAATAAATTACAAACTATTACGGTATACGCACCACTTCTACTTTCTCGACCGCTGATCTCACAAGTTTCACCGCAACTGATCAATGTACACCCACGATCTCTTGAGAATGCAAATACCACATCGCGAGATCACTTTTCACGGGCTTGCAACGACAATGAAAAAAAAGAAGAATCAATTAAACGGCTATTAGATCAGTGACACGATGATCTGGTTAATCGGGAGCTGTAGACGGAAGTCGATGAAACCGGATCGGGAATTCAGCCGTCGATTAACATCTTTGTCTTTCTCTTTTTGCGTCATACGTAACTGGGTCGGTCTACGAGTAAAAACAGGTCAAGTTTGTGATGCCATCCTACGGCGAATATTACGAGCACTGATATGCCAACGTCGTTAATGGCGAAAAAACTGGCCGTTCGCTTATACGACACTTGAAAGTCGTATTGCTGCACATGGTTGAATATGCTTGGGAACTGCGCTTGATTTTCATACAGTGCATAATGAGGAAATGCAGTACATAAATTGGATTTCTGCAGAGATTTATCGATGCTCGCTTTGCATATATTTGATTTTTATGTTCGAAATGAATTGAAAATGCACGTGTACTTTTTAGTCCCTTAATTTTATTTAAAAAAAATAAAATGTTTGCATTATTCTTTTGTGTTGAGATATAGTTCGAATAAAACTGAAATTTTATAATATGACAAATGAATTGAAGATTCAATTTAGTTAGCGAACAACCAACTAAAACTTTTATGATCATTTAAGAATGTAGAATAAATTCATTATCGGTAAAGATAAAATACAAGGTATCAATAAAATGTCGACAATTGATGTTGCGATTGATTATTCAAGAGTAATCGCAAATTTTAGTAGCATTTCTACCATCGTAAAGAAGCAATGTATATTTTATCGATACATATTGTGAAACGATTAATTTTAATCCTATGGATTCTTTTGTACTCAACAAATCAAGGTAAGCTTTTTTATAAACTATATCCAGGACTGTTACACAGTGCATTAAATACATGACCTCGTGTCAGTTACGCTTGACTGAGCATCGAGAGAATGTATTCGGAGAACTTGTGTTTTCACATTTTATAAATGTATTATTTTATCGATTCCGTGTGATTTTTGTTTCAGCTACAGTTCTACGTTGCTATCAATGTGGTTCCACTTCTGACAACGCATGCTCTCTGGATCCCAAGCAAAGTCAATTTGAAAAGGAGTGTTCACAGTTTAGTAACGCAAAATCAACATTTTTGATTTCACAGCATATCAATTTTTCAGTTTTTCAACTAAATTAAGCGATGTCCTAAGCACAGGTAGAGATGAATTTTATTTACTTTTTAGAATAAAAAAAAGTTTTATCATACGTTAAATACGTGATAGTTTTCGTTTTGATTCTTTTTTATTGAAAAGAGATTATTTTGTTGGTCGATGGTGAAAAAATTTTAATTCGAATTAGTTTTTTAATATTATGATGAATTTATATACATATATGTTACTATTTCCTTGCAGGAAGCAAAGTAGCTGATGATACATTTGAGTGCATTAAATTTATCGGAAGTAAGAGAATTCACTTCATTTATATTAATCATCAATTACATTGAAAACTTTATTGTATATATGCATAAATCAAATTGTTTCAGTTAATGATAACGACAAGGGTGTCGTACGTTCATGTGTGTCTAAAAATGTAACATGTGAAATGTTTGTAGACGAGTTAAAAAAAAACATCGCCAGGATTGATGGCTGAATCATGTGATCGATGTAACACTGATTTATGCAATTCTAGTGGTTATCTCAATGCTAATTTTTGGTTATTAATTTTATTAATAACTATTTTTATACGATTTTAAGTGAATGTACGCATTTTAAAAATCGAACGAATGAAATAATGTCAATTATCAACTCTTGTTAGTTTTCAATCTCACTTTCTGGTAATAGTAGCTATAAGCAATCTATTTAAACTTATTAAAACATATAAATAAAAGAAAATAAAAAACTTCTAATAAGTTTTACAGGGATAAAGACGTGAGCTATTATCTTTTTATTTTGGGAGAGAATGTGTTATTCTGTCAATAGACTGTGTTGTTACAGATGACTCACAGCCTCGCCTTTATGTATAAACGCGCCTCACCAATTTTCTACGGCAGTGCACCAGTCGTCGACTACACTCCGAACAGTCACAATGTACTCCACAAAAATGCCGTTCAAGAGTTTCATCTTGTTGTTAACTTTTATTGTCTATTCGATCCGTCAAGGTATAGTATATTTTTATAATGAATTAATTTATTACTATTTCGTCTCACGGATACAGATATTTTAAAAAATTTTGTGTTCTTTTTTAACCACTTTGTATTTTTTGGTTTATTTTCAAATCATATGAACCAAATTGATATCATTTAGATGTAAAGTAAAGTAAATATGGACCATATCAGTTGCTTTATAGATTATTTAATGAGAAATTTGTCGAGAATAACTCCTCTTTGTTAGTTGGTTTGCCGTTCTAAATCACGCCTTACAGTGAACGAAAGCGAAAATTAAATTTAAAAGTCTTTCAGGTGGAATTTTTTTTGAATGAAAAATATAATATGCCTAGTTCATCAAGACACAATTTTTTAAATAATTTTTAGAAAGCTGTTCTATAAAAGGGAATTTCGAAATATTTTCAAAACTTCTGCTTTTTACTCATGAAGTAATAAATGACAATAATGACAAATATAAATACATCATGCAATGTTCACTAGTTACCACGGAATTTATACGACCAATTGAATATAAATAATCAACAGGTGAAAATGTAGAAACCTCTTCTTTCTCTGTGAATTTTCTTTAATTTTTGAAAAATTCAAATACCTTAAATTTAGTGAAAATTCCAATTTAATTCGCGTTCAACGGTTTTAGACGTAAGCAATCGGAAAATTTTCTGACGTCTTTCAGCAAGAGTAATTTAAACAATTAGGTGTAAGATGAAGTTATGTTCGCGATCATTAAGGCATGAACTCAGAGTTATAAATAGACGTTCTACAAAGAATGAAACTAACGTCAAAAGTGTGTAAAGTTTATTAAAGAATTGTTTTTTCTAGTTCAAAAATATAATATTTTTCTATTTAGAAACTGTATTTCAGATGTGAATTATTTATTTGAAGGGTAAGACAGTCAGCCAAAAACCTAATCTTTCCAAAGTAGAGTATAATATCGGGAAATTATACTTTTTTTGTAATTACTTATGTTTAAAAGTAATCTAGAGTATTATTACCAAAATCAATCGTTATTTTAACGCCAACCTTTCTCCAATATTAAGTATATATTTTTCAATATTTTTTCATTCTGCGCACAATTTTAAACATACCACTGAAGCGATTTTAAACTGCGAGTCATCGTTTTCTTCATTATTGAATTCTCCGTGCTGTCTCTGTCTTAGATTTTTCCATTTGGTATGCATTGCTTTTTTATAGACCAATTTGTGTGAAATTTTGAAGATTATTTTTTAAGATTGAAGTGAAGTACCCTCCATATTCAAATTATCTAAGAAATCGTTCGTCAAATCAGAAAAAACTAAATATGTTTTTTCTTATTTAATAACAACAACCCAAGCCCTCAGCCGATCGTATTTCTTAGATAATTATTTTTTAATTTTTCCCTAAAACTACTTGCGTAATTTATTCGAAGAGAAAAATCAAATTTTCAAGAATCGTGCACAGAACAAAACTTTATTTCCTATTTTAAATACACGGTTTAGTAGCTATCGCATTTTAGTTAACTGTAAGGCCTTAACTCACATCAGGCGCACCTTAATCTTATGTTAAATAATCTATACAAATCCGAAAAATGAATATTGGTTTCGAAGAATATTTCAATTAAACTGTGAACAAATTCACTATATCACTCATGCATAATAGTCCTTATTGTGAACTTAAAAAAAAAAACTATAAATTTCGATTTTTATATTTTTAATTTCAGTTTCTGCATTAAATTGTTATGTTTGCGAATCTGATTCGGATGGAGAGTGTTACAAGAATCCGAAACAAACGAGATATGAAATGAACTGCAACCTGGGTAGTTCTGAATTGTCAAGTCGTTTGTATTCATCATCATTTGGAAGCTCTGTCCAGTCTGTTCTCTCAGATTTCACGCGTAAGTGATTTGTTATTTTCTTATAATAATGCCAAATTCTTAAAAATATTTTTCTATTTCATAATCATAAAATACCTCTCTCAGAAACATATTTTATTGATCCGTCTAATTTGTTTACTTATCGAAATTATTTTCAAATATATTTCTAATTTTTGCTTATCAATTTTTAAGTCTTGGCGTGTAAAGGAGATAAGAGGTAGCTTTGACCAATCTAAAGTATCTTATAAATAACAAGCAAAAGCATTTTTTCCTCCGTTAGTAAAATTTATTAACGCTTTAGATTGCATTTAGTAGATACAATCAAATTCAGCTCGAGCGATTGTTTCTGAAATACAGAAAATACAATTTCAAAAAGTCTTTTCTGGCATAAATGAATTTTTCGTAACTGTCGTAATAACATCTCAAATTTTTCAGGCTCACATCAGTTAGGCGGCATCCTCGACAATCACTGTGTAACCATTACAAAAGGTAAGAAAGAATTAAAGATATCGAAATAAAATCTTCTTTCACAAATATTAATGGTATTGTATTTTCTAACATTTCAGAAGTAGCCAACAAAGAATCTGTAGCTAGACTTTGCTCTCCGAAACTAATGCGTTGCACTGACTGGAAGTCAGCCTTGGAAGGGACCGCTGGCCTAAGAATTAAATCTTGTAATGAGTGTGAATCTGACTTTTGTAACTCTTCCTCTCACCTAAGCGTTGGATTTTTAAGTTTGATTGGATCTTTGCTAACTATTTTATGGATGAGAAATTGATCAACTTGTCATATTATTTTGTATTACATTATTTACGTGTCTTTCAAGATTCAGTTAGTGTTATTAATATTTTTGTAAAAATAATTCTAACTTTCTTATGATCAAGATTATATAAATTTAATTAAAAATTATGATTCATTAAGGCATTTGCAATATTTGTAGCTTTTACGTAGAAATTAGTCTAAATTTGAGTCGTAATCCTCAAAAACTGTTTAGAAAAGCAATGGTATCAGATATTATGTTTTTAGAACTTTTAAGATAATCCATTTCAAACAAATCTGCATACAATGCATAGGAATTGAATGATACATTGATATGCAATTGATGGACACGTGAAAATTAAGAAAGAAATGCTATAATTGTAAAAAAAATTTGTAATTTTTGATACTTTAAATAAAAATATTAAATTTTGCACATCTATGTCGCTCAAAGACTTTCATTTAATTGTAATTCTCGTTTCATATAAAATTCTAATATCTTCTGTGTAGTATACTTATGTGAAATTCAATGTGCATTTTCTTGAATTCCTGTACATAAGATTTACACCTAGAAAAATGATTCATTTTTTCCAATTTTCAAATTAAAATCCAAACGAGGCCTTTTTCAGTAAACGTAAGGAAATTATAATCGTATAATTAGGGTCGTACTTGAAACTTGCAATAAATTTTAAGCTATTACTATTAAATATTTGTTCATGAAAATTCACGGCTGACATATATGGAAAATAGTAATTAAGTACTGTAATTGGGATCTTGTTACAAAAGTATAAAAGCCTATTATGAATTTCTTTTTATCTAATGAAAAATCATTCAACTTGTATTTAGCATCTACGTTTCGTTATCTACAGCGATATTGAAGTATACTTTGATATCATTGGATCAAGATTATCGATTATATAAATACTCAGTTGAAATCAACACTTTCTCTCGACGGAACGTACTTTGAAGAGAATAAAATCATGTTTCAGAGACGAGTTTGTTTAGTGAAGTTGATCATATATTTGGTACTTATTATATGCTGCACAGGAAAAGGTAATGTATTTTTTAGTATGTATATATTGTGAAATTTGCGAGGTTTATTGTCTGTGATATGAATATGCCTCTACGACTATCGGACATCAAATGGCGTTTCCAACATATCAAATACTGCATTCTAACACGCATTATTAGCATTTTTTTATTTCATACATCACATCGTGACTTCAGTACAGTAACTGTGAATACTAAAAATTTATATACAGCTATAATTATAGAATTCTTTCCATTCTAAAAGATAGTCTCATTTTCTGTATCAGCTCCAAAAACAGTGTCATATATTTTGCGAGCGTGAAGGATATTTAATGTGAGTTGGCACAATGTGATAAATGTCTTTAATTTTTTTAGCGTTGTCATTAACATGTTACGATTGCGTTGGTTATGCTGGTGGAGCCTGCGACACGAATCCTGAATCAGTTAATAAAATACATTGTTATTCACATCAGAAAAATCCTATTTCTGATGCAATTCAACCTAATTTGGATTCTTTTACTGACATGTTAATTTCGGAACGTTCTTCAATTCAAAGTAAGCTTTTTTTATCCTCAATATTTTTTTCTTATCAAGCAATTGGATAAAGCTGCAGTATACATATGTAAACGCGACAATGACATTGTGATAAAATTTTTCAGAAAACAATTTGGATCGTAGTGATTTTGTCTGCGTAACAATAGTATCAAGTAAGTAAAGAACATCAAATTTATATGGTATAATAGATAAAGAATCAATTATTATACATTTTTCAGAAATACCTGGTCACAGCGAAAGTATGATAGCTAGAATGCATGTCCCAGTGGAACAGACATGTGCGTACACAAGAAAAGCATTGAAGAGCAAAGGCTATATTGTAGAATTATGCGATGCATGCAATATTAATTTCTGTAATTCAAATTCTTTAAATTTTTTCAAATAATGTTCACATGTAGTGTCTAGAAAATTTTATTCATGTACACAACTTCTTTAAAGCAAAAGTGTCTCGATTATAAAATTATTGTTTTTTCTAAAAATAAAATATTCGTTTTTATATAATCCGTATTTTATTTAGATATTATATAAAGCTTTTTATAAACATACGTAAATTGTTGCTATCAAATATGAATCAAAGATAATACACAGAAGCGATAATCACTAACCCGACTTGCAGCTGTATTCAACACTAATCAATCAACGTATTATAAATATATCGTAATCCCTCAAAAATTGTTTTGATTGATATTTACAATTATATTGTTGACTGACAATTTAAAAAAGTGAAGATTTTTGGGTCAGTTACCACTTCAATACGTAGTTTTGCTCCAAGTACAAAGCTTATTACATATTTAGAACAGCAAAGTTATCATAAAAACTTTTCTTACCAGTAACTATTACAAAGTAGATAAGACTTTACTCGTGGAAAACCATTTATCGCAAAAAACGTAACGGTCACGCTAATTAACAGAAACTTTATATGGAAAAAAATAGCCATACGTTATACTATACGCATTCACCGCGCCTTTGGAAACAGAAGCTGGCTTCGCAAACTAGAATGCCTTGGAATTAGGATAGACAACAGACAAGTTGCAAAAGTTTGCAAGCGTAGTATTTGAACTTTTATTATAATTCTAACAGAATTTGTAACATGCTAGATAAAGTAAGTTTTTGTATTATATATTAGTTCAACTGATATACACTAAATTGTAAAATAAATTTCATTGATATCAATTTCGTATGCAATGTACCTACGACTCGTAACTCGTAATTCTACTTTCTCACATGCCACGGTCTACTCTATTTTATATTCGCACCCTTGAGTACATTTAAAGTAAAACCACTTTCGAATTCTCACGACTGAATATTCTTTTTATACAACTTATGTTTTATAAAAATACGAGTTTTCAAAAAATTTCATTCCAATAAAGACCCAAATACGGTTAGAAATTGAAATTTCCAGTGCACACAATCATTCTCTTAACGTGACGAGTATACGATCAATCTCTTCCACTTATAATTCGCATGCGATAGATTGGAACACAAACAAAGAAACTCAGCGCGTTACATTAATCATTGAGAGAAATCGATCGACTCCTCTTCGTTAATGTACAGTTACACCCTCATTTTCTCTCTCGTAGTGCGCGACAAGCGGATGAAAATCGCTCTTAATTACCAGATTTTCGCGACCTGCATCTCATCGTATAGTACATAAGGTCGAAGATATCCCACAAACCTCGATTGCGGTCGGGACTCTCGCGGTTATTTCGTTGTAGTGAGAGTTCGCAGTCAAAGGTGACGGGCTGATAGTTATCCTACACTTGCACATTGACAGGTGTCTTGTAGCAACTCTTCGTGACTTGTATTCATGCTGCCTTGCCAATTCGCGATGCTTGTATGGTGTATGCAAATACCGAGTTCTCGCGGGTTGTTAAAAGGATTTTTTTTCTTGTTTGAGGTTGCTTCCTCGACTGTTTGCTTTCAAAGCATCCCGTGTTACGTGTGTGTCGTTAAAGACATCGTTTGGTTAAGTTTGTAATGTCTACTTGCAAGTTATGCCGAACTGTAAATCTTGTTATTGTCTTGTTCAATTTAGTACTGATGTATTTATGAAACTTAAATCTGTTTAGATTTTCATAAAAGTAATACCTCAAATCAAATTTATAATTATTTTTCGAGATAAAACTTCTAGTGAATCATTTTACGAAAATGCAGCAGTTTGTAATACTTACTTTTTGTTTATCCTTGCCGTAAAGTGTACCATATGAAATAATTATACTTTTGTTATTAATGTTTTCTTAAACTTCCATTGATAACAGTCTCATAAAACTAATGTCTGCAAAAAGAGTTTATCAAAGCATCAGTAAAGAACTCAACCTTCTAAAATTAAAACCTTTGTCTTAATCAATCCAATCAAACTCAATTAACCAGTCGCATGTTAACTTTTCATTGTCAATCAGCCATAATATCACACTTGACAAACTCAACGCGCGTCTTAGCCTAAATTCCACTTTTAACAATCATACGATCACCAACATCGGATAGAAAGTCAAAGTCGCGCGAATCATCAAGGTACACAAACCGCAATACCGACGATATTTATAATTGCCGGTTCGCCACATAAGTCATTAACAAGAGAGGTCGTATATAAAATAGGAAACGTATACATACACACACGTACACTCCGCCCGCGAGGTTCACCGACCCAGTTTGACTCGAACGCGTACTCGGGAGTTTGCATTCCAAGAACTGGTCTTCCTCTCACTGCATCTCACGTGCATACGAGTCTATGCCGTCGATGCACACATGCTACGTACTTTTAAACGTTTGTTTGCTCGTTGAGACGATTTTGACTGGCTAATTTCTTACTGAAGATTTATTTTTGAAAAGATTTAGAAGACGCTGATTTCGAGGGTACATTTGCTTTGCAAATGAGACATTCATGCCTCGTTTCGTTGAATCATTTGAACGGTGTTTAGAAAATAATTACTCGTCGTTGAATGACAAAGTCATCAATCCCACACCTCGCAAATACGATGTGAAAGTTGAGATTTATCATCTTAATTTTAAAAAAAATGCAACAACGAGAAACGTCCGCTTGAACTATCGGCACCCGACGTTTATCAAAGTCTCTTAGCAAGCCTTTGGGCTCATCGTAAATAAGATTGAAGTAGATCGTCTTCGAGCCAAGGTAAAGCCAATGAATTAATCTCTCGCTGAAGATATACGTACACACGACCATAGAATCGAGGAAATGCATCTTTGCAGCAAAGGCGACGAAGTGTACATGTGTGTGTGTGTGTGTGTGTGTGTGTGATTGTGTGTGTGTGTGTGTAAGTACGCGCGCTATAGCATCGGGCGAGCGCAACTCACGAAGAAGGTCCCCATACCCCCACCGACCTACATATGTACGGGTCTCCTATAAATGGCCTAGACAATTTCTAAACCGGCGTCAGTAAGCTTGCGGTTCTCACACGGCCAAGTTCACAATGAGTTTTTCGTGAAATAAAATTTAAAGAAAAAAAAAACAACAACATGACCGTTCAGTGTCATAAAAATTATCGTTCGAGCATTATGTAGTTCTGATAGATGGTTCCTCGTTTTGCGTACAAATAGAAAGTGATGATGATTAATTGTAACGAACGAAAGATGCGTTTAAGGGGCTCGAGTGGTATGAAAAGAGTGTACGCGATTGGTATCGTTTTTGTTTTATTCAACTGTGTTGGCACGTCATTCTGTCAAATTGCTGACAATGATACTGTTACGACGGACGTGTTCTTAGAACAGTGCAAAAGGGAATGTGCCATTCAGAAAAATTGGATGACGTGCGGCAGGTATAGGGCGATCAAGTGGATTAATAATGCTGTGCAGGAGAAGGTGAGTGCGATTTTTTATAGTTTTAGTTTGATTTTGGATTTTGAGTTTTATTTCGATTTTTTGATAGATAAGTATTTTGGTTTATTGGAAAAATTTTCTTCGACCAACTAACTGTACAATAAATATCGAAACGATAGTGAGTTTTTTTTAATATTACTGAAAATGTTATCTATCAAATTCGATTTCATTTAATACCATATAATTAATCAAAATAATGTATGGTTGCATTTATACAAAAAATCAACATGTTTCAGCACAACATATCAAATTTCTTAGGAAACAAGTAAACTAGCTCGTAGAAGTTGTCTCGAAAACATTATTAATTAATATAATTTTCCAAAGTATAACAAACATCGAATTATTATAAACTGCTTCATCATACGTAATATTGCACAAAAAAATATTCAACGCCAGTAATTACTAAAACAAACTTCCCTCATTGAAGTAATTTCAATAACGAACAGTAAAAATGTCACTTTTTAAACGTTCCTTTTCAAAATTAGAAGCAACACAGATACACACACAGTCTAAGTAGTCAGTCAATGTCATCACCCAGCAATTTGCCGAAGCAGTGACCCTACTATTCGGTCACGCTAAGAAATTACAACGTCCAAGCTGTCAGTGTTGACTAGGGTGATAGTTGGATTCCACAGCCAGTGACCTTAATGCAAATCTAATCACTACCTATTGAATCACTTGTAGTATAGACAGATACATGTACAATCATTAATATACGTCTTGTCAACAAAAACAAAGTTTAATGATTATCGATGATTTACGTGCGAAAAGCTCCACGCAAACGCGTCACAGAGAAGTATCACGCGCGATGCGATTAGGTCAATTATGCTAACAGTAAAACCTTATTTACAATGAAAATACTTGAAAACACTCCTTACTCAATGTCAACGCGAATGGAAAAATAAAAATTCCGGCAAGAGACTCGCGCATAACTGAGATAACGTTGTAGTCGTGGAAAAAAAAAAGAAATCTTACGACTCATTACAATAACAATGGCAATACAAAAAACACCAACGTTACAGGAGTACGTGTATGGACCGTTCAAGATCATCAAGATACCGGCAATTGAGAGCGAACGGTTCCTGCCGGAGCTACCTCGCACGAAAAAAAGCATCATAGGCGATACACTGCGCTTCGTTCGCGAAGCTGCCGAGGAATTGATCACCCGGCGAGCGTTCGCGTATACGGTCGAACAGCCGACAGGCGCTAGGAGCCTTAGTAATGGCATTATGGTGTTGGACGACGATGAGCTTGGACAAGTTCGAAAAGCTAGAACTTTCGAAGGTCGGTGTACTGATTGAATTGTTTATAAATTTGCTTCGTCTAATATTCATAGTGTTTATTTTCTGTAAAAAAAAATTGACGTTGAACCTATTTTGAAAATGGCAAACTTTGGTTACGGTAAATCTACTCTATTTGGAATATTTTTCATTTGGAATATTTTTCAAAATCAAAATTAACTAAACTAAAGATGCATTCAAAACTTATTGAAAACATTTTATTAACTAATTATACTATTGAAAAGAAACATAGTTGGCAATTGATAATTAGAGTAGTACTTAGCCGGTGAAGCTTAGTGTAAAGTTGATTGGATGGGGTGACAGAGTGCACCGGTGCTCATGGCGTGACAGTAGCATTGTTTTTGTTCAACCAGTATAGAAAGTTGACAAGCTTGAAATAACGGTATTAATCAAATATGTGCCCCATATCTTACATCATTTTTTGTTCTCGTAACACCCTGCAGTTTTAGTTTTGATGGTTCTGCTGCAGTGGGTAAAAAAAAAATTGAGGTAATTTGCAACGTTTTGAAGATAGAAAAAAATCTTTTTTTACGAATACAAACTTTAATAAGTACTGCTATATGAAAAAATTTATAGTTTTGTAAAATGTGGAGTGGATGAAATATTTTTATCACAATTAAATATTTTATGGTTAAGAAATTTATTTAAATTTACAAAAAAACTTATGATGCAATTTTTTTTCAGTGAATCAGGGAACTTTTCGTATATTCAAGAAAAAAAAGAACCTAATTCTGCCAATTCTTGTATTGATAAACTTATTCAAGCTCAAGTTGTTGCTTATACCGATATTCCTTGGCGTTCATTTCATTAAGAAACTTCTAGTACTTGGATCACTTTTACTCCCATCGATATTGTCACATTTGAAGATTTGTAAAATAGCTCAACAACCTTATTATCATCATCATTATCCATGGGGATCTTCAGATTCTTCTTCTGACTACCCAGGTGAGAAAAAGAAGATTATATCATTCGAATACATTTACGTGAATAGAAAAAATATTTATCTCTTACTTGTTTTTTCCCCAGCAAATTATGGTCACGAAGATGCCTGGTATAACAGAAATGACGTGGCTGGAGGTGGTGGATACGGCAATTATTATGGCAGTCATAGCATGTATAATCCGTTTGCCTATTATTTCCAGAATTATTACAATAAGCAGCAGCAGCAACAACAGCCACAACAACGGTGATAAATGTGATGCCCGTGAAGAAAAAAAAGCGTGAATCTGAAAAGTGCGAGAGTAATTTATAATAGTGTGAATGCTATACTGTGGGTTAAGTTTGAATTATTTATTATATTAATATAGTTTTGATTTGAATTTTCACTGTAAATAAAGAAATCAATATTTTTTAATAACAAAGAGAAAACGTTTGTGAATCTTAACATGTTCGTTTGGAAACATTGAAGTAGTGTATACTGTACAAACATGAATTATCACTAGATATTCACCCTAAGAATTACTTTTTGATATTAAGACTCATTATTAAATAAGTTCAAATACTCTGAATATAATAAAGAATTTTTGTAAAAGGCTTTTATAGTAGGATATCGTAAGAACTATATTTTGTAATTAAAATTACTAGAATATTATGAATTTATTGAATAGATTTCAAGTAGACTAAACGAACTGACGAAATAAATATTTATGAGTTACTCCACAGAATTATGACTTCTTCAAGATTTAGATTTTTATTGTTTAGCTTTAAGCATTGTTAATTATTGATAACTCTTGAGGCACTAGATCTAATTTAAATTACCGATTTGTTCAATCAAATTTCGAATAATAAATATTTTGTAACGATTAAATGGATGTAATTTTTGTAATGTTGACATTAAGCGAACGATTGATTAATGAGCGCAATCTCAGTCATTTTCTCAAAAATCTTTATGGCATTGGAAAAAAATATTCATGCAATTGTTATGAATTTTTTAAGATTCCAAATTTGTACGTTGTTAGAAATTAGGATTATAGCAGATTAGAGCTAGTAAATTTCAGTACCCAAAAATAAAATGAAAGTTTTGTAGAATTACTCTTATTGGTAAATTGAGCATAGATTCTTTGCAATCTGCTACCCCAAAAGTATAGTAAGTCCATCAATTCCAGATGAAGGCCAAATAGACAAAAAAAAACAAAAGAATGTCGTATAAAGAGTCAAGCTAACATGCTACTCGCGTAATACATATACATATATTTTTTCTGACAGTCGAAAAAAACTTCAACCTTTCTCGTGAAGAATTCGAATAGTGCCTTGATTTTTTTTAAAGACTCTACTTGAAGAAGATTGATGCTGACATCTGTTCAAATTAGCAACATGCGTGTTTAGAATAATACATATTCCGTTACACATTTTTAGTATTTCACTAAAGTGAAACAAGCTTAGCAATGTATCAGCCTTCTTTCTCATCTTATTCTTTGTCTATATTTACTCATTATATTCACTGATATTTGTTTTTAGTAGTGTAATAAATTCAATTCTGAACGTTTCATACAATTTCAAATTTCGGTGTGAACAAATTCGAACATCCGAAATTCTATACTTACTGACTTTTTGAATTCGACTATTTTTATAATAATATAGTTTATATTGTGATATATAGTAAAATATAGGGAGTAGACTATTATTAAATAATTCAGATTCTACTCAAGGTACGAATCAAGCACGAGTAAATTTATCGCACGCCAAAAATGGCAGAATCAAATTGGATATAGCGTACGAGTATCAGTCTTAGTACTATTACAATGTTATACAATACTTCATCAGTTTATGATCAAATATGAAAATCTACAAGCCTTGAATTGTCGTGAACAATCATTTTACACCTTGGAGCATCATTAAACGTCTGATTCGACTTTCCATCGCAATTTAATACTAACTAGAATGGGCCCAGCAAATTTTATTGGCATGCTATTTTGCGTTCGAAAATTATGAACCGATAAGTCGCAAAGGTCAAAATTTTGTAGTGTGGTCCTTTTCGACAACCACTGACATTGCTGTCCTCTCGAGCTTCGTCCAACTCTGATTCCACTTTCTAAAGTATTCTAATGATATACACAAGATGCACAGCAAGTTTTGTCGGGATGCTATTTTGCGTTCGAAAATTATGAACCGATAAAGTGGCAAAGGTCAAAATGTTCACACGTGGTGTTTTCCAACAACAGTTGAGAAATTATTGTTCACAACAATTCAAAGCTTGCGAATTTTCGTATTCGATCACACACTGATGAAGTATTGTATAAAATTGTAATAGTACTTAGGCTGATACTTATACGTCGTATCCAATTTGATTCTGCAATTTTTGGTGTGCGATAAATTTGCTCGTGCTCGCTTTGTCCCTTGAGTAGACTCTCAATTGTATAAGAAATAGTGTATACCAAATATATTGAATAAAAAAAGTATAGATTTAAAAAAAAAATACATATTATATCTTATACTAAACAATTCCTCTCAGAAACGTGGACTAAGTTGATGTAAATTAATTTTCTAACGTCATAATTGCTCGTCTTCTCCAAAAAAATAAACATCCAGCAATCATGAGGCTGCCATACTTTCTCATAATCTGAGATATTCAGCAGTAGAAACGTAAGTTGCAATCTTCATAAAGCATCAAAGTAAAATTACTCGAGTGTGAAATTGCTCAAAATAAAGACAATCGTCGCCAGGATTGCGCGCGAATGTATACACACTCGAAATATTTATTGCCAGCGTATACACGCGAAAGTATTTCGTCGTGCGGTCAAGGTCACGGGCATACGTGCGTGTGCGTCCATTGGCCCCTTCACGTACGTTGACCCACTAACAGATTTGGTTGCTTGCCAACCGGATGACGATCGACTTTTCAGCCTCGATGAGTCCATTTTCCCGAAAATTATTGGTTGACTCATTACCGCTTGACAAGTGGTTATAATCTGTAAAAGTTGAGTGTCGGGTTTCAGGATGAACACGTAGATGTTATGCGAAATATGTTTGCTTGTATATTTTTTTGGGCACTGCTTTATTTGACACTCTTCAATTACGTGGCCTAGATCTGAAAGGTGAGATATTGACGGTTTATTATAAAACGGAGTATTTTGGTGTGATCTTAACACTTGAGTTATTAAGGTTCTTAAAAATTACGACAATTTTAATATGAAAGTAATTTAGATATATCGAACTAGGTATATTACAATGTAAATGTTATGGTATTATCGTGCCTTGCTTCATGGTCAATTAAGTTACAACTTTATTTGCAAGAATACAGTGTATGATAGTTCGATGAATCGTAATGTAATCATTTCGTGAATGAGTTATCTGGAATCGTATATACTTCAGTTATTTTTCATCGGCACAATAATCTTCTTTGATTACAAGTTCAGTTTCTGACATGTAGGAAACCATAAGGAAAATCCTGTCCTTCTTTGCAGTTATACCTGCGAACAAATAATCATATTAAAAATTAACTTCATTCTAATCCTTTTCAGTACTCTGAAAATCAGATAGAACCGTGATAACAAAATACTTTAATTAGAAATCGTTTGAAACACTCAACCGAAAACAACAATTTTTTCAACTAATAAAGCCATCTCACCTTACTCGGAACCGTTCCACATACCTCTCCCAAATTTCGAAGAAATCATTTCGATTTATAAACGCCATGAAAAAAAAACAACACCTCACATGAATCAACAGGAAAAGGAGTTCACACACGAGTACAGATTTCGAAAAATAAGGCTGCACACAAAGCACCGCCCGTTATAGTTTTTTAACGATGAAACAAAAAAAAAGAAGAATAAAAAAATGTCGCACACAAACCCACATCGAACCACGCCCTATTCCGCGCATATTGTTTCGCGCTGACGAGCTAATGACAATAATTCCATCATCAATATCGGCGATACGGCGCTGTGCATCGAGTCAACCGTTACGCGCTTGCTTATGTGTGTATATGTGTGTATGTGTCGCATTTAACCTAACGGATGGATTTTTGCCGTTTTGTGCGCAAGCGCAAATGTCGAATGCATGTGTGTGTGTCTGTATGTGCGTGTGTTTGTGTTTGGTCACCGCGCTCCAACTTTGACGGACGTGCGCTACTACTTCGCGAGCTAGTTCAGTGACTTGCATTTCGGCAGATACACGACTACTTCTATTTTTTTTTCTTTTGTATTGAGGCTATTAGTATCGATATTTTCGGAATATTTGAAGTTCACGTTCGATAATGTAAGCATAATTATGCTATTTTATATCAGTTTGATAATGTACTGTTTGAACGAAAATAATTCACAAGCACAATATTTGGCGCAATCATCTTCTTCATATTGCATATTAAAAAGCTCGTGAATAGCAGTATTTAGAGTTCGCATGTCACTATCTAAGAATCTAGCAAACTAATGAGAACTCACGTACGCTACTCAACATATCCTAATTATCATAACGAGATAAATTAATATATACCATAACGATAAAGATTTGAATACACTACAAATTTTATCAACGGCACTTCAAAGTATTTTCCCAATTTCACGTCTTGCGCACTGGAAAAAATATTGTCGATTAAAAAAAATTTTTTTCAAGATTTCAATCACCCTAGTTTTCACGCATCCGTGTACATACAGTGCTTATCAGTTCGCAAGAACAATATGACTATCCTTTCGTCGCGCGATGTATTTTTGCAATGACGGCGAATCGTCAGGAAAGCGTGCGCTCCTTATCCAAGAGAGATAGCCATTCGCTTCATTATTACAATGGGCCCCCGATCCTCAGCGCGTATCTCGTTTTCACGCTCGCTGGACCCTGAATCATGGCGAGGAGTTGAGAGAGAGAGAGAGAGTTTCTCTCCGTGATAAAGTACCTACACTGGAAATTCCGCCGCCACGGGCGCTTACACGATGACTTTGCTGGAATTACCTTTTTTTTTTAAGTTGGTTCCAACAAAAAAAAAACGTTTATTTTTTTATGAGTTTGTTTTGAGATTGTTTGTTGAAGGCACCGCAAATTTTGTGGATATAATGTTGGTACGGTTGGAATGTGGGTTAATAAACTTATAAGTGAATTTGCAAAAACTGAGGAAACAATAGTGATTGTAAGATGTGTTTTCTGGTAACAATGTGTTTTACTGTGTCAATTTTTCCTGAAAGATCAGCAGTGAATGTTTGGAGTAAATAATTTATAACAGGATTTGAATTCTAGTCGATATAAGTGTTGACTTGATCGATTATTAAGATAACTCGAGTCAAAAATTGTATAGTAAAGTGAAAGAACGGTTCTTCTGTGACGAAGCAGTCGATACTTATGTTCTTAGAAAACAGTAAGCGGAAGTTTGTCCAAGAATACGTGAGATTCATGAGTACAAAAAAATTAACCCAAAAAAAAAGAAGTATCGACATCAAACAATCACTTTTACAAAAAAAAAACACCGAACAAATTTTATTTCACTCTTATAGCATCCGATTTACATTCTCGTTTGAAAACATGACAGTAGACACGAGAGTTTCCCTAATGGCAAATTCATAGCGTCTTGGTCTGGTTTATGGAAAGATTATCCTCTTTTGTATACCATACACAGAAGAAAGCACGCGTTAAATTAAGCCGCACGCGGCATGGTCTTGTCGGCTGCGGCAACAAGTGACGTGGAAATAGAAACTATATACACTTGCCGACATTGCACAAAGTGAATGAACGCACAAATGCTCGAACAGATTAATGAACTATTCGCGAACGAATAGAGATTTAAATGCTTCGTTGCCTATTCAAATGTTTCGTAAGACAAACTTGTCGTCATTCGATGACTTAATTATAGATGTATAAAATGATGAATTCGTGAATTATCGTGGTCGAGAAATAGTGGGATAGAATGTTAATTATGAGTAACGAGAGGCGAGACTTTCTCAGTCGGAGTAACTCCTTTCACCGTCACAATTTACACGCTTAAAAAAAAAACAAAGTGATCGGTTCACCAGCGAGCGAAGATCAATGGATATCGGCGGTGAAAGAAAGAGCAAAATTACCGATATCCGATCGCGGAACGTAAACAGCGATCTCAGGGGTTATTGAGATGAAATAAAAAAATTTTCCATTGAATGTACAACTTGATGTGGGTAAACGTGCGCGTCTCTAATTGATCGTGAATATTGTGCAATGGGGCTTTGAAATGTATGTAGTAAAGTTTTTTTTACCTGTAAAAGCACATGTTCAGTATATTACGCGAGGATAGAAATGAATCATTTTTATTAATTGAGATATACAATCGACGTACGGTAAAATTTTTAACGTCACTCATAAAGCAAGAAGTTATGGATTCCATTAGCGCAGGTAGGTTGTAAAATATAACGTGGTTTTCCGCGTTAAAATCGTCTCGTAAGATTTTCTCGTCGAAAGAAAATTAAATAATTCCGGACTTTATGCAGTTTTGCATAAAAGTAGTTCATTTCATGAGGAAACAATTAATTCGTGTTATCGAGTCGGTGATGTTAGGTGAATTGTTTAAAAGGTACTCGAGAGAAAAGTGCGTGAGTTTTTTTTACGACCAATTTGAAACTGCTCGTAACGCGAAGAATACAAAAAAAGTTCAGTTTAAGATTTGAATCTCAGATCTGTATCGGCCAAAAAAGCTTGAATATTTAAAAGCGAGCATTTACCTTTATCGTTTGATCAAAACTGCCTACCGGAATATTTTTTTTTGAGTTTATGATACATTCCATATATTGTAAATGTTATTGAATTTTCAAGACATTTACAATAATATTAATTTCATTTTTTCAACACTCAATTCATTACACACACTCAACGAAATCACAACGTAATTAACCGTCTGACCAAACGTCAACCTAATCTACTGAAAATGACAATCTCACTTTTCTCACGATAACCATTCACCATCACGATCATCATTCCGACCAAAAAAAAACCCATACACCTCCAATAAATTTTCGGCTCGAGAGGATATAATAAACGTATTGGCCTTGGCCGTGGCAACGCGTAGCAGCAGCAGCAGCAGCAGCGGCGCAAAGACGTAAGACGCGGGACGGATGGCCGGGTAACCCAGATCGTGAAGCCTCGCTCGAGTCAAGGCAGTCAGTGACTCGCCAGTACCGCGTCGTCCACCGTCTTGAGGCGATATTCCTTTCGTTCGCGGATGCGCCGGCGTGCCTCTCCTCTTAATTTTTGTGTGGTTCTTCTTTTAATTAATTGTGGCGAAACATAATGTTGGATAGCTGAGTTATTTTTGTTTCGGGAAATGTCCAGGTGAGTACTCGTTGTTTTGAAAAACGTTTTCCTTACCGGCACCGGATGTATTGCATGCCGCGTGTTCTTGCTCTTTATTTTTTTTTTTTGTTATTTCGCGTGCGTTTGCGACCTAGAACATCGTGTGTGCGTTTCATTCATATGAGCTTCGACTTATACTAGCATCGCGCGCGCGCCCGGATAATTTATACGTTTGTTCCACATACGCGCTTTTATATTTAATGACGATTAATTCTGTGCCAAGCTCGCGCGATATGCCTTCGAGGAAATCACATTGCACACTTGCTTATCCCCGCTGCTGTTCTGCCACGTTAACTCTGTGATTGACTGAGGATCTGAATTATTTGATTGATTCTTTTTCTTTTGTGATCGATGTGTGTTTGCTTTGTGAATTGTAATGTAGTGCATTGTTTTTTTAATGTTAAAGCACTTGGGTTAAATATAAAATTATTAAGTTACATTATAATCGTACTGTGGTAATGTAATTGAAACTATTCGTGTAATTAAGTAAAATTATATTTGTTCAATATACATTTAAAACATGGAGGGTGCTGTACTTCAATTATTATAATTCATATTTTTATTAATAATATTCTTGTAAATAATTAATTGCGAGTGAAAATTTATAATAATTAGTGTAAATATGAAAACATTTTAATTCTGTTCCTGGGGAAAATCATCCAGTTTACCATTCTAATTATTTTCTAAATTAACATTGGATTGAATTTCACTGTAGCATAATTAATCCAAATATCCTTTCTATTATTACACATTATCAATTATCATCACTCGAAAGGTGTCAATGATACTCGGAATTTCGGTAAAATCCAATAGGAAAAGTGAAAGAACATTCTTACCCGGCATAGGTGGAAAAAAGCTCACGTAGCCGGAAATATTAGATTGCACCTGAGCACGCGGACAACACGTTGTCATTGACACGGATAATCGCAATTAGAATACATTAAAAGCCAACGCGAGAGAAAGAAAGAAGCGAGTGAGAGTTCGACGGGCAATGGCCCACAAATGGGTTTGAGGAAGCCGCCGTCGCCGCCGCCGCCGCCCAAAGCAGGTTCTCGTTTTTCAAGTTTCCCGAATTCTTCGGGCCATGGCCTACATAATTCTTTGCTTGCGCACACGCTATAATACATTTCCTGCGTGTGTGTGTCATCTCTCTCAGAGAAACTTTCGAATCATTTGAATAAAGGGGCATTATTGATTCTGCGATTGTTGTGTATTTTTTTTATATGCAAATTCTAGCAGTTTATTTCCAAAATTGGAAGATCGAGAGATGAATTCGAATGTGCGTTAACGATTTACGGCAAGAAAAGGAGGGGAAAAAACAACAATGTAGACTAACGTGCCGGTTAAACAGAATGGAACTCGAGAGCGCGAAACTAATTAGTGTAATTGCAAGATTCTCAGGGCATTATCGTTCGTATGGGATTAAAATCATTTGCGTTGACGCTGTTTTTCTTTGCAAATTGTAATTAATTGCTCGACTCGTTGCCTCATTTGCATAATATGCACTATGGTCCAACATCGCGTAATACAATGTATATTTTTTTGTTCAAACACGCGGAATATAACTGTATTTTATTGAAATTCATCTTTCCACGAAACGTTTCTGTGTTTATCGGTGCAACTAATTCCTGAAATAGAAATATTAAGCTACGCCTTCGAGTTCTGTTTTTCACCTGGAAATATAGAAATTTTCTTAGCTCGCTTTTTTTTTTGTCAATGCTTTATTCGCAGTCAATTTATTTAGAACAGTGAGGTTTTTGCTGCTGCACTCAGCACCGAAAAAATTAATTTCTGTTCTTCAATTGACTTACAAAATATACGTCCTGGAACGCGCGCACTAACTAAGTGAGGAAAAGCTGGAAATTCTCGAGAAAAAAAGAAGAAAAAAAACAAAGTCAGCGTAGTTTGATACACTTTCTAACACGCAAGGTTTGTTAAAATAACTCGACGCGGAAAATCTGATTTACACACCAGTTTGCCTTACTGTTTAAGTAGGGTCACGATCTTTATATTTGGTGAAAGTTGTTTCCATTTGATTGCTTTATCAAGTCCAATCGATTGGTATCGATGGAGTGTTACAAATTGCTCCATGCCTGATCAGTAGAGTGTAATTATGGACCTCATGTTGATATTATGAATTGTGATATGGTTTTCGTAAACTTTTGAAGTAGAACTGGTTATAATATACCGTGAACTTACTTTCAGTGTACGAATCTCCACTTCAAAAAAATAATTAAAATTGACAAGTAATTTTCCATTCCGTCTCGTGTAGTCATTAAAATAACAATTATTCCAACTTCATGAAATTAATTAATCGCGAAAAAACTCGTGTCAATTCGTCGACAAAACACAGTCTAGCGGTAAAGACAATTTGAGGCATTAGATAACTAAGAGAAATGTTCAAAGGCATTATTTGTCACCACACTGCAAAAAGAAAAAAAAAGAAATGCTGAATTGAAATGAGCAATGAACTGTTGCAGCATCACGAGGCGGAAGCAGCGGAATCTCGAGCTCGACACGATGAGTTGCTACTCCTGAGGCATATCGCCCCACAGACAAAAGTCAACACGGAACCAACTTGTAAGAATTCTTTTTTTTTATTCTTCATTTTTGATGTGAATGAGAGCTCGATTGTATGTTAAACACCAAGTGCCAGTGGCTGCTAATTGTTCGATTGTTTTGAATGAATAATTGATATGACTCTCTTACATCTCAACAGACTTCTTTTTTTTTGGCTAATAAGACTCGAGCTGCTAAATTGACGTATCCTGTCTCGCGATTTGCATACGATTGAATATTAATGAGTCGTAATTTAGTCGGATTTTAATGAAATTGAATCGTCAAGCCTCGCGGTTTGTCTCAATTAGTTCGTCTATAACTGTTTTGCTCGATACTAACTTTAATTGAATTTAATCAACAGCATAATATACATTTTCACGAAAGTTCAATGTCATTATATCTGTACAACGTATATAAACTAACTTTTTTCTCGACGTTCGTAGTAATTTTGGTAAATTTATGAGAGACCGTTTCAAAGAAACCGAATAAATACATATCGAGCGTTCGCATCAAAAAGTCGAATCGATTCGACATTGCATGCAAATCGAATTAAAAGTCGGTAAAAGGAGAGCATGGAGATTTATATTCTTATCATTTCGCGGCGCGCGGTAATGGCCCACCCAAGTTTTCAGATGTATAATGTAGCAAGTGCTTTCACCTGCCCATTGTTCCGGAATTCAGCAACTTCTCGTGTTTCTTTTTTTCTTTCGTTTAACTGAAAGTTCCCGCAAAACCAATAAATTATTGTTTATACTCGTACCTTTCAGCTTGTGCGTTTCTTTTTTTTTTTTTTTCAAGAAAAACAAGAATATACAGTACTTTAATTTATTTCGGTTCTTGTTGTGTACGCTAGAATGTAAATATTTAAAAACCGTTATCGTTCTCTTGTAAAAAAAAATTTTGAGAAATTCCTGTAAATCTAAACTCCATTCCAAAACCTGCAGAAAGTATCAAAGGGGCGACGAGGTGATGCGTGGGGCGACAAGCACAATGCCACGCCTGACGATCATCCTCCAATGTTTGGCCTTGTGCACGTTGCTGTTGGACGCAGGCGTTGTCGATGCATCTCGCGCCAAGGCTATTGATCTCGCAAGTAGCAGTTTCGACAATGGCCTCGAAAGAAACAACGAGGAACAGCAGCAGGAACAACATCCTCACTTAGAACCTGATAAACCCAGCAAGTTTGATCTCGATGTTAGTCAGTATACCGAAACGGACGATAAAGATGCTCACGAACTTGAAAGAATTCGATTGCAAGAGGACAACAATCGGGTGAGTGTATACTTTTAATTTTATCTCTCGATTGAACGTATTAACTCTTTCGTCAGCTTTGAAAATGTAATTCGAGAAAGAATGTGTGAGGAAAAGGTGAGATTGTGTGATTTTGGGTCACGTCAATCTTGCCTTGATTGCCGAGTATGTTTTTTCGGGTCACGATGTGGTGGGTTTTTCAGATTAATAGCATGTGGATGGATAATCCAGCTAATATCATTTTCTATTAACGCGAAAGATTGAAACATAAATCTGAGTTGTGCACGATAAAATAATTTAGAAACGTGGGTTTTTTTATTAATCAATTCTGATATATCCTATGAAATATTTATTGATATGTTGATTGTAATCTATCGTAGAAACGTCATAAATGACTATGAAAGCACTTTTGATATTAATTCATTTTATTATATATATTTCGATGAAAAAATAAGATTTTTTTAATTTCCAAGTTATTCATATATCGTAATTGGTAAAATTGACGAGGGTGTCCTACTAATAAGCGATAACGAGAAAAAACTCTGACTTTCAACCTACTAAAACAAATCAAATGTATTTTCATTTCCAAGAATCTGGAAGTAACGACGATCCCGACGACCGCCGAGGAGGAAAAAAGTGGTCAACGCTCAAAGACACTTAAGTGCGACGAAGGAACAATTTCAGTGAAGTGCGTGGAGAAAAGAATCAAAAGCTACTTAAGGACAGTGTCGACTGTGAACACAATAAATGTCACGGACTCGGTGCAAATTGTCAAGAAGCCGGATAGCGATGTGAATGGTGATTTTAAAAATATAGATAGCGTAAATCGTACGTCATTAGTGGACGAGATACACAGGTATGCGCGTAGTCATGTAGTCAAGATCAATTTGTCGAAAGACTTGCTTCCGCCAACGGAATCGAGAACGTTTTTTGGTGGTAAGTTGCCGAAATATTACGTTTTTTATTTTCTTTCGTTCGCGAGCGATGTTGGATATTTCGTTTGCAATAAATATGCGGAAGCTCGATAAAAGAAATTTGCAACTCAAAAGTAACAGTTATTCCATTGCACGTGCAAGTCGATGAGACACAAAGTCTCACTCGAACCTGTATGTATCTACTGAAAATGTATGAGTTAACTGTCGACTTTACACAACAATGGTTTGATCGGTTTCTCCAAGAATTTTCTAAGTTATTCCTGACGAAAAAAAGCCGCTATTTAAAGTATTTGCCGTAAGCTTTACATGACCTTATTTTACTATTGAATTTGTGCATTTGATAACAAATATTATAAAATAAAGTCCAGAAGTGTCCAACGTTGATCGCGCTATGAAAATCATAACTCAATGCATAATCACACTCAAACTGCTTATAACACTTACCAAACTCTACTTTTTCAAGCTTCAAAGTATTTTAAATTGGCTTTGCCTTACTCGTAGATAATAGACTCTAACGAACTAAGCTTAGACAAAACAAACACGTATCTCGCTTCACTCCCACACACACTATATTAGACACGCAGGCTTTTTCTAGAAGTACAGTAATTTTAACGGACTAATGTGATGCAAATGACTCGATTTATAACAAGCTTGTGATTTCAAGAAACACGAGTACGAATTTCAAAGCGTTTCACTACTGTCACACTACACTGCTATACTTTTTCTGCCAACTCTATATACCTACGACACGTAGACTTCACACCTTTGCTTTTTTTTTGCTGTAGAACTCTGTAACATTTACACCATCGCCGAGCTTTCACCGTGAGCATTTCTGACGTGGACGATAATTTATTTCAGAGACGTCAATTGACAACGCGGATTATTTTTTTTTAAATCGATATAGCCACCTATATCACTTCGGATTTTTAATCAACGTATATAAAAATAAACAATCTTTTACAAAATGAGTTCGTTTGAATAACAAACAAGTCAGATCGTTAACCTCGACCATTGAACTTTACTCCTTCATTAGGAACGCGAATGACAGATGGGTGAAGTTATTGATTTCGGACAGGAAAAAAAAACAGGATCATTAGCGTTGAAGAAGCTGTGAAAAGTGATTTACGCGAAAAGAATTTTAATGCACGCGTCCGGTTGACCACGTTATTTGTCTAAAAATACATGCCGACATAGTTATTAACCGAACGCCATCCGAATAGCGGTTCTCGTACGAAGAAACGTTCGAGACACCTTTTTCGCCGGAGGATAGTCTTGATATACGAAAAAGTAACATTTCATGATGTTAAATTCACTATGTCACGACTTCTGAGCAGATAGTTAACGCGATCGGTGTTGATTTTAAGAAAGGGGAATTCATTTCGATACTTTTATATTTACGCGGAAAACATTTTTATAATCGAGATTTCACGAAACAAATTTACCTTGACAATGACTCTCTTTACGAACAGATATATAAAAAAATGCTAACTTTCACGATTCGAACATCAAGTTTCAATAGTAAACAAAAACCGAAAAACCAAAAATTTCGACTCAACACTACGAGATTAAATAAAATAGAAAATTCCACCGAAGTTTCAAGAGAGGCAATTTCCTCGTCCGAAGCAGTATGAGACAATCAACAAGTATCATCGAGAAACGTTATATACACACAGCTTGGCTTGAGAAAAACTAACAGCATCGCTATAATCGGCCGGTACTTTTGCTTTCAGCTTTTTCACAGGGTAAGAGCACCTTTTTAACAGGCTTCGGGATTGGTTTTCTAGCGTTCGGCCTGAAGAAGTTGCTGCTACCGATCTTCATTGCCGTGCAGATCGTCAAGAGCATACTAATAGCCTTGTTCCTGCCGAGTATCATTGGAAGTCTTGGAAAAATTGTCGGAAAAGGTCAGACGAGTAATGATGTTGAAGTATTGGTGAAGTATATATGTTATGTATTTGACATGCACTTGCGTTTCGAAAAAGTTATTCGACAGAGTTCGTGAGAAATGGAACGCAACGATTGATCGTTTAGATGTATTTCATTTCTAATGACAGATTTAAATGTACTGAGAAAGTACTTAATTAAAGAATACACGTATGCACCATATGCAATCTAGGGGACTTAAAAACTTCAATGTATCGAAATGGACTTTGATCGATTATATCAATTGGGGCATACATTAATCAAAATGTGATAGGAACTTCCTGAAATCATGCGTGATAAATGTGCATGATACGCGTGTCGAGTGTCGGTGTTCCTTTCAAATGCCATTCATTCAATGATTTATATTAAATTTGATTTACATTTAAAACAATGAATGGGCTATGTAACGCAGTAAATTTTTTTAAATCGTATATATGCGTATAAAACAGTTATGATTTCTTCAAAATACTAAAAATTTCAAATCTATCATGATAAATCCTCACTCAACGATCTATTTGAAAAGAAAGACAATAAAAAAAACAACAAAAAAAAAAACTCGTACAAAAAAAAAATCCAGAATCGTTGAGCAGCGAAGCAAAACGCGCATCACCCAGAATAAAACGCGCGCGCATATATGCACATACACATATGGGTGCATTGACTCCAAAACGTGAAGAAGCATGCAACAGGTTATGTCAAACGATGCCAACTTTCTAATGCGTTCGCAGGCGTATCCTCGTTCGCGCAGTCGTCGCATCAGCCAGGCCAGCAAATGGAGGAGAACTACGAGTTCAAGGACAATACCGATGCGTACAACGATGATTACATGAATCGTCAACCATTGGGAACTTTACCAGCATCAGCGATGTACGACGAGAGTATGCTGCAGACAAAGGCACCGGAGATCGCGTCGCGTTACGGATTCGTCGATCCGCGAATTTCTCCGATGAATGCACTTGCCGACCGATATTACACCAGACACATGATCAATCCACACGCCAAGAGACACGATTTCAAGGTGAGGGTAACAACGCAGTTATATATATGTTGACGAAATTTTGTTTCCTCGTTTCAGCAACGACTTTTTTCTTCTTTTTTTTTCATACTAATTCTTATAGTCGATTACCTCGAGAGCGACAGTAAGGGTAACGGTTTTTTTTTCTTCTTCAGGCTGCGGTCGCTACTCGATTGTCGCCTGATTATACAGCTATGAATGATGGTTTATGGAACGCGATTCGATAGTGTTCTAGAATGTGATCAACTCATGGCTTATTTGGTAGTTTGATGATTGATGGTTATTGTAAAATGACTTGGAATTTTTTGATGAATTCACTGGAGAATCTTAATTAGCTCGATAGTGTTTTTTAAGGCTATGAGTTGATTTATTTGGACAAGTTGTTCCAATTCTTACTTTGATTAGCATATTATAGTAATTCTAAAAAAAATCAATGAGTGTTCATTTGTTTCACATTCTTTTTGTTAGATAAATTACTAAAAAAAAGTTTTCATAATATATACTAAGAATAACTTTGTTCGTCAAAAAAGCTAAATCAAGAAATTTAAAGTTTTAATAAAGTTGTAAAAATATTATCAAATTTTCAAAAACAAAGTCAAATATCTGAGTAGCTATACCGAACGACTCGAAAAATCTTGTCGAAGCAGAAAATGACCAAGCGACGAGTCGTCGTCGTCATGGCTTTTTTTTTCTTTCACGCTCAAAAAGACACAACTGGCCTGGAAAGCTTTGAAATTGATGATTTTATTTCTCATGATCGCGAGCAAAAGCTAATTCTGGAAATCATTGCAGGTATTCCACGAGATTCCGACAAGTTCATTGATGCTAACCAATTACGATCCGTTCTACTCGCCGCTTCTGTCAAGACTCGACGCAGTATTCGCTCGACTGGGCCACAACACTGAGGGTTGTCGTGAATATGCTGTTTGTGCTATGTACCGGAGTCCAGCGCGTTACGCTCCCTACTCGAATCTCGTCTCGGCTCAATTGTCGCGCGAGTTAAATGAACTGCGAAAACCAAGCTCCGACAATCCTGATGTCCTTAGATTCTTCAGGTATATGAAGTCTGCTAAGGATGGACAGGATGGCGTTAGATGTGAAGATGCTCATTCCGAGTGCGACAGCGCCAGGGATGATCAGACCGTTAGGCAGAATCAAGCGATGCTGGCTACATATCAAGATATCGATAAGCTTGTGCACGCGAGGAAATTTTAGAACAAGGGATTTTTCCATCAGTGCAGACTGATGATGATTTTTATGCTTTGGCGAGAGAATTATGCATTATTGAAAAAAAAATAATTTGCTCAAATAGTTTTCAAGCTGTAGAGTGATTCTTGTTAGAAATTTGAATAGGACCTTATTGAAGAATATATCATTCTCTTGACCGAGCGATTGAGTGAGATTTTTTAAAACCAAGATAAGGTTTTCAAGAAGATTTTGAAACACTTTTACCATCTTTTATTTGACAATTTCCAATCAAGTTTCAATCGATTATAATATTTAAGGAATTGGCTTGGAAAAAAATCTTAGATTTAATAATTCAAACGAGGAAATTTTTTAAATGCCATGATATTATGTTAACGTATTTATTGTATGCTTCAAATAGTTCTAATACCGCTAAAATTTATAGATATGAATTAAACTAACTTAAATTGGTGATTTAGTTTGAATTCAAGTTTGTTGACAATTTATTTTAATAACAATTAGATACCCTGAAAAATTTCATTATACTTACTGCATTATCCAGTTATGAACTTACTGGCGCAGATGTTTCAAATTTAAATAGTTATTGTATATAAATCAAAATTTGAATGTAGTTTAGTAAAAGTAGATATTTTACATTGTATATTTTATAAAGACGAGACTCGAACCGCCATGAAAGATCTTGTTCAATGGCAATATTATGAAGATGATGGTTTTTTTAAAGATTTTTTTATCTACACAAAATCAAATCTAATTAAACGAATTAGCTGTAATTTGAACTGAAACTGAAATTTGAATTAATGAAAATTTAATTTATTGTTTTTAAAATTTAATCTACAAAACAACGATATCTACTCAGGACAAGTTGTTCTTTTGTTAATATTTAATTTGCAAGGGTAGAGTTTTTGAAAAATAATGGTTTTTTTTTGAGTTTTGTCATCTGTTTTCGTATCTGATAAAAAATTGGTACTTTCGTGTATTTATCTTTCATTAACAATGAAAAGCATCTCTTTTTCGAAAACTCATTTGTTATATCCTTGTGAATAACTCTTTACATATATTTTATTTATTTTTAACTATTCTGATATTTATTTTGCGTGCTATTTATTTGTGTGAGTTGAAAGAGTGAATAACTTTATTATTTGAGTACGGTTCTACTTACCTTTTAAACTTTGATAGAATGTATAAACAATCAATTGACGGATAATCATCGAAAAAGGTGTACAGTTTTGAAACGTCGAATTGTTGACGACTTTGATGTTAATAAAGTTATAAGTTAAAGTTATTATTAAAGAAATCTGATTTGCCTTTCAACATTTCAATGACTATGCAATTTACCATTGAAAATTTAGTGTTCAAATGAAAAACAGTCCGTTGAAGCTATTACGCGCATGACGCACTCAGGTTTAAAGAACTTTCGTGCGGGTATTCCCAAGATTATACAACATCTGGGTTATTTTAATATGAGCAGAGATTTTCACAAGTGCATCATTAGCTTTCACCTTGGAAGATTATTATTTATCAAATTTTATTTATAAAATTGTATTCTATATCTTTTACATTATTTGAACATTGACAATAAAAACTGAAAATTTAGAAAATTGTCATTGCCATCAAAAGATTAATTTTCCATTGTACTGTCTTTTTCAATACATCTTATTCATGTTTTTATAATCTTACATAAACTTTTACGGCCTATTGAGAACCTAGCAAAGAAAGCAATGGATTTAATGACTAGAAAGTATCCTTAAGAAACAAAAAGAAGACCCTAAACGAAATACTAAATCTTTAAAATCTCAAGCACACGTATGAGTAATCAGTTGTGCAAGCCAAACAGACCGAAAAAGAATCACATGATCTTTTTGGTTTTTAGGAGTAAGTAAACGTCCGAGTGATATGTCGCAAGTACCATCTCTGTTACGCGTACAAGTTCCGGATCTGCGTCCTGGAAGATCACTTTCACTCTCGATTTTTGTAATCCGCATTTTTTTTTCTCTCTTACTCTCGTGGTGCACACTCGTTCTCCTACCACACAACAACAGGAATGACCCACGCTCTTTCTCCAAGATCCCACCCTTTCGAACACCACGTATATATCGGAGTGGTTAGGGCATCCCGTGGACACAAGCCTTTCGACCACCTGCAGTTAGTGCTGCATTTTTTTTCAGTTTATCCTTTAAAGAAAGTAAGTTTTATAACTTTAGTGGATTGTTAGGATTTGTGATTTATCTGGTACGGCGTGGAACGTTTATGGTGTGCAGTGAAAGTTATCGTGGAGAGTGAAATTGATTTTCAGAGATTATTTTATGTTTTGCTCTCAGATTCAAGAGCAATTTATTGTTGAGTTGGAAATTGATTTCTATTTTTTTTATATCTTGGTGTTTCCTTTTCTGCGATAAGATAGTATATTTAGCGAAAAAATCTTGGCTGAAAAATAATAGTTTAGTACATAATTACTCTACGAAATATTAACCACACGTGTAGATATGCAATCATTTTAATGTTTCTATCTCGTTGATAAGAAAATTAATTAACTTTCAACACTAAATTATGTGGCAATGCTTGATAGCAATTTCGTTTGAGAATTTATCATACGTTGGAAGTTTATACCATTTTGTGGCCAATATTTACATAGAAATTCATTCAATCGATTTAATTCCGTAATAAAAAGTAGTGGTCTACAATTATCACTGCTCTATATGTCGGGACAATAGAAAAAGTAAAAAACAACAACATATTTTCGTTAATTTTGATATTTTAAATATTAATAGTCCTTTCATGATAAAAAACAAATATCAATTAGAATTAACCAATAAGTGAGAGCAAGCTGACTGCTAATGGATAAACAGCGTCTTTTTGCTCGACATTCAATATTTTGAAATCTAATACCAAATTTTCAATTTCTCTCGTTTTCGTGAACATTTCGTGTTCAAATGACCAATACAGTATTTTCGGATATAAATTATAAAACCTTTCGATAATATCCACCAACAATGCGAATTGTATCTATAATAAATTTTTAACTTTTTTCATTATAGCGAAGTAATTAAGTTATCTAATTAATTTCAGACAGTACACTACAAAAAAAAATTCTTATTTTAAGTATGCAGCAAATTTAAGAACTTTTTTATTTTTCGTTTTTATCTTGCTTAATTATAATTATAAGGCTCAATCTTTTTTTACCGAACACTTGTTGACCTAAGTGACAAAACCTATTAATTTTCAGATCATTTTTACAGCTCCTTAGTTGAAAACGAACGAGTTCTTAAAATTGCTGCATACTTATTTTAAGAACAAACCTACTTAATTTAAGAACTTTTTTTTGTAGTGTATCAATATACTAACGTAGTAAAATATTCAAGCCTCAATGTCACCGTTGCAGAAATTTCATTTCGATTATTCAAAAACCATAACTCTATCTTTAAAGCTTCGCCGCAAAATGCCACTCATAGCAAAATCATACAGCACGACGATCGCATCGCTGTATATAGAAGTGCGCGAGGTGAGGACCTCCCTCGGAAAGTTCGCGAAGCATCGCTCGCGACCGCAGCAGCACACAAAATAAACGGAACTCCGAAATAAGTAGGCTGTCTCCGTGGTCGTCCATGCAATTTACCTTCGCTTGCTCACGCGTTAAACGGCACGTATATATACGTATACTTTTGAGAATATAACCCATTGAAAACTCGCGCGCGCACGGCGCGGGCGTGCGCAGTAGCTCTCACTCTCTCGTGTAACGGGAAATCGTTGACTTTGACCATAAACGCGCAGCTGACGACTGTACGTGTTGTATTGCCCGGACGCCTGGCTGCTTCAGAGTCCGGTATACGCTTGGGCAGCGAGCAACAGGTGCATTCGATATATAGACGTGTGTCAAGTGGTGCCGGTTTTTTTTTCGTTTCGAACCGCGAATGAGCTTCGACTGCGGGAAATTTGGAAATATGAGCTGTAGTATCGGTAAGAAAATTTTTTACTTTTTTGAGGGTTTCGATTACATGTTTGTTTGAGGATTGTCCCGCGTTATGCGAATTGAAGATGAGAAACTTTTGGAATGTGGCTGTCGAACCGGTAAAAAATTCGTGCGTGGTGAATCGTTAGCATTACGTGCCGGCAAGGGATTTTTTCAAATCCATTTTGAAACCGTTTTGTGTTGATTTTCTTGTGCAGTGTGCCATTTTTGTTAATGTTTTTTTATAAAGAGCAACCAAAATAAAAATATCGATTTATTACGAGTAAATGGATAAACCTTCGTAAATGTGGAATGTTTTAAATTATTACCATACATTCTTTTTCAATAAATAAGTTCATCCAATTAATAGTAATATCAATCTATTAACTATCCATCAACCAATTTAATGCTAGAGTACGGGTGATGGAGAGGTGTTATCAGGAAATTAATAGGTTTTACGTTAGATCTGACGACGTATCCGAACAAAACTGTTTGAGTTTAAGCCTACTTAAAATATTAAATAATTTTATAGTCAAAATTACGGTAGCTATTTTTTGGACACGTTTCCTTTATTCAATCGTTAAACTACAATGATCGTTAAATCATTAGAAATTTTGCATAATTTTCACACAATACAACAAATAATCTATAGATACTTCAAAATATTCATTGAAATGATAAAATATTGGATCACTCAATGTCTATGTCGAAATCGATCGTTCAAAAAGTGAAGTGATGATAGGAAGCGATCGTACATTGTACTTTCACGTAACAAGTAAAAAACGGACCCATTCTTGCAGGAGAAAGGAGGTGCCGGTAGAATGAGGCTCGACCCGCTGTCGATAACGTGGATCATCCTGCTTGCGGTAACGTGGATCTCTGTCAGTGGAGACAAGGTTACCTTCAAGGACAATGACAAGGAAGATCATTCACCCGACCTTGGTAACATTTTTATTTTAAACCGTTTTTATTGAAAATTTCCATTTCAGACTTGTATACTTACTTTTGAAACAGGGTATGAAAAAAAACGGCTCTGATAAATAATTAAAAACTTTTACATAAAAATATTCATGTTATATTTTAAATGTCAAAAACTCCACGTTCATTTGGTTACTATGTCACTCTTGACGATCCTATTTCGGCCTAAGGATCTTTTTCCTTTGAATTAGATGAATAAATAATCGGCAAAAGATTTAGGATTACAAAAGAAATGTTAAGTTTCACGTTAGACATGAGACTAACATCTTCTTTTTACAAATTGATAACTTCTTTTTATTCTTAGGTGCAGGTGAACTTCCGGTTGAGCGGCAGATTCATCCGGAGTTCGAGGGCAGATCGAACCGAACCCGCCAGGGTAAAAACTTATTGGATTGGATTGGTTTAGGAACAGGTCAGAATATTGACCCCTATTTAGCCAAAACAAATGAAGGCTGCTTGAACGGTGATTTTGCCGAATGTTTCAAGTCCAGAGCTTTGAATACATTTTCGGATTTCTTCGATCAGCAACAATACAATTTGAACGAGAATGTCAAAGTCATTCAAATGCCGAGAGACGTGGTTAAGCGCGTGGCTACTGAGCCTTATGAATATTCTAGTACTTCAAGGTGAAATTTTTCTTAAATTCATTTTATATTCGGAAGCTAAATAGAGAACTTCCTCGATTATAGGTCAGCTGATACGGAGTGGGAACAACTGGTGAAATTCGCAATGAGAAGAGCTGAAAGATTTTTGAAAACTACTGCTATTGAAGTATCCGTGCCAACCTGGCTAACCGGCGAAAATGAAGTATACGCTCCAAGATTTTTGGATGAAATTGCTGATGAGATTGACGTAATAGAAAACAAGAAGGATACTCTATTCTGTAATTATAATAAATGTTTATATGCCTTTTTTATGGAAAAGTACTGATTTTTATATTATTTCTTATTTTAGCTCGACATCGTTTGCGGAAACTCTTCATCCCCATGTTGATTATTTTGAAGCTCTTCAAGTTGAAGCTTTTGCTGTTTTTACCACTGATCCTTGGTTTGGCATCATTCAAGAAGTTCCTTGGCTTCTTGGCAATTGTCATTCCAGGTCTCATCGGATTTTTCAAAATCTGTAAACCAATTACGCAGACGTATACTCCTCCGATTTACTCACAAAGTGGAATAGGTTTTCCTGGTGGTCATTACAAAGAAGGCCATGGATTTGAATCTCATAACCACGGTTCTTTCCAGCCTTACCAAGAACACGAGGGTAACGTGAATTTTGGTCAAGAATTAGCTTATCAAGGTTACCGACCTGAATACCACAAATAGGCTTAACCATTGTTATTATTTATTTGAGTTATCTTTAAGTAAGAGCCAAAGTTTAGATCAGTTTTTTGAGGGATAACGAACTTGATAGAAAAGTATAAATATTTAATTAAGGAACTTGAGAATAGGATTGCGGATTGTACAATTGACTTATGGATGAAACAGCTTCATTAATTAAAGAAGTAGCAATTCGCAAAAAATATTCAATTATGAGCACATGGAATTTTTTTGTTAAAACTTTATACGACATTCAAAAAATATTGGAAAAAAATGTTGGAAAAATGGAATGAACTGAATTATTGTGTAAAATATTGTATAGCTGATTTAAGTTTAATTTAATTACTTTTACATTTTCATCAAAAACACTTGTAATATCAAGATACACTATATTGTTAATATTTTGTTAATGTATCACATGCTGTTACCATAAATGATATTTATTGATCGCCTTCATTGCCATACACATGAACATGACTTCGATGTAATAGATATTTTTTCTAATTTAATATATTCATACGAAAACTTTTTATAAGAACGTAGGATAATAAAATAATTCTTATAAGAAAATTGAATTCATTTTTACATATAGACATTAATAGTTATAAGAATTATTTCTGTAATAATGACTAATTGTCTAAATCTTTTATGGAGTTTTGTGGAATTGTCCTGCATTAGTTCATGGTCAATGAATATAAAAATGTTGTAATTTGATGAATTTTGCCAATTTAAAGCAGTTTTATCCATACCATCTGATAAGAAATAAGTACCAGAATCTGATTCTATGAAGTTTCACGCTTGACAATAATTATTAAAATCATTAATTGTAAATAATTTACATGATTTTGGGCGACAGATTTTCCTTTATATTTTATTTCTGATAACTTTAATTGAAAATGGGTGAAATACCACCTAAAAATATAATACATTGATTTGTATCGACTAATATTTACGAGTACTTCCGTAATCAAAAAGTAGGTCTAAAAATATCGAGTGCTTAAAAGTTTTCAATCGTCAATTTCATCAATAGCTCGCGCACACCTGCAGAGCTTTGAAAACCAATATACTCGTGGCCGATCGATGGTCAAGTTTCTCTATGCTTGCGATCTATATATATATATATAGATATATAGTATATACACGTGTTCAAGTCGCCTTTTTTTCGAGCGATAAAAGTGTCTTGCCCGCGACTTTCTCGCGCGGAACTGTTCCGCTATGTGAAGATGATAAGAAAAACGAGAAGTACAGGTTCGAGGATATTTTAAAAGGTCTAGGCTGGATTATTTGATTAAAAATACAAGTTATATCACGGCAATTCACTTTTCAATTTGATTATAATAGAGTAGAATTTTAGAGGTCAATTTTAAAACTTCAATTATTGTAAAGAAACATAAGACGATTTTAAGTTATAAAAAATTGTAAAATATACGTTTGTTTGAAAAGCTATGTCTTATGGATAACATGAAAGTCTCACATTTTTTCATAAACAATGCTATTGTTCACAAATAGATAGGAAGTTAAATATCGATGGATTAGGGGAACCCCGCTTATTCTTTACAAAGTAATCCAGATTATTATAAACTCACCAATTTGAAAGAGTCGAAGTCACGGCTAAGGCATTTTATAAAAAAGATGCACTATCCGTTAGAGTTAATTTTATATATTTGCCGCTACTTTGTATCCAATTTTTTCAAATTATCTTATAGATACATTTACATTTTTCCGTCTATTTATTTGGCTTCGGTTAGTATTTAGAAACCCTAATCGAATTAACAATGCTTACGTAAATCTGTTGCAAGATCATCGTACATCTGCAATTTCTAAAACAATCGTTCGATGCCTCAGTATATATACTAAATTATTCTAACATGTGGTAAAATAACATGGATAAAAAAAATGTGTCAACCATCGGACGATATTTGTTCTCAATATTACACACTCACCGGCACGATATTCGCGCATGAGAAAATCTGATATATCCCACACTTATCAGTGCTCAAATTGCGACAATCACTAATTTCTAATTTCTAATACAGTAATGTCTCATTCATTCATTCATTCATCCATCCATTCATTCGTAAACTCATAATGTCAGACATTACTGTCGTATCACATTGCTGCGAAAACTTTTCTTCTTTTCGCGCGTAGACGCACGCCCACACAGCGAGCCCACTTTCTCACAGTTGTTCTGTCCGAGTTTTCGCGTGGAGCGAGCGATATTAATCCGCGGCGAAGGCGGATTCAGTTTCGCCGTGTATCTGGGTCACCTGCGAGTAAACAAATCGCACTTTAGCATTTCTTCGCTCCCCCGTTGTTTTTGCTAGTGAAATTGCTGATCGTCACGATTGGCTTCACAATTGTCTTTCCTTTTTTTTTTCACTCGCCAAATGCCGTTGAAATCAAAAGTGCGCGCGAACTTGACTCACATTTCAGGCTTTCTATACGTCTTTTTTCGAGTTGTTGCGGTTTCCTCGGTGATTTTACTTTTTATTTAATTTTTGCTTGCTGTGTCATTAAAAAAAAATTTAATCAGTTCAATTCGCGTGAAATAGAACAGCTAATCAATGGATTCATGTTTCATTTGTACGACAGCGCATTTCTAGAAACGCGTGATAAGTTAATAATCTTACTTATTATTCGAATCATAAACTTAACGCACTTGTTTCGCAAATGATGTTCGTATTGATAAATCTGATACCGGTCAAAATTCTGATACCGGCGTATTGGGGGAACCCCGCTTATCCTTCACAAAGAAATTCCGATAATTATATTGTCTTAACAATTTCAAGATGGCTACGTCTATTGATAAGATACTATATAAAAGAAATACACTTTACCCATTTGAGTACCAGTCAATTATTTTGCGTTATTTTAGTATAAAAGTTTTTAAAATGTCTTGTAAGTTCGTTTTCTTCTTTGGTATAATTTATTTATGCATCATTCAAAGCCAAGCAGCAGGTAAGCCGAATTTGTATACTGCACAAATTATTAATTTTGGTAATTTATCTATAAACATGATTTAATATAAAGTGTAATAATAATGTTATTTTGTGTTTCTCGTACTAAAAGGATTGAAAAAGACCCCCAAACTTCTCGCTAATGATAAGACATGCTACATTGAGCATTATGGTGAACCTTTGTCGGAAGCCGAATGGATCGAAGGTGTTGATATAGATTCCAGAATATTGGATATAGCACCAACGTTTAAGAAGTTATACACAGCGAGAACTAGAAATGTTCGTGAAATTGTTAGAGTAAATGTAAATGGCAAAGAACTATGGAAAGAACCAAACATTAATTATCTTCTCGTTCGTGATGAAAAAAATGATGAACTTGAATTCATAATGGCTCTAGGTACTGGATTCAAAAATTACGAAGAAAACGAGGTATTTACTATTCCGTAATTCATGTTACTGATTAATTTTTATAGAAAAATGATTCGATATTTTCAGACTTCTGTCGTAATGAGTGTCAATGTTACATTTTTGTGTGAAAACAACTATTATAAATCATTGGTAAGGACATTTTATGACTTCAAACGATTCCAATGTACTAGATACTCTAAGCATACCGAATTATGATTACAGGAAATTAGACAAAAGATTGTCGACACTAACAACCACGATCCAAGATTCAGACCAAGCGAATTTAAATTCTACGTACCGACATATCTAGGCGCGAACTATGTAATTGGACAAGTTACGGCACGAGACGTTGACTTAACAAATAGTTACATCAGTTTCAATTTCCGTTCTACCGGAAACAATACCGAAGGAGACTATGCGCTGCTAGGATCCTATCAAGATCAAAATGACCCAAAAACTTTTCACGCCTTGCTTGTTACGAGAGCAAATGTGTCGCTGCCTTATCAAAATACAATCGATATTTATGCTCAGGTATGAATAATAATTTATAGTTGCTGTTTTATTTTTTGTTTGTAATACTTTTCACAGTTTGATTGACTATTTTTAGGATTCGGGAAAACCTAGTCGAACTGGCAATGCTCGCGTATATCTGTTACCAGAGTCGTTAACGTCAATTGTAACACCGGAGTCTACAACTCCTTCTTCTCTTCCTCCTGAAGAAGAGAATCCTACGTCACCACTCCCTGAAGAAGAAAATCCTGCTTCACCACCTGCTGTCTAAGAACCAAATCCACCTCAGTTATTGAACTGAATATAAATCAAATATATTTTGTTATTGTCATTCCTTTCCTTGATGTAATAAAATTTATTTATTAGTAGCTGATTCATTTTCTTGATGCAATGTATTACAGTTCTTTAATGAATAAATGAAACATCAATTTGAATTTCAAACTTAATATTTTCAATCACTTTTTCTTCATCCAATCGCTTCTTATGCAACAGCACAAAAATATTTGCATAAGAACATAAACAACTCTACACAACTACAACTGTAAATGTAAGAAAAGTTAGTCAGTATTTCCACAAGAATCGATCATCCACCCAAACCTATAGCATTTTCAAGAAAGTATCAGCTACACGCCGGAAAACGCGATCGGAGAATCGCTAAAAACAAGCGAAAAGGAACGCACTCTTATCTTGCTCTTGAGAGTATACGATCGTTTTCTCGTGTATATATATGTGCGTGAACCGGTCGGAGGAAGCGAGAAAGAGAGAGAGAAGCGTGCTCGCGAGTTCTCACTCGCGATCCTGGGAATCCAAGGCCCCCGGAATGGACCCGCTGACCAAGTGCCCTCTTTCTACGGACCGGAAGCGTTCGTTCGCAACTCTAGATAAACGCGCATATCCGTTGCGCTTTTACCTTACCTGCGCTATCTGTGTAGGTATTACGCTTTCGGTTTTGTCAAGGGTGACATTGACATTTTCTTTCGTCGACGCGGATGTTTACTTGAATATTTTAGTTTTAGATTGTCTGATGCTTTGAAATTTTTTCGTTTGTTTGTATAAATTATGAAGGAGCGTTGGTAATGTTTGTACTTCACGACTGATCGTCAAGTTAATACGATATTTGTTTCATTAAGCAATGCAACGACCGAGTGAGATCTTCATGCGTTTCATTTCCTGTTCAAGTAGAGTATGAAAATTAAATGTCCAAATAATGAAAAAAAAAACACATTCAAAGATTCTTATACTGGATCACGGTAGAGAAAATTTTTCATGGTGAAAACAGTCATGTCAACATTTTTACAACATTAGTTACTCAGATAAGACGGAATGCATATAAATTACGGTTTATTTACGATGATAGCACTGACCCTTCTCGGAATTCACGTTCATTCATGCTTCTGTAATTTATTCCAGCCGGTCAAAAATGTAAATCGGTGTATTTGTTTGTTTTCACTTTGTGAAAGTGACGTGTTGTTGGGTTGCTGTAATGCATGTGCGCGGGTTGAAAATTGCGTGCAATAAACTTATCTGAATAAAGACATTCCGAAAAAAAAAAATTAAATTTCATGCAATGAGGTTAACAGTAACAAGTTTATATAGAGTCATGTATATAGAAAGTTGCAGCAGCAGCAGCAGTGTCATTCGATTCAATCTTTTCTAGAAATACTATGTCTTTCGTTTGTAACTGTCTATTATTAATTCAATACAATCTATTTCGATTTTCTTCCATCGCGATCGAAAAACAAAACCATTACAGATCTAATTTCAAACTAGATCGTTCTAGCAATTCGTAGAATATAGAAATCACTTTTGCCGATAGCCACTCAGAATTTTGCAAAGTCACCGAGGGGAGAAAACTTGTAAAGATGCATTTTAAAATGAATATTTAAGCATAGATGCAAACACGTGTTTCAGATGGAACAATTGCTTGTTGTTGGATTGCAGTATTTTATAGTCCATAACGGCTTGCTAATATAACTGAGCAAGAAAAAAAAAGAAATAAGAGATTTCTCTCTGAACAAAGGGAACCATTTCTCTTATTTGCATAGCAACATCGTGATGGAATATATTCGACATTAATAATCAGGCAAAAGAAAACTTCACATTTCGAGGTAATTTCTATCCAAATGCAGTTTTCACTCACATTTCATTAGATATTATCATAAAACAAGAATTCATCCTCGTAATGTTAACAGTGCATGCTATTAACGATCTTCTTGCAGGCAAGAAAATTCGCACACTCTACTGTTTCATCAACTTTCGTATACAAGAGTGGCAGCTTTAATATATCAAGTCGCGCTCCTCGGCCTCTGTGAAGATTCGATTGTATCGCGAGTGAATTGCCCAGCTCAGTTCGTGAAACTACTGCGGTATAATTACGATGTTGGGTTCGGTCGTTTTGCGGTTCGAACGACTGGTTATATTGTCAATTAGACGTTTAATTGTGGGTTACCGTAAAATTCAATTGTTGCTCGAGTTTTCGATTTCGCTTTCATTCTCTGGTACATTTCATTTGTATTCTATTATAAAAGGGAACACACAAATTTTTTTTTCGCGCAAAAAATGTGAAACTAAATGAAAAATAAATCTTACAAACTACTACGCGAAATTAATTTCGTGAATGATTAACAGTAATGAGGATCAAGAAAATTATCCGCAGAAATGTACGTATATCATGAAAGTTAATAAAATGAAATAATTGCCATTCAAAGCGACATTTTTCAGCATTACCTCCTTTAACCATGAATAGCGCCAGTAATCTTCGCTGAAAATATGTTTCTACATAAAGTGCGATGCTGTAAGCCATAAACACTCGCTTTTATTTTCCTCGCAAAAGCTTAATGATACTTTGCTGGAATCTTTTTCCAGGCACGTGAGATTTTTTTTTCTTTCTCTTTCACTTGCAAACTTGGCATTGCCAACCTCGTTATGATGATCTTCAACACGACAAAATGCAATTTGTAACTTCGGCAGCATTGACGTACGTGTACCCGTGTTCACGAAAAAAAAACAGTCACAACAACGTCCGAAGACTTTAATTATCTAATTATCCGTGACTGACGTCTATTAACCGACATTCGAGTTCGGGGTCATCGAAAGCTATCCTTCCTTTCCGCTCGCCTTTCTGGAATTGTAAAAATTTCCGCGACGATCGAATTAAGAGATGCGCGTGAACTTTTTTTTAAGATGTTCGTAGTTTTGGAGATGATTCATTGTTCACGGCGAGAGATAGCGAAAAATTTACGGGTAGGGAAATAATTATAATTTTTTAAAATTATAATACTGTACAATGAGAGATTACATGTGTGATTATGCCGGAGTCATTCTAAACCTGGCAATTTCAAGAAAAAGTAGAATAGACGAGATTATACTCACATATGTAAGTATGCATGAATGTGGACAGATTTAAATTAAGAAACGAGTACTTGAAAAAGATTTCTTGAAAATCAGGATAAAATATGCACAAACTCAAAGATATGGGATTTGACAGTTTGATTTTCATGACCTAAATTTTTACGAAATCTCTCCAGTCGGATCTGAGAAAAAACAAAAATAACTGTTTTTCACGGGACACCAATTATATTTCCATTATGTTACATCGGAAGCACCTTCAAGACCGAATAAATGTTAATTTATTCAATGAGCGGAACGCATATGTATCCGAAAGTCTCCACGTCGTTTCGAATATATATGTTGGATTGCTGGTGTCGGCGTCGATCAAAATGAAACGCGCGAAAGTGGTTTCCTAACGATGCATCAAAGAAGATGCGCGGCAAGTCGAGAATAGAAAAAGAATTCCATTATTGATACTGCGCGCTTGTAATTTATTGCTTATTTACATCAAGGACGTATGACATTTTTCCGTGGTGTAGCGTGAAGAAAATTGTGTCGTGATTGTGAATTGTAAATTTTTGGTCGGTCATCTTGATGATGACAAATATTTTAGTCCACAAGCTATTTCATCGATACAAACGTTGAGTCGCATAAAAAAAGTAACTTATGAACTGTATGAATCGAGCTCACTTAATGTATCTTCGGTCATGAAACAGTCAAAATATTATATGTAATTACTGCTACATATCTGACGGCTTAAAAAAAAAAGTCCTAAATTTAAAAATACACTGCAGAGGTCAAAATTTAGAACGCTACATTACACGACATTCAATTAACTTTCCTTCTCGAATATTCGCTCGGTTCACTCACCACATGCGGTTGTAAATGACTCGCCCGTTCACCTAAATCGAAATTTGTCTAACGGTCTTGTGTCCGAGTGACCAAAACACGATATTTATTTTCCTCTTGCGTGAAGTTTTTCCGATGCGCTTGGCCTGCTCGATAGATTGAATACTTTGATTGTTTTTCTAGGTGATGTATTGATCCCTTTTCTTTTTTGTAAACTAGCTTCTTTTTTTTTCGTTACAGTTCATGTTGCACTTGCTGATGAGATTTCCCTCGAAGATCATATCAACGCTAACTTGTTGGAATAGTGCTACGTCATGATCAAAATATTTTCGATTTTTTTTCTTATGGCCATTAAAAATTGAGTTTTTTTTATAGGTAAAGAATTCTGGATTGACGAATAACTATACGGTAATATTTTTGAAGATGTATTTATGTTATTTGATTATCACGATAAATCAAATACACACACTCGAAATTATCTTCATCATTAAACATTGCGAGAGAATCAAAATTTTTGTAAATCAATTGTTTTTCAAAAACTAAGAACAATTAAAATAAACGACGTTTGCTGACAATGCCTATTCACTAATCCACTTTTTCTAGAGTAATGTTTCCGCCTTCATCCTTTTCCTTTTCTTCTTCTTCTTCTCCTTCTTAAAAAAAAAACATTCTCGATTGTCTTTAAATTACAGCATAAAGGATCGGTGAAAGTCGGTGCTAATCAAGTGAAATTATCGAGCTAATGTTTTTTTACATTACAGTGTAGCGCTATGAAAAAATGTGCTGAGTTCATCGTCCACTCATTTCATCCACACGTCGTTATATCCAAAATTATGAATCTCGATGCTATCAGAATTATTTCTCGAGTGCTTTCGATTTATAACTAATCTTCAATTGGAAAATGAAAAAAAAACATAACAACACCCAAAAATAATTATAAAAAGTGATCAAATTCAACAACAACTTTTCTTTTCCATTCCTATAATTACTCACATAAAAAAAGTAGAAGTCGTCTAAAAAGCATGAAATTTTCCACTCACACTCGTAATATCAAGTGGTGCGTTTTTCCAAGAGAAGAATGTCTCGAAGCGTGCCGCGCTCGCGCAAAAAAGTGAAAAGAAAATAAAGCAGTCTGCCGCGGCGGCGGCGGCGGCGGTGTGCAGATATAGCAAGAGGTTGAATTATTGTGCTGCGTGTTCCTTGGAAAGTCGCCCTCGAATCCTATAGCAGACATATATACAAGCGTGCGAAAAAAGAAAGGAAGGCGGGAATAAGAAAAAAAAGCCACACGAAGTGGATATGATACGAAGAGCTGTGGCTTTTTCTACCCGCGAAATGTCCTCGAAAAATATCGATCTGTAGTTTTTGCATTGTATTGAAAAAGAAAGCCATTCACTCACTTACTTACGCATACGTGCAATAAATTCATCTCTCAGAAAATCCATCATAGTCAATTGAAATCATACAGCGCGCGAGAATTGAAAATTATTAACTGGCAAATAAGCGCGAGGCAGGTAATCGACTGCGGCATATGATAGTTAAGTAGCATGTAAAAGGTTGTTGGTCATGCGCTTCGAGTGTATACAGCATGACACGAAGAGTTCATCAAAGTCACTTTATCATTACCCTCGACATGTAGCAAAAAGTATGACAGTGCTTTTTCCCCTCCTTGCGAATATTCAAAATATAGGTCGAGACGAGAATTAGTCTCGATTTATACCGTTGATCCTCCACTTTTACTCTTGAAGCGGCGCTTTAATTGAATGTTAAATTCTATTTATTACGATGATTGATGCTCCTTCTTGTCTTTTTTTGTCCGCGCTTAACAGCAGCGATAAAAAGAAAAACGAGTATTATTTGTTTCTCGCGAAGCTACTTAAGGAGCAAAACTAAAAGGCTTATGAGCATCGATGTGTATTAGTAGCGTGCGCGTAATCTTCATTTTGTTATTCATTCGAGATCAAATGCACGGAACGCGTCCACTTTGAATGCACTGATTGCCGTATCCTTAATTAATCCTAATAAATTATGAAGAAAAAAAAAGAAAACAAAAATGTGTATATACCCCTTTTTTTTTTATTCGAGATATATATTAGACAGCCGCTAAAGCCATCGACGATTCCGTAAAGCCGGTAATAACTAGACGATCGGCAAAAGCAAACGATGGACTAGATTATATACATGAGGATCGCGGAGTGAGAGAGAGATGCATTTGCCACCGCCGCCGCGTGGACACGCCTATATCTTCACTCGCGCGTTATAAGGAATTTTCCTAAGCGAGTTTCTTGTGTCGCCCGTGCGAGTCTAATTTTCATTCCTATGATGTAGCACCTATAAACTCGCTGTTTTCATACGGGAGACGAGAAGTATGCGGATGATTGGTCTGTAAAGTGTATTTCCCTCGCATAAATATACGATACATTTTGTAAACCGTATATACAAGTCCAGACGTCGATATCAACTATCAATGTGATCGTATAAGCGTGTAAGACATCGACGAACGAAAGTTATAATTTCGTTGTATATATACACACACACACCCTGTTAGAAATGATCACGAATAATTCGCGAATTTTTCGTGAATTTAATGGGTTAAGAGCGTCACGCTTTAAAT
>JAWWMK010000032.1:15747666-15767063 GCA_035047105.1 Galeopsomyia nigrocyanea | reverse complement strand
TAGGCGTTTTACTTGAGCGCCAAATCCTATAGGTTATATGGTTCACGAATTTTTTTCGTGAACTTTCTAACAGGGCAGTAGCCATCAATAAGATATGCACTTGTTCGTTAAATGTGTGACAATAAATAAAACTAACTATTCATTCATTTATAAACGTATAACCGACGAATATCGTAAATCGGTACGAGAGTGAAAGCATACGAAACGAAAAAAAAAACAAATTGACAACTGTACAAAAACTTCAAAAAAAATGTATCTACACGCGTAGAAGGCCTAGCACGCGCTCCAGATCCGTGACACAGTTCTCGCGCCGGGGAATAGTAGTAGTAGCTTTGCGCTTTGCCTCTATGCTACCACGCGGATCCGCCTGTCTGCGATATGCATATCCGTGTGATTCTCTCATTAAGGCTGCGCACGCTGGATCTTCCGCGTGGATGTATTTTTTTTCTTCTTTTTCGATCGATAATTTATAACCAAAAGACGAGGTGTTAGATGAATATTTTCGGATGAGATTGCGCTTTTAGCTGAGCGATAAGAAATGTTTGGGTATATCAAAGTGATAAGAGATTGATGGGTTTAATGAAATTTTTTGACCGTTTGATTTTTTATTATACTGAAACATTATTTTCGTCATATTAGTCAATATTAGATCGACTTACTTCTAAAAAAAAAGTGAACACCATACACGTCCTGCATCTACTTCCATAATATTACATGTGTTCGGTGCGAAACCTTCGCGTATGTGTGAATAAAATCCATATCAAAAACAAGGTTAATTCCATATATGCAGGTGAAAGACTTCTCTCTCTGTACGTATGAGTTTCTATGGAATTTCATTTGCATTTATCACTCGCAAAAATTTCGGTGTAACTAGGTCTACGAAATTAACTTCGCATACGTATAATAATAACAGAGAGAGAGAAGGAGATCAAGCGGGCGTAACGTTGTAATTCGTCATGTGACACTTCGCTGAGAGAAATCACGAAAATTCGAATTCTCGAGAAAAGTAAGCGTCTTCCGAATCTAAAAATCTCTATCCATAGATTTTTCATGGAATAAAGAGTGAAAAACATGTGTGAAGTTTCAAATCGTGGCACACGCGAGGTCTCGTGGTAAAGATCGAGCGATCGAACACGAAGCTTTCGCTGTCACAGTGTATGACGCAGGCGAAACCCCTACTTTTCAGCGTGCATGGAAAATTTCTTTTTTTTTCTTTCAACGAGACGAAAATTTACGATGGGAACTATACCAATTGACGCCTCAATCAAGAAAAAAAAACTGTTCTTTCGTAATAAACTCGAGTGCAACAAATCGTCGCAATTAATATATCTCAGACAATCATTGAAACTCATTCTGTTCAAATAATACGAGCAAACTGCATGGTAGTGCATAATCAAGAATGGTTCCATTCTTGTTACGATTATGTACATCGTTTCTCACACTACTTCCATTGTATGCAATCAAAGTTGCCTAATTTCGCGTGGAAATGCGATTCACATCCTCGTTCGATCGTAAGTACACGTGCGTGCATCTGAACGAAAAAAAAAACAGTGTCTCGCTCACAAGGAGCCTCCTTCGCCTATTACTAAATGGAATGTTAGCGTGCCGAGCGCATAAACGTCCAAAGTAAGATGCATAAAGTTATGAATTATGACAGTTATAATTGTTTTTTTGCGGCGGTTCGAAACGATCCTATCAATATTGCCGCGTACATTTAACGACGGCTTTCCTTTCGCTATTAAGACAGAGATTTTATTATGTGCCACTCGTTGCAGCCAACAAAAGCTCTCGCAAATTTTACATCGGCGGATGAAGTACTATACACTCGAATTTTTTACTCCTACTTGCAGCGAGAAAATCCATGTGATTACCGGTTATACTCGACGTTTAATTGCTAAAGTAAAGATGTATTATAGCACCATCATTCGTCGACTATTAAAGATTTACACGCATCTTTGGTATCGACCCGACGTTAAACTCAATTGCATTCGCACGACAACAAAGTTCGATAAAGTCGCAATTATAATCAAGCCGAAAAACCATGACTTATAATATCACGAATAGCCCGAAGCATCTTGGTAAATTGAATGCAGATTTTCGAAAGAAAAAAAGGTGCTCATCGTGTTTCACAAGCATTGACCCTGAAAATAACAACGCCAACACCAAGCTCGGATTTACGCGCGGATAAATCATAGGTGCATTAATCACGACGGCCAAAAATGACTCGCGGCGTCGTTTATAATATTTTGATGTTGATAGTAGGCTAATCGTTCTTTCGGGTGAAAGTTCTAACTCGGCTCCGCGCGAATTTGCCGTATATAATAGCAAAACTCGCGGACAAACTAATATACATCATGACCCAGACTCCATATGGACTTTTCGATGTGTGGATTTTGATTATACCTCGGAGAAAAATTCTGCGATCACGGTAATTCCCGTATCGATTCGCGTGCGATATCGTCGGTCATTCATTATACCGATGATTCGAATATTATAGCGGTATTTACAGCGATTTTTTGTTTTTCGCGATTGATTGACTTTTTAATTACGCGGAAAGAGGTATTCGATATTTATGTGCCGCTGATGCAATGAATGAAAAAAAACCCGGTCACGGTTTGTAGAGTTCTAACTTGAACTTGAACTTGAATGTATACACGTTATAACGCGGCGTTACATAAAGTCTTTATAATCCTACTTTCTAATGGCAATGATTTTCTCAAGCGAATAAGAACTAGCGGAAATGATAAAAAATAATAGCCATGTGTCAACACTATTTCACGGCTAATATAAGTTGGATAAAGTGGCTCTTTGATGACTATGTATAAAATTGTGTTAATGTTTTGTAAATAAAAAAAACATTATTACTCGAATTACATCGATCAATTTAATTTAATAGTCGACGTTATGTATTCTAGCGAATATAACAAAGTTACGCATCGTAAAATCATCTAAAAATGTTGAAATATGTATCACATCGTCAAAGAGAAAAAAAATAATAATACATATTTTTCCGCGTGAAAAAAGAAAAAATCACAATGATCGGAATCTCCCGCACAAACAAACATCGAGCACACACGAGCGAGCAAATAGTCGACTGTTGGTTCGAGTCGATCGAGAGAAAAATGGGTATAGCAATCATTGGCGAAATCGATCCAGTTTTCCTTGCAATATGTACAGAGAGTATAGTTGCTACATACATATATCGCCCCTAGCGTATATACGAAAACTCTATGCGAAGGCGTGTATATACCACTACAACTAAACTATTCCCTCCTTCTTTCAAAGGATACCCCACTCTTTTGATAGGTACTCTTGTGTTGGTTGCTGCTATACCTGGGCACGCGCTGCTGCTGCTGCTGCTGGCTGCTTGGACACTTGTACACGTGGGAAGGGGTCTTTTAATCTGCCGAGCGAGATCTACGTATATAAAGTGGCCGGGGCAAGAGAGGCGCCTCAGAAAGCGTCGCTCACTCGGCTACTCTTACGCACCTTTTGCCGTCTTTCTCTCTCTATCTCCCTTCTATTTTTCTTCTCATTGTTAACGAGAGATAAGGGCCTCCGCTGTGGGCTGAGTGTTCGACCAGTTTTCTTCCCGAAGGATTGACGTTACTGTCTGGTGAGCTTTTCTTTTCTATTTATGTATGTATGTATTTTTTTTGTTTTTTCTTTGGTAAATCGTGAAGCTTTTATCGTGCTCGTTGTGGTGGTTCTTACATTTTTTAAGGTTTCAAATGTAACCTACTGTTTATTATTTTTTTTTATTTATTCTTGTTTAATTTTTTATAGGTGTTATTGAAAATAACTTTTGGCCGTAGAATTCTTACTAAAATTTTTTATATCCGTGTTTGAAGTTAGTAATAATTTTTGGTGACTGGAAAATTTAATTTACAAAAGAATACAATAAATATAATTTGATCTGTGAGTACAAGATAGTATTGTACATTATCATGCAAAAGTGACTTGTTTTGAAGTTTCAATTTTTAATTTTTGAAATATGAAAATTTTGTTGTATGTACTGCATTTTCATTATAATTGATTTAAAAAAAATAATTTATCCATTATAAGTATTTTATTCTTTACTAGACTTTCATGTGATGTTATAAAACTAAAACTCTTTTTCGATTTAATTAGTCACTTGGAATATAAATATTCATATATTATAATTATTTAAAAAAATAAATTAAAAACCACAATTCATTTCGAATCAAGTCATAACTATAAGATGAATTTTGATTGTTACAACTTTTGCTATCTATTTCCAAAAACATCATGTTAACATTAATTATAACTTACATGTGAAAACTGAGTAAAAACTATAATCGATGAAATTCACACATAAACTTCGTTTCATAAGGTACTTATTTGGAAAGTTACCGAGACAATTCACATAATTTAACCGTCCGTTATATCCGTAATTTATCGACGATTAAAACACTTGAAAAGATGTAATTTTCTTCAATAAATAAGTATTCCACGTGTATTTTATATTCTGGGTCGTGGAATTTGTAGTGCGTAACACGTGCGTATTACGAGAATAAGCGATCGTGTGAGACCGTTAGCATAAGTACGAAAACAGATAATCTGATGCTTTGTAGGACGCGTCTCTCTAATTGATCTGATTATCGAGGTCAATCAAATTTTGGATTTTTATTTTCAATTGTGTCAATAATTCAACTTCGAGAGAAAGTATCAACGACGAAATTTAATATACTGCTACGTCAAAATGAGTCATTTTTTATTGAGTCGAAAAAATGTGAACTAACAAAAATTAAAATTTTTCCCAACAGTGTAGAAAGATGAAGGCCATAATCGTACTGTTCGCCGCATGCCTAGTTGGCATCGCGTTAGCCAACCCAGTAGAGAAGATCAGCGTGGTCGAGCAGCAGACGACGACAACGCTGACCGACAGAGCCAAGTACGAGGAGGAATTGCTTCGCAAGCTCAACGTCAAGTGCTCGCAAAACGACCTAAGCAGCTGCGTGATGCTCAAGCTCGTCACCTACATGAACAAACTTCTGAAGAAAGCCTCCTTCGAGCTGACCGACGACATCGAAATCCGCAAGACATCTCAAGCTACCGAAGAGATCGTGAGCTTCCAATCGTCCGGACGTAGCGGACAAGACGACGAGTCCGATGTGTTCGACCTTATAGCCAGCAAAGTTTACGCTTTCGTCAAGTCGCGTAGCATCAAATGGAGATTCCTCCCCGAGGACGACGTCGTTGTATCTGCCAAAGAAGACGAGAATGGTTCTCTCAACCTTGGTCTTTCAATCGAGCGCTCCGAAAATGCCGTTCAGGATGGTAATTATCTTTCTTCTTTTTATCTCCGCCGCATAGCAAACACCGTAATAACGCAACGGTCGTAACGAGACGAAAAAAAATTTCGGTTTTCAAGTTTAGTAGAATGATAATTAAACCCAGCAAGACGTACACTTAGGTCTGAGAGAAAATGATTCGTAAAAGGCGTAAAAACGTTACTTTATTTTTTTTTTCTCTCGTGAACATGGACACGCAGCTCTTTCCAGAAGTCACTGAACTGAAAAAACGCACATTTCTTCGTTCCGCGTAATAAGCAAACCATAATATAACCCACAAGTCGTACGAAACGAAAAAAAAACTGACCTGAAAGACAACAAAAAAATAATTCCTTGGGCCCAGAAACGACTCGTGGTCGAAATAATTGTAAGTTGCAAGCGAGTGTCCATGAACTTGACTTCACGACACAGTTGCGCGACGGAGATTTTAATTTTTACGTTGGATGCTGTGTGACTCGACTCAAAACAGGTTCCGTAATGCAGGGACGCCGTGGTTATCTTCGAAATTAACGGTTTGTTGCTGTATGCGTATCTGCATGCATCGCTTTCATCTCTCGATTTATAGTATGCCATTTAACTGCTTCTCTCAAATATTTCTCGATAAAAATACTCCGTGAAACGTGTACTACCTCAAATTTTATTTTTGTATCTAACGGAAGAAAATTCTTATTTTTCAATTTAATGATTAGGATCGTCGAATCATTAGTTCCTCGCACGGTTCCACCTTTTCAAAACACGCAAAAAAATCGTAAAAACTGGGACGACCTTGAACTTGATCCTTGAATTCGATAACACGCGCGAACTGGCAAAGAAAGTGTTGCTCTACTTTCACGCTGACAAGTACCAGAATGTGCTTTGTTTCCTTGGTCCAGGAGAGAGAGAGAGAAATTCCTTTCACCCAAAAGTCACGGAGAATTTTATTTTCAAGACCTCACCTGCTGGAATAATTAACGTCCACCGTTCCGTTACACCTGAAAGATTCAGGGCGCACCGTTGATAGCATCTCGTTGCAACACCTTTTTTTCTTCTCTTTCTCTCTCTCTTTCTCTCTCTCTCTCTCTCTCTTTCTCTCTCAGAGCTTCCTACTTGCATATCCTGCTTGTGTATATGCTTGTTAAGACACCGTAATAATTATGCACCGACACACGGGTTGTAAACAAAACGTAAACAGGAACGTTAACACTATTTTATTTTGGGCTTTTTTGCGCGAGTATTTTCATACTTATATTGCACATATATCAGACGTATAATTAGTTACGAGTTATCCATCAAAACCTTTTTTTTTCCTCGTAATTGGCGTAGTAAACGTTTATTATGCTGATGATTTCACATACTTGATGTTATGAGAAAAATGCTCACGTGTCTTCAAATCTTGTCGTAAAAATTATACAGCGAATAAAACATTTTAAACGTTTGAAAATGAGCTTAAATTACCCTTATTGACAATTCAAGCTACAATAAACCACGAAGATAAAAATTTTAAAAAAATTCATAGCCGAAACTTTGACTGACGCGATAGTAGAAATTGCTAAAGGACAAAATTCTTATTTCCAGGCCGTGGCAAGAAGAACAACATGGGACCTCTGCTCGCCGCAGCCGTATTGAAAATCGGTTTGATCGGTGGTTTGGCATTTAAGGGACTGGCCTTGCTCGTCGGCAAAGCCCTTCTTTTGTCGAAGATCGCTCTCCTGTTGGCCGGAATAATCGGTCTGAAGAAGCTCTTCTCAGGACAGAAACACGTCACCTACGAGGTAGTAGCACATCCACATCACACTTCAAGTCACATCGAGAGCCACGGAGGACACGAATATTCGGGTGGCGGTTGGGCCAGAAGCTTTCAAGAGCGTCAAGCTGAACAAGCTCAACACATGGCTTACTCAGCTCATACGCCACAGTGAGAGAACGCTCGTCAAAGTCTCGCTAGTTTGAGACTGCGGGAGACAACAACTTCGGGAAATCGGGGATGACGAATGGGGGATGTGTCGAGATTTTTTATCCCGATCGGGTAATTGATTCACTTGTCGTGTTCGGTGAAAACAGGGTCAGTTTTGCTCGTCCCGGATATTCCGGACCAATTAAGACGAACGCACGCACACGGACACGCGATTGGACTGGTTTGTTCTAATGGCACGAATTCCACACTCGACCTCATTCGCCATTGCCGGAAGTTTTCATTTTTCTTTTCTCTTCCGCGCAAAAGCAAGCAAAACGATTTTTATTTCCCATCAGTAGCCATCCTTTCGTCATATCGAAGGGATGGCTATTGTTTCGAAATAAAATCGACGACAATGCACGTCAATTCCCATGGGACAAAAGGACATTGCCTTGACGATTTCCTCTTTCCCGAAAGATACCCGAGCATCTCTTGCCGTTTTTCCTCCGTGCTAGGCTTAAGGAGTCCCTACCCTTTTTTTTTATATCGATAAAAACTTCATCGTCATCATCGTCATTATCATCATCATCATCGGACAAAAAAAACTATAGACAATTGACCGTGTGGACGACTCGACGTACAACATACTATGACGACGACGAAGACGACGACGACGAAGACGAAGACTTATAGACAAGGACGACCGCTGTACAAAAAAAAAACGAAACGTCGGATATACATGCAATTTTTAATCGACGACTCGACGCACACGTGGTGGTACGAATATTACCTTGATAGCTCTCTCCTTCGGGGCAACCGGAAAAACGGGCGTCCGGTATGTAGGCCGACGCAATTTTCCCAATGCCCATGTACGTACGTGCGTGCACATGTACATATAGCTCCTTTTTCCTTTTTTTTCTTCTTTTTTTTCTTTTTACAAGAGCGAGAGAAATGACCACCGTCTTTCTCTATCTCTAATTTATCGACGCCTGACCGACGTACATACAACATACGCACATACTTACTTACTTATACATATACGCACTGATCACCCCAAAGCAGAACGTATATAAGCTAACGGCGCACGCACTCGCGCGGCCCACTTTCGTACTTACGGCAAAAATGCAAAAAAGAAAAAAAACAAGCAGGCAACAACGCAAATTGAGACGAGGATGATGGAACGAGAAAAAGAAACAGAAGGTGGAGGAGAAAACTGGTCCGATCAAGGTCACGCATATAACGCGCAACGACCGGAAGTGGGACGAGATCGTATACCGATATCTCTGATTTGTTTTCTATTTCTTTTTTTTTCGTTACTTTATTCTCATTAGTTGGACGATTTCTTTTCTATCGGACTGAACTAAGACTGACACCAAATGACATATACTATTTTACCTTTTATGTGGACAGTAGGACAATATTAATAACGCGTTTCATCTATTATCTTTCGTCTCCCTTCCTACCGATTCTTTCATCTGAACGATCTCCTCAACATTTTTCATATTTACTCTTTTTTTTTTCAATTGTATTCGCAATCTCATTTGTCTTCATCCATTTTTGTTTCCGTCTCTATCCTTCGTTCATGCTATTTAATTATTTTGTAATGATTTAACTTATTTATGACTCTCGACGAGAGCGAACGATTGTATCATAACGTGTTACTGTTGTCTAATGTGAGAATAAAATATTTATTGTTTTGTATAAAAAAAACCCAACGAAGCATGCGTATTTACTTTGTTACACCTTGTCACCTTGAACTCGAACGACAACACGGAAAAGAAAAAAAAAAGAAGAAGAAATTGAATGAATTGAATAACGCTAAAACTGGAGCTCTCTTCGGCTACGCGAGCAAGTGTTATGATGACACGCGAGCTCGCGTTTTTCCGGCTCCGGGGGAAAAGTAGATAACTGGAGTAATTCCATAGCTGGACGAATCTGCCTTTTTTTTTCATTCTATCTCGTCGCTTCTCCTACGCTCCGAGAAAAAAAAGAAATCACGCTAGCTTTCGTTCCGCGAGTATTGTTGTTGTACATTCATAGCCTTATCGAGATATATATGATAGTTTCACCGTGAAATCCAATTAATCTAACAGTTATCTGTGCGGAGATGTAGCCCAGATTTCCGAATTTTTTTTTGGTTTGTTACACTACGATACGGAATATAATAACTAGTTTCACTGGGCAATCAAGCGATCGGTTGCAATTTATACACGTGCACGTGTAGTTTTGTCTTCTTTTTCACGAGCCGACGCCATCGGTGATTTTAGATTGATTGCCGTGATTTTGAAATTTTCAAGACCTAAAGTTGGTCAAGTTTAATGTGTGTTCGATGTTATCTCTGTTTGATGGGATGGCAATTAAATGGATTCTATAGCGACCGGGACATACAAACAGCTTCCTGTAAACACTTTCGCGGTATTTATTGGTTCGAGTGTCTGGGGCATTTAATTATTGATTAGAGAAACAGTTATAACTTTTACTCTGTGATCGTAAATTTACAATTCGTTTGACATTCTAGACGAATAATTTTACAATTATTTTCGAAGTGTAATTTAACCAAAATAATTATACAATATTAAAAGTAATTAATTTATGTCATCAAATAATTGTTGGAAAGTGTTGGCAACCGTATTTTTCAAACAACCATACTATTCTGCTAATTTTTATAGCACATAAATTAATCACTCGTAATAACCACAACACTTCCAATTTACGAAGTCCAGCTCATTACGAACGAGAAAATACGGTGAGTAACTAGCAGTCTCCAGTGCTTACATGTACAGTGTATGTACGTTAATTTAAGTGACAGCTGGTATTTAAATCTATTTGTCACGGTTACTTATCACCTGCGGACCTTAATTAGTTACACACATATATAAAAAGCAACAATTGTCCTGAGTCTGTTTGCACACTGCTGTTGGTGTTGCCGATGTTCGCGCGGAAAGTTGCAGTAAATCATGAAACCTTGGCTGCTGGGGCTCAGCCGGGTTTCATGTATAATTTGCTTGTTTTCATACGGAAGATGTTGTGCAGCTCAACAGTTTGCAGTTAAGAGATCGAACCATTATGATGATATGGTGGAGGAACGTAAGTAGCTAAGATTTTTTTTTTGGTATTCACAATTTTTATCAATAATGTACTCGCACGGATCATGTTTCTATGATTTCACTAATCAGTTATTAATTATGAAAATCAGTTTATTGTTCGCTCGATGCAAATTTCTGTTATATTATAATATTATTTTTGTCTTGACAGAAGTCAAATTTATAAATGTAATAATGATAAAATGAATTTTATAAATTTAATATTATTTTTATGTTATTCACTAATGTAAATAGCATTATTTACTTATGAATTAAAAAAAATCTATCATGCACAGTTGAGTATCAGAAAATATAACAATAGAAATTGTTGTATTCTTCGTTTAAAAATAAATAAAATCATCTATATAGCTTTGGCATCAATTATCCTGATAAATTAATTTGAAAAGAAAAAAAAAATTCCTGTTCATAATTTTTTTCAAAAACAAGGAGCGATATCGAACAATTAAATGTAAAATCAATGCACACCGGTTGCATTCGAAATCTGTTCTCACTCAGGCACATTCCTTTTCGGCAAGCTAGTGCTGGTTCCGGTGCTTGCTGCACTCGGTCTCAAATTTCTCGCTCTGCTGCCCATTGTTCTGACGAAAATTGCCCTGCTGAGTGCAATGAACTTCCTGTCAACGAACCTCAATCTGCTCGTCTCAACGCTCTTTGGCGCAAAGAATTTCCTAAGTAAATTTGGACTTTGGGCCGAGGGAGACAACAAACGTCATCCGGAACTTGAAGCTTTCGCCGAACTCGCTAATCAACCGATACCGATTCTACAACCAAGTTATCGATATCAATACTTTACGGATACGCAAGACTTTGTAAAGACACCGAGCTTGACGAAAGTTTTGAGTGGATTTGAACCGACGGCTTCTGGATTGTATCGAGCGAAATTTGACAGACGGACGAAGTCAACCGACAAGAGGCATGTTTTGAAAACAAAGCAAGTGGCAAGTGCAACTGCTGGTACACATGGAAGATATAAGTGTTATTGGACGAATGATGACTCGGATGTAGGAGTGCAGAGTAATAGTGGGAAGCTGATCGGAGAATCTATCGATGAAAGCAAATTGCATGCTCCCAAGATCGATTTGCACAGTTACTTACAAGATCCACATGTATTTTCAGGTAATCTCATTTTGTAGGTGAACTACAGTTCTATTATTCAATTTAAATGGAATTAGATGATATCAGATATGATTTCCTTATATATAAATTTAAAAAGTTATATTAAAAAAATCGAATAAAACTCATAAAGGCTTGACAATGTTATTTATAATAACATTGAAAATTTTAAATTCTTTTTATTATCGACAGAGTCAATAACACAAATTGTTGAACAGATGATTAACGTAACTTTAATGATTTTCTCATTCAAAATCATCAATAGTAGATACATTAAATTTATTTGAAAAATGATTAATTATAAACAATTTTTTGAACGACGAAGAAAAAACCGAGAATCGGTAAGGCAGATTCCCGGTAACATTCATACCGCTATCTAAGATGCCATTGACCTACAATTTGAATCTTCAAGTATTTTTTTTTATTCATAATGGTAAAATTCACTTAATCAATGGAATATTATTTGAAGCTCTAAACAAGGAAATCAATGAACCATCGCAAAAATTGGTATTGGCGTCAAATTTACCGGACTACCGGTCACTCGTGAACAAGCTGCCAAGCCAACAAGTGGCGACGCACGGCAGCGCGGAGAAAATCGACGACGAGGTGGGCATGCGTGACGGCCACGGCCAAGTTACCTTTCACTCGCTCGGCTAAGTAAAAGTGGCCGCCGAAAATCGCTGCAATATCAAGTTCAAGGATGACCAAGTTCAATGATCAGGTTGCTCGGAGGTGCATATCCGATGGATGGAATACTCTACTTAAAAAATATTTGTAAACAAAGTGAAATAAGTTTGTTTTGTATTGACGATCGATAGATTGATGATGTAGGGGTTCTGACTTCAGCAAATGAAATTTGATTTTAAAAAAATTAATAAAATGAATGAGAATCAGAGATATCTAGATGAAAAAAAAATATTTAAAAGATGAAATATGAAATTTAGGCAATTTTTATAAACGTTAAAATGCAATTTATTAAATCCTTATTCCATTCTTCTAAAAATTATACCGAACATATCGAGCGATTTTTTACAATTAAAAAATCACCTGAAATATCGGAAATTAAATTTACAACCGTAAAAGTATTTATAATTTTTTCTTATTTCGGTAATAAAAAAAGACTTTCTCCTTTCCACGAAGTAGGTAATATTTGAATGTCGAGAAAATGTAGGTCAATTTTTTTTCTTGAAGAACAAGATGACTGAATTAATCACTCAAGATAAAGTTACATTTTGAATAGCAACAAGTGGTATTTTTTTTGTTTGTCAACATAACTATTAGTTTTTTAACTACTTCTCAAATCAATTTTTCGAGTCATGTATTTTTCTTACATGAACGTGAAAATTTATTTCAAAATTCGTTTTTACAACATTTTTAGTTTATTAAAGTAATAAAAAATACTTCGTACTCTTATTTGTTTATGCTCAATATCAAAGAAAATTCGTCATAAATGAAATAGGTTTCAAAATGTGGTTCTTTTTCGAAATTTTAGGTCTTAAAGAAAGACTACTTACTCGCGACCGGTGTATGACAATATAATTTTTAAATTGTTGAAAATATATTCTTTGTATGTTAATTTATTAATTTTTCAATAAGCTTATTTGATAACTGCAATAAAAAAAAAAAATTCAGGTCGTCAAAAACTTTTTCGAAGAAAATATAAAAAACTCCATTTTTCAGTAGTATCAGTCGAGTATAGTCAGACGGCAATTCAATTTCACATATTGTCAACTGTATTGCCGATACTTTAATTTTAATTAGTTGCAAGCTCAGCTCAATAATAAAAAAAGATATCTGACCAGTACCACACAAAGCCAAGTACATCCGTGATATCACACGTGGCCGCGCAGACGGTCCAGCCGATCGCCCTCATTCCGAACGCTTTCACCTCCGCCGGTGGCGCGGCGGGGCCGGAAGAAACGAGTCGATCGTGGGACTGTCGAGAGAAAGAGAAACGGGCCGCAGATGGACGCTGCCGATATATACAGCGAAGTATATATATCGCTATATAGGTACAATGGAAGGAAAGGACGATCGAGAGAGCGAGAGAGAGAGAGAGAGAGAGAGAGAGAGAGAGGCAGAGAGAAAGAGAAAAGTAAAGCTGCGTACTTTCGATTTCTCACGGAGTGCGAGAGACTTTGGCTTATACTATGCCAAAGAGGATCGATCGAACCGTTTGCCAAAATTGACAGTTCAAGGTCAGGGCTATTTGCAACGTAAGCGAGATACGATTTGTTTCCGAGGTAGCGGCACTTGTATTGTTTCGATGGATCTAGGTTGACAGCAGAACACTTTCTTTCGAAATTGATTATCTGCCATTGTCGTGGAGTCATATGTTTAATGATTCTATTGGTTTGAAACTTCAGGTGTTATGAACTCGTGTACTTTTATCCCATACTCATTGACGTTTGGATTATTTTTGTAATAGTGTATTTTTACTACTTTAACTCGATAAGCAACAATTTAAAATTGTTAATTTTATTTACTTTAATTTAATTGCTAACTTTTATTTACGAAATCGAATAATTGAAATTTTACCAAAATATCTTCGTAAATTATTAAACCATTAGAAAAGTACAAGGGAATATTCGTAAAATGAGACACATACAAAAAAGTAAATGTGATTCGATACAACATTATGAAGAAAAGTAATCGTCTTATTGCACGCGCGATCAGGATGATAAGCGTTGATCGCCGCGATGGATCCTCCTTCGGCAGAACAAGCCAAGTGTTACGAACTGCGACTTGGGTTATATCCTCTCTCGCTCGCGCATATAACGTCGTATAGCATTGAGCCTTGCTAAAAAGTAGCACAGAAGAGAAAGGCATACATACGGAGATGAACTAGATTGCGCGCGCCAGCACTCTCTTCTCTCTTTCACCCGTCCTCGTCTTCGCGCGCTCCTTTTTTTCTTTCTCTCTCTCTCTCTCTCTCTTTCTCTCTCTCCGTCGTTCTTTTCGTATAATGTGTGACGCGCTCTCACGTGTTGTGGAATTTGCGCGGAATTTTTTTTTTTTTTTGAGGCAGGTGGATCAAATATTTTGGAATTTTAATTCGTTGTAATTTTTTACTCAGAAATAATGAGTTATTGCTGTTTTTTTCATAATACGGAATCTTAATAAGATCTCATTTTTTTCTGACAATTATTATGATTACGGCAGAGAATAAAATATAAATAACTTCGTCACTGATCACGCGGAAGGTATGTTACTAGATCAATGCGACGAGTATCAATAATAAATGGTTTTTATCAATAAAGAGGAAATTCACGTTTTATCTTAATTCGAGTGCAAAATACGCGGGTAGTCGTACACACTTATTGATAATTTTTGTAGTATAAAAAGGTTACACGCACCACTACTCAATCATTAGTTAAAATTTTTTACTTTTCGTTGAAGTTCGTCCACGTGAAATTTTATAATGAAGTCTTTCTTTGTATTGTTCGTTCTATCGTTCAACGGAATTTTATCGGTAAAATGATAAAAATTCTTTTTTTTTAAAATGATTTTCTGAATATCAAACATATATTCACTGAAAAATACATCTCTTTTAAATTTTATTAGGAACCAATAAAAAAGAATCCACCTCATCCGCGGATCAAAAATGAATGTCTTATCGAATATGGAATTGAACCAGGTGAGCCTAATAATGAATATAAATTTATGAAACATAATTTCAAAAACTTTTATTAAAATAGAATAAATTTCTATTAAGATATCAATTACAATAGTCAAGTAGGAGTTTCGCCACTCACAGAATTAGAAATGTATTGCGTAGCTGCTTGTATTTACAGAGACGATGGACTTGTAAATATTATTGAAATATCTATTTGTACAATATCAATTTTTCTCAATAAATTGAGAATAAAAAATTTGATTCTAGATGAAACCAGATGGAACGATAGATACCGTGAAAGCAGATAAATATTTCGATTCCGATCATCAGGTGGAAAAAGAAATATTTTTCTCTATTCTTGATGCTTGTCATGACGGTAGTATAAAAGTCATTGTTAACTTCTTAAATTTTTATCAGACAATTTTTTCTAACATTTTAGTTTATTTTTAGGGAATATACATTGCCGTCTAGTCCAATGTATGTTTAGAGAACTCAACAACTACGCAATTAAGACCTCAACTCCGCGTACTATTTTAAAACAAATGCTACCTGATGATAAAATATTTAAGTTTGTATAAAATGTCAAAAAAATTATACATTTATAAGATGTACTATTGAAGAAATAAAATAAAGTAAACATAATTCTTTAATTAATTGTCAATTAATTTAGCTATGACCAAGTTTTGTATGTCACTGAAATATATATCCAAGACGATAGAAGTGAAAGTCGCGAAAATTTTATATTGAAAAAACTCACTGATCACGTAGGAATGTAGTTCAAAGAACAATAAAAAATGAATGCGGGTACTCATTGGATAATTCGATTATGATTCGACAATAATATAAACAATTCTTATCTAGAAACGACCTTTGTCGTCTCAAATAGCACTAAAACTTCATCATGCATTATAGTTGTGTAACTATAGTAGGTTACCTCTAAATAAATATTCTCAGTTCGTATATTGCTCGTGAAATGCATCTACCAAAAAGCAAAAATTGAAGCCTCATTTTCTTGCACCTCGCAATTGACACAAATTCATTATAAGAAAATAAAATAATTGCAAGAATAATTGAGAGTAAACGCTGAATTCTGTTCGTGAAAGGCTGCGGATTTCGGAAAATTAATAGCCGGGTGTTTTTGTCAGCTCGGAGAAAAGCGCGAAAAAACAGCATTTCAGTCCAACCGTAAACTCGAGATCCCATCAAGTTTTGTATTCACAAATGCAATTGGCGACGACGATGAAAAACAGAGGTTTATGTAGGTATCTAGGAGGCAAAAAGCTATACGATCGCCTTTCAACGACTAGCCGTAACGCTCTGTAAACCGCTTAGGATCCGTGGCGACGAAAAATTCACGACAATGATTTTCGCAACGGACGTTTTTGCATCGTCCAAGTAGAAATATAAAGCCAGTTGTGCAGCATCGTCAGTCTCCATTGTCTCGTTGGCGCGTTGATCATGAGATCGTTGCTCATTCCGATCCTCGTCTTACTCGTCCTTGAACGAGTTAGTGCTGAAAGCAGTAAGGAGACGATCTGGAAAGGATATTCCGTGAGTTGTATCAATGACGAGGCGGGTCAAGTTGTCAGCAATGCATCGGTTTCGTGTCACGGGATCAGATTAGTTCGGAAAATTGTGCAGAAATTATTGGAAGATGCGAGAAAGAAGAAGAGTATGGAGTTTATCAATGGTATCAGTTTGGCAGAGAGAGAAGATGGAGAACAATCGTCCAGGGATGGCAGATTTTTGAAGGATTACGGATCTATGGGGACTATAGTTAAGTGGCTCGAAGGTAGAGAACTCAGAATTAAGCTACCAACGCTGTTACCAGTCAACCTGGAGAACGCGATTGAGCAAAGCTTACCATCTAGTGATGAAGGTATTTATCAACATTTGATTTTATGATTAGATTTTCCAATTCACGTGTAAACTATTATTCATCTTTGTTCTATGAAAAAGGTCGTGGTGGTGGTGGTGGTGGTGGAGGATTCGGAGGTGGTCACGGAAGCAAGGGAGGCGGTAACGGAGCAATGCTCATGGCATTAATGATGGGTGAGATATTTTGATTTATAATTTAAATATCTAATATTTCCAAACAAATACTTAATTCTACGAAAACTGGGTGAAAAGGTAAAACGATGGCTGCCATGGGTTTCGGAGCACTCGGTCTATTAGCAATGAAAGCTCTCATGGTATCGGCTCTCGCACTCATGCTGTCTTTGATCGTGGCAGCCAAGAAAATGTCTGGCGGTAAAGATGAAGAAAGCCATCACGTAGTTTACGCTCAGGAGGTTAGTCACGGCCATCATCGACGACGAAGGAGTTTAGAAAATAATAAAAATGATCCATATCGAGGTTACGTGGTTTTGCCGACTGATGCTACTAAAATAACTCAATGAGAGTCCAAATGACTTCGATAGTTTTATTGGCTTTAGTCTTCATGTAAGTGATAGATTATTTATTTTTTTTTTATAATTGTTATTCTGTAGAATATCGTTTCAAAGGCAGATGAATGCTCTATTATAGACTTTGAAAACGTACTAAACATCAATACTTGGGATGAACGTGACTGACACTAATTGACGTCGATTGCTCTAATGAATTCCAAAGATTCTCATAATATACGATAGATAGTGACTGTACATACGTTAGCCTAAAACACAAAGAAGTCACGTACGTAGACGGACATTGATCAACAGGCGGAATAAATGATTGCGAAGAAAGTGACAGTGACAAAAGAATTTTGCGGCGACAGTGACAGTGACAGTGACGCAGGGACATGAGTACACGAAAAAAAAATGGAAAGTGAGACACTTTTGCGGAATGAAAACGAAAAGAGTTTACAAAGTGAAATTCCTTTTTTCAAGTTTGCTCGCATATTTATTTTGACTGTTTGACCGACTGTTAACGGTTCATATTTACGTATAAGTGACTCGCAGATGGTTGACTTTTCACGCGTTTTTGTTGGTTGTATCCTTCAAGAGTAGAGTACATTGATATGATATTTATGTTGTTTTAGAAGTTTATTTTATTTATTTATTGTACTTTATTTTTATAATTTATGTTTTTGTTTATAATAAAACTTGATTGTTACTCAAGAATTTATTTTTGTTGATTTATTGATTCTACGAATATTTTGATTTACATCGGTACTATTAAAATAATTTAAATTTATAACGTATACTTTATCTTATATTTTTATGTAAATGCATACATGAGATTTTGATTAGTAATAAGGGACGCGTTTTTACATATAGTGTACGCTTATAATTTCAATAAATTATTTGAAAAAGATAGCGGGCACGTTGGCCGTAAATATCTAAGTGAATTGGTTACCACGCCGGATCCGAAGGCGTGAAAGAGGAACGGATCGCTCGACAGAAGAAAGTGTGCCAGGCGATTTGATGCAAGCACGCATTTTTTTCATCTGAGTGAACAAGCAACCACACATCCTTCATATTCAGACTTTAAATTTTATGTGCGTGCAATTCCTCATAAAATTTCTTTACCATGTTAATTTATAAAGTCATTGAACTTCATTATTTTTGTAAGGAAATGGATCAATATTGAATTACGCGATAAATTTTAAATGCTGTAATGACGATTCAATAATGAAGACTCGAGTTCTCGATATTCGAAAATGTCTCTAGAAATTTATTATTTTGAAATGGAATATTTTTCAAAAGTATGCCATTTATGTCTATATACAATGAAATTTTAATTCATTTTCAAAAATGTTTTATTTATATATTCCCCCGCATTGTTTTGGCCACTGACCAGAATTATATAAAACTATTTAAAGCTCATTATTATATCTTTTTCATTTTTGCACATATTTTCTTTGAATTTCCAGAGACTTTTTTAAGTCAAAATTATCGTTTTCATGGTTGACCTGAGATATCTGAAAAAATTTATGAAACGCCAAGAATGATCGAAGAAGTTTCATCAAAATAAAAACAAAATTAGCGTGTCAAAGGGTTTCACTTATCATCTTTTTTTATGTTTTTTCATCAATCATGTTTAATTTTGAATATCCATATCCGTGTGGCAAACTCATTTTATAATTCGAGAACATTTTCGTGTAAGAAATCAAAATTAAATGCAGCCAAGCCATAGCATTTATGCCTCAATAAGTTAGAAAACAAGTATTCAAAAGATTTCGTTTACAGTATTTTACAATCCTAATAATAAATTAATTACTCCAGTTATTAAATTTCATTGGTCAATTGAAAAAAAAAAATCACTTGAAAACAGAGTCTGGAAATAGTTGAAAACAAGTATATCTATTTCGTCGCATACATACACCCAACGGACAATAATTCTTGCAGACAGGGAACATGGAATGAACCAAGTTTTTTGATGTTACCAACTGCCAA
>JAWWMK010000032.1:15726021-15747566 GCA_035047105.1 Galeopsomyia nigrocyanea | reverse complement strand
TATATATAAGGTGGGATGTATATAAAGGTGATTGGCATTGTTGCACTCGCTGCTCGAGAGGCCGGTTAAGAAAAATAAAAAAATCTCCCTCTCTCTTTAGCTTGCTTCCTGATGAAATTTCATGACGAGAGATATGACGTCGCGCTTGAATTCAGACCGGATCGGATACGTTTGAACTAATTTAAGTTTTTTAAATTGAGATTACAATGGAGTGCAAGCCGATTGTTTGAGAATTGAACGTTCTATTGTGACTCAATTGGAGAAACGTTCGATTTTTAATTGAAAGATTTTTTATTTTCAGAATGTGGTTTTAATTAATCAATTTAATGATTAATCCGAAAAAAATTTATATTAATTTTTAACTTAATTAGAGCACGCGAAGAAAGTTCAGATTCCCTCAATTGTAATTATTTAAAACAAACACTCATTAATAATATAATAATAAATCATCGTTCATGAGAAGATTCCATTCTTACGAAGGAAAAGCGATTTAATGAAGAACAAATACAATAAGTAATTAAAAAGAGAGTTCTGTGTTGAAGTATCATTTTTCACGTCATGTCTCATTAAGAACAATTCAATAGTATAACAATTAACACACAATACGTAATTGAGCATATGCTCAACTGATATAAATTGTTTCCAAAAGAACCAACCGAATGACGTTAATTGCGCGAACATTAACATAATTGCAAATGAGCAGCGAGAATGAGAGAGAGATATCCAGTTCCCGCATTTATAACTGTTTATTCAAACGAGCCCCTTGTAAAAAGAAAAAAAAGAATCACTTTCCGACCAAGATGTTTCTCCACAAGGACTCCACCTATGTCCATTAAATAAAGGATCGCATAAGCGGTATCTTATACACGATATAATCGAATTTCCATTAACCAATTAATCAATCGAAAAGACACGCGGAGGAGAGGAGTTTTGTATAAAATTAGGTCGCGGCGGCACCTCCCAGTGAGCTTATACGTATATATATATATATATACGTGAGAAAAAAAAGAGAAAGAGAAATCTCTCATTGGGTGCGGGATATATATCCAAAGGAAGAAGCGGGATTTTTGACACACTTCCTTACGAAGAGATCGGGAGCAACGCACGACGACGACGACGACGACGACGACGATCACGTGAAATTGACCAATTACCGGAGATAATGAGCTGCGAGTCCTCTCTCGCGGACACGAGACTCGCCCGTGTAATTGCAAAAGCTACCTTCTCTGTCACTGTTACGATGCATAAAACAAAAGTGATTCTCAAGCGGCGAGACAAAGGCCAACTTTTAGCCTTAATCGTTCTCTTGTGCGGTGTGAAATTAACGAGCAAAGTCGTTATGTTTTTACTTGTTATTTCATGTATCTTTTCCTTCCGACTTTCGTGATTTTTATAAGACGACGCGTTATTGTTGAATCGTAGCTGTTTTTTTTTTTCAAATGGGATGATTTATAGCTATTATTTTCACGGTGAACCGTAAATGATTATTAATTATTTTCATATTTAAAAAAAAATTAAAAACATTTTAGATACGAAATTTAAATCGACTGAATTATGTGCATAGTTTATCGTAGCTATATTTCAGTCAGTTAAAATCAAAACCATCAATTTCTCAAATATTTCTTCCTGATGATTTATTTTCCTAATTAATTTTGATACCAGGGCAATTATACAAAATCTATAATTATAAAAAAACTCGTAGAAAATCTCTCGCCGGTTCCGTAATAAAATAATTACTCGAGTCGCTATTAATCGTAGCTCTTCCCTCACGCATAAAATCTCATTCTCGAAATTAACTAACATGATAATTTTTTGCAGAGAAGGCCGCCAAAATCATCGGGCCGATTATAATGGCCGTGGCGTTGAAAGCCGCTGCCCTCCTGCCTTTGGCACTCGGTTTCATTGCCCTGATCGCCGGTAAAGCTCTGCTAGTCGGCAAGATCGCCCTGGTAATCTCGACCATCATCGGTCTGAAGAAACTGCTGGGTGGCCAACAGAAGCACGTGACCTACGAAGTGGTATCGCATCCACACCACAGCAGCAGCCACGTTGTAACTCACGACGAGCACGCTGGTAGCAGCGACTTCGGTGGTTACGGCGGTGGCGGCGGCGGCGGCGGTAGTTCTGGTGGACACGGTTCGAGCGGCGGCTGGGCCAGAAGTCTACCGATCGCTCAGGAGATGGCGTACGCCGCGCAGAAACCAGCGTCTATCATTCAGCAATAGGAAAATGACTTTTTCTCTTTTTTATTAGGATGTTTCTCTTCTTAAGCTCTTCCAATCTCTAATTTATTGAATTTATTTATACTTGACGCGTATCTTACTGCTCTCCACACATTCTCTCTCTTTTTATTATTTTTCTTGAGATGGAGAGTGGTGATCAATGTGGAGGGTTTATTACTTCTTCTTCTTCTTCTTCTTCTTCTTCTTCTTCTTCTTCTTCTTCTTCTTCTTCGTCTTCTTCTTCTTCGTCTTCTTCTTCTTCGTCTTTTTTCCGTCTTTCGTGATATAACTCTCGAGTGCGAGATTTTTTCACTCGGCAACAATCTTTTTCTTTTTTCTTTTCTGCGAGGATACATAGTATTTTATTTATTCGTTCTCATTCTTTATTTTTTTTCTCCTCTATCGCGACTTTCACTCAATCCCTTCGAAGCTCCACTTCACTTTCTCTACTCTCGGCCTATCTCTCTCTCTCTCTCTCTCTCTCTCTCTCTCTTGCTTTCTTCCTGTATTTCTCTCTCTCTCTCTCTCGTGATATACTTAATTTTTCTTTTTCATCCTCGTCGTCCTTTCTAAACTCTCTCTTCCTCTTTTCTTTCATTCTTTTCTACTGACCACTTTCTTCGGTCCATGCGTTCCTTTCACAATTGTACATTATCATGCGACTTCTATTCTGGATCTCTCATTGACAGCGTCCTTGATTGCTCTCACCATGTTTTTTTTAATAACTTTACTCTTACCACTATCGTTAATTATTTAGCCAGTATACAATGCAAGGACGCCAGTGCCTGATGCGAATACTCAAACTTCGACTTATCTATCATTCTATCAATACGCACTCTTCGTATTTATTTGTAGCGCAATATCTTTAACTCGTTTTTCTTTTTGTATTATTTTTTTTTGTACATCGACTACGTTCTTTTTATTTTTGTTTGTTTGTACTTGATCTAACTTTGTAAATTTTGTTTGTATACTTATTACTCTGACGAACGACCTGCGACGCGACGGGATATGTATTGTATTTTTTTTATATATATATATCTACCACGACTGATATGTGTTCATAAGTAATGCTTGTTTTTTTTTTTATAAATATATTATATATTTGTATAATAAAGAGAGGCGAACGGCGCGTGCGTCTTGTCCCAAAGAAAAAAAAAACGCCCGACTGTGTACAGTTAGTTATGCCATCGCTTCTTTTATTTCTCATTTTCTCTCTTTCTTTCTCTCTCTTGGACTCACTTTACCTCTTTTTTTTTTCATTTATAGCCTACTTGCATTCCCATCACTCCATGTTTTTTTTTATTTATTTTTTTTTTTGCGGAGCTAGATGGCCGTTTACAGGTACGTATAGAGATAAATTCGCATTTTATTCTCTTTTGATATACGGTCTCCTGGATTTGATAGTTAATTATAAAAATTAAAAAAATATGTAGTCATCCGGATAATTTAAAAAATACACTCATAAACTATTCATTAGTAATAAATCAAAATAATAAGTTAGATAAATGATATAAAAAAACCGGTACAACAATAAAAAAAAATCGGACAAAAATAGCGCCTAGCAGTAGGCAACCGAAGGCAGATAAAGAAAAAAAAGGGATCGTTTAGAAGAGCAATCAAATAGCACGCACGCGCACACACACATACACACAAGTACAAAGAAGAGAAAGCGACTGCCCCATTCGTAGCCGCACGCACACATTGCGCATCTCTCTCTCCCCCCTCTCTGCTTTTTCGATCAAAATTATGTCTGTCTTTCTCTGTATGTTCTCCACCCAGAGACAGAGAGTGGTGTGGGTATATCTCGGTAAGAAATCGGGTTGACGTACATGCTGCGTGCGTGTGCGATCTCTCCTCTCCGGCCAGCATCCGGATCTTTCGAGCGAGTGTAGATAGATGTGTGTGGCTTTCTTTCACCTCCATATATTAATTACAAATTGCTTGCGTTCGCGAAGAAAGATATTAAGGCCGATAATGAATTCCCGTAATAATCACCTTGACACCGATCGACACATATGTATAAACACCTGTCGCCGTCGTCATCGTCATCGTCTTCGACGTCGACGTTCGCGTCGTCGTCCGTATCGTCGTCGTCGTCGTCGTTTCCATGTTTCCGGGCTCGAGTCGATCCAGTGATCCACATATGAGGTTCCGTTCGTTTCGAAATGTGAAAGTGCCGCCACTACTGCCGATCGATTTTCATGAATTTGTTTACTGCTCAGCATCCGAGACGACGACGACGATGGGTTTCACTCCCACCTTAGTTCTTCATCTCTCTCTCTCTCTCTCTCTCTCTCTCTCTCTCTCTCTCTCTCTCTCTTTCTTTCTTTCTTCTTCCCTTTACTTTTTTGGTATCCGAATTCCTTTTTTTCTTTTTATATATCGACGAGTGGGCGTGTTCTCAATTGAGGTTTATGCACTTTTTATATAGTTGTGTTATGGTGTGAACGTTCAATTTTTTTGTATTGAACGAATATTTTTATTTTTCAAGAAAAAAAAAGATTTTATGTAGCGGTTTTTTTCGAGTTGTAAAAATATTGTTGAAGTTTTACTTTCTAATAGTTGGTTATTATGGGTTACTTTGCGAACAAAATTAAAGTGTAAATCGGTTGATTGATTACTCGTTGGATAATTGATTACCAGTTAGTATGGAACGTGCAAGTCATCAATAATTTTATCGAAACTCGAACTCCATGCAGATTTTTCCGTATAATTAAAATACAATTTAGCATTAGTTTGAAGTGCTTTTTTTTATCGTTTCATAATGAAACCATGTTCGAAAGATATTGCTACTTGCATTTTTACTGAACCGTAAAAATATTTGACTTTGGATCATCAATATCTGACAAAAAAATTGTTGATACAAAAAAAGTCCAACTCATTGCATTTCTTTATACTTCATCTTTTAAAAAGGTTTTCGATCTTACCACGAAAGCGCTATCGTCGCTCTACACAGTCACTGATTAAAAAGTATTGTTTACCGATTTTGAAATTTTATGAGGTGATAATCCTCACTTTGTGGATTTCATAATAAATTTAAATGTTCACGTAGCTATATTTATCCATATAAAGTGAATGACATATAAGGTAAGTTGGATTGAACAAGTAGCATGCTCGATCAGAGCTATTTTAGATTCAAATAATTTACAGGGCTGATTTCTTTAAAAAGAACTCTATCTATAAAATAAATCTATAAAAAAATTATGAACGAAACAACTGAATCATCCTGTATAAAGTTATCAGGTGCAAAGCATTTACCACTAATAAATATCCACTTAATATATTTAGCATGAGAAGTCCATTAAAAACGACATATACGCATGCTGCATAAATTCTTTCTTCAAGCAGCCTTTAAAGAATTCAACGAAAACAATGCCACAAAGTTATTGGCTTCGCACGCTCATAAAGCTTACACGCGCATACCGCGCGAGCACTTGCAGGCAATAAAGTCACCGTTTTGACTGGCTCTTTTTTCACGCGTATAACCGGGCCAAAAGAAACTGAAAAGCATCCAAACAATAATCGCCGCGTAGCGCAGAAAGAGAGAGAGAGAGAGAGAGAGAGAGAGAGAGAGAGAGACGCGCTGGTCGACAAAAAAGAAAGAAAAAGAAAAAAAGAAGTGCGAGAGTCTCGACGGGTGTCTCGCGCACGCATATAATTAGCGCCAATTTTCTTTGGAAAGTCCATGAATCAGAAGGAAATGGCTTGACCTGAAAAGCTCGCGTATGAAATCGAAGGTAAACGGGGGAATTCATATTACACGCCTGAGAGACTCTTATAATAAATTCTCAGTGGTATATACGAAGCTTCGTCCTGTTTAGGATATTTTCACTTAAGACGAATTCATTTGCGGCGATGCGCGTTGGCGCCTCTCCGACTCTGCTTACACGCTATGATAGAGGCGAATGTTTTTACGAGGTCTTAAATGGAAAATCACCATTTGGCGCGCGCTGCACGATTTACTTGTGCAATGCAAATGACTCTTCTTTTATATATTGCGTTGAGTGATAACGCGCCGGTACTCCTCGTGAGAAAACGTTTATTATTTGCATGTGTTTACTCTACTTTCGATGGAAACTTGGATGTAAAAAAAGTTAGAAAATGATCAATAATTGGATTATCTCTAAGCGGTGTATTTGAAATTTTTTTTTATAAACCGCGGCATCCGCTGTTAGTGCATCGTGATCTTTAGAGGATGATTTATTTCGATAAGCTGCTCCCTGCGGAAACTGTAAATCATATAGAAATATTTCCATATCAGCATTGATCTTCTTGCTGCTGCACTGAAAACTCATTACTAATCGTTGATGAGATTGGCGTACAAATTTTTGCATAATATTAATTTTGACATCCGTTACAATATTGCACATGACTATGATCTAAAATTAGGGTATAAATTTTAAGGCTTGCTGAGTGTTAGTGTAAATATTTGAATAATTACTTGGGGACGCACTGTAAAAAATGTGGTAGTTTAATTACCGTGTAATGACAACTCATTGAATATAAATATAGTTATACTTTGAATTTTCAATTTGTCTGACTATAACCGACCATTACTACTGATTTTTATTCTAGATGTATTTTTCATATTCTGGATCATCAATAAATATAATAAAAAAATTCAATCGCAATTTTTTATGTAAACTGTAGTGCTATTGAATATACATCGTGTAAATGATTAATCCTTGATCTAGAAAAAGAAGTGCCAAGTCTTATTGTCCCTCACAAGCAATTTATTTCCGACCATCCCGAGATACCTTCCCAGCGGTAATATTTCCTCCCATTGCACTACTCAATTTCCAAGTCCCATTGAATGCAAATCCCAGAAACATCTAGCGAATGTCGATCTATCGACCAAAAAAAATCCAGATCACTCATACATTGGCATCTCTTTCGTCATCCCGCCACAGACGTATATACAGACTTGGTGCCGGATGTTTCGGGAGCGTGACCGCGAGCCGGAAGCTCTCTCTCTCGTGCGAGAGCATAGACGCAAGCAAGTCGCTTTCGCCGATCTTTTTCGCGTACGTATACGTATATACGCGCGCCGCGCGAGAAATCGGTAACACGCCGACTGTCCGAGTTCCGGCAGCGGGAAAACGCGTTTTAAACGCTCGCGCGCCAAGAGAGAGACAGAGAGAGAGAGAGAGAGAGAGAGAGAGAGAGAGAGACGATGATCTGCTCCGTTAATGAAATTTGTGTTTCCACTTGCGCGCGATATTCAGTTTCATTTATAACATTCAAATTTATGAGATTGGTTATGTTAATCATGTCGGTTTTCTAAACTTTTAGATGTACATATACTTTGTGGGGATTTCTATTTCAATGCAGGCTTAGATTGTTATTCAGCTGTGTTCATATTTTTTAGGATAATTTTCATGAAGAAGTCGACTTTTAATTTTTTAAACTTAACTTTTCCAAAAAATTTTTTAAGACACTCAGTTGCATGCTTTTCATTTATTATAGTTTATTCGTAGAAATGAAAAGTAGTAGAACCAAATATTTGATCCGACCCAACAAAAAGGAATTATAAAAAAATTCTGATCAATTCAGAATAAAATTACCATGATTATAGTATATTCACTACTTAGATAAACATGTGCTTAGCACTCAAAGCATGAAATTTGAAAAAGATACCAGCTCATTCCTATTATTCAGCTGCTTTGAACCGATGAACAAGTAGGAGAAAAGCGAGAAAGAAATATTCAAGTAAAAATGCCGCTTTTTTCACGAATAATAATGAACATTACTCTTTCTCGACAAGAATTTACGATTTTAACTTTCAGTCGTGCAACAAAACAAACTAATGCCACGGAGCTGAGGATAGTGATTTGAATGTTAATTGAATGAAACTTGAACGAGAGTTTGATCAAGCCCTACTACGCGTAAAACCATAAACCTATATATCCTCGCGAGCCGTGGTAATAAACGCGCGTGATTATCAATGAAAATATCAATTGGCGGATGCTAATGTAATCGTAACTTTTATATATTGCCGTGAAAGTATGACATAAAACTCTTACGAGCTGCAATATAAACTCGTGTTGACAATATTTTCGTTGTAGCTTCGCGTTATGAAAATCGCGCAAAACACCGTGAACAAAGAAAGTTGAAGTTGGTCTTGCTCGCCTTTTTTTTCTCTCTCTCTTCTTCCTCAAGGCCGGTACTTATACAAGTCACACTCCAGTTTGCGCGGTCCAGGATGAGAACGCGTGCTAATTGCCGTTGCTATCCATATCGCCATTAATTTTTCAGCGGCAAAACTTGTGTGTATGACCACAGTGAAAGCTCTTCCTACTTTTTTTTCTTCTTCTTCTCCTTCTCGCACGCAAACTCGAAGATTATTAAACGGCGATATGATTAACGCGCGACGTGTAATTTATATTGATTTCGCGAAATGTGACTGTGCGCTTCTCGTATATATGCTGACTGTACTAATTATAGTTTAGTGTTTAGTACGCTTGGCTTATTCTACTTACCGTAGGCTAACATCTGTTATTTTAACATTAAACTAATCATGTTTATTGAGCATGAGAGGAAGAGATTTCTATCAACATGTTGACAATACAATCATATGTTGGTGCCACGTCCGATGCTATTTTTTTTTGTGAAAAATGTAAAACTGACAAATAAATATTTAGTAAGTAAATAGACGATTTTTTTAATACAATAAAAATGTATTTACAAAACCATAAATTTTGCAGACTAAACATTCAAATAATATTATTACAGAATTCAATCTGTTCGATGAGCGTCTATCTTACAAGCTGACAATTTGAAATTGCTATCTATTACGTTTATCTGGAGCACCGCGAGTCTCATCATAGAAAGTTCAACACATAATAGTCAGGCATAACCGCGGCCTATCGCATAACGCAATTCATTAAAAGGATAATACAGCAGCACATACACACAGACACACACACACACACACACACACACACACACATACACACACACACACATCTTTGTATGACCTTGCGGTAACAGCGACCTAATCGCTGCAAAAGTCTCATTCAAGCGATCGATGAATGAACGCCGCCGCCACCGAGATCGCCAACCTTCCCAACTAGGCGGAGAAAACGTGCGTTTTTCGCAGCTTTTAAAAACTCGGGCGCGAGCTCGCGCGTGCCTTCCGTTTTCACTTGGTGCACTGCACACACACACTGCTCTGACTGACCCAGTTGAGGTTTTGCGCGCGCGCGCTCTTGCTATATACACTTCGCGAGAGGGAGAAAGAGAGAGAGAGAGAAAAAGGTCTTCGAGCGTGGGACTGCCTGGAAATGACGATTTAAAGCCGACAAGCATGCTTCGTATGCTTGTATCTGATGATGGATTATTCGTTTGAGCATTAGCTGGCAATTCTTTTCTTCCAGGAAGAATGCACCCATCGTTTAGTGATTAATTGGTTTCGCGGAACGATTAAGGTTTTTTTTTGTTTCGTGTCTATGCCTCGTACCTATACGTGTTGTACACGCTTTGTGACAATGGTTTCTTTCTTTCTCGCGATTTTACTTTTTTCTAGCTTGAAAATTAAATTAAGAACAAACGTTATTTCTTGTCACTCTAGATACTATTTTTTTCAAATGTTTCTCAGAAGAAAAAAACAAAAGAACACATAAATTATTCCAAATGGAGTTTTTATTTGGAATAGTTTTTTTCATTTTCGCTGGAGAAATTTTTACGCAATTTTGATGAAAGCACGTTCTACGGTCTTCTTAAAAAAATTCACCGAATTTTGTCAAATTGGAATAAAACTGAATGAATTTTTCCAAAAAATTTTTGTCTTCATGCAATGTGATTACCTGTAAAAGATGATTTGTTCTAGATGCAATGAGTTAAGAAGAGAATTTTTCCCTGAAAAATTACGTAGAAAGAATGATTTGTTAAAAGCAAAATCCTAAAAATGAATAATTACAATCCCAATTTTTACAAAATAAATCTTTAATAAATGTCGTTTGTTATTCTTAGCTACCTTACAATTCGAGGGGATAACAGATCGACTAAGAGAAATGAATTTCGCGTAAACACATTACCCCACAATGAATTATTTAAGCAGACCAATTTTCTCAGTCCAATATAATAATCGCACGCGAATGAGTAATACCCATCAAACAACGAACATCGGAGACTGGACACGCGCCAATTAAAACTGTACCAGTAATTCGCGCGTCAATCGTGCGCGCAGCGTCAAATATGTAGACACGAAGCGTCCGAGAAAATTGAAAGCCTCAAGGTTATACATCGTGCAAATGTAGTGTGCATATCAGATCAGTAATTAGTCACCTCCTGCAAGGAACAACCAATTGTTACTTGCCATACAAACACACTCACATACACATAGACAGGCACACTTTGCTTAGAGAAGCATAGGTGAACTAGGCCGCAAAGCACCTGTGCACGCGCATATAATTGATGATCATGGACTGCGAGGAGTAGCAGCAAGCAGCAACAGCAACAGCAGAAGCGAGCAGCTAAGGAAAACGAGGATGATTATAACGCAGTACGGATGATAACGTTTTCTAAATGGGCGAGATATTAGCGCGAGGCCCGCAATTTGCCGCTATGAAAACGCTTTCACAGTAGCCAAGCGCGAAAGCTACCGGAGGTATTATAGTATATAACTGGAGCACTGTGCAAAATTGGACGACGACGCCCGATGGTGATGATGATGATGATGATGATGATGCAATGTATCATAGTGTCGGCCAATGGAACTATCGGCGAGTGATGCAGCTGCAATTTATGCCGACTCGGTTGTCGAGAGTGAAGTTTTGCTGATTGATCGTTTGCTTTTATTCGTAATCATGACGATTGAGATGAGGGATTTACTTTCGTTACAATTGGAATGCTCTCGTGGTTAAACTACAGTTCGACTGAAATGGAGTTACTCGCTATTGTTTGGGCTTACTTTTTTTAAATGAAATACTTTTTTTCCCTCCCGCAGCTCTTTAATTCTGGAGCACCATCAAACGATCGCCGAATGACTTGTTTTATTGTATAGCCTCGTAGCTACATAGTGAGCATTTGATTGTTTCGACGGTACAGCTGGAAAACGGTATTTAATTGGTAAGTGATTTTGAGTCAAGGAGTTAACTGAAGAAAGAAAGTCAATACTTGTTCGACAACTTATGTAAATAATACATTAATTTATTTGTAAAACTCAATTCTATTCAATTACAGATGTGTAAGTTTATACATGTGAGTGCAAGGAACTATTCCTTGAAAAGTTACTTTTATTTTCAACTATTCCTTGAAAAGTTACTTTTATTTTCAGCATAAATTCAAAAAAAAAAGTTCGTTCGAGTGCAATTTCACGTAAGCAAAACAAAGCACTTAACTTACAAGCTTAAAGCAATAAAGATAAATTGCTCGTCAAATTTAAATTCTAGTGACGACTGATACCCAAAGACACTATATAAAAGCAATAAAGAGAACAATACGACGATCGATGAAGCGTGAAGTGTATAGTCGACACCTCTGCAATAAAAGAGAGCGCCGAAAAGAGAGAAAGAGAGAGGGAGAGATAGATATAAAAAAAAAAACAAGCTCCTTAGGAGAAGGGAAAACGCGTCTTATCAGTAAAGCTAAAAGTCGGGCGCCAAGTCATATAAGTGGGGGGCAAGTGTGCTGCTGAGCCGGAGATCATTGCGATATAGCTGCGCGGATCTATCTCGCGTGTTTGTCAGCTAGCTCGGGGTATCAAGTGCAATGTATGCCGCAAAATAGAGCTATTGCGATGGGAATATTGTTGCTGATTTTTTTTTTCGATCGATCTGATGTTGATGCTATCGATGTGTTGTGCAAAATATTTTCTATTATGAACATGCTGATGGATATGATACTTTGTTTCTCCCAGTTTTCCCCCAATGAGAAATGGAAGAGTCATATTGTTAAATGTATAATAATTCTTCCACGTAACCATTATAAAAGATAAAATTTTTGGACTGATCCAGATTACTTAGGTGAGATTTTTTAAGGAGGAAGAGAAAAAATACCGGACTTAATTCGCTTAAATACTGGTCTCTGAAATAAAAAAAAAACACAGGTTAATTTAAACCGTTGTCGTCGTCGTCGCTCGGCACGGACCCATATATTTCGCGTAGTAATGAGACATTACATTGTGACGGCTGGGCAAGGCATGATCTACGAAAGTAGACGAGTATCACGTTACACAAAACCGCTTCACTTTTAAGTAGAATGCTGAAAAATATAGTTCAGCTGAAGTAAAAAAAATAATATGCGCGAAATACTTTCTCGACTGTATCGTATGGGTAAAATTGTAGCGTCAAATCATCGTTAATTGAAGCTTTCAAAAAGCATTTTGCGCGAACGAAACGGTATAAAGGATTTGTGCAACCTATCCAAAAAGGAGTCTGTCTGTGTGTGTAATTAGATTCTCCCAGAATGTACACACATAAGTCGTAAACGACAGCCAAAGTGCTCGAGAAATGGAAAAAAAGAAGAGAAGCAGAGCGGAGGAGTAGGAAAACTAGGCGGGATGCTGTTGCTGCTGCTGCTGCTTTCCTCGCTCCGGTGGTTGCGGCGGCTCTAAGCGAGCAGAGCGCGTCAAGAAAAAAAAACAGCCAAGTGGTGCGTGGTGGTGGGGTGCAGAGCTACTACTCGCGCTACGCTCTGTACACGTGTATATGTACGAGAGCAACTGAGAAAAGAGAGAGAAAGAGCAAGCCGACCGGATATATAGAGCTAGGGCAGGGCTTGCGCTACGTACAGTTCTCACAGAAGACTGCGAGTGCGACGAACGCAAGGCGTACGTAACAGTGGCATCTTAATTTTTATCATTTTTCGAGCTGATCGAACGGAGGGATCGATCGACGCACCTCTTTGATTCGTATCGAATCGACGTTTCCAAGTGTGTTCCCAGACAAAGGTACTATAATATTTATTTATTTATTTGTTTACTTAACGAACGGTGCGTAATTATATTTTGGGATATTAGTTTTCACTTAGACACATTAAGCTGTTTTAGTTTCTCGTTGCTCTATTTTTTTTTAAATGTTAGTGGAACTTATTCATTCAAATTTACCATATCAGAAAACTTGAAATCGTAACTGGACATGTTTTTGATACTATTGAAATATTTTCAATAAGCTAATTTGAAAATTATTCACTTATCTTTATTTTTTCTAGTTATTGGGATATTTTACAAAGTTTATATCATTATTGCATCAACAAATTTCTGGTTGATTGTATAATCAAATTTTCTAATTATTGTTATATTTTTACCTTCTTATTTCATCTAGGTGTAGCTTATTCTTTTATATACTTTAATTAATAGAAAATGGTTTTCCGTTGCTAGCTGTCAAATTGTTCAATTAAATTAAAAAAGAAAATCCTAAATTATTTCATTAAAACCAATCATTCATTTTTATGAAATAAAAAATTAAAAGCTCCAGGGTAAAATAAATTTGAAAAAATCTATTTAAAAACCAGTATAAAAATTCATTGTTCTATTACTTTTTCGATCGAAAAAGCTTTAACCAAACTGATAATTTATTATTCAATACCTACTATTTTTCTACTTTTTCTTATTAAAAATGTTAAAGAAAATTAAATGTAATTTTTAACGAGGATGCCTCTAAACGTTTCGTCACATATATTAAAATACAGTAGTGCTGTATTTTTTCCACATAAAAATTCAATGTGAGACCAGAATCCACATCCATATTATTCAAATGTCTAAATATTTACGTTCAGAATACTAATATCCAAAAATAAAAGCAGATTTACTGCTCCAAAATTCTTTTTTTCTTTATCATTGAAATGTAAAAATATGCAAAAGAGCTAAAAAAAACACAAAATTGCTTTGAAATGGGTTAAATTTAGGTCAGTATTTTTGAAAAATGCATACATATTAATTCAATGCAAAACTGGATATTAATTCATCAATTCTGTTATTTTACATTCAATATCGTTTTCTACCGTTAACAAGCGTCGTTACTTCAACAATCATCGCACTTTCAGGTACCAAATATCCCAAAAATGCATCGCCTATCATTCCTAATCGTGAGTCTATTGTTGGCGGGATGCGCGAACGCGCGCTCAGCCGCGGACTCGGGCCATCCGGTGAACTCACTGGATTCGGATCAGGGTCGCGCCGCTCAGGGTGGCGGTGGCGTGTTCGGCGATTTACGCTCGGTCTATCAGATCTACAAAGATTGTTCGGGAGCCGAGGTGAGCAGCTGCCTCAAGCTCAAGCTTCTGTCGACAATGGAACGGGTATCGCGTAGCGCGCAAGTCAGCATCGTCGACGGTATTACCCTTGTCAAGGATGAACCTCAGCCTGGCGAAGCGACACGCGAGGAACCAATCAGGACACCACAAGAGATCGAAGCTTCGCTGCCGAGGAGCATGGAGGATAAGGAAGACGCGCTGAACTCCATGATTATGGACAAAGCCGTGAGCTTCCTTCAAAGCCACACTCTCAAGGTCAAGCTTCCCAATGTTGAGGAACTCCAGAGGAGCCTTTCCGAGGAGGGTAATTATCGATTTATTTTATTTGTATCTATTGATTAGCAATAATTGGGTCATTACTTTTCATTCTAAATATTCAAACTATTCGTTTTATTTATTCTAAATTTTAATACATGATCATATTAAATATTGGTGAGCTTGTAATTAAATTTTCAAAAATTATTAAACAAATTTGAAGATAAGTTCCAATTTAATTAAAAGAAAAAATAAATTCTAATCGACTTTCTATTTATTTTCTTACCTCGAAAAAAATATCGAATTTGTTCAAGTCATACTCTACATCCACCATGACTTGCTTAATTTTGATTAGCTCTCGAAAAAAAATGCCAGATCAATACTCCGTTTGATACATCAAACACGAATTACCGATTGATTCGAGTGTTTGTAAGAGTCAAAAATTACGTACTGGAAAAAAGTTTGTATACATAACGGTTCACTGAACTTTTTATCGACGAAACTAAACATTGATACAATTCGTCATGAATTGTTTGATCAAGCAATAGATTTTTTTTTTAATTTAATTAAATAGTATATAAATATAGTTTGCGTTCGAATCAATTGGAAATATGTCGAATCGAAATTCCAATAAGTGTTACGCAATCGATTAAGAAACGAATGAAATGATGTGTTAACAGGCCGAGGTAAGAAGAGGAAAAACATGGGTGGTCTGTTGGCCATTCCCCTGCTGATCGGTGGTACTCTGGTACCCTTGGCTCTCGGAGCATTGGCACTACTCGCCGGTAAAGCTCTGATAGTCAGCAAATTGGCGCTGGTGTTGGCATCGATAATTGGACTGAAGAAATTGGTCTCGTCGCATGAGCATGGCCACGAAGTTCACGGAGGTGGCGGTTGGGCTAGAGCTGGACAGGAACTCGCTTACTCGGCCTACAAACCAGTACCATCGACGCCCTAAGTAACGACAAAAGACTGCGAGTCATTTCCTCTTTCACATTCTCACTCTCTCACTCTCTCTCTCTTTCTCTCTCCTTATCAATCTTCTCCTCTTTCATTTTCATAACGACTACCTATAATTTATTTTCATCGATCCTTCCTCTTCTCACTCTCTTTCTCTTATCTCATTACTGTGATTCTCAGCGCCTTTATTCTCCTACCGTTGTTGTTGATTGTTGTTCGCTCTCGTAGACGGTGACGCGTTTTCTCTTCTGTCACCGTGGACTTTGACTCTGTACTGACGTCTCTCTACCTCTACTTCTTCGCCGTTCACACTTCTCATCTCTCGACTTATTTATTTTTTACCCGTCACTAAGATTCATCTTCATCTTAACGTTCGTCAAACTCTGTTCTTTTTCTATCCATTTTCTCGTTACTTCGACTCTACGTCGCTGTTATTTTCTATCATTCTTTTTCTCTCTTTCTCTCTCTGTCTCTCATTGTGTTTCTGAACTATCGAACAAGGAATTAAAAAAAAAGAAGAACAAGACAAAAAAAAATCGCGTCTCACGCCGATTCGCGAACACGTGTATGTATATTTATATAGATTTCTAATAAATTATAAGGATACACCTTTGAAACCAATACAACCATGGGACTTATTTCCAACACCATATACCTTTTCGAACGCACTTCTCCGAGTTACGAATGGAAGAAAAAAAAAGAAAATAGAAACTGAGGAAACTACTTGTGCGTAAGCGTCTGGCTAACGGAACGCGACGATGACTACCTGCCGAATTTATTAGAGCCTGACTCGGGCATTTAGTTTTTTTTTTGGCGATGGAACTTTTTACTTGATCTTGAAACTTGCTCAAGTGTAAACAATGAAATATATTTTTTTGGGACTAGGCAAACATCGATTGAAGCGTGTAAAAAGGAAATTGAGTTTTTTTTTCTGATTCACGATTTTCCCATCAGATTTCAATTTTGTTTTCATTGATTGAGAAAGTAACGTACAAATAAATAATTTATATGGAAGATTTTAGTTATCTATGGATTATTTTATATGTAATTAATCTAGTCATAATTATCAAAGTCTATAATAAAAATTCAATAATGCTATAAACAAAATTGTATAGATTTCTAATTCAGCAGTCAATCAAATTCTATTTATCTAACCTTTTTTCAATCCTCTTATAATATTCAAAAATTAATTCGTAGAGTAACACAACTCATACCCGATAATTTGTTTGTTCACAAGCATTGAAAGCCCAAACGTCAATGAAACGTGTAAAGAAACACGTATATGTAAGAAACAAAACCACAAAGAGCGCGCGCTCGAGCTCGCACGCGATCTAGATCATTGAAATGCCATAGTTTTACGCACATATTTCTTGCGCGGAGGCGTGGAAATAAAAGACATCCGGTAAGCAACCTGAATTTTCACACGGCGTCGATCGATTACTGTGAAAAGCGCTCGCGAAAAATCGATCTGATGCAGGCCAGCGAGTCAGTCGCCTACTTGCAAAAAAAAAGAACTTGTGCGTACGTGCGTATGTGCGTATATGTATGTGCGCGCGGCGAAGAAAAGTAAACCAGGCCGCAGCAACAGGTTGCCAAGTTCAAGGCAGCCTCGCCTTATGGTATTTTCTCGTACGATGCTCGGATGCTGTCTTTTTTTGTTGTTGTTGTATACTCGACGCGTTGATGGTGACACTTTTACGACATGTATGAGCTATTTTTCTGATCATGGATTATCAATGTTAACAAGATTGATTAGGTTGTTATCGAATACGATAAAAAAACACTCTTAAGACAACAGTTTGGTCATCGTCTTCATCGATGAAAATTTATCCATCTGCGAATTTGATATTCCGATCGGGTCGATCGATACGAATAACGAAAGTGAAATTGGAAATTCAATGCGGAGAAACTAACGTCGGAGAGTGTAAGTATCTGCAATAAATACACCGCACCGAGTTGTACACTTATTAAAATATATTCAAATACATGTATCCTCAGTGTATTGACTCAATAAAACAAGATCTGCGATTCCTTCAACGACAAAAAATATTTGCAACTATAACTGTTCGAGCTGGCACCGATTATTTTGTTTACATGCACGATTTTATTGGCCGTTACGTTAGATGAAGTGAGCTCGTCGTACGGGATTTCTATCGCGTTTGCGTTGCAAATATGCTTCGGTGCAACGAGATTCGTCGTTCCTCCTCTTCTTCTTTTTTTTTTTCCTTCTTTTGGTCGTATAACCGATATAGCGGTTCGAACGAACTATACGGCTTTTGATTTATATTACCTTTTCGCTCGGAGCAAACGAGTTGTCGTAAACAAGATGCTCGCACGAGACTCTATCTATTTAGTTTAGTGTAACGAATATGAAGCTGTCGTGTCGGTTAAGCTATTTATGACGTTGTTATAAATATTCAAAGAAAATATGAGTACATGAATTTTTAAGGATTATAATTACTTGTCGCGTCCTTTTATGTATAAATAATTAAAAATCATTTCCAACTACATTAATTTTAGTACAGTAACAAGTACCAAATAAATTTGATAATCTATTTGTCGAATAATACAAGTCAATATGCATAAAGAATATGGTAATTAATATAAAAGCAAATTCTAATTCAAGTAAGATTTATTAAAAGAATAAAGTAAGCTTACTAATTGATCAACAACGAAAATTATTTCTAGAAAGCATAGATTTCAACGTTGTAATGGAAACCATGTTTGTGGTTTTCGAATTTAAGGGTGTCAGAAGGCTGACCGAGTCCACCACTCTTGATACGCACAGATGCTCCATTTTTCTTCAAATCGGTAGCTTTGATCATGGTAATTCTTGTGCCATGTCCAGGAGTAAAGGTCTCGGTCTTCTCAAATTTTTTATCAAAAAGCGATCCTCCATCGAATTTATTGTGTACATGAACTTCGTTCTTTATAACTAACTGATCAACGAAATAAGCTTTGGTGGGTCTTGGACCACCTTGGAAAGTATAGTTGCCGTAGGCTGAAGCACAAACTATTACACTGCAGAAAGTAATCAGCATGAAGATCTTCATATTGATAGATGGACAGAAAAACATTTTTTCCTAATGCAAATACTCATATCTTAAATGTTTTACACCGTTTGTACGGGCAAATTTATTTATTTTATTTCGGACGATAAAGTTTCTCCTGTGAAAAAGGGCAAAATATGCTTCGATGTATGATTTAAGACAATTGAAATAAAATTAATTATGTTTCAAGAAAATTACTTGCAATCTGATAAAGAAATTTGAATTATTTTTGGCTTTCATATGGAATATGATGAAGTACGCAAAAATGGTCTTTTATAACTTTTATTCGTCTCATACATCAAATAGCCAATTACTGTATAATTTATCTTTCATTTCTTACTAAAAGATATCTCGATGGCAACTTAAAAAAGCAATCAGCTGTAAGAGTATTAAAAGATACGCGGTTGCATTCATATATACCTCAAGCAGCGAAGAGCCAGAAGAAAACCGCGACATGTCATACATAAGTCTTTGCAAAAAGAGCCTCGACCATTTAAATTCCTTTGAAACTGCGTGGTGCGAGAGAAATTTTCATTCAAAGAAATCCGCGATTGCAATTTTCGGTTTGCACACTCGCCTAACGAAAAAAAAAAGAAAAAGAATGAAGGCGCGCAGACGAGAAAGTGGACGTGCTGCCGCCGGCTGCTGTCCTCCTTAGATTCGTATCCGTCCAGACGCTCTGCTATTTCCTCTCGCTGTTCACCACAAGTATCTTCGTGTACATCGTCGATGAATTTCTGCCTTGGAGTCCATTGATCTCGCGCACCTGTGGGAATGCGCATCTGGTGAATGGTGGCCGATCGATGAATCGGATGGTTTTAGAATGAAAGTGTTATTCGGCTGATTCACCAGGTTTTTATGTAAATATCGAGTTCTCCGAAGATTATTACGCCTTGTATTATTTGCATCTGATGCTCAATCAAATTATATCGATGTGGTACAACTGGAAATGAAAAACGTCTATTCCGGTGTGTTCTATAAATTGTGCTGAATGCTTGTCGTACAAATAACAAAAAACGATTATTCGGACAAATTGCACTGAAAATAAGTATGATTGTAAAAAAAGGATAGTTATTTGGAACCAATTCTTTTTAAATAAGAAGACATTCTCTTGTAATAGGAATACTTTTTTCCAGTATAAATTTGATTAGTAATACAGAACGTAGCCTTAGTTTGGATTTTATTGTTTATTACAAATATTTGAAATAATTAAGAAATATATATTTGAGATCGTTAGAATCTGTTTGTTTGTCAAATATTGATTTCATTTCCAGAAAGACAGAAAATTTGAGAGCTTTGATGCTGAATGCGCTTCTTTTCTATTGATATAAAATTATAACGCGAAGTAAATCATTTCACTATTTGGACAAATGATTCGATTTGAACCAAAATTAAATTGATCTATACACCAGTGTGGATTGGTCACAAAATCAAATTGGGTGCATGTAGTAGATCGGTTTAATTTATGATTATACCGAATTTATTACAATTCGGATAGAGGGATAGTCTTTTAAAACTCGTTTCCATCTTTTTTCATATTTTACTAGCAAATTTTATTTATGCTCGAATCTAAGAAATTCCATTTAAATTTACTGTTATTCCGATCACTTTAAATTCAACGTTAAATGTACCAAGATAAAAATCAGTTTTATATGTAAGAAATTCTCCAAAGTAGGTCATCTAAAATTTCGAAAAATGATCAATTACTGGAGTGTATGTCGGAGCCACAAGTAATTGCAAATAAAATCATTCGAATCCATCATTTTTCAAATGGATCACAAGTGAAAAGTAAGTTAATGCTGAAACAAATATCTCATTGAAATTATGATTTAGTGTGTTAAGGATCTACTAACGTCCTCACACATACATACATACGACGACGAAGAAATTCGAAAGTAAATCTTCGTACGGCGATCTTCAATTCGTCGTTTACACGGCGATCGATCTCAAAGGAAGTCAGGTGAAAGTAAAGTACTGATTATTTCAAATTTAGACTGGGCTGAATCAACAAGCCATTTCTCCTGCAATGCGGCGGAGACTGTTCGTCGCCAAGGCTCTCTTTTGATTTTATTTTTTAAAAAGAATCAACTGCTGCTTTCTTTACGACGACGCTCTCAGCGATGATTTTTTTCTCGTTTGCCGCAAATTTTTAATTCAGGAAACACACACAGTACACAAATTTTTTTCAGTTAAAAACAATTTAATTATTATAAAATAAATATCCATATACCACGAAAAACTTTTCATAATCATAGATACATTTTTTTCTAAGTTCGTATATTCGCCTGATCTCGAAAATAGCGATATCCTGCATGTATCTAACAATTACCTTAATAAATTCATCTTGCTTTAATGCATAGCTGTAATAATGGTTTCAAGTAGAGCAAAACATCTCTCGATAAAGTAGGTTAATCCTGTAAGTCACAGCTTCAGCGTGCTTACAAATAACGAGCCCATAGTGTCACAACATTAGCTTGTAATTGCTTTCGTGCAAGAGATACTTCATCTCGACCACATCGTAGTTCATTGAATTACTTTAGTGCTGGCAATTGTAATTTACAGACGTTGTAAACAGAATCGCCCCTTAAACCGTTTTGTTACAGAGACTATCAGAGATTCTATGAAACTCGAATTTACCCTTCGAAAAAATAAATTGAAAATTACCATTATCAACAAACGATTAATATCTTCATCGAAATCAATCGAAATATACCTGCTTAGCAGGTAGTCTATTATTTTGTAAGGCCACACATTCAACGCTGGCTTACGAAACGAGTGTACCAAGTGCGGTGGGGGGCGCGAGCTATAACTGTATCTTTTATGACGTCTACTGTTATGTTCAATGTACGTATATACATATATA
>JAWWMK010000032.1:15689080-15725921 GCA_035047105.1 Galeopsomyia nigrocyanea | reverse complement strand
TGTGTGTGTGTGTGTGTGTGTGTGTGTGTGTGTGTGTGTGCGTGTGTGTTTGTGTGTGTATGAATGTAGTCTGTCAACTCTTATATGAAGTTTATCCAACACGTTGTTGAGAAAAAAGTATCAAATTAGTAGGATGTTTATGATCAAAATATAGATTGACTAATACATTTTCAGAGGTTTATTATTTTTGATGATACTCATGATATTTCTCAAATTAATTTATTGAACATCAATGTAATCAAGCGTAAAGTTAAATGAGCAATGAATTAGCAACAAGGCCGTTAAAAAATTTTCGACAGCATGATCATCATAATTATTGAGTGAGTAATTATGAACATTTATCCCCAAATATATGCAAATTATACGAAATGTAAGCTGAAGAGGTCATTGATAAAACTGAAAGTTGCCATTCAAATTCACGAAGTGAAAACTGGCTTCCGGTCCGAATACGTCGCCGCTGAATCCAACCATGCGATAATTAAAGATGATGAAACTGAGTGATACATCAAGCTTCAATTAAATCCTACGAATGTATACATGCGCGTCATTAAATTTAAAAATAGATTTCTCACAATAAAAAAAAATACAAAATTTCAGTTTGAAATCCCGCGCCAGAGATTTATCGAGTAATAAAAATGAAAGTCATATCGGAGAACCGAAAGCCTAGTGTATATGTCTCTTTTGTCAAATTGATCCTCTAAAACCGTTATAGATTAAAGCTAATCTGTATAGTGCGCGAAAGGACGAGAAGCAGTATAGTGTAAGCCAGGGGGGGCCTTGACCTGGCCTCGATCCTGTCCCGAGTTCACTCTCGCCGCGTGTCGGTGTCGCGGGAAGAAAGTGTTCCAGCCGCTCTGTGGTCGCACATGCGCAATTTTAAAATTACCCGATTACTGTGTATACCGGCAAATGGAGACGGATGTTGCATCAGATAAATGTTGTTAATGAGGAAAGGATTTATCCATTGTTTTTATCTATCGATCGAATAATACTTATTCGTAAAAATGCAAAAGAATAGTGAAGAAAAATAAATAAATGAGTTTTTAATATATCGTTCGAGTCTAAAAAAGATTATTGTAAGTAGTTACTGTAGACTTACAATTCTCAGTCGATTTGTACTTCAAAATCGTATTCCAAAATTCCATATTTGAATTCATCTGAAATATTACCCTACCGATCAACAAAAAAGTGATATAATTATATTGCTTCTAATTTTCATACAAAAGAAACGGTGCGTTGCTGAATACGGCATAAAAAGGCACTTTTCCGTATCCAATGCACACAAAAAACGCATCGACGTTGTTACTACTGATTCGCAATAACGAGAGATTAAACAGGATCGACGATCGGGTGAAAGTATGACTTATCGGGCGATTCTTTGGTAGCATGCAAGAACAGAACGATGCAAGGTTTTTTACGTTAGTGCTGGCTGAGACTGAAATAAGCTACGCTTAATTCAATATTAATAAAATTAACTTTTTTATACTTTAAGCAGTAATTAAATTGGGTATTGGAATTTTTCTTTTGAATTTAGGGCGACCAAACAGTATCTGATAAAATGTGAGAATCTGAATAGACACCAAAATTAATATCTTCAATCTTAAAAAAAAACCATCTAACAAGATTAGTCAACCGTTCTAGTGTTACCGAAAGTACTTCATAATCATAAACAACCGAACAGAGGTAGGAAAAAAAAGCAACGTTAATATTTGAGAAAGTATCAATGACAAGATGAGTGAGTAAGCAAACGTCTGTTGAACAGGTCACGATCAAGCAAAGTCAGGGCCATATAGCGAGCGTCTCGATTGTAAAGTTCGGGGTCAGTGGTATATGTGCTCAGTTGCAAGGTGCGGCTTGATAGTCTTTCTCTCTTTCTCTCGTTCACTGGCGCGCTCCCAAGTCGACTCCCGTACATACGTACTCATGCGCGAGTTCTCTCTCTCACTCTTGAAGAAGAAGAAGCAGCACACATTCCACCATAAAACCGTTAAACGCTTGGCCTCTCTCGGACACTGCTGCCGCCGTCGCCGCTGCCGGAATACATTAATTTCCAATCTTTTCTCTCGCGCGCCCGCGCGGAGCACGAGAAAAAAAATGTAAGAGAGTATATTATCGGGACTCGCGACGATTTATGGTCGCCTCGAAAGTGTATAGCGTATTAATCGTGGAGGAAGGAAAAAAAAATTACGAGTTGTGCACATTGTCGCGAGCTTGCGTCAGATGTTGAAAAGGAAAAGTGCGGATGCTTTGAACAAATTCACACCATTCTTGACTTTCCCTTTTTCGTTTCGAGAACGCCGCTGGGCTGACGGACGCTTGATCGAGGCTAATTGTTTCAAATTATGTTTATACAGAAATTTAGCTTTAGATGAAGATACATGTTAAGATATATGGATATACTTTTTTTTATGGCAAATGAAATTTTCTTGATTTGAATTCAATCGATGTTTTTGTACAAACCGAATTGAAGACCTACAATCGAGGAGTAAAAAAAGAGGAACGTAAGAGACAAAGTAAATTTTGATTTCTCTACTTCTCTTTTTTTCCCGTTCAAATTAGTCATCAAGCCAATTTATGTAGGAAATACGTGCGTAGAGTAAAAGTCAAATGGTCATACATATACATATATAAAATGATACTTTTCCTTTTTGTTTTGCGCGCGGTGCGGCGCAAAGTATGTTAATTGTCTTGGCGAAAACGCAAGTCTCGAAATTCCATCAAGTATAAAGGATAATAGACCATTTGAAAACGACTTTCATTTGTCGTCGTGTAATTTCGTTTCCTAGACCAAATCTCATTCTTTACGAGTGCACGCGCGCGGGCTGACCCAGAAACACCTTGCCCCCGCGCACCTTCATCTTTATGGTGCCTTGTACGCTTGAAACTTGTGTAATTGACTCTATTACGCTTTGGGGAAAAGTGTGAATTTTCATATCACATTATTTTATTAGCTTGATAATTACATCAGATAAGAGTATTTCTAAGGGAATTTGTGGTGTGAATTACCGTAAAAAAATTTTTTTTACGAAATGTGAAACTATACTGAATTTTTGTTGTTGTACTTCAAGATGGATACGAAGTAAGGAGTATCGACGAGCTTCGCAAAAAGTAGCTGCCGAATTAGCATTGATATCATCTATGATAGAATCTCAAATATCTGACGGAAGACATTAAAAATTAGACACATCAATCACATTAGCGAGTCACGATAATATCGGATCCAAACTTCAGAGTGCGAGTGATTTTTTTCCTACACGTATACTTTTTTTCAACAAATGTATGTAGGTTCTGCTGGCTCAACAAATTTGTAGGTCAAAGCAACGAATCACAGGCTCGTGAGGCAGACAATTCGTCCCCTTAACTTACATTACAATAGAAAAAGTTCAATTCGCGTGCGACACTTTATTCGATGCCAAATTGGTTTTTCTTGCATAAATTTGAAATGCAACTAGATCGAATGAATTCTTGAACGAAAAATCATTTCAGACTTTAAGCCACCCAACATACTCTTAATTATTTATCATCGTAAATATTCTATGCCATATATAGATTGTGCCTCTTCATTAGTATTTTTTCTTCATTCAATTGAAGGTAATATTTAAAAAAATCATTATGTTTCGTGATTTAACAAACAATGAATGAATTCGAATTCTGTCGAAATGATGAAACTAAAAAATTCCATACATGACTTCGTATCGATACTTCCTTGTTCGCTGTGCACAAAAAATGCATCGAAGAAACAGAAACCCGCAAGCTCATAGAAAGTCAATGGTCGTCGTTGGAGCGAACAAAAGAAATCGATGAAAGAGAAAAGTTCGGCGCGTTACCTAATTGCTCGACATTGCTCTGGCAGAAAGTGAGACCTCCAAGTTGGATAACGTTCTCGCTCTTCGGCTTTTGCTTTAACTTTGCTCTCTCAGCGCCGGGGAAGATCTTGACATTGGAATCTGGGCCAACTCTTCTTTCTCTCTCTCTCTCTCTCTCTCTCTCTCTCTCTCTCTCGTTAACGTAACTCTCTCACGGGTTGTAACGAGTGCACAGACACACACACATACATATACACACTCACGCTGCAATTTCGTTCGTTCGCCCGTCGGATTTATGCGTGTTTACAAATTTGTTGGCCGATACAGGCTCAAGCTGTAAATCACGCGATCGCTCTTTAAAACTCAAAGTGCAGCCCTTTTTTTTTGTTACAGGTGGTTGGCTTGTATGGTCAAGTGGATTTACGAGGGCTTTCAACTTTGTCTTTCAAAGCTTCGTCACCGCATAAATGAAACAATACAGTATTTCTTTTTTCTCTTAGAATTCAAAGTATCTTTGCAAAGCGTGAATTATAACGTAATCGATTAATAGAATATGTTTGTACCTGTATTAAAAACGGTTTTGTACGGTTTTTTATTTATAGCGAAAAAAAATCTGATTTAAAAATAATTTGTGTCTCACTTCACCTGTCGCGTGACCAGACGTGTAATGTGTACCTCCATGCAGTTTCCAAAAATATTACCAAGCAACATTAATTTATTGTCTCAGTGCATCAAATTTCAAACCGTGATTATTAAAATAATTTTCAGCTACGAACTTTTTTCTTCTGTAAATCAACGTTGATAATAACAAAAATCAGATTTTTCTTATTTCTTCAAAATCTTTTACCTCCATTTAATTCGATACAGTTGTGTCGAGATCAAATGTGAGCATCATTGACACACTTTTTGAAAAATAGGTCACGATCGAGGAATCCCATTTTGACGCGAAAACCGTTTCGGTAAACTGCTAAAAATCGCGCGTCTCATCTACTATCCCAAGGTTACAGTAATAATTCATTCAAAGGAATTCGCTTGAAAAAAAGAGACCGACGAATGATGAAGAAGAGCGAGAAAAACGGTATTCATCGATACATTTTAACAAGTCCGCCGCCTCTCTAACGCGCGACGAAAAATCAAGTTTCTCAATGAACCACACACTCTTCCGTAATACGAGAGCCATCCGACTTTAGTACCGTTCAATAATCCCCATTCAAACGTATACCGTTTCCATTCATAAATCCCGCAAGAGACAAAATTTTCGATTCTACCGTGGTAGCATCTCGATCCGCGGTTCATACTCATCTTCGTTTTTCATCGATTCCAAATTTTTTGTCGTATATATTTCGGCGCAAAAACCAGTACTCTTTGATGATTTTTTGAAAGCGAAACAACATGCTTCTTTTTTTTTGGCAAATCATGTTGTAAATGCTGCAATTTTTTCGGGTAAAGGAGGTCATTGAAAGTGTTGGGCTTATTACTCAGGTTCTGTGTCTCTCTTTCTTACTCGCTGGTGGCATTAACAAGAATGTCAACGATCGATATACAAGTTCTTTTTTTTTTAATTTTCTTTCTTCCTCAACATATTCATCGAGAGGCACTTAAAAAAATTGTACGCTCTGTGAAAGTTTCATACCCTTAATCATTATTCTCTCACGATTTCTAAATGTTCTCGGATAAGAATCTATTTATGGTAATTTTCACGAGTCAATGCCTGCGGGTGGGCTGCATCTGCGTTATCAATGCACGAGACGACGATATGATCTTTTTTTTTTGCGAAAATAAGAAGAAAAAAAAAGAAAAAGCCTCTGAATGCGAGTATATAGCTTTCTCTCGTACGAGGCCCTTTGAGAACCTTGCAGTCTCGCCGCCGGAAGCCTTCGGGCAATATTTTCTGGTTTCGACGTTCGCCTCCTCCTAAAGCGATGGATTTCGGTGCCTTTGACCGACTCGATGAGTCTGACACACATATCGTCTCGCACGACCTCCGCTCTGCTGCTTTTGTCAGAAAAACCTGAATATTACCGAGACGACACAATCGATATGACAATCGGCCTTATTAAATCGCTTGATATGGCCCAGGAAGTTATTATTGTATTATATGTGGGACGATTCTTGATTTTTTGTTTCGGAACCGACAGTGGGCGGATAACTCGTTTCTCTTGACGCATATTAATATCAAATGTAAGTGATCCGGAACTCCCATGGAGAAAAAACGTGTAGAGTATCATTTTTTGAAATGAATATGACAAAAGCTACATTTCCAGTTGAATGATAGAAGCTTGTTTGAAAAATGATTTGATGTCAACATTCAATTGTTATCTATCAATATACATTCTTTGTTTATTTTTCTAAAATGTACCTCTATCTGCAAAGAGCTAGTCATTCAAATATTAGAAATATTCATAATCATATTATGGTTTTTAATGGATTTTGTAATATTTTAGTTCAAAATGCCATGTGTCGTTTATTAAAAGTGATAAGCAATCGAAACTCGATTTTTTTTAATATTTCATAATATTTTATGTACGTTAGCCCACGAACTTTGTGAAAATGTGACAAGTAACTGAAATTCGATTTTCAAAAAATTATATTTTTAAATATGATTAAAATCTTACCATCTCCACCTCAACTTCAAAATTGAGAAAAAATTCATTAAATTTTCCCGTTTTTGTTTCTAAAAAAAATGGCAGCTACTGTTTAGTCGCGGAAATAAAATAGTTCTTTGAATTGAACAAAAACTTTAAAGCATTTAATTCGGTAAATTTTGCCATTTGAATCATAAAATTATTATTATAGACTGGTATTATGACGACTGCGATAAAATTTCAATGAAAAATCGCGCTGAATAAATGAAAATTTTATTCCATGAAATTTCATTAAATATTCCAATATCTGTAGAAGCTTTGAAAAAGCCTTAAAAAATTATTCAAAGTTTTTTTTAAATCTTTTAAAAGTGCTAACCCAATTAATAGTTAAGAGACGATGACTATGCATATATGCGCAATCTCCAAAAGGTTCAAAAATCTTGAAGTTTAAAAAAATTTTCATGATACTTTCAAGTTAACAGCCTTTAAACTTTCTGATTTATTATATAAAACTCAGCCTATATAAAATCAGAAATTTTCGCAAAGTGATAAATGAAGTTAAAAGCATGATAAAAATTGACGATGAAACACAAACACACATCCTTCAGATAGATGAATTGTAGAAGAAAGTTATTCGAGTCATTTCAGTAGCGAATGAAAAAGCAAAGCATATAATTGAAGGTGCATTGAAAAAGTGCATAATCATCATAGGCTTTAAACGATTTGCGCCTTTGTGTACACCATCTGTAATTACAGAAAACGATATAATAGCTTCGCTCGACAAATCATTACTTTCATCATAATCATCCAATCAAATGCCATTACTTGCACGTACAAAAAAAAAGAAGAAGAAGAAGAAGAAGGATACACATAACGAGCTCGTTACAAAGATAATAAGAAAATCAATCATCCGACTCTATATTTCGCACGCTTTTCAGCAATCAAATTCGTCTACGGATATTAAAATACACCACCGAACTAATCGGTCGGAACTCGATGAATGGACTAAAGAAAGAAAAAAAAGAGAAGAAGCTACAGGTACGCGAGAACTTTCATGCGCGTGGCTAAATACATAAATTCACACGCGACTAAATAAAATGCAGGCACGCGCGTGTTTAAACTTCGCACGTGCGCCTTTCAGGTATAAAGGCGATGCCGACTATTCATTGGTATACGCAGTAAAAAATTTTACTCATTTTCGGGACAAAAAAAAAGTAAAAAGGTACTCAAAATGAGTAAAAAGTTACTCAAAATGAGAAATCGGTTTCTCATTTTCAGTACCTTCTTACTTTTTTTGTCCCGAAAATGAGTAAAATTTTTTACTATGTAGATGGGATTTCGAAAGATACAAACAATAAATCTGCATTTTTACGGAGACACGCTGGCTCTTTCCTTTTTTTCTAGAGAAAGAGATTTCGATGACTGAATGGACAAGCCTCACTTTTTCTTTTGAGGAGATTCAATTTCGTTTGGATTCATATATATGAATTCTACTTCTCGGGTAGCATCTTACTGGATTAAGGATTAGAAATTTGCTTGAAAATGCGGATGATGTAAAATCTAACATTCCTGCGAGATGCTTTTCAAATGGAATTCCGTACCGAGTGTATAAGGTAGCACGTTAGCAAGAATGTCGAGATGGACATTCTTCCGCGTCTGTGAATAATTTATGCGTAACTTCCACTCTGAATTATATTAAATGGAATCATATTCATTCCAATTTCTAAAAATAACTCAAAGAGCGCATTCCATCATTTTTGTAGTTTAATTTTTTTTTTGCAATTTGGCATGACTGGAATAAAAAATTTTTTTTTATAAAATTCTAAAAATTTTTATTTTTTTTATAGTTTTTTTACGTACACATTAAAGTATTATTGTTTCATAAATTGTTTATTCGCGAAACATAAATTTTTCTCCAAAATCACGTTCGAAAGCTTCGAAATACAAATTATTTCCAAGCACATAAAATGAATGCAGCTTAGTTTTAGAAAATCATTACAGCCTACAACATCCGTATTTGTGCTGTAGCACACTTGAAAAAGTGCGTGCGCAGCTCTCAAATTCTTTCGAAACGTCTCTTCAAGCGTCAAAACGCTTTCCCGCGGGTGCACATTGGAAATTAGAGGCATTTGAAAGCGGCAAAGGTAAACGCGCGCGCAATCGATTCGACAAAAGGCCAGGTCTTAAACTAGCAGGCCGCAGTCGTACACCGTTTTTTTTTCTCTCCCCGTCTTGCGGCTTGGGCAAGTAAGAGAGGAGGACCTGCTGGCGTGTGAAAGAAGCAAGCAAAAAAGAAAAAAAAAAAGAGTCTCTTTGGGTTGTACGTGCCTCTCTCGGTACTTGCGGCGAGAAAGAGAGAAGGAAGGAGAAAGAAGAAAGCACGCATCTCTTGTGTATACAGCGACTGCGCTGCTGCCTGCTGCTGCTGTCGGAGCCAAGCAATACCTATACGTGTGGGCACACATCCAAGCGTATGACCAGCGCTGGCGGTGGCGCGGTGGCGGGCGGCGGCGACATGAAGAGGACACACACACGTATATACGCGCTTTGCGCGCACATGCTATAAGCGAACCTGACCGAGCAAGAGAGAGAAAAGAAAAGAGAGTATACCAATACTGCTAAAGGAGGGCCTCGGGCATGAACGGTGGGGGCCATCAAAATTTCAAAAACGTACGCGGGCCCCTTTCGCGCACAGGGATAAAAGCCAGCATCGTGATTCTTTCGGTCAGTTCCGATACGATCGTCGCCGCCGCCGCCGTCGTCGTCGTCGTCTTCGTCTTCGTCGCCGTCGTCGTTCCAGTTGCAAAGTTCGCGGTTTTTTCACTCGCCACGTAATATCATATTTCGCTTCGGTGAAGTGTAACAGAAGACAAACAAACAAGCATCATGCTGAGATTCGTGGTTGTCTGCGCCCTTGTGGCTACCGCCTTCGCTGCTCCAGCAGCTCAGGAACAGCAGACTTCGCTCTTCGAAGATGCTTACAATCTGTACAGCTCGTGCTCGTCCGAAAGCGACATTGCCGTTTGTCTCAAGCTCAAAGCTCTTGGATACGTCGACAGGGTTGCCAGGTCAGCGCAAATTGACCTCATCGATGGATTGAAAATCGTTCAGAACGAGGAAGCTAAAAGGTAATTGAAAAACAAAAGAAAAATTGAAACAGTTTTTTTTTCCCTTTATCTCTCTCTCCCGCGAGATTGATGAAACTTTCGATTGAAAAATTTCACTTTTGCTCTCTGTATGCTAAGTAATTTCTCCCGAGGATGAATATCAAGCAGAAGCGTGACGACGTGATAGAAGTCGGGCGGAAAATTAACATGGATTACGCAATATATGATAAAAAAAAATGAGTAAGGGAGATTAACACGACAATTAATTAGTTTTTTTTTGTTCTGTTGCAGCCGTGCTGACAACGCCAGGTCGTTGAACGACATCGAAGCTACTTTGCCCACCGAACCAGAAGCCAGAGAATCGGCTGTCGACGAAGCTCTCGTTGACAGAGCCGCCCGTTTCCTGTCCACCCACACCGTTGAATTGAGCATGCCTGAGGAAATTTCCCGCTCTCTCGGCGAAGGTACGTTACATCGGAGTTCTACCAATTTTTTTTTTTTTTCGTTTTCGTAAAATCGATAGCATACTAAAAGTATAATTTCATTGTCATCATTGCAGCTCGTGGCAAGAAGAAGAAGATCGTCAAATCTCTGCTTCCCATTCTTCTCCTGTTGAAACTGAAGGCCGCCGCGCTCATCCCCATCGCTCTCGGTGGACTCGCCCTTCTCGCTTTCAAAGCGCTAGTTATCGGCAAGATCGCTCTGGTCCTCAGCGCCGTGATCGCTCTGCAGAAGCTCTTTGGAAACAAGCAACAGAGTTACGAGGTTGTCGCCCACGAGGTGCCACACCATCACGACGAGCATCACAGCAGCGGATGGGGACGATCAATCGACATGGCTTACAGCGCTCACAAACCCACCACCGCCTAGAAGGTGTCGAAGTTTTTGTGACAACGATAACTCATCATCTACCCAACTGCCATCTTGTCTCTCTCTCTCACACACACACTCTCTCTGTCTCGTCCATTGGCGTTCAATTTCTTAATCGACTGGAGTTGTTGACCATGCGCCTGACCAAGCCATTCTGATTATGTCTCCGACTATCTATCACTACTCTTTTTATCCTTTCGATCCTGAAACGACAGTCCGGCACCCAGGAATTGAGGACGACGACGACGATCGTGAACCACACGATAATTGACGATGACGTTAACTTGACTGTGCCAAAAAAAAGCAAAACTACTGGACGTGACTCTTTATTTGTTGTTGATGTTGTTGTTGTTATTGTTGTTATTGGACATTTCATCGCTAGTTTTGTTTATCAAGTGATGATACGGCAGACAGACAGACAGACGCGCACACGTACGGGACGAAAAAAATGGACGATTGTTGATTATTGTTGACAAGTTGTTAAGACCAAAGACTTATTCGACGAAGTTACTACATGGACGTTTGAGACAGTGACGACATAATTGTGCCTTAGTTCTTGTTATTCCTGATGAACTTCGGGAGCTTTCTTCTTCTTCTTCTACTTCTCTTCATCCTTTCTCTTCATACTTTTCGCCATCTTTGCCTACAAAGTCATTTATTGCATTGGACAATGCCAACAAATGACTTCGCAGGAGACTAGACTGAAGTGGTCATGCGCGTGCGCACCTCGCATCATCATCTATCCCGGGGTCATTCGGATTATAATCCTTATCTAGACTATAATCGCGAGATATGACCCCTAGTCAGCATTCACACGCATTATTACGCCACTGAGATTATTTGTGCCCAATGATTATTTATATTTAAACCGGCCGTCAAATAGTCCGGATATCACAATTGTAACTTATGATTTATTTATAAATAAACCTTAATACGTTTTTATTATAAATACCTCACATTACTTTATTATTCCTATGATAATTTATTCCTTCGTTCTAATGACTATTGCATCAATGATAATTATAGCTGATGGCTGTACAGTAGCAAAAATGTGCATGATAGTATTTAAAATTAACAATTCATATGTAGGAAAAAATATAAGAAACAAATAGTTTTTTTACGCAATGACATAAAAATTACACATTAAAATTTATTTGAGAAATAAATAAGATTATTGATATTAAAAAAATCGAATGTTCCTATATATAAATACTGCTAATGATACGTTTAAAGACTACGTCACTCGATTTCAGTCTTGTGTAATAAACACGCTCTTTCGGGTGCACACATTAAAAATTATAGACAGGTCGTTTGAGAACAGTTCGATTCGATAAAGAAAGGCCATAACTCAACCATTTACACCTTTTCCGTTTCGTGACTAAGAAAGAAAAGGAGGATCTTCAATGTATAAAAGAGGAGGGAAAAGTCTCTTTTGATATGTGCCTCGCGGTACGTGCGAGAAAAAAAAGAAAGAAGGAGAAAGAAGAAAGCACATCGTTTGTGTACACAGCGAGTGCGAGAGACGCGTAGGCACATATTGAACGGATGACCAAATTGGTGGGGATTTGAAGCTGACACGCATTCATGTGGGTTATAGCGAATTGACTCGCGGAGAGAGAGAGAGAGAGAGAGAGAGAAAGAATCAGAAAGAAAGACAATGGGAGAGCGAGACAGGGAGAGAGAGAGAGAGAGAAAAAGAAAGTGAGAGAGAGAAAGAAAGAGAGAGAGAGAGAGAGAGAGAGAGAGGGGAAAATAAAAAAGAGACTTAATTACATCAAATTAAACTTTATTGGGGTAACAATGCGCGTGGTTCCGAAGATGCGGTCAAAGAAATAAGAGAGAAAGGACGATTGAATGAATAAATCATGAATTCGAGAGAGAGAGAGAGAGAGAGAGAAGTTATTTATATCTAGACAGAGGGAAAGAGGAAGATAGGACGACAGAAATGTATAAATTTTTCGTCACATGACTGGCAAGATGTTTTAAAGACTTGTAAAGTGGTACATTTCAATTGTGGATACAATTTCCAAAATTTACATAAAATTTTGATTTACAAATGATTCAATGAAAAACATTCATTTTAATGCATAATTTTTTATCTGCCTTTAATTTAGTAAGTCATTAAAATTATATATTAACGCGAATCGAGAAGAAAAAATAATAAATAGAAAATGCTGCCAAATACTAATGAAGCGTTAAATATTTTGCTAATTTACGTACTAGGAGAGATTGTTATTGATTGTTTATATTATAGGAAATATGTCTAAAGGATATGGATACCCAATTTATAATTGAAAAAAAATCTTATTGTTATCTTGACCAACAATGTTCATTTCATTTTTTTTTCATGTGACAGTCCATTTCTCAACAAGAATTTTTTCAATTCTACAGCTCTCATCTTCAAAGCTATACTAAGCCGCTCGGAAGATTTGACCCACCTTTACCGAAATATTTCCGTGCAATAGAGACACGAGCCAGAAGTGAAACTCAAAATGATTATCGGACGATTTTGTTAAAATGTTCTTTACGCCAATATGTGAAATTTAAATTTTTTGTATTTTTTATTTAATATTTTTCTTAATCTAATATTTTTAACGCGTATAAATAAAATTTTTTTTTAAATAAAATAGACAATTATACACTATTATAAAAAAATTTTACACACATTTTCTCATGTTAAATTTTGGAAATATTATTCTTTGTTCGTAAATTATAGGCGGTTTCATTAAACACATAGCCGACGCGACGGTGGTATAAAATTTTTAAGAATATTTGTCAAAACTTATATCTCTAATATTGGCTTTTCAAACCCATCTTTACTCGTTATCTATGAATCAATGAGATCAAGTTATATAATAAATAAATAGATCTTATTTTTATGCTCAGGCCGTCAGAAGTAAAATTATCAGTGCATTCAATTTTGATAGTTATAATGTAAAATTTTTGAAAGTTATATTGATATTACTTCTAGGTTCGATAAAAACGATAAAAGAACCGTAGAAACTTTCCCACAAATAAAGTTTATTACTTAACGCTCACAGACTGACGTTTCATCCGTAGTTATAATATCGACAAATTTTTCAAATATTACCCGCCAAATGTTGTCCTCGAAAAAAAATTACACGTCGACTAAGAAATGCTCCATGGTATCCCATTAAAAAAAAAATTTTGCATAGAGTTTGAAAAATTTATCAACAGTTATGTAGAATCGTTATTCGGCATAGCGGCTTTCTAAAAACTCGTCGAACAGTTTGATAAAATTTTTTTCGGGGGATCCAATAAGCTATAGGAGGGCCTAGACTTTTGATGGTGGGGCTTATTAGAATTTCAAAAACGACCGATGGCCCCTTTCGCTCTCCGTAATAAAAGCCAGCATCTCGATTCAGTCGATCAGTTCCGATACGATCGTCGTCGTTCGTATAGCACGAGTCGGAGTTCAAAGTCTCTCTCCGTGACTTTATACTATCGTAATACATCCGTTGTCGGTGAAGTGTTTCAACGCCAAAAACAAAATCAAGATGTTCAGATTCGTAGTTGTTTGCGGTCTTATCGCCGTTGCCTTCGCTGCTCCAGCTCAAGAACAGCAAACCTCCCTCATCGAGGATGCTTACAATCTGTACAACTCGTGCTCTGCGGAAGCTGACATTGCCGTCTGCCTGAAGCTCAAAGCTCTTGGATACGTCGACAGGGTCGCAAGATCTGCTCAAATCGAAGTTGCAGATGGATTCAAAATCGTACAAAACGAAGACGCCAAGAGGTAAGATTACCTTCTTTTTTTTCAGCAATTTAGTTGAAAATTTTTTCTTCCTGTCTCGAAACCGTTTCGTGTAACTTTTTCTCTCCACGTCTGCAAAGTGAAATGCATCGGAAGATGCTAAATTACACGTCATAGACACGGTTACCTGTGGCGCGCGGGAAAGTAACCAAGGATTACGCGAGAGATGCGGGAAGAAAAGCGAAAGTAATATCAAGGATTTTTCATTTCTATTGCAGCCGTGCCGACAACGCCAGGTCGTTAAATGACATCGAAGCTTCTCTGCCTGCCGAGGTCGAAGCTAGAGATGCCGCTATCAACGAAGCTCTCGTTGACAGAGCTGCTCGTTTCCTCACCACTCACACCATCGAAGTTAGCATGCCCGAGGAAGTCCGATCTCTCGGAGAATGTATGTATCACTATTATTCTACTCCTCCCACTTTTTTTTGCGAAATTGGTGAAAAATAAAAGTTGTGTTTGATTTTTTTTTTTTTGCTACAGCCCGTGGCAAGAAGAAGAAGCAGCAGAAGATCATGGATACACTGAAATCCGCCCTCACCCTCTTGAAAATGAAGGCTTTCCTCCTCGTCCCACTTATCATGATTGGAGCTAAACTCCTTGTCATCAATGCTTTTGTGATGAGCAAGATCGCTCTGATCCTCAGCTTGGTCATCCTTGCCAAGAAATTCATCGAGAAGAAGAACGACGGTGGTCACGAAATGATTGCCCATGAAGTACCACACCACCATGAAGAACACCACAACAGCGGATGGGGACGTTCAAACGAAATGGCCTACAGTGCCTACAAACCCGCTACCGCATAAACGATGACGAGGTTCACTCGAAAAAAATGACACTTCTGTCCTGAACGATTCTGGAACTGAGGAGAAACATTTACGAACGACGACGATTGTGACACTTCGACTTGACGACTGACTTGACTGTGACGTGACTGTTTTGTTGTTGTTTGCTGTTGTTGTTTTTGTTGGACGTTCAATAATTGACCAAGTGACTATATAGTATCAGACATAGAGGACGAATTATCGACGAGTTTGTTAGACAGAGACTATTCGACGAATTTTCTTTTACGTGGACGTTTGGGACAGTGACGACATTACGACTTGTGCCCTCAGTTTTTGTTTCCTGATGGATTTGAAGTTTTGCGAGTTCTACTTCTTCTTCTTCTTTGTCATATTTGTACTAAGTTATTTATTTGCACGAACAAATGTCAGCGAACGAATCTCTCGGGAGGCATACTCTGAAGTAGGTTATCGAGGTCATCGGGATCATTTCTAACTGGACATGATTCAGTTCGATTGACCTCTAGTCAGTATTCAGATTAAGCTGCTGAGATTATTCGTGTCGAATGATTGTTTATATTTAAACCGGTCGTCACTGCCCGGATCATCAATGTAACTTATGATTTATTTATAAATAAAGTTTAATGATTTTTTTATAAATCTCTGACGATTCCCTTCATCTCAACCTTTTTGTGATGCGATCCTTCGTCCTGGCAATCAACGCCTCTGAATCAGCTTGCTTATTTCTTGAAAATAATTAGCGATTGATATCGGGATGAATCAACTTTTGTCAAAAATTTTTTTTGTCCATTAGTACGATCTCAAGCAGGAAAAAGTAGTTTTTCCACCAAGATAACTTAATTGTATAATTGTACCTATTTGGAGAAGTCAGTGAATTTCCGATGTCCTACATTCCCCAAGAGACGATTGCGAAACAACTGAATAGCCCCGCAAGGGAACGCGTGATAGCGCAAGTAAAAGTTAATAGACGCGACATCTTCCCGTGGCAATGTCGTCGTCGTCGTCGACATAAATTAAATATCGCTCAGAAAGAAAGCTGTGCCTCGGCGCTATCTCCGATAATCAGATAAGCCCTGCCAGAAAGCATCACTTTCGTACACGACGAAAGAACAATATTACTCATATTGTTCTGTCGGCGGTTAGCCGGAACTCTTGCCGGGTGCATCCGGTGTGTCCTTTCCCACATAGCTCGGGGGGGGGGGGACACAACATCGGAGATCATCGCGTACGAGACATATACGCAAGAAAAGTACTTTGTTGTTCTGTTGCCTTTATACTTTCGCTTGCCCGCAGAGATCTGCCAAGTGAAACCGATTGTTGTTCCCTCGTGTGTGAACGCCCTGTGAGAGTCTATATAGCTTCGCTGCCGAGGATCAAGGTAAAGCAGTTTTACTCGAGACCTCGCGGAGCAAGTGAAATTTTCACCTTCATGAAGAGATTCAGTTCTATTGTTCGCGTGCTACGGGCAGCTCGTCGTTCGTTGCAGGACTGAGCGATGTTTTCGTTTTTTTGTGGATTGCTAAGTTAACGAAGTGACATGTGATCGGAAAGAACCAAAAAATAATAACTAATCCAAAGACATAGACAAAAAAATTAAGATTTAGTATTAACTAACAAACGCGATTCAATTTCAAAGCTAAATACATGGCATTATCCTGTCGCTTCGTCATTTATATAACGATACGTTACAAGCCGCAAGCTCAAAAGTAAGATAAATTGACTTCAAATTAAGTGATTCCCACATGAAAAAAAATGTGTAATTAAAATTCAAAGACTCTAACGGTATCTTTTGAAAAAAATAAGTGTATCTTCGGACATCGAATAAAACTCCCATTGAAATTGAGTTGGGCTGTGTGATCTCAAAATCAGTATTCAACGCTAAACATTCCAAAAAAAAGGAAATAAAGAAAGAAAAAATGAAGAAAATTTTCCACTACGCGTCTTTCCTCGCCCTCGTATCGACTGGTCTAACAGTGATAATGGATCCCGATTCAACGAGCGGCGATCATCATCATCATCATCAGTTACCCCCGGATCTACTGCAGACGGAAGAGCCGCGAACGTTCAACGAAGCTTTGCGCACCTGCTTCGCCAAACGAAGTTACAGCACATTCGAATGCGTGAACAGAGGCGCTCTGACAGCTCTGCAATCGTGGAACGACGACGAGTGTTTGGATTTCGGCGGTATAAAATTGGAGCGAAATTCGGGGGAGAGTCGTAATTTGTTAGATCTCGATTGGGATCCCAAAGATTTCGGCAATGTCGCTAGGGCAGCCTCGAGATTACTCGAGCGCAGAAACATGAAATGGGACCTTGGGAACGTTTATCCAGGACTGCAGATGCGCGTAGGTCCGACTTTGTCGGCAGGCAGTGGCATTCTCGAATTCGTGATGGATGAGAGGAGTCACCATCATCTGCATAATAGGCAGGCCGGCACCGGTGAGTGAGTGAGGCGAGGCGAGCGAGCGTATACAAACGTGAAAGAGTGAGAGGGAGATAAGATGCCTCGTAAAAATTTTCGAGAGATCCGAAACTTACGGCGAGGCTGTTAGGCCGCCCGTGAACAGTTATGATTTGTAGGTTAACCCGCGAGTCAGAGGTTTACGCGCGCGTATACACGACGCGAGCCTCGCGTTATTTATTGCACGCGCGCCAACTAGTCACCGTTCGAGACATCGGAAATCGGTTGAGTTGTTTTTTTTTTTTCGAACACACGCTTAAAGCTATTTTTTTCTTCTTCTTTGTTGACATATTTTTTAGCGGATTGAAATGTTGTTTTTTGCAGATATTATCGGTAGTCTTAGTTTTTATTTAGTGGAGTAGAAACTAATAAAAATTTTGCGTCGAACGTATGTATTCGAAAGAACACTCATTTCATTTTTGTTTCAAAACTTTGAATTTGTTTTAAAAAATTATTGGGAAATTTAGTTTTAAAAAAATGATACAATGAGTTTATTGACAAAGTGCTTCACTCACGTCCGAGTGCATGATTTGGTAAAAAATGACCCATTGAATATATTTTTCGTTAAATCTAACTTTTAGAATCGGGCACGGTGCTAAATTTTTTTAATGAATAATATATTACATCAACGGTGACTATAGAAAATCGAACTAAGTTTTAAAAACTTGCAACAAAGAAATCCAAAGTTTATACTAAGTAAATAAGGATGAAAAAAGACTCATGATGATATCTTCATTGGAACGATTTTTACGCAGCAATAAAATAAATTTACAATTTCCGTCGTTTAATATTGCCCGGTCCGTTTAATCAATGAACACATTATATGTAGCAGTGCAATATACGAACAAAGTTATTTTTCCACTTACTACAAATCCTAAAAATTTTATTGCCTAAAAATGTAAATACTATTTAAAATTACTTGTCAAGTGAATCATAACGACACTCACAAATATGACCACACTATGTAAATAAAAATCTACCGAGCACTTGAATTTCTGAGCCACTTTTATTGCGTACGAATGTCGGTCAATAAAATTAATGAACTTACATTGGAATTACGTGGGAATTGAAAGCAGTAGCTACTTTACCTTGGTACTTGCTAAGCCTCACTCTAGCGGCCAACGGCTGAAACTTACTTGGTCAATGTCGTTTTTTACAACGTTATTTGAGAAAATTATGAATGTGACATATAATTATACAGTAAAATACAATGCACTACGAGTTTATAATTTTTTTTTAAATAAAAATAATTTTTATTTTTAGAACTAGGCTTGTAGTGGTAAATAAAGATAACTTGCTTGATATTTAATAAAAACTCAGTAAGTCACTATTCGAAAGCATGATTCACGATTTGGTACCAATAAATCTGAATTCATAAGTATCGGTAGCTAAAGAATTTTGATGAAAATTATCCAATACAAACATTAAAAAAAAAATTTAAAAAAACAACAACTGACCTACATACATAAAATCAACTCGCGAAGCAAACACTGTACGTACCGACGGTCAATCGTTAATACCGACGAAAGTCAAGTTCAAGGCTACCACACGGGTCGTTACCATGCACCTGTAAAGCTCCGTTCTCCAGACGGCAGCACACATTCAAGGCCGCTGCGGTAACAGGTGCGAGTATACGAGTTCATTAACTCTGTTTTACCGCTTACAGGCAGACTGCTAGTAAGACAGCTGGTGCTGCCGTTCTTGTTGGGTTTCAAGTTCAACTTGGCCTCGCTGCTGCCTCTACTGTTCGGTATGCTGATAATCATCTCGAAGAAAGCCCTGATACTGACCAAAATCGCCCTCTTCATCGCTGGTCTCCTCGGATGGAATTCGCTGTTTGGCTCTGGTGGAGTATCGTCTGGAGGCTACATTCCTAACGGTCTTTGATTTTGTATTTATGCACACTCTCCCGCTGCGGGTGGGACTCACGCGCGCGCGCGCGAATTCTTTGGGTTTCAGGTGTGGCTGTTATAGATGGTCGATTGGGATTATTCGCGGGCGATCAAAGCATATTTCGATAAGAGCAATTGAAAATTTTCTTTAAAGATTTATAAGTTTGCTTGATTTGGATGTAGAGAACTGTTTTTTGGAAACTGACGGTCAGTGGCACATAAAAAGACTCAATATAGTTTCTTTAATCAATAAATTGATCAATAAATTTTGTTCACGGATTGAGAAATTGAATTTCATTTAAATTGTAAATTAAATGAAATTGAAAATAATTTCACGAGGACTTTTTAAGTACGTTATCACTCAAAAAAATATGCAGAATTGTAAGTACATATGAAAAAAAACACTACCTAAAAAAGGTACACGAATTTCAATCGACCATCACGCGCAGACCAATGTTTCCAACATCCGCCCATGCATCAAGCATTCATTCATGCATTAGCAACACGCGCTCGATTTGCAGAGTCGTTTCTAATCCTTAGCGCGCGAGCGCGTGATCGCAATATAAAACAACGCGATGCGCCACGCTCCGATTGAAGCCCACGTAAATCACGATTTTTCCTCAACGCGCGCGCGCCACGGAAACAAAACTAATGTGGCCGCTCTAAAATTGCAGCTTTCAGTGGTCTGAATAACTATAACGGCTACGGGAATGGTGGAGGCAGTGGACACATTGGCGGTGGAGGTTTGGGTGCTAATATTGTTCAAGATCAGAATTATCCATTCCAACCGTATCGACACGAGGCACCCGATCCCAACGCTGGATTTCCATTTGGACAACATGTCATCCGTGAAATTGTCAATGTTTACGAGAACGCTAATCAGGAAGCCGAGGAGTCGGAGAGGAGGAAAAAGAGCTTCGTTTGGACTAGAAATGATTCTTGAAATAAATTGTAATTTTTATACGAAATTTCATAAAAATATTTTTATCGTTCTTATTTGATTTATGTATTTCTAGTTTTGAATTTATAGTAATGTTTCAAATACGAATAATAACGTTCAAAGACGCAGTCTATAGAATAAGCAAAAAAAACCAGATGGCAAGGCATACCAAGCTGGAATACTTTTCTGCATCTATGTGCGCAAAACAACTGTACAGTGTATTGGATTTTATCTGCTAAATTAACGCGATATTACAGAAATCGCCTGAACTACCGTAATTTGCAAAAACTACATAATTAAATCCAGATTTAATTATTTACTCTTTTTAACGATCCGTGGCATATTATACAATATCGTTGTAACATAGGTATATATCAATGAAATTCATTGTTTTATTTTTATAATTAAGTAAGCTAAATATTTGATTTTTTTAACTTGATGAGTTTTTATAATCTAGAATACTATAACTTCAGATGAATAACATTTCTAATTACTTGATAGATTTGAATTATTTTAATTAAAAATAAGTCAAAAATTCGTTGCTAGTTATGAAGGCCTTGGACTTGTAGGTCCTTGAACTAGATACTCCATGATGTTGTTATTCTCATTAAGGATTAATGGCCTTTTAAAGTTGCACGTCGTCGCGATAAGAATGAGTCGTTTTTCCTGGCAATCTAACAAACAAAGCAAGTAGTGCAGTAAAAGTGACTCAACTCGCGCGACTCGTCTTCACGCCGTTGCTGCTGGCGTATAATTGGAATATCATACACTATGAGAAAGAAAAATACATATACGTGCATTGGATTCCCGTGACATTGTTATCCAATAAAAAAGAAAAAAAAACCAGGATCTCGCATAATATTGAAGTCAGTAGAGCTCATAGCATGCTGTTGCTGCTGCTGCTTCTAAACAATTACAATCAAATAACTTTTCGCGCCTCTCGGCTCCGCAGCTTTCCGTTCCGTTTCCGTTTTCACTCTCGTTTTCAAACTCGCGCGCCTGCGAATACTCAGGAGGGGGAGGGAGGAGTATATACGTATAGACATATAATCGCGATTATTTGATTGTATGTAAGTGAGAAAATACAATGATAAAGAAATACACGGAGAGAAAAAAAAAGAATGAGAGACACAAGACGGATGTGCTTTCGCCGCTCGCTCTTTGGGTGTCTCCCCATTAGTCTCACTCTATTATCGCGCGCGCGAACTTCTCGTCTAACTGTTTTGTCTATTATCTCGTGTGGGCGTACCGAGATTCAATTTTTTTTTCAACTTGCTCGTATACATGTATATGTTTGCAGCGGTTTCTTATTCAATTACAGACGAGCTGCTGGCAAATTATGCATTGTTGTTTTTTTTTTTTTTTTTCATTCATTCATTCGGCTTTCTGCAAGTAAGATTGTTTCTGCATCTAAGTGTGTACTCAAATGCGTTCCGTGAATATTCATGTTTAACGCTGTTGAATTATATTTAGCAATGGCAATAGTTCTGAAATGTCAAATTCGTCAAACTTAGATATAAAAAATTTTTCAATTATCTCGTCATGAAAATCCTCATATATTATCATGAAAAATCAATCACTCGCACTCGGAGTATAGAAACTGCATCTAATACTTTATCTTGTCAAATTAAGTAATAATGAAGTTGAATTGGAAAGTTACGTCGAAAAAAAAGAAGAAGAAGGAAAAGAATTTTCAATATCACGCCTCAGCTGGCATAATGAATATGCAAGCTAATGTAATGTACCTAATGAAACCCAACGAATTTCTCCCGGCTATTAAACACCTTTACAGTTTTTCCGACCCAATTGCTCTGCACGCGGTCAAGTCTACGTGCAAAGCCCATATATCGTCGTATATAAATTACTTCATCTCTCTCTCTCTCTCTCTCTCTCTCTCTCTCTCTCTCTCTATCTCTCTCTCTCTCTCTCTCTCTCTCTCTCTCTCTCTCTTCCTCGCTCGCGAACGTGCGAATTTTACAACGAGCATTAGAAAGAGAAAGAGTCGTGGATCCTTCGCGCGCGCGCGCGGAATTTCGGAACGCGAACGGAACCCAGTTTTCATGGATGCGTAGCTTTCATCTTCTCTTATCTCGATTTTATTTAATTGTAGATGAACATTAGCGACGGCAATGGAATAGTTGTTGAGTCTGTGCCAGTAAAGAAATGTTGATGGAACTTTGGCACGCGGATAAATTTGTCTCGTTTGTCAGTTTTTTTTTGTATCTGATGCGCGATTATGATTATTTAGACGCGAATCACGGGAATAGGAGTGTACGTAGCTACTTTTGCGGCTGATGATATAGTGGTGAGAATCCGGTGGAGTGGCTTTCATGCAATTTTAATGTAGTTTTTATTAGATGTATTGAATAATTTGATAGAATGTACTGTAATGATTTTTATGGAAATTGAATAGAATTTTTTCATTACTAATATGATGTATACTTATGTCGTAAAATATAAATATCAGTATTCTTGATGTTTAGGTAATAAAATAAATTAGATTCCAGCGATATTGCTGAAATAAGTATTGAAACTTGCATAAAATATTACGTTTTTTCATTACGTTTTCGAATCCACGTTACTCTTACAATCAATAAGATACAATTAATAATACAAACAAGAAGCACGCTTTCTTACAATTTTATTTTCACCTTCGTGCAAGTGATATCTATAGCTTGTATAGGCTTCTCTTTCGCCCGGCATTTCTTTTTTTTTTTTGTCGTTCACCAGCATTCTAGATCAAATAGTTCTATACTGATTACATACAATTAAATTAAAAGTTTCTTTTAACGCTATCTAATCGTTTCATGAAGACTACAACAAGAAAAACGTTAATGATAACTTTTCCTCTACGTAGCTGCGTGAATTGAATTGTACCTGGAAATCTATGCCTCCAGATCTTTGCATCTGCATATGATAAAATCTTTAGTTGAAACAAAATTCTGGCTGGTACACACTTCGAAAAGGCTCGAAGTGGAATGATTTCATAGAATAGTGAAACCTAACTGACAATCAGTTTGCAAATAAATTGAAATTTGGTGTTTGTTTACTATGCATTGAATTTATTTATAAGAAAAATTTTATTATTTTATTAATAAAATCAAACAAGCATCGATAAAAAAATTATGAAACATTGCATAATTTATTGAAAATCACGTAATAGACTCGTTTCAAAAAAAAATAAATGCGATAAACTCTCGAATTTTATTTGTGCTCGGTAGACTTTTGAAATATTAACCACCAATAATGTATATTTTAAATCACTCAGGTAGAACAGCAAATCATTAAAGTGATTATTTTTTATATAAAATGAAAATACGTTAACATTATTCAATAAATTGAAAAATTCAAATCCATTCGCTACTCGTTCAATGACATCCAGACTTCTACTTTCTCTAAAGCATTAGATTTTCATACTCACGACGATCAAGCCGGAGGCGACACAAGAAGTACATTAAGGAAAAAAGCTCAATTGATTTGCATGCGAGGGCAAAAAAAAGAGCTGTACCTCACTCGCCGAGACAAACGAGAGAAGATGTTTAAAAGTAAACCTCTGTCTGAAAAGGAAATGAGAAGTAGACTCGGAACAAAGAGCGGAAAAAAAAAAGAAGAATAAATGTTGCTTCGCGCGCTCGCCTTGTAAATGACATAATTCGAGTTTGCTCAGTGGGTTAAGTGCACGATACATGCGCCGCTAGAATGCAATGACCATTTATGCGTGAACTCGCGGAAAGAGAGGATCAATTACCTTGTGCTCTCACGTACAATACACTTATATGCCGGAGGCTGCGTTCGGATATTTATAACGCATATACCTACCGGTATATATATATGTACGCGATGCCGCGCGCGGCGGTGCATTTCATTATAAAGGCTTGCAGTGTTTACATAAAATTCTTGGGTTTATGCTGCGTTTTGCATAGGATGCTATTTCTTTCTTTTTTCTCTCTTGCGAATCACGGTCAGTGAGCCAATGTATTCCCATATTGGTGATGAGCAATTTTTTTTTTCAAGTAGTACAAGCCAGGTGTGGTCAGACATGTATGTTTGCGTATAACGATCAAATCAAAATGCATCTCGAATAAAGACTTTTGAGAATATGCAATGCCGTTAATGTCTAACTGGAAATTTCATTTTTCTTCGAAATAATCTAAGATTATAGAGCAACGCATTGGTAATTGAAATTCATTCACTTGGATGGCAGCCAATTAAAGAATATTTGTCTGATCAGGGCATTTTACAAGCTAATTATCTCAAGCGTACTGCCATTTATAGAAGTTTTGAAAGAAGGGAATCCAAAGGTTAATTTAAAAATAATGAATTCACACGTCATTATACCGATATACCTTGATATTACCGCAACATCGTGAGCATCGACAAAAGTTATTGTCTCGCGATTTTTTTTTCAAGGCCACGCGCTTTAATGTTAAAAATTAATGCTGCATTGTTCCAGTTGCATTATGGTAATACATAAATTCGAAACATAAAAGTTTGATCTGAAACCGCTTGCTCCAACACGGTCTGATTTCTCTGATCTATTTCATATAAAATCTCCATTCTTCTCTTGAGGTTTTGAATTTGTAGAAAGTAGTAAAGTTAAGTCAAGTCTATCAATAAAGAAATATTTAAACGATACGATGTTCTAAATTTTTTTTATGATAACTCATTTTTGTTCATATGAACTCTTGGAAAATTTACACTACTATTCTTGTTATGATTAGAAAATAATCATGTCTTTTAGTATTCTGTGAATCGATTTAATTAAGCTCTGGACACGTTCTTCTGTTCGTACGTGAAGATATTTTTCTCCAGAAATCTCGTACAGAAATCTCATCTCACGGCTGGTTTATTTTATCTCTTAATTAAATTAATATTATGAAATTTAAAAAAAAATTATATCATTCTATTTATATATTATCACATTATAATTCTTATTATCGTAAAAAAAAACTAATCTATTAGTGTTCACGACAAATTTATCAAAAGATGACATGAGATATCAGATAAAAATAATTATTATGTATCAAGTGTACATAATAATTTTTTCAGTTATTATGTATTACAAATCGTTTTTCCCATTTAACGACAACATAAATCGTAACGAACAAGCATCGGCATTAAAAATCAATTAAGGAGCAATCAGATCCCACATAATCATTAGTCGCGATCTATACAGATGTCACTCACACCCATCGTCAACTCTCCTTTCCACCCACTAGAAGCAGCAAAAAAAGAAACATAGAATTCCTTATAGAATGAAGCTCGCATTGCATCGGCTCGTTTGGCAAAGGGGTCATCAGGATGCTCTAGGAGCGCACGGATTGTTTTGGTTGAGGGCTCGTGGTGTGTGTATGTGTGCGCGCGCCGCGCCCCTTCTCCTTGCTGCAGCCGCACGCACCTCCACGGTCGAAGTATATATAAAGAGTCGAGGCAGCAGCGTAGCGTTGTTTAATCAGTCAGACGTTTGGGTGCGAAACATGGGTAGGACATTGTGGCTTCTCGTTGCCGCGATCCTTGTGTTCACGGCAGTCGAGGCCCGTACACACTCGGAAGGATATGGAAAACTATTCGAGAGATGTACCAAGGAGAAAAATACGTTCGAGTGTCTGAAGAAGAAGGCACTTGATATTCTGGATAATGCGATCAAGGACGAGACGGTTTACTCTGTCAACGATTACATATCCGTTGGTAGGGATGCCAATGCTGCCAAAAATGTCGAACTACAGTCGATCAACGAGAATTTGACCCAGCAGAGGAGCCTCGATGACGCGCTGGACAAAAAGTTCCATGATTATCTCACTTCTAGGAGCATCAAACTCACTATTCCCGGGGATGCTTTCGAAGGTACGATACGCAATCTTTTTTTTTTCTTAAATTTGCTTTAGTTTTTTAATTTATACGCATATTTTTCATTTTTTTTCGTACAAATTATGTTATTTTCGTACAAACTTTATGTATTTTTTGTTATATTATGCAAATGTTATATTTCTTTATTAGTATTACTGTAAAATAATTGTGTGAGTGTCCAACTTTATTAAGAATAGTTTGTTTGTTTCAATATCAATTCTGCGGCTTATGTAATCCACTCTGAAAGATAAAATTATTTATTCTAAAGCGAACGAAAAAATATAAAAGTTTTACTGATAGCTAAAATTAACTTGTATATGATCGGTACTAATAAAATTATAAAAATACAATCTTTTATAACAGGACGAGGGAAGAAGGACAAGAAAGGTGGCATGGGTGGTATGATGATGGGAGGACTTGCACTTGCAGGTAAATTTATAATTTTTTACATTATTTAAGTTACTCTATACTTTCACAAAAAAAGTTATTTATCAATTCATTATCCGATCGATTTAAATATACTTAGATATAAATGTAATTAAAAACCGTGTGACAGTATAAATAAAATTAACGAAATTAACACGAATCTCCAACATATAACTGTTCAAAAATTTGTCGGATTCAGTTAGCTTTACATTTTACACTATACCCTGAACTGAAACAAATATAATTCACATTAATCAGAAAAATTATAAAAAGCTATTTTTACGCGGCATTTACTATACCATCAATCAATATAATTTTAGCTGATATCTTATAATAATGTAGCACCGTAATTGACAACAAAAAAAAACTTAGGTAATCTAGAGATACGATTGCATATTGTAATTTTTTATGATTTCAGCAAATATTATTGAATTTATAGATATCATTCTTTTAATAATAGAAAAAAGAATTTTTTCAGTTTTTTCTATCCATTTTTCCCTATTTTTTCTAATTTTATGATAGATAGCGTATTATGACTATTATGTCATAATTCTTGACAACATAAATACTTTCTATTATTTTCACGTTAAAAAATCTCTTGCAGAAAAAACAGAGATAATAATCGTCTTTTCACTTTGAGATAATGCTCAGAAAAACCCGGTTAAGGGTAATTAAGTTAAACATAAGTTTGAATCTATGTAGGCCGTCTGAAAGTGGTCGTTTGTTTCAACTTATATCCCATAAACCATTTTTTCCCTCTCAAGTGATTTAGTTCGAGATTCTCGCGCTTTTTCCTAATTTTCGAGCAAAAAAAAAACGAAACGTCAATCAAATGTTTCACCTAGTATTTCATCGAAAATTCAATCATCATATACCTAATACTCGACTAACCCTGAATACCGTCTATCATCCTACACTTACCGTTAATCCCTTATTAGCCTCTGAGTCACTGGGAAAAAAAAACCAAGATCCCTCGCATCTAGAGCAGCGCATGCTGCACATATCGCGAGAAGAAAAAAACAGTTATCCGCGAGCACATAATAACCAGCGAGCGGCAAAATCGTAACAAGCATTAACCTTGCTTCACTTTAATAATCGTAGGTATGTTGGCGCAGCTGGCATTCGGTAAGATTGCCTTCCTGGCTGGAACAGCATTGCTCACGGCGAAGATTGCCCTTGTGTTGAGTGCAATTATCGGCTTGAAGAAACTCGTCTCGGGTGGTGGTGGCGGTGGCCACGAGGTCATTTACGCCACTGCTGGTGAACATCACGGAGGTAGTTTTGGAGGTGGATGGCAACGTGCACTCGATGCCATACCTATTACCTGATTCAATGGACTGATGTCGAAATGGTATTAGCGGACGAGACGAATGAGAAAAAAGAAGAGACAGACAATCGTCTCGAAATCCTCGCGCCACACTCGTTTTTTTCTTAGTCAGGCTACTCATTTCATCTGCACTCGAGTCGTCGTCGCACCTGTTCATTTTTTTAAATTTATTTATTTATCTTATTTATTGTTTATTTATTTATGTCCCGAACGTCTGATTCTTGGGCTCGGTATTGAAGCATTATTGGATAGATTCCGAATCGTGCAATAGTTTTACTGACGAGACGTGTAGACAGTCAATTTTTATGCAATAAACCGGTGATTTTATACGGAGAATCGAGTGTAAAATTTAAACAACGTAATCTTTGTTTTCCAATAGTGCTTCAATACCAATGAAAGCAATTTACACTGAACGCTGAACGACGATACTGTAATATTTGATGAAAATACTCAGATGACCTAAATGTTTGTACTTTAAAAGTATACTTATGTCCAATCTTGCCATTTTCTACTTTTATTAGACACTTTGGTCAAATTTTTCTTTCTTTTCCTTAGACACTCTCTGCTTTTACCTCTTGAGAATGAAAATTAGTAAAATGATACCCTTTCTAGAAACTTCCGTGCATGAATAACTCATGTTAATTTGTAAAATATAACTCATAACTACATAATGAGCACTAGTGCATCACTTTTAAGGTACAAATAATGACTGACTTGTTACTACTACTACTACTACTACTACTACTACTACTACTACTACTACTACGCATCACACCAAAAATTTACTTTTAAAAAAATGACTTCAAGTTTGAAACCAATGTAAAATACATGTACTCTGCTATTATTACTGTAAACTGTTACACATAGAATAAAAAGAGGTTGACCACGTTACGAGTATGTTATTTTAATGAGTCTCGTGTTTATGACTGACAATAAAGATGCTTTATTATTTTGTCCGAAGTATATTCACGAAAAACCTCTATTTTATTTTAATTGATAGTAAGTTAATTGTTTGTAATCCTCCAACGGGATACAGTTCTATCAACATATAATCTTACTATGTAATCATTTCGAATAACAATTATTATGGTAAGGAAATAATATTATAATATTATGGATGCAACAACTAATTCACTGAGTTTTTTAAACTTCAAACAAAAAAAAGGTTGGCGTAAATGGTATTTCTCACTTAAGTTTTTACTCGAAACTTATTATAATAAAAAGAAAAATGCGCCAAATAATCTGAAACGTACTAGTTCGCGCTCGAGTTCGCGCGCCTGCGGACGACGCGATAATGATCATTCTTTTTTGCGAACCGCGTTCGTAAATTAATATTCCTCTCTTGGGCATAAATCCGGTTCAAACGCCTCATCATCTCCTGATTCTATTTCACCGTCTGTGAACAAATGTAACGCGGCCACTGCACAGATAGGTGTCGAGATAATTGAAGATAGAGCTATATACGCGCAACAGTGTTCCATTGTTTCTGCACGTGCGCGCGCTTCGCTGATTCACCACAGGAGCGGAACATCCTTGTAGTTGTGCCGAGTTTTAGAAGAGGGCAGCAATAGTCGCTCAAACAATGTTTTGGAAATTAAGGAAAAGTTAATCTTTTCACAGTTAATTCATATGATTGATCAACATTTGTTTCTATATGAAGATAAGTTTTATTCATGCATCTCATTTATTGTAAGTATAAACATCATGCAGTAGCAATCAATTTTCACGAATGAAAAATTGATTAAAAAAGCAAATGAAAATTAATAAACATATTTTTATGCAAAAAAAACTACATTTCGGCTACCATAGATTTTCTTTTAAACTTTTGATAATGTGATGGCGATCGATGAAATTGAAAATGTTTAAGCTTTTTAGGCCGAAAAGCATGCTAAAAGTGTAACTTATCAGATTTTGACGATATTTATCTTTTTATTTATCTCGAATGAAAAATTAAAAAAATAAACGTATACTTAGTCGAACTGTATTCTTTCTCATGGGTTTACAATACTTATCGAAAATTTAGCATGCGAACGTTTTCACATCATTGACAGGTGGTTACGGATGAGGCAATTGATCCTGCATCTTGAAAATTGATTGAACAAAAAATATAGCGTGCAACCCACTTCACCTGCTCTTTACAGGTATCACTTTGAAAAATGATCCATATCTTCTTTTGATATTTACAATTTTTGAATTTATTATTTTCGTTTTCAATCCGGTTAATAATACAATAACGACCAATAAAATTTTTTATTTATTAAAATTATTTATGAGTCACGGTCATATGCTATGATTAAAAGTACACATTTCATTAGTATCACAAAAAGGTGCTGTATATAGATATTTTCAAAACAATAAATGATAATAATAATACGGGGTAATATTTTTAATACAGTGACACAAATTATGCATGTCGCATAATTCAATAAATAACATAATTATGTAACATTTATTTATAATTGAAACCATACGAAAATTTTTATGCTTCGCATGAATACAGAGTAATACTATCAGCAATAAATAGATTCTTATAATTTAGATTCCTGTACTTAAATAAGACTGCTTACGGAATCAATGAAACATTTTTCATCAAGTTCAGAAAAAAGCAACTATATCGAATTAATTTTTTCAAGGAATACAAATATTTTTCATCGATCAATTTTAACATATTGACTACAATTAATTTGATTTTTGTCAATAGCAATGAAGAGCTGATTTGATTAGCTCAGTGGCTTAGTCTTTGTACTGTCGATATCGCGACATGGCGAAAGTAATTGAAAAATAAAAATTAATAAAATCGGCATTCGATGGGTAACAGAATTTATCGGCTCAATCCTCGTCTTCTACGACTGCCACCTTCGTAGCCACCTTCGTAGCCACCTTCGTGACCACCTTCGTGACCACCTTTTCCAGGGTCATAGTCGACGCTTGAGCTATGCGTGTGAACGCTGCTGTACTGTGGATGTTTCACTATTTCGTACGACGTTTTGTGTTCTGGATAACAGACAAGAATATCGATTACTTATGAATTAAAAACAATTTTGACAATTATTTTATTTTATTTTTACTCTTATAGACTAATGAAATAAATAAAATGTATTATAACCTGAAATTTATGTGGGAAATCTTTCGATTGTATAGCTACGTGCCTGGTTCAACTTTGTGTTCTACTGTAACATCTTGAATTTGGAAAAATTCAATTATCACTAAAGTTGCCAATTACTTTAGTAATTACTTTTTGGAAAAAAGATTGAGATATAAGGTTGTCAAAAGTTGTGAATTTAGAAATCAGATAGAAATTGAATTTGGTGGTATAACTTTGTGAATATCGAATTTATGAATGAGTAAACCATGAGTCGGTTGTCATTGTAATTGCTCAAATGATTGATAAAAGAGGAGATTAGAACGTAGAAAACCAAAGTAGATGTTGAATGAAAAACGAAATGAATGGTGAATCAAGAATAAATTTGCCACATAAGATAATGTGATAAGCCATAATAATAAATATATTAGACTGATTTTTATAGAAAGCATCATTTACAGACCTGAAGATTTCTTCAATGCCACTGCTAGTGCTATCGCTAGTGCAACTTTGGCGACGATCAGAGCTTTACCAGCGAGGGCTGCGACAGCATGAATCATGAAGTATAACATCGCTGCTTTCGTAAATCCAGCAAGTACCATCATCATTTTTCCATAGCCCTTTTTCTTTTTGCCTTTTCTACCTCTCCCTAAAATGTTACAAAGGAAAATCAAAATTTTGAATACTGCAATATTTTATTTTATTTAATATATTGCATAAAAATTTATTATCTTTGTTATTACTTTTAAGTGAACAACAATATGGTTACATTATTAAGATTTGGGAACAATTTATATTGAGATATTTTTTACTCCATACCATGAACAAAAATTGTTTCTAGGCATGTTTAGAAATCTACTTAAAAAAAACAATTTATGACATGTAAAAAATTTATTACATCTAAAAACTCACAACTGGATGGGATTTCAGAAATTTATTATAAACGCTTCAATTTAAAAGTTAAGTGATCTTTGAAATTCTATGCAATACAAATTCTGTAATATTTTATAAAGGTTTTAAAATTATGGCCACTCTTATGAAGAAATCTTATCTTATGAATAAGTTAACTTGATAGAAACTACTAAAATAAATAATATTTATGTATAATGACATAACAACAATTCATGAATTCCTCGTATCATTAAAATATAGCCATAAATATCATATGGAGTTGATAATGTGATGTATCTCAGTCTTAATATTTTGGAGGAAAAATTATAAATTTTTGAAACCTTAAATCACAATTTGATGAAGGAATTGTATAATATGCATTTTTACACAATACACTAGTCATATTTGTATCACTTGTCAAATACCGTAAAACTACAGCACCGCACTTGTGTTCCTTATATCCAAGACACAAAAATCATCACTCTCAAAAATTAAAACTTCAGCTCCCAAAAATTACCTTCTCCAATCCCAGTCTCATCTCCATTCTCGTCACCATCATCTTCATCCTCATTACCATCATCATTTTGAACATGATCAAGACTCCTCGCGTTAGCCGAATCTCTAACACTGGCGATCGATCGATTGGCACAATCGACTCCCGTGCAACCACCGGCAACATCACCAATCCTCACTCTACCCACAAAACGTTTCAATCCCAACACATTAGACTGCTGATTGGCAGCTGTGATCTGCAGACCAGCGGCAGTGGCCAAAAGCGCGAATAGGATAAGCCGCATCCTGAAGACTAACTGGCCGCGGGCGCGGGCGGCTATTTTTATTTATACCGAGGATGCGGGCGCAAGGTAATTAACGATGCGGTCGCCTTCCGAGCATACAGAGCGTGAATACATTGCATGCAACATTCGCGCGTGTGCACGGGGTCCAGTTCCGCCTCATCTTTATACCTTGCATGATGCTCTTTCGCGTATATTACACACACAAGTGTATCCACGTCGATTCGCTAACTGATTTAGATAAGTACCGAACGGATAAACGGTAGTTTTCTTACATTCCTATATGTTCGCCGCCGAGTGTAGACGCGCCGACTCGGGCTAATTGTTACCGGGAAAACCATTGTATAATTGATATTTCCGCAGTGCTGTAAAGGGTCAATGAGGAAATTGTTTTTTCGCGCGCGTCGATGATCCACTAAAAATCTATTTTACACTGCTCGAAATTCAAATACATTATGTTCTCGCTGGTATTGTTATTTTTTCTAGAGTAAATACAGAGCACGCATGAGCTTCTTGTACTACAAAAAATTTTTCTTTAATTTGCTGAGTTCTTAAAAAAAATGTTATTAAAATTAGAAAATTTTACTGAATTTAAGAAAAAAATTTCTTAAAATAAGTAAAATTGTTTGTAGTATGTTAGTAGTAAGATGAAACAGGACCATTCATAGATATTTGGATAAGAATCTACGGTTATAAATCATTAAAACTTGGCGAGCATATCATAACTATTTGAAATGTAAAATAAACACATATGATTTACTCTTCGTAATTATGAAATCAGAAAACAGTTCTTAGACATTGATAAATGTGAAAACTGCATAATGCAACTATGTAATTTTCAACTCACTTCTCCATACTAAAATAATAATAATAATAATAATAATACAAAGGAAAACAAAGTTTCTTTTAACGGCAAAAAAACTACTAGTTGGTGAATATTTATTTGCGAGATAGGGGAGTCAAGATAACACGTTACGTTCGTTTACTTTATTCCTCAAAATGGTGCGAAGTGTAATTAATTAAATCTTATGTCTGCAGTAATTAGTTACGCAAATACTTATCTGAGCATACTTATCTACAATTTGTTGAGATCGCTATGCCGGGACACTCGGAAGTATCGATTCCATTACATAAATTGCGCTGAAAGCATATAACTAGATTTAGAAACGTTATGTCAAAAGATAACGATCGCTTATACACTGTTATACCAACAATATCAGATTACAATGATCTGATCGTATCAGTTATAAAGCTCGCAATTAACTGCTCCACATATCCCAGCATTCATTATTGCTCTCCAGTGCAATCATCAACTGTTTCTACATCTACTAACTACTCTTCCAAAAGTTAATCCGTCATATTTTTCGTGAAAAAAAAATATGTCACTCAACTTCTCATCCTACATATTAACTAACGAATGTTCTCATGAAGGTGATGGATAAAAATCTTACAGCGACGCGGCAGCAGAATTCGCACGGAGATAAACGTCTCGAGGGTATATGAAGTTTTGTTTTCGGGCGCTATTCTGCGGTTGCACGCGAGAGTGTAACTCGGCACACTTGCACGCATTAGCCCATTTAATGAATAAACGGGCGCTAACGAAGCGGTCACGTGTACATCGCTTCGAAACCCTCTTACGCTTTTTCATTATATCTTTGGTGAGAGCCGCAGTTTTTCTACGAGATTATGCTCGTATTTTAATTTTGCTGCTTTCGATGAAGTTATATGGGAAAGTATACCAAGTGTTTTGCGTGGTGAAATTTGTAATAGAAGATTTTCTAGATACAGAAAAAAGTAATTATGATATGGATCTAGGACATTCTTATAAAACAATGTGAAAGAGGTATAATTATAGTGCAGAAACAAGCCGAAAATTTATGAAGATGATCGTTCTACTAGTTACCGCAAAATTTCAGATCAAAATTATTCAAGGGGCAGTTTTGTCTAACTACCAGTCGGCTCGCTGTTTGAAACTGGTCTAGTGCTTTGAATAAAGAAGCCGAAAAGTTATAAAGATGATCGTTCTGCTAGTTACAGAAAAATGACGGATCAAACTTTAACTAAGTTTAGTTTTGTCTAGCTACCAGTCGGCTCGTAGTTTGAAACTGGTCTAGTGCTCTGATGAGTTGATTTTATTTAAATAATTAGACTATTTGTTGAAAGCGAGCTTGCATAGATCCATGTTTTTATATGGAAAAAGCGCAACACTTTAAAAAGTAAATAGAAGTTGCAATGATTGGAAAAGTATGGTAAAAGAGTTCTTGCAAGATTTTGAGATCACTATTTTATACTCAAACCTTCTTCATATTTTTAAAAAAGATTCAAATACAAATATAACTCATTTAGTAACATTCTGACAGAGATTTGAAAATCAATGTTTAAACAAATTAATCAAATGTTAAAATCTCCATGTTTTCAGACAAGAAGTAGATAAATGATCAAAATACCTGAGAATTTCGTCGCATTTTTGCCACACAAACGATAATTAAGCCTTCAGATGATCGATGAATTATTGCAGTTTCTCTTTTGATAGTTGTAGCTTAGATTGAACTCGATGTTATCTGAAAATAATTCCAACTAATTTTTCATTTCGTATAATCAAACTTGAAAAAACAAAATATCGTAATTATGAACAAAATAGAATATTTATAAGATCAATACAAATCATGGATATGATTTTTTTCCTTATAATAAAATCATCCAAAAAAATACAATATTACATTTGACAAAAATCAGGTCAGAAGAAATCTAGTTCATATTTCGAATCATCAAAACAGATATTCACAATCAAACATCTCGTATAACTCGTAGCAGTCTAATCAAGGTACGCCATATAAAAACGTCAAACTTTCTACCATGTCGAGCTGGAGCTACAAGTTGATAATCTTAAAAATCGCATTCCAAGATAGCGTATGCGTAGTACATGCATGAGGTTAAAATCACCGTGTAAAGGTCATGGAACACGTTGTTAACAAGCTATAGTTTTGTTGTAACTCAAGATGGAATACTAATAAGCCAAACCGTATCGGTAATTGTACAGTGTAGATTAATCGGCACGTCAATGTTACCAACTCGCAACGAGATAATTCTGTATCATTAGAGCTCGTCGTTAATTATCATTAATCATCGAATTAGTACGTTCGTCGACAACAATATATACACATATATATGAAAGTTTACAAAATCAAGCGTGACACTAAAAAAGCCACCAAGAAATATATGCCTCGACAGACAAGCATATATATTTCAAGATGATATAGCCGAGTGTGAAAGGGGCCGCGCGAGTATATGTATATATGTACATAGGTATATGCGCGCACAATGTGTACGGTAATAAAGTACGTGCATCTAGTACGAAGCCTGCGTGGATTACACGTACACATGATGCGCGCTTGTTACGCGCCTTTTTCCTCTCTTCATCAGCCTTTCCTCGTGTACCGATTCTTCGATAGAAACCAACCGAGCAAAGTTATACCATACGGCGAGCGCGACGCACACAGTCGCATCGTGATCGAACTGTTCGATGGGAAAATTTTCTTTCAAGCTTTTGTTTTGATATGCTTCCGACGTTACCTCTTGATATTGCGGTGAAATGAATTACCATGCTAATGACAACACGTTGAATGTTGAGTTGACCGGTAATAGTAAATTGATATCGTTTGATTTGAATTATTGAAACACACCGTAGTTATTTCAAAAATGAAAATTATATTTTTCTTGATTTTACCACAAACATGCATACTTAAATCAACGTTTCATCCTACAAACATACTTTGTACGAAGTTAATGTAACTGTACGCGCAGCGAAAAATAGAAAATATTTATCGATTTGGTCTTTTACGACCAGCTGGAAATATATATATCATCATGTGAAAATACACGAATCCGTGCTCTTCACGAGCAATTTTTTTTTATGCAAATTAGCGAACAATAATTGTCGAGCGTTAAAATTTTATCTATTCAATATGGCTATAATCAAGTTACGAGAGAATGCGCAAATACCAGACAAGTTTACGATTCATAATCGTTGTACAAGTAAAAAAAAATCTTCAACGAAGATAAATGAGCCGCGAAAGCTATGCGTGTAGATACAAGAAAAGATGTTCCCTCCTTAAACGCGAAAATATACTTCCTCGCGCGCGCGCAACATATCCATAAATTAACCTATCTCTCTCTCTCTCTCTCTCTCTCTCTCTCTCTCTCTCTCTCTCTCTCTCTCTCTCTCTCTCTCTCTCTCT
>JAWWMK010000032.1:15674953-15688980 GCA_035047105.1 Galeopsomyia nigrocyanea | reverse complement strand
TATATATCTGCAAACGCACGCCAACCGAAGAAACTCTCTTGACACATAGTATAGTCCTTGTAAAACGCAATAACCGATTTACGTAAATACAAGAGTAAAGCGAAGAAAAAAAAGGAGGTTAAATTCCTCGTCGGTGCAACCGGAAGATCATCAAAAGTGTTCGCGAACACAAAAAAAAGAAGGTTTTGGCGCTTGTTATCATTTCGAAACGCGATATAATACCTTCTCGTGTACATACATCAACACACATAACAGCCACGTGGAATTCGCGCTCATCGCTCGGCAATTTCATTATCGGAATTTTCTCGACTACTGTACACGCTTATGTATGTTCTTCGCTTTGATGCGCTTGGCTCACGCGATTACTCGATATAGCTCGGTGCCTTCTCTCGCGGTCACTTTCTTCATTTTTTAAACTTATATACTTTTGCAATTCAATGTGTTGTAAGTCAGTCTGTTTTCTGAATAGAAGTTTGCGTGGAAACAGATTTTTCTTCATCGAATTCTAGTCATCGAACCAATTGATAATTTTTTTCAGATTGTTATTTTGTATTCTATTATATGTTTGACTATATTATTCATTAGTTGAAAACTAATATTGATTTGCAAAATAGTTTTTAATTGATAAATTTATTTAATACGAAAAATATACACCGCAGAAGCTTCTACATTAAAAAAATTTCAAATTCATGCTTGCAAGCACAATTTATCCACGTATAAAAAAATCGTTAATCATCGTGTACCGATCTCAAAAAATGTCATTGAACGATTGTCGTCCAAAGCGCCTCGTACGCCCGAAGAAAATCGAAAATAATCGTTAGTGCGCGCGAGAAAGTTCGAAACGAATTCCAAGCGAGAGAGCCTTTATGCACGTTGATTCATATACTACACACACATATACATACATAGGAAAAGTATCGTCCGACAAAATGCAGCACATTAGATTGGCAATGCGCGTCTCGCGCGCACGGAAATCGCGCGTGGCGTTACATAATTATTCGCCGCTGGAAGTTTTTCTTGGCCAATAGGATTATGGGTTCTATGGGGACGTCGGCCACGCCTCGTGACCCAGACTTCTGTTCTATTGTAACTGTTCTCAAAAGCGACTTCTCGTGTGTTAGTGAGTCTCTAGTTGTCCGTCGCTTTAGTTGTCTATCTAGGCAAGAGACTCAAAGCGACGTGCATCACGCTCGATGGACGTGTCAAGCCTTTCCCGGCGAAAGAGAAAAGAGAATTGAACGGACGGACTTCGAAGTGTGTGCGTGTGCGCATAGGAAAATTCATGAGCTTTGTTTTGAATGACAACTTGTTATTGTTTTTTATAAACAAATATTCAATGAGTATTGCTTAGAAGATAACATTGATTGATTGTGGATTTTACCATGGTTTTATTGATCAAGGTGGTGGGGTTGGTTACCAAAAGATTTAGAATCAAAGATATTTGCAATAGCGTACTATCAAGATTTATTCATTGAAATAAACGAATGTGCGTACATAAATTTATTAGGGATTCATTTTTGGGGAATATGGCATCCTGAAGGGTCTAGGAAATAAAAGGAGCTCATCACTTTTAAAATATATGGATTTTTTTTCTCATTGTTATCCATTTTTAGGATAGAAATTTATTTCAAATCAATTACTTCTAGCATACAGCGGATTAAAAAAATCATTACAGAACATTCTTATGAAGGTTTTCTCATAAAGGTAATTTTTCCATTGGAAGCCAAAAAAAAAGTTTCTGTCATAATTCTCCCATTTCCCCTGGATTTTTCCAAAAGTCTTTATTGAAAAATTTATTACAATGACGTAATAGTCTTGAAAAATATAAGATTTGTATGACGAAATCACTCCCACTTTGCATGCATCACTACCCTTTCAATGTACGTTTCGCAGAAATGAAAACGTGTGCAAGCAAGTTAGCTACTTAGCATCGGCAGGTATGAGTTTACTTTTTTTTTCATCGCACGTTTACTTATCCTAATTTCACACAATACATCTTTTATCCACCGCTAAATAATCAGCGCACATTCAAAGAACAGGTAAGAAAGAAAGAAAAAAGAAGGAAGGCGGAAGAGAGTAAAAAAAAAACTCGATTATAAGGCATGTAAATGGGGACGGCGCTAAAACGAGCGTAGAAAGAAGGAGAAAGGCGAAGCGATAATTTCTTCTCTTTTTTTTCTCTCTTTCTCCGGTTCTTCGGAAGGACGTCGGAAATTTTGGCCAAATGAAAGGTTAGCGTTACAGCAGCGCGAAATAAAGAAGAACAGTTGCGTGTGTGTATGTGTGTGTGTGTGTGTGCACACAACGGTGACTTTTCGACCTAAATTCTCCGCGTTCGCTCGCGAGAGAAGGGGAGTGAGTGAATGAGAGAGAGAGAGAGAGAGAGAGAGAGAGAGAGAGAGAGAGAGACTTGTAGTAATACCGCTAATGATGGCGTCACGAGGCCTTGACATTCAACTGCCAAGTGGTCCTGATATTATATAGCGTGTCAATGCTATATGCCCCCCGCAAAAGGTTGTACCTTCCAATTACAGCCGTTGGGCTAATTTAATGCGCGAGGTCGACGAACTTTTTCAAACATTTGGCATGTAAAGTAGGATATTATACAGGTTTAGAAAAAAAAATCTCTAATGGACGCGCGGAGCCTTGTTAGAATTTTTTATGAGACGAGCGTTAGAAACCTGGTCCTGTAAGAAAAGTAAACCGTTCGACGATTCGTTTTTGGCGAGTTATAAGCTGATTTTATACACTGTTATTTGTTCAGAAAAATTTACAAACATATAAACATATACATGTAGTGATCGATTGCATCTTATATCATCCAGTAAGGATTGCACTCTGAACAAAACCATCAGTATAAGAAGTTACTAGAAGCCATGCAAGAATTGAAGCGTTAGATCACTGTCGGTAACGCGATGTTGGTCAAAATAAATTAGTTTTACATCATCGCCAAATCTATGCAAAAAAAATGACTAAAACCGATAAGCAAACAAGATAAACAGTCATCGCCGTGCGTCCCATGCAAAATTGTTACTCCAGCCGATGCAAATCGACGAAATCACGCAACAACTCTGTCGCAGCCGAAAAAAGAAAAGAGTATTCTTCGCATAGTGGACTATAGAACAGTATGAATTAGCGAAAAGGAGGCATTGCAAACACGTATGTATCGCTCGCGTGTAATCCGAGTGAAGCGCAGCCGGCGACGACGCTGTATACGTATAAGTAATCGAATACTCTCTCGCGCGGTGGTGGCACGCGTGATTGTGTACACGGTAACCATTCGGAGGAGGAACAAAAAAAGTGCTGGACACACAAAAATCTCGAGGGATGCTTGTGCGTGTGTTTGCTGTGAAATTCGTTGGAAAGTGAAAAAATTTCCGATTAGGGGGATGAAAGTGTTTTTAGTGTTTGATGGAATGTGTGGTCTTTTTTTTTAACTTTTTTCGAGGGGTTTACTTTTTTGGGGGATTTGTTTTAGACTGAAATTCCGTTAAAAAGTAAAAATCTATAAGAATCGAATGGAAACGAGGGTTAGTTTTTTTTTCGAGATGAGCAGATGAACTGAATCAACATGGAAAGATTAAAGACGACATTTTACGATTTATCGTTTACATGATTTCCAAATCTTTAATCTTCATTACAATTGTCACCGAAACAATAAAAATAAATTCATTAAATATGTGAAAAACATTTAATAATAATTTTGACGTATTTCAAGTTTCCGAGTAGTAGTCTATCCACGATTCACGCTTCATCGAAGTCAAAAGAGGAAAAAAAAAGAAAAGGAACGCTCGTCGATAACGGCACATGCAAGAATGCATACGTATGTACATCCATAGCGCCGAAAAACGCTTTTTTTTCGGGTGTACGTTTCGTAATTGAACGTTACGATTCTCTCTGCTGTAAGCGCGACCGCTATACAGAGCACTCTTCACCGTTATTTAATTATGTATGTGTCTCTCTTTCTCTCGCTCTTTCACTCTTGCGCATTGCGGTGTGTAATGCCGTCGAATTGCCCTATACAGTTAGCCGTTAATAAAACGCACGTGGGAACTATTTGGGTAGAGGGCTAATTGCGATAGATGCCGAGTGATCATCGCCACTTTTGATTAGGTTTACTGTACATTGGTGTTGCATCGTGACTATTTTACTGGGTTTATCGCTGGTGGGTTGAAATGTGTGTTAGTGAGAAAATGAATTGATGTACGCACGTTCATGGAATTGTAAGATTAATGGGGTAGACGTCTATTGATATTTTTTGGCCATTCATTTTTGTTTGACGAAGTAATATTTTTTAAGTGTCAAGAAGTGAATATAAAAATGAATTTACTGAAACTTATTACAATTTATTGGTTCTCTTATCTGACGTATCATCATAATTAGTTTTATTTGTTATACAAAAAAAGCTCTAATCTCGAGGAGTAACTCAAAATTCAAAGTTTTTTTCCTTTGTACAACAAAACGCAAAGAGAAAGAGCAATTTTCTATGCATAGGTGCCGATATTTATGCAAAGACCGCGCAACATTCCCGAGATAAGAGAACACGCAAAAATAAAGTCGTGCATCTCACGTCCGCACGCGAGAAGAAAGAGAACGCACACGTGAAACGGAGCAGACGTGCTCGGACTTTTTTTTTTTGGATGCGGTTAATATCATCGATTCGGCGGCAGATCGAAAAGAAAAATCAGTAAAAAATTTCCACGAAGAATTTTTTTTCGCCTGCGTGTGACGTACGTGTTGAAAATGCCACGCGTTTCCTAAGATGGAGTCCTTATAGAATGTTTAAAAAAGTAACTTTGTGTTACTGCATTTCAAAGGAAATTCATTTATGAGTTGATCTAATACCTGTAAGTATATGAAATATGTAATTTTTTATTTTATGCAGCAACGTACTTCTAAGCTATAAAGATATTCATTCATTTATAATTTCTGAAATCATATGATATAAAATATCTCGTCGATAAACATTAGAATTTGGGTGTAATAAAAATTAGAGAATACTATCTATTTCATCGTCCTAATTATATCAATAATTTTCAACAATCAATTGCACGAAAAAACTGAATGAATCAATAGTCAAATCTATCCACTACTAGTTATAAAGTAAGGTATCACACACGTTCGATCGAAAAATTATGAATTAGAAATCAGGGGAATCCCTAGAATAAAACATAAAAGAGCGATGGAATATATAGCAAGAGAAAGAGAGAGAGAGAGAGAGAGAGAGAGAGAGAGCACGCGCCGCGATCAGATCGTTGCCCCGGGCTCTCTCTCTCTCTCTCTCTCTCTCTCTGATAAAATCCTCTCCCGCCGCCGCGTCGTCTCTCTACTCAGCTGGTCGGACTAGAGTCAGCTGACTGCGATATTCTTGGACTTATATTATACTTGCTGCGCGCGCGCGAGCCGGGTCATATCGCCCTTCCCCTTATTATTAACTTCTTTCTACTTGTGCATGCGAGCATATAATCCCCTTGGAGTTTTATTTGGTCGCGACTTGAAAAAAAAAACTTCTCTTTTTCTATCAATGCATGTTTCAACTCTTCTTTCTTCGTACGCTGCTTTGCGCCTCTCCTTGATTCTCATTCTCTTTGTACTCGCCTTTCTTTATCCGACTGTCTTGTGAACTTTGTACTCTTCATCTGGCGAGTTCATCGTTTGCTTTCTCTCTGTTTCTCCAGTGATTTTCCTTCTCTTTTAGCTTTACGTCTTTGAATAGAATTGATAATAAATTTATTTTTGAAGTTTTTTCTGGGCGATGAATTTGTGATAATAGTGAGATTTATTTTCTATTTTTTATCATTTTTTTTTAGTATAATATTATATTAATTGAAAAGTAATCCTTTGTTCTTATTTTGCAAAATATCCGCAAATCAATTTTTTGGAAAAAATACTTAACAAGATCTTGGACATCAAGAATTGGTCAAAATAAAAAAAAATAAATAAATGCATTCGAAGAACAAACAAGGAGCTGCGAATGTATAAACGAGTGGTTGTCACGCAAGAGAACTCGAAATAACGAGGTACACCCTCTTTTAGAAGAACTTTCTGTTGTCGAATAAAAGAGATGTAAACAAGCTGATGCTGCACGCGAATCAATTAGATCACGGAATCGATCGGCACGCGCATCTTTCTTTTCGGCTTGTTCTCAGCAAATTGAATGTTTTGTAAGAAAAGGCTCGATTTCAATCGATGATTTTTGTTTTTAGTTGATATCAAGTTTTATCAAAATTATTAATGAAAGAGTTTTCTTCATTGCGACGACAGCAATTTATTTTGTTTTCTGTTATCAAAAAATTATTTATAAATTTTGAAAGTCGATGATAACGAATTCATCTTGGAAGAACGCGCCATGTATTTAATGATTGAAAATTGAAAAAAGAAAAACAGAATCTTTTGTTTTACGTAATTTTTTGTTACAGCGGCTGTCCAAAAATAATTTGAGTATATTTTATATTTAACTGAATAATGCATCTAATAAATAATTTGTTAGAAAGACAATATTTTTTCATATTAAAACATGAAAAAAGGCCTTTAAATTTCTGCACTATCCTGGCTTTTTTTTAACAGGCATTGCATCAATTGAAAGTCAGAAATGTTGAATCCGATTTTCGAGCGCAGTCAGTGACCTCGCGACTTCATACTCGTAAGGATTCGTACAGTTTAAACTTACTGTATACCAGAGTATAAATTCCTCTTTATTTTATTCCATTTTTTAATTCAGTGGTTTAATATATTACCTGAATGTGTAACATTTACAACATATTCATGAATTAATTTTGTTTTAATTTTACTTAGTATTTATTTATATTGTTAATTATTTTCTTGGAGTTCATTTTATAAGAAATATGACTCATATTCATATAGTCTAGATAATAAACTATCTTTATATAAATCAATTTGTACATGTAAATTTTTCCAATTCACGTTCGAAGTCAAAAATCAAAATTTTTTATATTCTTTCTTTTGAGCATGCAAACCTGCTACTGTGAAATTAAAATATGTTCGTTTCAAAATTGATCTTTCAAAAAAGAAAAAGATTTCGTATGTCATAAAAACTTGATTATTTCTCAATTAAATGCATAAAAACCAGTTTAATTTAGTCAAAAATTTAATAGGTGTCAAATCCAAAGCAGATTTAAAACAACAATTCTCTCTCATCCACTCATTATACTTTCTATCCGCATTCTTTCAGTCTATCCCTCAAATTATCTGCAAAAAAAGAGGAGAGAGCTATATAGATAAAGCTATAGAGGCGAATCTGAAATTCACAAGCGTCGCTCCCATTGTCAATCTCAGTGAATTTGAGATTCCTGTGTAATCTCTTGGAGGCAGTTCATTCGCGCTTAAGGAAAAGAGAGAGAGAGAGAGAGAGAGAGAGAGAGAGAGAGAGAGAGGTAAAGAGAAAGAGAGAAAGAAAGAGAGAGAGAGAGAGCGGGAAGTTGGTGTATCGCGGATGGCGATGGCAGAGTCAATGTCCTAGCGCTCGCACTGGGTCACGGCGAGCTCCGGCCAACGACCCATGCAGCAGCAGCAGCAGCAAGCAGCTCCTCTTTACTTTGCACACTGAAGTGAAGATGTAGACATGGAGCCTGCAAGTTACGTGTACCAAAGCGAAACTAAGGATCGACTTGACAGTTTTGGACTTTCGAATGGCGTTTGGAACAATCGACTTATCAGCACTGCCATTTGTTATATTTTATACTTGGGATTGAATACGTCTTGATTAAATGTATAGTTATAGTTTTTGGTATATCGCTTGTATCATTCAATGTTTTTTTACTTGTACAACATTGAATTACTGATGTTGGTAACATTTTTTCACTTTAATGAAGAATAGCTGCGATATAAACAGGTAGATATCAGGGAAACCTTTGTCCTAATAGCTCAGCCGAGAAAGGTAATTCTGCTATTCAATACTTTATAATATGAGTTTAATTTCAGTTTCTGTATGATTAACATTTATTATCAATAAGCTATTTCCCGATTACTCATACGTCACCTATTTTCGTAATTCAATTTGTTCTGACTGTGAGTATTGAAACCGCGTATACAAATGTCTATAAATCAAAAGCAGTTGGTTTAGTCAAGAATATTACCAGAATGTCAAATTCTGTTCATTTTCTTATGATCATAATTTGTAGAATTTCGAGTCAAATTTTATGAGTTTTGATAACTTTTCGAAAATTTCAGTAAACTTTTAATAAAAAACTGAAGAATTTAATTAATTCATACCACAAAAAATTTATTTGTTATCTTGAGGGTATTCAAAAGAGCCCCATGATTTTGTTATTCAATGCAAAATAAATAAATAATTTTGACTCACGCTTAAAAGTTATAAATTATGAAATGATTAAAAAAAATTTGAAAGATCATGAGTAAGTGGAATAAATATTGATTTATTATTTCATGTCATATGAAAGTTCGAAAATCAATTTCTAAAATGCTCATCTGTACATTGAAGATCAATTGATGACTGCCGCTGTGATTTGGTAGCAATTAAAAATCATATCTGCTATATGTACAACAAAAATTATTGTAATTACATTGAATAAACACAATTTCTACGACAATTATTATAAAAAATATGTGCATTTTCCCGTTGAACAAGAGCACAATACCGCAGCAACACACAATAAAACTAGTCGAGTAAATACAAACCAAATTTGAGCATGTTGAAGCTCCCAACAAGCAAGCAAGCAAGCAAGCAAGCAGCCTGCAGCAGTAGCAAAAGCAGCAGCAGGCTGTGCTGGCACGCGAGAAGCTGCGTCAAGATCATCCCGCGGCAAAAAGCGCGCTGAGCGCGACTGCGAAGGTGGTGGCTTCCCGCGAAGGACACGAGTACGAGTGGGGATGGCAAGGTAAGTTAGCAAGAGGGGGGCTTTGCAAATCGGCGGCCAACAGAGGTCGAAGACCCGAATGAATTTGGGTCAACTGCTGTTGCTGCTGCTTGCTGCTTGCTTGCCTGCTTGCCTGCCTGAGAATATGAGGATTATACAGCAAGCATCGCCACTTCCGCGCGGGGTGTCTTTCTCACGAAGCCTTCGCGCTCTCGCTCTTTCTCGATTATGGATTTTTCTCGGACTTTTTTCTCTCTCTCTCTCTCTCTCTCTCTCTCTACCTTTATTTTCACGCCGGATGTTTTCGTGTGCGTGTTACATCTCGTTTCATCTCGCGCGAATATAGAGAGTAGTATTTTATTGCGATTGAATAGATTTTATCTTTAAATGCTTTGTCCAATTACGTTTGTCGGTTGATGAGATTAACAGATTTCCAATTTTTTTTTTAATTTACGTCGATATTTTATACAATATTGCCTAAAATTTTTTTCAAATGTATAAAAAATAGGCTTGCAAACTCTCAAAACTACACCTTTAAATTAATAAAAATGTTTATATGCCAAAATTATTTTCGAAATCAGTTTGAGAGAAAAATGAAATAAAAAAAGTTCACTCAAATCATCTATACCAAAACTGTAATATATATTCCTGAAGTATTCCATCTAGAAAGCGTCAATACATTTTTTTTCCATAACCAAATAAAGCAATCGATTGTAGCCAAACCTACAACAACCGGCTCGTCTATACACCTACGATTCTATGGAGCGAGCGAGAGAGAGAGAGAGAGAGAGAGAGAGAGAGAGAGAGAGAGAGGGAGAGAGAGAGAGAGAGAGAGAGAGGAGAGTCAACTCTTAGCAATATGTGCATCCATCAGGCAGTTAATTTTCATAATGAGTGCTCACCTTAGCGCGCGCCGGATGCGAGTGAAAAAGCATGGATAGAGAAAGAGATATATAGACGGAAGGAAGCCGACTCCAAATCTTTCTGTTGTGGCGCGTACAACCAATTGTAATTCACGTCTCGGCCCATCCAAGCCAAGGCGTTTATATTCAGACACCGCGGTCCTCCCGGCGAAGCACGCGATCGAATGCTAACTTACTCTTTTTCGGCTCTCTCTCTCTCTCTCTCTCTCTCTCTCTCTCTCTCTCTCTCTTACACTGCAACTCAAAGCTTCAAGCACTTCGAAGCTCATACATATGTACACGGACTCTCTTATGACGTGATATCGCGTGTATGAGAAATGATGCTGATTTATCTTGCAAGGACGCGGCGAATGTGTTTGTCGGCCTGCGCGTGAGAAACTTACTGATAAAAAAAAGAAAGCTTATTCGAGCTTTTCTTTTTATTATACTTTATTTTGGTTCGGTATTCGTCATTGAATTTCATTTGATGGTGACATCAATCAGAAATGAGAGGCAACCTTTTGTGATAACTGCGAATTTCGACATCCATATTATCTATTTAATAAATTAGAAAATAGATGGCTTCTTGGACTTCCCTAATCAATATTATTTGAAAAGCTATGGTATAGTATCCCAAAATGCAGAAAAATTATCTCATGCATCAATACTTTCGCAACAAAGCTGGCTGTATTTGAAAATTGCAAGCCCCAGGTGCAATATATTTATGATATTATGATTGTGTACATATACTTGGTAATGTACGTCCCTCCAGGCTTCGAGTTCAACGAACAATTCCATTTGAAAGAATATATTTCATCTTCAAATAAACAATACCAAAAATACGGAATCTAGATGTACTTAATTTTCATCTTTATACTTTTTTTACCTGCAATTTCGAAAAATCTCCCCAAAGTTATTTGGCTCTCGGCCAACATACGAAAAAAAAGAAGCATCCCCTCAAGATATAAAGAATTGTCATTTCAGATGGAATAATCATGCAAAGTATATGCAGCGTAGAGTGAGCTCACATGTCAGATCGTTTTTTTTTCCTCGCTTATGGCTATGTGCATGGCGCAGAAAACGCTTGACATGCGGTGCTCGGCGTATGTATATATACATATATATATATTTCAAGTCGCAGCGCGACGGTCACGTGCAACACATTCGCGGAAGCGATTTCGCGATCGCTTTCAATAAAAACGTCAATCGTTATGAGATTGGTCCACGCGAGACGAAATGCAAATTGAATGATAACTATACGTGCGAAAAACAAAACGACAAGTAAGTAGATAATTATTGTAATATACAGACATACTGACTTGATATAATATCGAGGTGCTTTTTTTTTCTTGTGCATAATAGTCGACGTAGGTAAAGTGGTAGATTGTCAATATTTTGGTGGTGCATCCGGATCGTCAAAAGGAAGCACGACAATTTCCAAAACACTACTTGTCATACGGAAGTATTTAAACGTTACGATGCCACTTCCTTCGCGCTTCACATGAATTTTAAGTTTTTTTTTCTCTCAACGCGTTATAGCACTGCATGTCTCTATGATGTCTTTAACCCTTTATGGTAACGCAGAGTTCAGTCGATCCAACGATTAGACATGAGAACGCGATAAACTTGAGAGATATTAGTTAATGTTAGAAACATGAAAAAAATCGCGCTATCTATGCAAATGAAATTAAAAAGCGTTTATACTTATATCATTTTCATATGTCTCAACGTATAGTAGAAAGCCAACTGTTAGCATGTCAAAGTTACTTCCTGTATATCGGAAACCAAATGCAGATGAAACTCTTCTTCCTCATCTGAATATGTAGACACATAATACCATGCAATTTTTCATAACTATTGGTAAATTATATGCATTCACGTCCAATATCAATTTCTTCGCTTATAGCCTGACAAATAATACTTGAAGATAAAACATTTCAGAAGCTCAAAAAAACCAAATAAAATCTTCAACCCTCGAAAACTCCATCATTAGAATCAAAATTTAATGGTTATCCAACAAAAAAGTTCATAACAAACACGACGAAAAATCTCAATGATGGTGCTCGAGTCGCCGCGCAGTCTTATCCGTTCGAACAAGGAAGTTCCGCAGGCAGGCAGGCTGGCTAGCAGCAACAGCAGCAGCCTTTCTCCTTCCTCGTCTCTGGTATGTATAGTACAGAGAGAAAAGTCTCGATAGACTCGAGACGCGCGAGCTCCGAGAGAGGGGATATAGAAAATATCAGTGCACTGCGCCGCGAATGTACAAAGAAGAGACTCTTCTTCCCTCTGTGCTGATGCGAGAGGGCGAAACCGGCTTATATATAGAGATGCACCTGCCTTTTTTACAGACTATCTTCCCTGCGCACCCTTGTCGTCGTTCCTTATTTTTTTTTCTTCTTCGATTCTGTATTAACTCTTTTCACTCTCGCCGCTGGCTTTTTCATCATCATCATCATCATCCTTAAGCGATGTTTTATTAATTTTACGACGCGATTGCTTATAGATGCTGGCCGCGCGCACCGCTCATTAATTAACACGCGTAAAGCAAAAAAAAAAAAAAAACAAACTACGTGCTTTGCGGGTTTTAACGGAATATATTGTAGACGGTATATATACGTATTTTCATTTATGCCTATATATGTCGTTTGCGCGGATTAGAGAAAAGTGTATTGTTGATTAATTTTAATTAAAAGTGAAGGGATTTCACGTACGAGGCGTAATATGTATTGATCATTGCGATTGCTTAGCTTTTTTAATTGGATTCCGATGATTTTTTTAATTATCAGAAATCATTTGCATAGAAAAATGTAAGTTATTACAATGGTTTCAACTTGTAAGAGATTCTTCGAATATTTCAGTTGGTGTGTAACAACAACACGTGATCTTCGGTCAGAAAATTCCGAAAGCTTTTTTTCATCAAATTTCACTGAAACAGTGTAATCGATCGATCTTTCAACCCGCCAATAGGACCTATACATGACTTTCACATATACGGCGCATACGAGAGATAGTAATGATCGCATGTGCGCGTATGTATATACCACCAGGAGAAAGGCAAAAGCGCATGTATACATACGCACACGGGAGAGTAAAGGTAAAGAAAAAAGAGAGGAGGGTTTGAAGGAGGAAGGAAAGCGTTTGGCGGCGCGCGGCGCTAGGAAGGAAATCAAAGTGCTTCCTCCTCTTAGGCTACCACCTTATACTTACACGCTCTCTCTCTCTCTCTCTCTCTCTCTCTCTCTCTCTCTCTCGCTCTCTCTCTGGAGGTATAGAGGAGACGCAATGTGCAGCAAACACGACGCGTTGTACTTTCACTTCCTTTCCCCTTCGGTCGCATAGACTACTTTTCCTTTCAGGCCCTTCTTCTTCTTCTTATTCTTGTTCTTCTTCTGCTCTGTGTGCTGCCTTCTTCTTCTTCTTCTTCTTCCTCCTCTTTGCAAGCCGCGCATTTTGCCACCACTGCTCAGCTAGAATTTAAAGTCCCTTTCAGCAACAGCGCACGTGCACACTCTCCGAGATTCCGTCTGTGTGTGTGTGTTTATGCGCCAGCGAAGATCGTTGGTTTTGTCAGCGTCTGTTATACGTATCCTTGATATACGCTCATTTCTTTTTTTTTTTCTTCGATCATTTACTTCCTGACTTTTGAGCTCGACTTGAGAAATGTCGATGATTTTTAGTTTTGTCAATTGTTATAATTCATTATTTGATCTTCTTATGTGGATCTTGCTTTCGTAAAAAATTAGATTATAAAGCTTTACAACAATTTAAATAATTATCCATAACCGATGAATATTATAATCTAACAAAACTATCTTCAACATCGTTATCATGCAGTCCTTATGAATTTCAAACCAGAGCTTTCAATTAAGATTAATTTGTCTAGTTCAAAAATTAGTTTGCTAATAATATTTGCGTACTGAGAAACTACTAAATCACTAAAACAATGTTAAAAAAAAACCTTTTTCAAACTCAATAATTGACTAAAAGTGCATCACTCGACAGAACTAAGATTGTGAGTAGTTGTCAAAACAAAGTAGAGAAAAAAAACGAGAAAGACGCAGTCTGCGGCAAAGCAAGAACGAGTAAGTCGATAATAGAAGACAGGAAGAGAGACAAAAAGTGCCAAGTTGTTGCTCGAAGAAAAGGTCTTGCCGAGAGGATGACGACGAGAATCGCACGAGTATATACTATACTCACACGCGTGTGTATATATAAGGTACGAGAACCTAATACCGCCACTAAGTTTTCAAATCGCTATAACTTTTTACGCCAAGCGAATTTTTCAACG
>JAWWMK010000032.1:15664214-15674853 GCA_035047105.1 Galeopsomyia nigrocyanea | reverse complement strand
CCGATTTCGGATTCGGAGATGATTTAAATCATTGAAACTTTCATTATTTAACAGTATAAACATAATGTCACTGTTCCATACCGCTGTAGCGAGCGTACGTTTCAATAGCAGCGAGTGGCGGTATTAGGTACATGGCGGTATTAGGTACACGTACCTTAAACACACACGCTCACAGCTTCACGGGCATGAAAGAGATGGAGAAATGGAAAAACTGGAGGTAGAGAGAAGAAGGTAGAACTAGGAGAATAGAGTTAGAATTTTTCGTGATAAATTAACGAAAAATTATCATTCTACAAGCATCGACAGTTTTATAATTTTAATTGTCGTCAAGGACGAAATATATTTATGATTAATTGAATTATCTTGTCAATGAAATAAAAAATCAACGAGTCACAATTTATCAAAAAAAACTTCGTTAGGTTATTAACATGGAAAATTGAAACTCAGCTCGAGTCATATCAACAAAGGGAAGGAAAAGAGCGCGAGAAAAGCATAGCTTGCGGCGGCGCAAGGAACGAGATATCGCTCACCACGTTCGAGAAGAACAAGAAGAAGAAGAAGAAGAAGAAGAAAAAGAAGAAAGAGAGAGAAGGAGGAGGGCGATGATGCAGTTGTGCGTTCGCAAGGAAGGCGGAAGGAGGAACAGAGCCGCATGTATATAGTAGTGAGCGAGGCGAGGGAACCGGTCCCGGTCACTGGGCCACCAGCCGGCCGTCGAACCCAAGCGCTTCCCTCCCTATTTTCCTCCTCCTCCCCCTCCTCCTTCTCATTATTTCTTTCTTTATCTCAAGCCATAGCACTGTAAGAGGTTCCTTCGGCTAGTTTATTTTGCGCGCAAGAATAGCGCATCCTCCCCTTCTCTCTTATTCCTCTTCTTCTGCTGCTGCAGCATGCTGATGCTGCTGCTCTCACTTAAGCGCTCGTACTCCGCAATGTCAATGGTCTGTCGATCAAGTTCACGCTTTCATTCATTTTCATTTGCAAAATTCTGTAGCAATGTTTTTTTTTCTTGCTTAGCGGGAAATTGATGGGGTTTGTGTAACTTTTGATCAGTTTTTTTTTGCTATGTTGCATCGTCTGTAGAGTGCATGTTCACTGAAATATTTCATCGTTAAAATTTTGGACGATGATTGGATATTTTTGAAAAAGGAGAAATTTGTTGAATTTGAATGGAAAAATTCAATGACATTTTATAACTGGTTTTTTTTATAACTATCAATTGATTCCAATTTCAGAGAGAACGTGGAAAATAAAAATTGAAAAATAGTCTGATGTATATTTGAAAACATTGAGAAGTGGTAAAAAATTTTCAAAGTAAAAGTTTATTCTAGAATTGAGTTGCGTTCCAATTCAAATGCGCACTTACCAAAAAGAAGACATGATTACTATGACTTTGTACATTATTTCACGTGATTAAAGCAATAAATGTTCAACTGATACATTGAAAAACTACTTTTTTCAAATCGGAAATTGGTATTGTATGGTTAAGCTTTAGAAGCTACATAACTGTACAAGGAGTTAACGCCATAAGAATAGTATTTTTAATAACGGAAATTTTAATTATGATTTTAATAAATAAGTTTTGGACTCACTGTAAATATCTTTATCGAAGGCTTCTTATTTAGTTTTGGCATAAATCTTTGAAATATTACCAAGTGTTCATCAAAATAATCGTTCAATCATTAGTATAAAATTTATCCACGAACAAAATACGCTTATTCAAAATATATAGTACAATAGAATATTTTTGTGATGATTCTATTCAATTTTTATCCAAATAAAATGAATGTGAAATAATAGGTACTCGAATGACATCTACCGGAATTTCCAGACATTCATGGAACTTTGAAGATACTCGCTCATATCGACGTGTAGTACCACTCAACAGCTAACACTGAAGGAATTGACGAGGACTGCCATCTGTGATATAATTTTAAATGTAAAAAATACCTTCTAACTGTGAATCGATAATTATTTAATTATTGATTAACCTGGCATCAAAAAAGTGAAAACTTAAATAATGGATTTCTAATCTGGATTGGACAATCGTTATTACTTTGCAGCATAATAATAAATATTTTCAAATTTAAATTGAAATCTTTGTACTTTAAAGTACTTCCATTATTTTTTAATTTCCCATGTTTAAAAAGTCTTGTTGTCATGACCACGTCTTTCTGCTTTTATATTAATATAAATAAAATTTACGGTTTTATTAATTTAATTCTCTGTTGGATACTCCAGTTTATGCAATTCGTGCTAAAGGATGTCTACTATCACACATTTTTCAACTACTTTTTCTGTAATTGAATGATTAAATATTTTTATTCAAAGATTTATAAAACAGTCTAAACAGAATATTTTAAACCGGGAATGGGAACGTCGTCACACAAATAAACATCATTTATTGGCCCGTCAGTCGTCAAATTTATCTAGTGGTTCTAGTCTTTTATATGCAATTTTTTATGACTTTTTAAGTTACTTTATTCGCCATGCAGATATCAGTGGAACTACTTGATAATCTTTGAATATAGCAATATATTTTTTCATAATCATTAAATTGAAAAGAATGAACTTCTTAGCAAATAATAAATTATGTTTATCAATGTGCGATAAGTTTGCTGTTCGTGCGCTCTATTTAGTCATTGACGTTAGTTGAAAAAAAATGAAAGAATTTAAGAGTTATAGGTATTCATGATCGAGATGTATCAAATATCATTTCACGGCATATGTCATATTGTAATAAAATTTTATATATCTATACTATATGATTGGCAGAAAACGAACCAGAGTCTATAAAAAAAAACTCGTATATTTATTGTCTCACACGGAAATAAAGTGCGTCGTTATCTTCTTATGCGAAGCAAACTTTTTAATCATAATAATTTTCTTTTTTAATGATAATTTTATGATGGAAAAAGAATTTTTATTAACGACGTCCATGATGATGACCGCCACCATGATGATGATCGCCACCATAATGTCCACCCGGTCCCCAACTGCCGCCATTGTAAAATGGACCTGAATTCCATCCGGGTGCAGGACATGGATTCCATCCGGGTCCGGGACCATTCCATCCAGGATTCGGGCCGGGACCATACCATCCACCATCGTAGTAATCATTGTAATGTCCACCATGTCCACCGTGGTGACCATGGGGAGCAGTCATCACCATAGTAATTAGAGCACTAGCAGTCAAAAGTATCTATTGTCGAATAAGAACATTCTTATTAGTAATTGTTATTAATATTATAATTTTTAAATATTACTTTGGTACGGAGAATATGTTGAACTACACTATTTATGTAAAACATCAAACAATTATAAGGAATCACTTCTTTATTTCTGCTATTTCACTACTGTATCCTCTATTTTTGGTACCGACTTGAACAAGAGTTCAAAAACAATGATATTCTCATTCGAAAAATCCATACTCACAAAATGGTCTTATTTCATTTATAAATATGTCGGAATCCTAGTACTTATTTAGTACTCACGAAAAACTGCTTGAATGATATTGACTGGTCAAAAATGCTGTTGTATTTCGTTGAAATAATTTTTATTTGAATTATGTATCCCGTAAGTGCTAATTATTGATATTGAGCATGTCATTGGCAAAATTGGAAGAGCAATTAGAAAAGTGTACAAGTGTCTAAAAATTATTTCATACTTTTTTATTTTTAAGGTCAATATTTTGTTTTACAAAAAAATGATTTTTTTAAATTTGTATTAAAATTATAGATGAAGATTCAACTGTGACAAATATAAATTATTATTGTAGAATTAGACTTCTTATCAGCATTAACGACATATCATCTGTACATTATAGATTCTCGAGCTTCATTGTTCCTAATGTGAAGCATGAATCATCTTCAAACACTATTGAAAACAAAATTGTGACATTCTTTCATAAAATGATATAGACTAAGCATATTATCGTAGCGTTTTATTTCCAAAGTCAAGATAGCACGCGCTACTCATGGATTCCTCGTGCGTTATGTAATGATTCGTCGCGATGTCACATATGTTTCTAATTGCGATGTACACGTTACTAAAAAATAAAAGATGCTTAATGACACTCAATTGCTTTAACAGTACAAATGACATAATGAGATTTTATTATTTATTTGCTATTTCCTATACTTCACGTAGAATACAATGTTTATTATCAGCCCAAGTATTGCAATCATGTGTAAATAGTTAATAATGAATCGCAACTGTGAGTATGCTGCATCGGCAAAGTTGCATGAAAGCGAGATAGTTGTTCAGCTAAATGGATATTTGGAATGAAAAATCGCATGGCTCAAATATTACATATGGCTTAAAGGTATCTACTTCCAAGATGGTCTTCATTATTTTTTATGTTTATTGTGAGATTATTATAGCAACGTAACAATAGCCTGATACACATTCATGTTAATATGAGGAATGTAAAACATACAAAAAAGCGGAAAAGAATGATTCTTTCTGATACTTTCTTCATCTCTCAAATGTGTGAAAAATGAATAAATCGCTACGAATTCAAACTTGTATCACTTACCAATTTAGCTGTCATGTTGCTTCTTTCAGCTCTACAATTCGTCTATATCGAAAGTAGGTAAGTTTTCCTTTTTTATATTCCTGAAAGCATATTTCATCTACGTCAACGTTGTTCAATAAGCTTTTCGTATGAATTTAATGAAGAAATTATTAGAGCACCTTGCGTTTGCTTATTTCACGTCATAACTAATGTTTATTGATGTGGTTAAAGTTCCTACCCCGTATTTGGATTTATCCAAAAACAAAAATTTAGTATATTTTGTTGATAACGCAAGTTCTTATTCTAATTTTGGTAATTGAAATCAAATTTCTTTTTTTTTCTAATTGATCCTTTACGACGAGTAAAACGATTAAAAAGTTTTGTCTAAATAATCGTCAACTTAAATTAGAGAAGAAACCATTGAAATTGTAAAATTAATATTGAACAGACACGTGTACTGAATTTAATAAAATAATATTAATTATTTTATTACACAGAGTAATATTGAGATTCATATTATTTTCAGTCTTCGACTATTATGGCTTTGAATAAATTATATGCGAATACTTGTTAGGCTTTCTGAACAGAATGAAGTCGACTAAAATTACTCCTATTGTGTATTTCATCTTTTATGGAAGTAAACATTGGTGAAGTGTTCATAAATATCAATAAACTTGCTAGCAAATGATAGATTATGCTTATTGATCATTGGCGTAATTTGAAAAAAATTGAAAACATTTGTAATTTACTTTAATGTCTTAAGTAAGGATAAACGATTAAGACACCACATGCAGTGAAATTTTCGATTGTTATCTTGCAACCAAGAACTTGGATCCATATTCCACGCAATCTGCAATTTCTCATTTGCAGATTGCAAGAAATATATTATAACTTATCGTGAAATGTTTCAATGTTGGTTGGAGCAGGATTTGAACGAAAGAAAATAATATTTACAATATATTGCTATAGCTTTATTTCAATTTTGTCTTGTACGATAATGAGTCATTGCTCTTGCAAAAATCTAATGAATCTAAACTAAAAATCTTTAGTTTGTTGGATGGACGATTTCATCGTTTTTGAAGAATTTTATTTAATGATGTCCTCCATGTCCACCATGTCCACCATATCCACCACCATATCCACCATATCCACCATATCCACCACCATATCCACCATGATGTCCACCATAACCTCCGTGAGGTCCAGGAGCAGCCATCGCCATAGCGAATAGGGCAGTAACAACCAAAATTATCTATTATTGAGTAAGAAAATTAGTCTGATTAATGACAGTTATCAATTTGTAATATTTTTATATAATTTAACAAGCGTTGTATCATATTTATCAAATAAATTCGTTATAACAGAAAATATTCCAATCCATTCTATTTTTACGAAACATATGCAAATAGAATAAGGCCTATAAGAATTCGTTCTTATTTATTCTAAAAAATTATACAACCACTTATAAATAGTTTATTATTTGAAAACTGTAATTTAGTCTTGAATTGAATGAGTGAAACTTGATCCCTGATTACTTCGAAGATAGTGATATTCATGCTACCATAAAAAATAATTTCTAACTAAACATGGAGCACTCAAAAATATCGATCAGCGAAAAAAGCGATTTCTTCTACTATATACTTTCTTAAATCTATAAATATGTTAAAAAATAAAGATATTGTTATACATATAAACTTCCAAGACTTACCAGTTTGCTTAGCATGTTGCTTATTTGAAATCTTCAATTCGTCTATTTTAAAATTAGAGTTTCTATCATTTATATACCCAATTGCAAATGTAGTAATGTCAATATTATTGAACAAGTATCTTGTTAGATTCAACGCAAAAGCACGAAGTATTTCCTCGTAAAACGTCATTAGTAATGGTTGCTAATGTGATTAAAGACTCCGCCTCTCTCGGTTTTCATTTAAAAACAAGCTTAGTTCATATTATTATTCATTATCATTCTGACATACTGCCGATACATTTTTGTACTAATTACACTAAAAATTTTTAAATCGGAAATAAAAAAACATTTACATATGAACTTTTTATAAAATAACATTCAAATTGGCAAATATAAACTTTAATAATATGCGAAAGAAAGAATGATACTATTTTTAAATTAAAGTAATTGCATTGTAAAATATTTTTAAGTAGAGTTGTGTATGAATATATAAGTTTATAAAATATTACTGGAAAATTTTTTTTTATCGTTAGCTAGTAGAGCGATAGACTGTGACGAATGAAACTCAAGAATTTTCAACGGTACTCAAGCTGTTCAAACAGAAATGATAGTTGAGAATAACTAACTTATTACTTAACCATTCAAATTTTATTATTTCAACGATATCAAAATAATAGTTTCTGACGTCTGATCCAGTAACTTCGCTAAGAAATTTATATTTTCCTAATAAAATTTTCTAGCACCTTTATAATTACAAAAGTTATCATAGCGACGCGTATTTTTTTGGCATAGTTATGAAGGAATTGTGCGTCATCGATAGCCTAAGCTTATATATTGATATGACAGAATCCAATTCAAAAGTTCATGACTCCTAATAAATGAATACTGAATAAATTGTATAATTTACATTTATTGCCAATCAAATAATTGCAGAACAAATAAGTTACAAAAGGTACATTCAATGTTAATTACAATTAATAACGTGACAATCACTCATATTGAATCACCTTAAAATGCTCATCAAAATTTTGAAGATGGCGCGCGTTACACAAAATTGAAAGAAATTTCTTCTATCTGTCTGTTTTGAGTTCGTTCCACACTAAATGTGTTTGAACCTTTAGTTCTCACTCCATTTCCAAATTATTTGTATATTTATCCTGCAAATTCAATGTTTTTTCAAGTCCTCCTTGATCATTAGATGAAAGTTGATAAAAAATAACAACAATCTAGAAGTAATTTTTTCGATTTTATATCATACAGAAGTGACGTGCGTCATTGTCTTTCAACGACACGAAGTTCTTAGATCATTAATCAAATCAATTTTGAAAAAGAACATGTTAGTATCCACCGTGAGGTCCGTCGTGGTAAACGTGCTTTCCACCGAAACCTCCGTGTCCAACGTGTTCACCGTGTCCGCCATGGCCACCATAACCTTCATCACCATCGTTGTGGCCATGATGACCACCATCCCAGTGACCTTCTTTATGATAGGCCATTGCCATAGCAATGACGGCGAAGAGAACCACAAGTACCTATTGTTGTATAAGAAAATTATTGTATCAAACAAAGAGAAACAAAGAACCTCTAAAGAGAATGCAGCAGCGTGGTTACCAAGACATTGCGATTTCAATTAAACCATCATTGTTGATATATGGACAAATCATTGACGTAAACTACACGATAAAGTTATTTGAAAATAATTATTAATTAATTGCAATAGTGTGCGATTGAACCGATATCAGTAAAAAATTCGCAGGGAAAAACTATTGTCTTTTTTCCATAAATGTACACAAAAATAATTATTTTTAAATGGTTTTGATTTAATAACGAGTATTTAAAATAAAATTTCGAACCGTTAAAACTTACCAATTTGCTTGCCATGTTGCTTATCACAAATCTTTGATTCGTATATCTCAATGTGGATAAACTTCCATCTTATATACCCGTAAAAGATAAGATTTGAAGGACAATACTCTTGAATAATCATTTTGCAAAAATCCATCAGCGAGATTCAATTCGACGTAAAAGCATATAGTAGGAGTGATTAATGTGACTGCTAATTAAGCGCTATCAGTGATTTCTACTAAAGAGAAAAAAATCAGTACTACTTCCCTGTAAATTTTATTAAGTGTCAGATAACGTTATATTATTAATAATTGACATTTTATATTAATTTTTAGATATATATTTTTCATTTATATTCAATACGTCTAATTTGAAATAAAATATCTCGGCTCCTATAGAACATAGTTTAGAAAAATGAAAGTGTAATGAAAGATTTTACACTATTGGTGGAAGAATTATTACATTTCACAATGTTTTAACATTATTGGTGGTCTGTAAGCAAATACATATATTGCCAACAATGGAATTTATAAAACTTTTAAACATTATATTTCTGGAAAAATTTGGTATTTTAACAGGTGCCAGAATAGCTAATGCGAATAAAAAATACAACATTCGGATACCACTATCTCAAGTTGTTCAAACAAAATTGAAAGTTAAATTAAGTTAAAAGGTATCATTAGCATTTTATTATTTTGACGATATCAAAGTCATTCGTTCATTTGATCTCATCAGAACACTAAGATACTCTTAATTTTCTTATAAAGTTTTTCTGTACACATATATTCGCTAATTCTATTGCAGTACATGATATTTTTCAAAAGATAATATGTTTGAGAACGTGGCATTATTATATAAAGTTGAAAGATTTCTTGCCTATGTGAGTACTCAAAAAAGTCTGCGTTTATATAGTACTTTGCTACTCGGCCATACTCTCGTTTCTCATAGACTTGGTTCTTTATTTAACTCGTTCTGATCGATCTACCCATTAGTCAAAATTAAAAGAATCTTTGATATGACTAAATTCTATAAAGGATATGGATAATATCAGATAGTCAAATGGTAACTGTTTCTTTCTATAATCACTTAGATGAGGAATTCCATAAAAAAAGCTTGACAATTCGGCACTGTTTTGTCGAATGTTCAAACTGCGTACACTCTCTCAATTTTAGGGGCAAATGATGATATCAAAAGATTCGTAATGCACTTGCCCATTTTCTCCTTTCTTGTGACACTCTTTTTTTTTGCTTGTGACACTGTTAAAATCACGGGAAAACGCCGACATCGAAAAAAAAAACGAAAATCTGATCATTTTTGGTTTTTTATGGTTTTTTGGATTTTAATAAGAAACAGAAAATGGTAGCGTTAATCTGACTACAGAATCGAATTCTACGGCTAAAAATACGTCGAAAACCATATTTTATTTTTTTTCTCCTTGAAATTCCGACCCTTGCAGCGCTCTTAAAACACCCAAAATTCATTGAACGTGCGTCAAATTTGCATAGTTTTGAGTATTTATGGATTGTTGCACATTATAAAGCTCTACAGGGGTCGTAAATGAATAGAATTAGATTCTGAAGTAAGATCAATACTATGAGCTTTTTTTTTCTGTGAAATTTCAAAAAACCGTGAAAAATTACGTTTTATTTCGATTATTTTTCGAGCTTCTATGAGCGAAAAAAGTTTGTCACAGGCATTTTTCGTGACGGGCATAAGTTTTTTTTTCGATTCTATATGTCAAATACTATGTAAAAATAACCCGAGCAGAAGCGTGCACCCATTTCGAAAGTATTTCCAAACGGTGACAAGTTGTCAAGCTTTTTTTATGAAATTCCTCATATATCTGTGGCTGCACGGCTAACCGCTTAAGTTCATTTTTCATGTTTTTGAGATATTCGAGTTTAAAATTCAAATAGATCTATAAGATCAGCATATTACTTTTGAAATTCGATATTGGGCAGGGATGGTCTATTGTTGAGACCTTCTTAAAAGGTATATCGCACTGTTTCCAAAGCGTTGTCTGTACTAATATTTTGGGCCTTGAAGTCCAGTCAAGTGGTTTATGATATCTTTAAAAAGGGTTACTCAAATATTAAGAATACAGTGTTAACTCAATCTTAAAATTGCAATTACACGTGGTAGGAATGATTAATGTGATTTGTAATTACGTGCCATCATGAATTTATGTCAGTGAGGAAAAAGTCTCGGTTGACCCGGAGTGAATTTTTCTTCAAAAATAAGCTCTGTTCTTATTATTACTAATCATCATTCTAGACCATTATTTAATATATTTGTACGAATTCAACTAAAAGTCTACTTTTTATTAAAATAGATTAGTTCAAGTTTTATTTACATATTTTACGGAAAAAAAAAGTTTAGTAAAATTAACCTGTGAATTATGAATTATGTAAACTATTGGCGGGGGGATTATTACATTTTATAATGTTTTTAAAATGTTGGCGATCTATCGGCAAATATTAATAACAATTGAATTTACACTGAGGCTAAATCTACGCAAAAATTTGAAAAAAAGGCTTTCTTGGCTAATTCCTCATTCTAAATTAAGTAAATTATTTACGTAATTGAAAAGA
>JAWWMK010000032.1:15659116-15664114 GCA_035047105.1 Galeopsomyia nigrocyanea | reverse complement strand
AGTTCCTGCGGACTTTTCTAATGTTCACGAGTATTTTCTGTCACTATATACCTTAAATAAGAAGAGGAAACAGGTTCGGAAGCCCTAGCGGCGAAAAAAGATTTTTCAATTCTGGTCCTTAGAAAATAGGTATTGTTTTCTGGATTTCATCATATACGTGCGTCGATAGATTTAAGCGAAAAGCGCGTTGGATTACGGACGCGGAGAGAGAGAGAGAGAGAGAGAGAGAGAGAGAGAGGAGAGCATTTAGAGCAACGCTCAATCAAACGAATCGGAGGGATTGACGGATTGCCAAACCGCTCGAACTCGATCTCTCTCGTTCGCACGCTGCGCCCCGCGCTGTCGTGCGCTTGTTTTGTCGCTGCCGCTGCTGCATTTGCATTGCATTTCAAATGCTTTGTTAATTGAAGGTCCGTTGACGTAATGCAGCCGAAAAATAAGTGAAAGTTTATTGACGCTTTGTTTATGCTTTTGTTGGGATAAATCTGATGTGATTTTTAGTCGAGTGCCAGACATGTGTCGATAATGTTTGATATTTTATAGAAAACGTAAAACATATTTCAATAAATGATTCCTTTTTGTTTTTTCAATGAAAAACCTACGTTGGACTGTTAAATTTTTTATCGCAAACGTTGTTATTTACTCATTTGTACTTAACAAACTAATCTAAATGTGTTCATAGCAACGAATTATTCTCAGGTACACAATATCGTCGAGTGGATTAGCCTGTCAAAATAGGGTACTATTCCAGTCTGATCTAATCAATAAAGCTCACGTAATCCATCAACAGAGACAAGGCAGATATATACCGAAATATTCATCAGTATATCATGTAAAAGTAATCTTTCGATATAACGCTGAAAATTAGCTTAATAACGAGGTACGAAAAAAAAGAAGAAATTTATGTCAGTTGAAGAACTCGTTAAATTGCGACGAACGACTACACGCTAATAATTTCCGCTTGAGATTGTGCATTTTATGCATCTCTCTTGCACTCCAGTGAGTAGCCATATTCGAGTTTTGTCGAAAGCTAACGTACGTCTCGCATTATATCATTCTCTAGTAGGTTTACGCACTCGTCATAAACTCTCCCCGGAAAATATAGTACATGAGTATATTTCTCTACGACCGGCTCTCTCTCTCTCTCTCTCTCTCTCTCTCATTTGTCGGTTTATGCTCTTTGTGCGCGGTCGCGTTTGAATTGCGTCTCTGAATTTCAACGCTTTCTCGACGCCTTCGAACAATTGCACTATTTATATATGCTTTTTCCCTGTTGTATACGTAAAATATATCAATTTGAAAATTTTACTTTTATAATGATTAAATTATTTGTCGAATTCGCAAAATGGATTTCTGCAAAAAATAGAAAAAAACTTGTCATTATCGTCGAAATATAACTACAATTGTACCAAAAACCAATTCAAGTAAATACCATCCAAAAATCCTTAAACAAAATTAAAACATAAAAAATTAGCTGTTCATAAATTGCTGATTACGGTCGTCAACGAGTATACAGCCGAAAAAAAGGAATATATACACAAGTCCATCCGCAGCGCCACTCATGAATATGAACGAGCGCTAAAAGCCGTTGACGTTTAATACGTGGCGCGAGCGCGTCAAAAATAGCAGGATTTAATTTATCGAGTGCGGCGAAAAGCCACTCACTCTCTAGCTGCGCACGTGCTGACCACGATAATGTTATTTAAAGAGGCCGACTCGAGCTCTCGGCACTTTGCTCGATAAATTATTCCGTACGCTCCGCGAAATAATACACGTCTGACAATACGTCGACCCTTACTACTTGCTCGTTTTTTTTCCGGTTATTTTTCCAATTAACTCGCTACATTAAAAGAGCGGCTTCCATCTCTTTGTTGGAGGTAAATATTGAGCGAGAAAAGTAGACTCGATATGCGTGCCCTTGTTTTTCTTTCTGTACAAATCAAGTCTCTCTCTCTCTCTCTCTCTCTCTCACGAGAGAGAGAGAGAGAGAGAACAAATTAGAATTTATAATGCAAACTTTGAAAGGAAATTCAATTTTAAGTGCTCGAACGAACAGATAGGCGCTACTCTCCTCCTCGCGCTCCGAATCTCCGCCTCGTTAGTCGCGGATCGATAAGCGTAAAGACAGCTTTTTCATAATGTACAGCATTAATTAATAAATTGCACAAGCGGAGGGAGGGGGAAGGAGGAGAAAGAAAAACTGCCTTTCACTTGGATTTTTACTCTGAGCTTCCGTTTAATTAGACGCCGCTTCCTTTCAAGCTCGAATTTTTAAGTCGACAAGTAAGTCTTTACTACTTATAAAGCTCTTAAGCGCAAAACATTAATGAGAAAAGCTGATGTATTCTGTGTATAAGTATCGCGCGGCCATTTATAATTCCGAGCGTGGAAGAGGAAGAATACTGGCGAAATGTTGTTGGCAGCTTTGAATTTCAAATTTTCAGCGTGTTTATATAGTTTCATTGAATTCGTACCGCGAGAAATTGTTATTCACTTTTTTTTAAATCTTCTCTCAATAATCAAAAAACGCTTATCTAATAAGAAAATAGGAACGAACCTATTCGTTTGAAAAGTCAAAGGAGTAATTGTTGATTTCTAGAACTCTCGAATGGAAAGGAGATAACGCCTTGAGCGTCAATATTATTCGCTTAACGATTCACTTGGTCACATCGTGATCACGCACTCGAGCGAGGCAACAAGGACTTGCCGGAGACGCTTCTCTCTATCACTCGTTTGAGTGGATATTGTTTCGCGCCTTCTTTTGCCCCTTTGACAAGAGCTCTCGGGTGATCATCGAAGCTTCTTAAAGCTCGATTTGCACTAGTGATTGATTTCTTTCGATGCAAAAATAAGAAACAAAATTTTATTGGATCTTTCTTTGGAAATTCGATTAAACAATCAACTAGACACAGCACGCTAATTGTTTTTATTTTGATTTACCTGTGAATTTTGCTAGAATAAAAATATATTTGTATGAGGGTATAATGCATTTTGAATTTTTCATAACTAACGGAAAGACAAGTTAAATTTAATAACGAATTCCTAGTATAAACAAGAGTTAAAGAAAATCACAGCAGCACTATAAGGTTCATAGAAAAACGAAAAACAAAGCTTTTTTAATTTAAATTGTTTCGAGCGTTTCAACAAACCGATCTCCGAGAATTCGTTTTCAATGCGCGCTTTACGGATAATCGACGTCAGACACTCTCTCTCTCTCTCTCTCTCTCTCTCTCTCTCTCTCGCTCTCAAAGTCTACAGCAATATAAAACCTCCGTATTTTGCCGGACGATCCAAGTTATTTCAACAATTTTCAGATAAATTCAATAATTGGAAATTCCGTGGAGCTGGCGCCGCCGCCGCGCGCGCTACTAGCGTATACATATATATATATATATACCTCTATCTCGCGGCCTTAAATAACCTCAGGCGAACATACGCTCCAGAGTCATCAATAATTTTAGCCGAACTGCCTGGAACTATTGGAAAGTACTCAAACTATTTGAATCTTAAACTCAAATGGTACAGTGTTCAAATATCCATATCAAGTCTATACGAGCGAGTAGCGCGCGCGGGCCAAAGTTTCAACTGCAGCCCTCCCACTCCCCTCTCCCCCCACCCCCTAAAGTACCCGACCTTGTTTGTTATTTAGATTTTCGAAGGTTAAATCGTATTAACTCGCTCGACATTAGAAGGTGTGCACATACATCGAATAGTTTTTTTTATTTATCTTCAGATGGTGTTAATTAATTTTTTGAAAATATAAGTTTTTGACCACGTCTGATCAAATACACACCTATTCTACTGAATTAAGAATTACTACTTAATAGCTTTGCTTAGTAACAAACCTCCGTTTTATGCAAATTTCATATTTGTATTTATGTACGATAACTTCAAAATTATCATACAGAAATTACTGAAACATAACATTTAACTCTGCATTATCAAGTTTTCAAGCGAAAAAATAAATAAAATTAGCCTTCGTTCGAAGGGGTAAAAATACACGTGAAATAAAGCGCGAAAACTCACGTCAGCGACACAAAATTTCTGCGAGATATATAAAGAAGAATGAGAAGTCATTCGTGGAATTGCGCCACGTGTGTGTGTATGTGTATATATGTGTGTATGTGTGGCAACGCCAAAAGCACAAGCCTTTTCAACGACGACTTAGCCTCGTGGAAAATTTGAGTAAGCGTCGCGCGCGCAAGCTATGCCACCGTGTACATATATACGTGTGCCACATATACACGTAAGTCAGACTGAAACAATTTTCCGCACTATTAACCCTTGAACTTTAAGCGCCTTTTAAGCGACGACATTCACCGTAGGATTTAGCGTAAACACCGCGGCGAAGTTAAATATCGCGAAAATAATCTTACTGTCGCTGCGCTTTGCCTATTACACCAATCGCAAAATCCGAAATTTTCATTCAGGACGGCCGCGTCTTATACGTCTCATCCTATCACGCGTGCACACCTTTGTGCAAACACACCAGTTACAGCAGCTTATAGTGCCTTACGCTCGAGCAAACATATCCACTTGAGCGTACACGGTGTATATTTGCAAGACGTCGTGCGTAAATATTCGTGTTTACACTGCCAGTTTCTTGTGTTTGCACAACCCGCGATTAACTAAATTTTTGTTTGTTTCTTGAAAATTCGTTTGGTAAATTGTATTAATGTAGATTGCGTAGCATTTTATTCGCATGTATGCATATAATTTCTTCTTTTTTTATTAATTCAGCGTTGATCGACCGCTGCGCACTTTATATCCGTCCGACGAAATAATAATGAATTCACGAGCTAACGCGCAAAAAAAGAATATCTAAAAAAAATCATCATGGCCCGCGTTGTTTGCATATTCAGAAGCAAATAGAATGAAAAAAGTGTTGCAAACTATGAAGGGAAAAGAGCAGTGTAAATAATGAATTTTTCTCCGCGTTATTCATCAGTTCTCATCAAAAAACGCTAAAAGCATCGTATAATTAACGACTGCGCGAGG
>JAWWMK010000032.1:15641616-15656616 GCA_035047105.1 Galeopsomyia nigrocyanea | reverse complement strand
TGATTACTTTTTTTTTGCTTGTTCGTTTCTGATAAGCTTGTTTTTATTGTGATTTTAATGTCTCAATTGTTTTCATTGTATCGCAACTGAGGAACACTTTACATTGATATATTTTTTATTTCATGAAAAAAATGACATTGACGATGCAAAATTTTTGTACGATACAAAGATAAATTAATATTTATGAATTGATATTTCTTTGTTAAAAAGTGACAATCTACTTTTTTAATGTTAGGTCACAAATTTTAGGCATTGCTTCAAAAAGAATTGCAAAAGAAAATTTAGATGTCTATAAAACAAAAAAGACCAAAATGCTACAAGTTGCAATGTTATGTTGTATTGCAGTAAAATATGACTTTGAACATTTACATTCCACGTAAAAAAGTTGAACAAATAAAAATAGCAGAGAATATATGAAATAAATTCCAAACTGCCCACGCATTAAAAAAAAAGACATAGAAGAAAAGAACCCGGTCATGAATGTACATCGTCGTATATCGCAACAACAACAAAAAAAAAAAAATATATATATATATATATATATATATATATCTTCCAGGGTGAAGGCAAAACATCACTCGCCGTAGAAATGTGCAGTCGACTATCGAGTTGGACATAAATCTAGGGATGGAAAACTTATATATCTATACGTATAGCGAAGAAAAAAGATGCGCCCAAGCGCTCGTGTATCTCATTCGGCGTTTGAGCGATTCGATGCAGAAGCCAATTTACAGCGTCGCATATACCGCGAATTGTTTCGGTTTTTGTTTTTATTTTTCGAAATCGCTCGCTCGCGAGAGACGAATATAAAAGAAAGATGAAAGGTTTTGGTTGTACGGCAACAACAAAGCTACATATACGGAGGCGAGAACCGTTTCTCTCGGTGATATTTTTCCAATGACCTTTCAAAGGACAAACTTTTTTTTTATTTTTCTTTATTCTGAAAAACTATGTTAGGATATTTTTGAAACTGAAATGGTCTGAACGAATGAGTTTGGAAATTCGCACATTTTTGTAATTAAATGAAGCTTTGTCAGCTTTATGCTTATAATTATAAAATTGAAGGTTCGAGAGTGAAATTATAATACTTATTAGTTTGCTGGTTCGAAAAGCTATCACACTAAAGAGGATTTTGAAATTGGAATATAACTGATATTACGCATGATTGATTTCAACAAAATATCAGCAAAATTAATCTCGACTCTATAAATGAAAATTTCAAATTGTAAATACGACATATGTCCACGTTAATCTTATTTACGATTCAACGATGTCGATTTCGATACGAAATTTCAATATCAATTACTCGTGCATTTTATTCTCTTCCGCGAAATAAATGGACCATATCAGCCAATCGAACGGTGTGACAAAGAAAGTGAAATAATGTAAAATTAATAATATCTCATTTTTACTATCGAAATTGCATTAACGTGAAAATAATTGGACTCGAGTGGGATTTTCTTTCGTCGTTATCATAAAGAGACATCCATGTTTAAAAATTATTTTGGATACTGCACGACTCATTTGCTTTTGAGATGAATGAATGGTGATTGAAATCATGATTGCGAAACTGCCATTTCCCGTCTGGTCAAGATAAATTACCGAAATAATTAAAACATTTTCGTTCTACATTTCGATATAAAATGAAATTGTTTTTAGAATTGAAAGCTTAATCCCCTTTCATTAAATTGTTAACATTTTATTACACGTAGCAAAATTTCATTTCAAAGTAAAAAAAAATTAATAAAAGAGGCTCTAGTGAAATCCCACCACTTGCAAAAAGAGAATAACTAAAAAAAAAGAAAAATTCATGTCCGAAAAAAACGAAGAAAAATTCAAGCCATATCCCGCGAATGCAAGTTCGTATGCTTCTTTCGCCTGAGCCACACATATTGAGAATTCCGTTGGCGCGTACAGACCGTAGATATTCCACGCGCTTGCGCTCATTTTATTTTATCCGCAGGAATTATCTAAAATGGACTTTATACGGTTCAGTGGAAAAGGGGAGCAACAGCCTGCAAGCAAACTCGCCACTGCGAGCTCGCGTGGCATTGTCGTAACCACGCTGATCTTTGGGTATGACTGTGGAAATTTTTTTGGAAAATAGTAGTTGAAAAACCACAGAGATTTCGAATCTGCGATGGGTAGATTGGAATAGAAAACCTCTTTCTAGCGCGCTATTGAATTCGAATCGACAATTCTTTGCTGTGAATTTTCTTCAAAAATTATAATTTAGTTTTGTTTAATTAGATCTGTTAAAATTTGGCAAAAAATAATGAAAAGATTGCATTTTTTTATTATGTACGGAATAAAAGAAGCCATTTATTTGAAAATTCTTTTAAAAAAATCTTTCCAACTGTTTCGCTTGGCATTGAATTCGAAAAAATAAATTATCAACGTAAAAAAAGGGAAAAAAATTCTGCCTGCACTCCAAACGATAAAAAGAAAATTAAATCGAGTATACTCTACGTAAAACTGTGCGCTCTAAAAAGAAAATTTATGTTTAGTGAAAGAGAAGGCACATAATAAAATTCAAATGAAATTATGCAAATCTGTTACGTTTTTATCAGAAAGAAATTACTTGAAAGCATACCCTACCCAAGATTCTTGAAAAGAAAATCTACATTCATATTTTTCATACACATCGATAGAGAAAATATATGCATGATAAATTGCAGCAAAAAAAGAAAAAGAAAAAGTCGCATGTGTCCTTTCCTCGTGTATAGATCTTGCCAACGAAATTTGTCTCTCTCTCTCTCTCTCCCTCTCCACGTGCGTCTATTTCCCCACGATGACACGTGCTATAACTCTTTATTCTTCTTTTTCCTCGCTGTCCAACCGATTCGACACAAAAGAATATAGCTACGGCAAAAGTGCATCAATTGAATTTCACGTCAATTCTCGTTCGTTATATATTTCGTAACTCCGCAACGAAACACGTGCGACGACTAAAACAAGACGATATTACTATTGTTTCGCTACGTCTCTCGTACTTCATTTTAACTTCCGAGATTTTCGCGAGCTTTCGGGTCACTGGATGCGAGTTTCAAATAACGCCAGAAGACAAAACGAAAGTTACATTTTACTTCACGCTCGCGTGTTACGAAAACATGTCAACTATGTTTGGTCTGCTCATATCGATCGAAGCACACACAGCGTCGAGTAAATTGAAAATTTCTAAATCTCGAAAAATATATATCTCGACAGATTTCAATCGTATTCATGACAAATCAATATCATTCAAAATATCCACATAGAACAAGCTACGTGAACTGATCGACTGCTCACTCAATTAGCTTGATTAACATCGAGAGCTTCTATTTCGAAACATTCAATTACTAGCCCCTTGAGTGTGTCTCTCTCGCTCTCTCTCTCCCCCCCCCCCCTCTCTCTCTCTCTCTCTCTCTCTCATCTCTCGCGACGCGCGTTTATTAAGCACACACACGTAGGAGCGAGAGATGTAGCACACGATGAAGCCTGAGGCGCATTAGTAGAGTACGAATAAACATATGTACACGTGTGTATATATCAACCAAGCTGCCAAGTTGACATTTCGTTTGGGCTTATTAGCGCAGGGATTCTCTTCTCTCTCCCCGGTAAGTCGCCTGCAGCGTTTCGCGAACTCGTTCTCTTATTCGTATTTTTCTGTCGTGTCTCGTCTTCTTCTTCTTCTTTTTTTTTTTACTCGGCTCTACTACTAACCCGTAACTTTTTTTCTCTCTTTCTCTGTTGCGGTGAGTCACGTTCCTACCACGATGCGCAAATTAAATAGGATAAGCTCCTGGCCGTAAGGCTTGCCAAGCTAAACTTTGTTTACGTGCGGGCGCAGGTCTAGCAAAATTTGCTTGCTTGCTTGCTTTTTTTCATCGTTACGAAATATGTGTTTCGAGACAACTTGGACGTGTTGTTGTTTCCTCGACATTATATGTCGAGCTCGCTGCTCTTTACTGAGGTACAACAATATTTTCAAGGTATTTGCATTTGAATCAGAGTTTACTCTACGTATTTATAAAACTTTCGATGGTAGTATAGAGTACGAGCGACCAATTCGCGTGGTGTATACGTTTATGCATCTGTGTACGTTCAAATTAAACTTTTAGGGAATTACACGTGTAAACTTTAATTTTGCTGTTTTTAACTTAACGACATCAATTTCAACAACATTTTATATATTTATATAAAAATCTTAATTTGTAGATATTAAAAAATATAGATCAAGCTAATTAGCTGATCAAATCAATCATAATTTTTATTATAATGATAATTATAAGAAAATAAAAATTTTGATCAACTCTTATTCGTCATAGAAATATAATAAAAATAAAAATAAACAAGGGTCGACGAACTAGAGACTTTTCGCCGCGAGAATAGAATGAAAATTAGTAAACGATAGCAGGGGAAGAAAGAAAGGCCATGCAAACGGCTGGCGTGAAATTTAATTGGGTCGGCCAGAGGCGTTTTTCGAGTGGTTGGGTCGAACTCTTTTTTATGTATCAAGCTCCGTTGAATTTAATTGGAGATAGAGAAGCTTCGCACGCTCGCACACACGTTTGTGTGTGTGTGCATGTGTGTGTGTGTGTGCGTGTACGTGAGCCAACATATTTATAGATATACGATCTCGCGATACTGGTTTTTGCCAAATGCAGGCACGTGACTATAGAAAAATGTCAACTACAGCTATGGCAAATCGACGAGGCCTGGGTATTATCGGGTGGTTTTTCGCTTTGTTCGGATAAACCTTTACTGATTTTTGAACAAAAGGGATTCAACTTTGATTCACTACAACATTGTTTTCTATGTTTGCAGCAGTTTTATTTTCTGTAGAGTTTAAAAATAATGACTACCCTGTGATTTCCATCGAATTTTATAAAAAGATTTGTTAGTTTGTTGTTGGACGTCGTCACGACTGATAAAGTTTGCATTATCAATGAATTAAATAAAAAAATGGTTATTTTGATTCTCAACGAATGTAAAAAAAGATAAGATCTTTGATAATCGAAAGTAAATAAACTGAATAAAAAAATCTACTGCTTGCAAGGTAAAAGAGGAATGAAAAGAACGTTTCGATGATTTCTCGAGGGCCGAGATGGAAAATTGGTTCCAAGCGTTGGCGTGGGCTTCGAATAATTGGTTGCTCATTCCAACAAAGAAAGCGGGGAAGAAATTCGCCAATAGGTTACTGGTCTCTCCTCGCCAGCACCGCCGTCGTCGTCGTCGCGTTTGGCCCTTACGTAAGCTCTCTCCCTCCTCTTTTTTTTTTCGTCCGGCAATCTATCCATTCATTTTTTTTCTTCGGTATTATTTTCTTAGGTTGAAATATTATTCTTTCGGGATTGCCCTGAAACATCGGAATTGTCTTAAAGAAGTTTCGTTCGTTTGTTTTGCTTTAATTCATTGGCTGTTATTACGTCTTCTACCCTGTTATTATCTATAGCTAAGTAAAATATACATAGGAAATGGAAGAAGTTAGTCGCGGACTCTTTTCGATTGTTTGTCTAAACGATAGATAATCACTACTCGAAAAAAAAGTACCATTGATAAATTCCCATGTATACCTTCACACCAACTTTTTGTTATCAGAATATTCCGTGGAGATATTTCTTCAGAAAAAAATTGGTAAATAACATTGTAGAACACAGGTAGTAATAAAAATCTAAATATGAAAATAAAGTAGTGGAACATTGAGAGCTAAATTCAAACCTACATTTCTATGAAACTAATGAACTGCAAATCCACTGTTGGACGAAATTAAGTGGGCGTACACTACATTTCTACTCCCTATCTCCAAGTGACATAATTAACGAATAAAAGGGAGATTTATGAATCGATTTTCACGGTTAATCTTTTTCTTGCTGTACTCCGTTCCCTAAGTAGGATTTATCACTGCAACTAATATCGTCGCGGTAAATTAGTCTATAGGTGTTAGTGGATGAAAAAGCTTACAAGGCATTTGGACAATGGAAGAGTTGAAGAATTGCTCGGCATCGAAAAAAATGGCCGGGTCTTTACGTATATCGCACTCCATTTTTTTGATCTGCTCTTTGTTTGACATTTCATTCACGATCCTTATAACTGTACGTCAATTTTTCATAGCAATCGCTCTTGCGAGCTCTTGAATTTGATGATCCAATATTTTGTAGTTATTAATCTTAACAATGCGACTGCAAATATGAAAAGAAATCTATCGTAAAAATATGTATTCCCACTTCGTTCAAAAAAATCGAGATATATTTGAAGATAAATTTTCTATTCAATAGATTGTTTCTTGAAACTTTTTTCATATTCAATCAGTAATTGAATAAATATTATGAAACTTTATTTTACTTTTATAAGCAATTCAAATGATTTGTTTCTTAGATTTATAGAAAATTTTCAACAATAATTGCAGTCTAACTTTCAACAGCTTTCTCCGCGCCAACAACAGGTTGTCCCGACAGATTGATATAGGTTGCGAGAGCCTAGTTTATGCAGTGGTCCGCCGGTATTTTCGTGCCCGACATACGAAATACAGCGAAGTTTCATTTACGTACACGTGCCACGTATACAACAACGCGACCGGTGACGTGGGGCGGATATTGCTATTCATGGTTTCATGAATTTTCATCGTACAACAACATATCATTGCTCATTATACGGTCTTCCTGCGGTCGGCCGATATAAGTTCAACAACTTTTTTTTCGGGATATTCAATTTTATCGTTATCTGTAAGGGAAATTTTGGTCAATACCGCTGAAAATAAAATACACACGAAAACTTTAATCATTCGTGCAAACAATATTTTAGCACGGAGTATAGAATACTTCATTTATGCAGAGCTAACCCCGTTCTGTTTGCTTTAATAAACCAAGAAAATGAGCTCTCGACGGTAGGATTTTAAAAGCTATTATTACCAAGCTTTAATAATTCACTCGAGAATACTATTGTAATAATGAAGATTTCTCGGTTCTGGAATTTTGGTTTTCAGTGAAAGTACTATTTGCGGTGCTTTCATCTGCTAGTAGCTGAAAGCTTCCAAATGATATTGCAGAGTTTAAATCGATTCGTAATAAACTACATACCAAAATGTACTTGTCAAAATTTCGTTTTTTCATACTCGATGAAAAAACTATTCAATATCGAGAAAACACTTTGCTAATAGCGTGAATAATGATTTGTTTTTTCTAGCTATCGGAGGACATCGGTTACGTGGTATACTCGGCGCTGGGCAGTTTCTACATCCCATCGTGTATCATGGTGTTCGTGTACATCCGAATCTACTACGCGGCGAAAGCGCGAGCGAGGCGCAACATAAGGAAACCGCCGAGACCGAGGCCAGTGGCGGCGACGGCGGCAGCGGTGCCTGCACCACCCGAATCGCCGGACATACGACAGACGAGTTTCACGCACACGACCACGGATACGGAAACGCCTGGTGGCACGGCGAGCAGCGATCCAAGTGCCGGCAAGACACTCGAGAACGTCGCCACCATCGAGAATCAACAGCCCGTTCAGATACCCATCGTTACCTGCGATTTCGCCAGCGACGTCAGCACCTCCGAAGCTGATCCTGCGATCGTTTGCAATATACCTCTCGAGGAAAAGGATACGCTTAAGGTGAGACTTCTTCTTTTTATTTTTTCTTGGCTCCGTTTACAGTTGCCAGACAGTTTTCTTTTGTTTCTTGTGTCAATATTATTGAGAAAAAAAAATTTATTGAGGAGCGGGTAGTAAAAAACCAAATGGGTTGCGATATGCATCTCTCCCGAGACTGCTCTAAATAAATACACTAGTTTATCCCGCTGAAAATAAAAAAAAAACATTCTTTTACGCGCGAACGTAAAACGTGTTATTTATGATGTTCGTCAATGCGCAAACAAAGCCATGCGTCATTCTTTTGTTAGACTCGCTGAGAAACAAAAATATTTTCGAAACGAAGTTGTAAAGTTTCGTAATGATAATACTTGTGTGTACCCGGCGACGTGAAATCAGATTTATTGATATTTTCATATAAATAAGAGAAGTAAAATGATAATTAATTAAACTTTTGAAAAAAAGTTAAGCAAATTACAAAAATCTTCGATAAACATAAAGTTCGGCCGATCAATCGCAAATTTTCCAAGGTATACATGTAAACACACACATATATATCCGCGGCGTTGATACTCCGCAGAAAATATATCATCCGAAGCTGCGATTATTCAACCTGGCGAACGTTCGAAAAAGCATAAAAATCTACGTTTCGTTCGATTTATCAAAAGCTATCGAGTGCAGCCCTCGAGCTTGAGCAAACAAACAATGGATCGGGGATATATATATTTCTAAAGTTCAATTTTCCTCCGTTTATGGCATTACTTTGGCTTTGAAACTCGCGTATATACGTTATATCGTATTAGAGTTGAGATTACTCACAAGAACTGCGATAATAAAAATATTGGAAAGCTCGTTTTTAAGTACTCTTTTGTTTCGTATAATAAGAAAACAACGGTTAAAAATATATGGTTAAAACGTTTCTTTCTCTGAAAATCATTTATTCAATTTCTAACTATCAGACATCAGATTACAAGCTATCAGAATTCAATATCAATAAACGGCGTGAAATTATTCAACTCTGTTCTCGGGCTTATTCTTCGTGTTTTCTGGTGCGCGAGGCATTTATTAGCTTACATTATATTTAGGGTCTTAAGAACCAAGGCGATCGCGGTCATTAGACGCGAAAAGCCATTATTGCTATCAGTTATGCTTTGCGCAGCTATTTACGCGGATCTAATAATCCAATTTTCTTATTTCATCGAGCGCATTGACATCGATTGCGCATTTAAATTTCTCAAACGATGCAATTACAAAAAAATCTATTCGTTCAGATTATCTATTGCACAAACAAAGCCGGAATACGATTTACTTTTGCAGTATAAACAATTTATCGTATTATAGTATCTCGAGATCCAGAAAATAATAGAATAAACTACGTATAGCCAAGCAAAAAATATTTAATACGTCGTCGTGGGATCGTTGCAACCCTTCCCATTAATCCACAAGTATAAACAGCTGTTTTTCCCTTTCCCCCCTCTTTCTCTTTCACTCTATGCCCATATGTTTGCAACTTGGCGACATGCACTCCCGCCGCTTCCCAAAAACGCTCCCGTGAGAGGTCAAGAGAAAGATAGAGCATCGAGGTCAAGCTTTTACGAGGCACTCGTAGCATTTCAAGCGCGTAAACGCGTTATTAGGTCTGTAAAAAATTGATATGACCGTTTTACGAGGCGACCGTAAACACAACGCTGCGTGATGCACACACGAGCATATAAACAGCTGAGGTGAAAGTAATATGCACACGACCGCAATGATTCTTCCTCATTGATGCAAGACAACAAAGAAAAAAAAAGGTCGAATCGATTTTTCATTCGACGCCGCGGATCCTTTCAGTCATTACAAAATTATACTGGAACGCGTGTGTATACACACACACGTTGTGCGGAAAATATCTTTTGTATTTCATCGAAATGTAAAACTCGTACGTGTGTTTGTGTATATATATATTTATAGCTCCACTTTGTTTTCCATACATAAATGTTACGGAGAGGATTTACTTTGTCCGAACACGCGCGTATACGCGGAAAAAGTGGAGCAGTCCACGAGGGATTGTAAACATACATATATATACTCGCGAGTTTTTATCTATTTTTTGTTTTCTCTCCACTTATTTTCCCATCGTACAGCCATACGCGAAATATTGCAACGACGCGATAAGCAATAGCGAAAACATTGCGAGATTGTACATGAAAAATTTTCAAGACATCCTATAACATCTCTCGTTTGAATGATTCATGAATCGATCCTCGAAGCCTCGCTTTTTATAATATTGGCAAATGCGAAAGCCGCGTGTAGACGCGGATAGTTCGAAAAGTCCTCCTGGCTATTTCTATGCAAAGTATCTATATACTTTGTCGAACAACAGGCTCTTCGTGAAAAAAAAAGAAAGAAAAGAAGAAGACTATAGGATTCGATTACACCGAACTATTACTTATATATACATATCCAAACGACGATGGCGCGGGACTTTCGAAATTCAATAGACTCGCGCGCATAAACATCGACCCTAATGAGATTATAGCGAGAGCATCTGGGCAAAGGCCAAAAACACGACGATAACTTCAGCATCCCCTTTCTCCCCCCACTCCCTTCGTCTTCTCAAGATTGTGTTGTAATCTGCAATATTTGCCTCGTTAAACTGCTCTCTGCCTTGGAAAAGACATTAGAATCACGCTTATAAATTTGATATGCCTTCAGAAAACGTGTCTTCGCTATACTCCGACCCGGATTTCGATGACGTTTTCTCTCTATATTTTTTTTCTCCGACCCCCTTCTTCTTCTTCCTCTTCTTTGGGCTTTACTTAAAGGCTATCGGGTACCACTTTAATGCCATGTCGCTTGGGGATAATGTATTGTTATGGCATTGAGTGTGTGTGTGTGTGTGTGTGTGTATGTGCACGATGCTTTATGTCTTTTACGAAAAAGGAAATATATATGTTTTGGTTGGACTCTCTCTCTCTCTCGGAAATATTTCTTGCCAGTTGACGTTCAAGGATATTAGATGTTTGCTTTTGTTTGCTGATATTCGAATTCTACATTAATATTCGATTGATCTATTTAATTTTTCTCGAGCTATGAATTAAGCATGAATATCGACAAAAATTATTTCTTTCGATTGAAAATATTGAAATGTTTCAATAGAATTGCCATAGTAAGCAAATCGAAAATTTTTAGACAATAGATAAAAACTTTCAATTTCTTTTTTTTTTTTTTGGAAACTTACATCAACTACGAGGAGCCAACTTCCTCGAGGATAAAAAAAACCCTCGTAGGATGTAACTTACCTAAGATCCTGTATCGTGTGCTTGTTTTTTGCCACTTACGTCTCAAGTTTAATACTGTCGCGTGCACTTCCCTCAGATACTTAATCGTCCCTCAGAATAAATCACAAAAACCTAATCCTTCCTCGGATACAGCTGTTTCCGACCGAGTTAAAACCTTAACCTATTTCCCTCGTAATAAATCAGCCTAAAAAATAATTTAAAAAGAAAGTTTTTCAAACAATTAAAAGCCGCGTCCTCTTCATCAAAATACCGATTAAAAACTCAACGTCCCCTTATCGTAATTCAATCGTGCGCGGAGTACTCAAACTCGCCACAGCCGAGGGGCGCGTCCCGCATAAATTAAAACAAGCATCTGATAAGGTCCAACAAGATCGTTCCTGGATATGCCAGACTTTAATGACCATAACACAATAGCCGTGTTTTTTTTCCTTCTTGCTTTTGCGATACTCATTAGAGATAACTCATCGAGAGAGAGGAGGCGTGTGTTAGGAATTTCGCGAAAGAGGGAGAGAAAGATAGGACCCTGTCGCTATGTGCTTCGACTTGCGATGGTAGGAGGCAGTTCAAAATGGAATCCATTAAATTCCAGTCGACAATCCCATTATCCATAATGGGATAGTCGACTAAGGCAAGCGCGCAGACCTAATTACTTGCTACTATGTCTCTCGTCGTCGTCGTCAACAGCGTTCGCTAGATAGAACAGCGAGCGAGCACCAGTCTACATCATTTTCTCGTACTTTATATCTTTCATCTTCCCCTATCTCTTTCTCCTCGGTCTCTCGTTTTCATTCGATTTCGAGCTCATTATCGCTAAAACTCGATATTGTATTTCACAATCTTTGAGTGACTAAAAAAGAATTCTCATGGATCAAGAAGAATCCTCTCAGTACAAGAAGATCTTCCATCTGATATAGTTGCAAGATTATTTCTGTTTGGTACAAAAAGAAAATCCTTTCGGTAGACTTATTATTGACCTTCGACGATTAATCCTTGGTACAAGAACAGTTTTTCTATTTTATTTTATTTTTATTGGAATGATAGTACATAAATTAAAATAACAATCGATACTCAAACTAGCCAATAAGCGTAGCAACCCCTATTGTACTTGAAGATGGAACTTGGAGAAGAAAGATCGCATTCATCCATATTCAATAGACAGAGAGCGCACAGTTATGATATAAGAGGATTTCTTCTTGGCATTACAAACCTTGATTTTTTTTGTAACTGTTGTTTTCTATTATTATTATTATTTGATGACAAAGATTATAAATCCTTTTTTTTTCTTAATATGCACACGGATAAATAGTTCTGGCAATCTCTCTATAAAAATATGTTAAGCAGAAAATTTTGAATCAATTATAAACATAAATACAAATTCATAATTAAAGATAATTTATGATATTGAGTTAGTTACTGACGTAACGTTCTCGTTCGAATATATCGAGTTTTTATTTATTTGAAAAATTAGCTTTTTTCAAATTGCTTACTAAATATAGGTCAATGATTTCGCAGATATTCTTATGTACAATATCGGTGTTGAAATATCGACAATTGCATTTGGTCAGAAAATATCTCCATTAAAAATCAAATATTCGAAATTAATTTATGTAATTATTCACGATTACGTCGAGTTACGTAATGGTAAATGATGCGATTATTTCTTGAACGTGTATTGTTAAACAGTGTATATCGTAATGAATTAATGAAAAAAAAAATTACTTTTCATCAAGAGGAATATTCTTGAATAAAATATTTTATAACAAGATATCCAAGATATCCTCTTGAGACAAGAAGATTTCTTTTGATTCCAAGAGGATTGACAAAATTAATTTTTTTTTCTTTACAAAAGGCCACTTTATTTATTTCCCTCCAATCACGAAGAATCTCTCACCTACTAGAACTATATTGAAAATTCCTTGAAAGCTTCAAATTCGATTTAAAAATCCATACTTTTAAAAATGGCTTTTTGTAATCAGAAGAATTTATTTTGAGTGAATTCTTTTGATAGAAAAAAAATTTCTCTTGGACCAAAGGCTCCTCTGGTTACAAGAAGAATATTCTTCAGTATGTAATTTAATCAAAAATATATTTTCTTAAAAATTGCAAAAATTCAATGAAAATGATAATCAAAGAACCGCACGTTTGATCGATGTTGCAGGTAGCGATGCCAATGTCCATGCAAAAGTCCAGCCTAAAAGCGACGCTGTCGGTGAACGGGGAGGGCCAATCGGGTCTGCCGTCGCGCTGCCGTGCGCCAAGCGTCGGCATCGACGTGGACATGGTCTCGGAGCTGGATCCATCGTCGTCCGACAGCGGGGTGGTGTCGCGTTGCGCGGTGGTAAAGCCGCTGAAGCTGCGCTTCTGCAAGCCAATCTTCGGACGCAAAGCCCTGGAGAAGTTGCGCCAGCAGCAGCAGCATCATCAGCATCAGCACGGCGGCGGGGTCGAGGCGCAACGCGACATCATGGTGGAAATGAAGCCAAAGCCACCGCGCGATCCGGAGCGCGAGAAGCGTCGTCTGGCGAGGAAGAAGGAGAAACGCGCCACCCTCATACTCGGTCTCATCATGGGCAGCTTCATCGCCTGCTGGCTGCCCTTTTTCTTCCTCTACATCGTCAAGCCGATGTTCCCCAACTTGCAGATACCCGACTACGCGTTCGCTATCGCCTTCTGGCTTGGCTACATGAACTCGGCCCTCAATCCCGTCATCTACACGGTCTTCAACAAGGACTTCAGGAGAGCCTTCCGCAGGATACTCTTCAAATGAGACGCGCTTCCGCGCAGGAAGCGCTTTCCCGTATTCTCCTGATGGCACGCCTAGTGTCTCTAATTGTGAGTATTGCACTGTTTCTTCCTCGCGCACCGCCTCATCCGATATATCGACGATTGTTTTGATTGTTACCAACGACCCGACGGCACGCTTCTAACGGCTAATTAATTCAGAAATTACGTTATACCCTCATCAATCCGAACAACTGTCAAACAAACGAGAAAGCTATAAAGCGCAGTTAGTTAACCGAAATATTACTTACACTCATTTCCAGTTCGAATGACTCCGAGGTTGGAACTTATACCAAACCCCTCGTCTTACAAAAGAACGAAAAAAAACGGAGCGACTTAATACGATTCTCTTTTCACGAGCAATTACGCCGACATCTATAAAATTTTACGCTCCCTCGACCCACATACAAATGAAATGCCTTTAACCGGGCAGTGATTGAGTCCAGTTTTCGTAGAATCCAGTTTTTTGATTATTACGCTATACATTTACGACAGATTGAATTTACATCTACTTAGGCGGAATAACATCGAGTAAATTGGCTTCGATCGGAAAATATATAATACAATTAGTTTGATTAAAGCGAAATATGTACGGGACCCGTGAGCTCGAGCCGAGCGGTGCTACCTCATGAATTTCAGTGCATTGTGTTGCTCTTGAATACTTAGTCAGAATCGATACTAAAAGCGATAATTGACACATATTGCTTCCTAAGCGCTGTTTACAGCACACTGAAGACCTTAATAGAAGCCTGCCGTCAATATCGTCTATAATCAAAAATCAATTTTCCAGCTCGGTAAAATTCGTAATAATTGAATTTTGACGTCGAAAGCATTATCGGGTGTATAAATTTAATCAACTAAATGTGGATTTTTTTCTGCTTTCTTCTCGTTGCAGATCCTGTACATTAGTGCGCGATTAAAACAAACAAAAAAGTCACACACCAAGAAAAGATTTCTGACTGAAAATGGAATTAAAAGAGTCAGCGACTGTACATATATATACGCAGCTCGGGAGATGAAAAAAAAAAAAAAAATCGGTTCAGCGGAGAAGGAGGATTAGGCAGATATTTCGAGGGAGAGAGAAAGTAAAATCGAGATTGGACGCCGTCCTGCAGAGAAAAAGGAAGAAAAATTGTGTGCCGCAGCGTCTTAGATCCGGTGCCTTTTTTTTCTGTCTTCGATGAGTGTAACTATGGCAAGGAGCAAGATTGGTTCCTATTATATCGAGAGAAAGAGACAGACGTTCGTTGACTCCGACACGAGAAACAAACCAAAAAATGAAGGTATACATAAATAGAAGCGACGAGGTAAAAGCTTTCAAAACACATCGAAAAAAAATCTAACGTAGTCCTTATATATATATATA
>JAWWMK010000032.1:15627741-15641271 GCA_035047105.1 Galeopsomyia nigrocyanea | reverse complement strand
TATACACACATTGGATCTATACTGTACATTTTAAACTGAGCGGTTGAGAATTGAGTTGCGTGCGCGAAGCTGTAGGTTAACTAAGCAAGGTTTAAGTTCGTGCGAATGTTTATCCACTCTCTTTTTTTATTATTCTTTCCATTAAGATGCTAAACAATTCTCCTTAGAGATCTTCTGGGCGATGAACAAAATACAAAAAACCACAAACACACAATAAAATTTAAAAAATGCAAAACAAAAATGTCGCGTTTCTTCAAATTGATATTGTAAGGATGTATAATTAAGAGTAAAATATTTGGACGAACTCGTTGAATAATTTAATACTCTGGACCAATTGTAGGTATATACATTTACGTGTGTTACGTACATAGCTTTTAAACAAAACAGCTCACAAAATGTAATATTATGTGTAAAGAAAAAAAGCACGAATAACTCGAGTAGTTATTAGCGAAATGCGAGCGCATATAAAAAAACAAAATAATTAAACGTTAGCTCCTCTCCAAAGGCATTCGATTTTATTTTTTTCGAGAATCAAGCAAATAATATCATAAACTAACGATTATTGCAGAGGGAAGCCAATAGTAGACAAAAAAAAAAAAACAAGTGAATTACTTTGTGCGCGTGATTGTGTCGTGTTATACACTCTGTACTTCAAGTCTTGTTTACGGATATATACTCAATGATTCTAAAAGATACTTGTCAATCTTGTGATATTTTTATAAAAAAGAAAAAGAAACAAAGAAGAAAATGAAAATGAAACCGTAATCAATAGTCAAAAAAAAAAATAATCATCGGTAGACTATGTTTTATACTCGTAAACTTAAGAGACAAACTACCATCGAGCATGATCGAGAAATTTCCTTAGTGTTCATTCATTGTTGACGAGAAAAAAAATACTAAGCCTGCTGTGGAGAACGAGAGTACTATTAGCTTCCTTTTCGCAAAATACAAATGCATCAAGCTGTTTGGGTATGTTGAGCGTTGCATTGTTTATTTTCATTTTAGACCAAGTGTTTTTAACACCATCTATATTTTAAATGTTCAAGTTATACAATTTTCAAGTCTAATTGAGTTGATCAATGGTGAAAATAACGAAAGTTGGTAAACGCAAAGGGGAGAAGGGGAGAGAATGGAGGAATGCTAGATAAAGGCACGGAGGGACACACAACGGGATCCTTGAATATTCATGCGATCTCTCCCGGCAAACGATGAATATTTAGAGCATAGTCGAGATATATGGTACGCTCTCGCGTATATCCTCCGTTGACCCGTAAGAAACACGTGAAAATTTCACTCGATGATTTTTCACGGGCTATTAAAAAATTAATGATAATACAAAGTGGGCATTCGGAATTGAATGGAAAACATATTGGCGGTGACTGTACTTTGAAATGTTGTGTAAGTATACAAAAAGTTTGTTAGTTTTCTTTCCCCCTCTTTTTCGTCGATCGATCGATATACGAATGTCATGCGGAATATTGAATATTCGTCGATTCACTTACGTATATATTTGAATGCATGAATATTCAGCGGATTTTGTTTTGTCGCAAATGGCCGGGCAATGGCATGATATTTCACGGTTGAACGAATTGCAGACTCGAGCAGAAATTGTTTAAACAATATGCGCATTTGGGCTGCATGTGTTGAAACACGATTCATTTAAGTTAATTTAGATTTGGTTACGTAAAATATTCCCGCGGGGTGGTTTTTTTACATAATTTATCAACCGTGCGACGTACATTCAAAGTACAAAAATATTCGTTTATTCGTCAGTTATTATTTTCAGTGAAAAATCTTTAAATAACAGTTGTATTATATGGATATTATTGAGAATCTATGATGAGTTTATGATGTGTTATTGTTGAACAAGTTTTCGATTAATTTTATCAGAATTTCTAATGAAGTTTTAAAATGTAAGTAAAGATTTCGTTGCAAATAAGGATAATTGGAAGTTTTTTTTTCTTGAACGCCTGCGAATTGCATCGTGAATGTAAAGTGGGAAGGAAAGAAAAAAATTCCTCGGCTGTTTCGTATCTTGTAGCTTCCTTTTTTTTCACCTGATCTTAGCTTCTGAGTTCATATACCCATATACTCGTGGCGGCAGACAATGAGATGCGTGACGTTTTTTCCTCCACCCTTCTTTTATCTTCATTCAAGTGGCCACTTCAGAAACTCATCTGGAGCCCTTTGCATTATAAAGAAGCGAGCTCGTTTCGCTTCTTTTTACCTGGCGCCGCGCGCTTTTTCCAATCCTTCGAGATCTTCTGAATTTCTTCGAGCGTACAATCATTGTATATTCCATTTATTTCTTTCGAAGATAAGAATCCGCTCGAACTTTGGTTATTCTGTTCAGGCTTGCATCGTTATGTTTTCACTTCTATTGCCTTTTATCTGATAAAATATATAAGACGAGTATTTGTAAAAAAAAATACCGTTTTTTTAATAATAAGTAGTATTTTTTGTGTTTGAGAAAGTAATAAAAGAAAAGTTTCATAGTTTTCCAAAAAATTTCAGAGATTTGTCACGGTTGCCAAGCCCAATTGATCTGGAGCAATTTGAGGTGATTTAAAGTGAAATTTGATTCCGGACGACAAACTTTCAGATCCACGATGTACGAGCCAACTTTCGCAAGCCGTGATTGTACGTCGACTCTTTTGGAATGAGATATTACTTTCATAGAAGTTGTTGGAAAATGTCGTTTTAAATTTTTATTCGTTAATTCCATCACTGTCGAAATAGAAATATTCATTTTTCTTAATAGAACAAAAAAATTCATTTCTAAATAAACCCAAAAAAGTGACAATCTGCTTCAAGTACACAGCATTCATAGAGCAAAACTATAATGATTCAAAAATATTTTGATAATTAAACGGAAAAGACAAGTCATTAAAAGATAATTTTTTTCTTCAACATTTCTAAAAGTGCGAAAGATAGATGATTGCACTTGCGCATCCAGTATGGATAACGAATGGATCCAGTAACGATACCGAAGGGAAGAAACAGAATTGTAAATAAAATAATAATTCATCAAAAGTTTCATGTATCGCGGTGTGAGTTTATTATTTTCCAATAATCGCTGACAAATAAGACAAACACAAAAAAAAGTTTCCTAAAATGCATAAATAGAGTCGTGCGAGATATGAATGCGTGTAAATAGACGAAAGCGAGAAAAAGAATCAAACTATAAATAAAATGCAAATTAAAACGTACGTTGATCTTACGTGTACATACCTAACTATAATTACGTAATACCTAAGATTCACATATAAATACATTATATAAATAAGATAAAAACATAAATATTTATTACGCTATCTAATGAAAATATGCCACATAATGAACATCGAGTTTCTGTATTATACACGTAGAAGATATTTGCGGGTAAACGTGTTTTTCTTATAAATGAACATACGAGCAGTATAATAGTTATCAATTAAGCAAGCTTATATATACGCAGCGTGGGATTTACCATTTATGAAATCATCTACACTTACACACGGCGTCTCATCCAAGCTGAAAAGCTATTTTCGTTTTTATTAAAAATAATAAAGTCCAAGACAAATCCAGATTATGACAACGAGTTGGATATTTTTGTTTAATTCTTGATAGTATACCTATAAGTGTGGCACAAAAGCAGACCAAATCGTGTGGAGCTACGAAATTATGCAAACGATTATAATTTAGCCGGTGATGGAGAAAGTGTGACTTTCGTTTAAATATACGGAAGAAATTTTCAACTGAAAATAGAATAGAGTGGGTGAAAAAAGAGCTAAGCTTTGTTATTAAGTCACCGACGGTATTGCGGAATTGAAATCAAGCTTTTTGCAATGCAATAATAAGATTAAAACGGGTAAATACTTTGTATACCAAAAAAAAAAACGAACAAACAATACAAGCTGATCAAGCTTACTGATTATGACGATGTACAAAATTCCAATGCTAAGGAAGAATTATAATAATGGGCGAATTGCAATTACCAAGTATAGCCATTCAATTGAAGTGCCATTCGCAATAATAGCCTGATACGTAGACCAGTTCTACCGTATTTTTACCGCAAAGTGTATATCAACGAATCAGATGAATTAATGCTACCAAGTCTTCGTTCTTTATCGAAATACTTCCGATCTGCAATCAATAATTTCTCATACTTCGCATTTCCGAAAAACCCATTTTTATTGAAACATACTCGTATTATTTGCGTAAAGTGATAAATTAAGATTTACTATTTATCGGCTGCAATTTAGTCGATAACGTCTCCTAGGACGGACGAAAAATATAAGAGTCGCAATATCGCACATTTCTCGTAAAAATTCGGTTTTCGGATACCACAACTGGATATCCTAATGAGCTCGATTTTTAATAGACTTTGTTCATTGAAAAACTAAAAAAAAATGCTAAATAATATTCGTAATCAAGCATTCATTTGTAGATTTAAAACATTATAATCGACCAATCCAAACAATAACCGAAAATATTGTGGATTATTTTTTTTATTCATTTAAAAGTCATGCGCTATTGAGCATAAAATCGATAGTTTACGGATCAAGGAAAAAAACGTGCGAATTTACTAGCGTGAGTAAATGCAAATTTTTACGGGCGCTATCACTCACAATGCAGTTCATACTGAAAACTCGTAAAAAAAATTTTTTTTAATTATTTTTCGCCCAAGCATAATTTTACATTCGCAGCTCCATTCTTTTTTCTCTACACGACCATAGAGAGAGGAAGTCGGGTAATCCACGTCGACTGTCAATTAGCGTCGCGCGTTTTCTCTCCGATCTGTCGACATCCGATGGAATTAGAAACCGAAGTGCATTTATTTGGGTCAGATTTTGATTCAAGCAAATGAGCCGCGAACGCGAGCGGATAGATCGCTCGTCGATTTTATACCCCTCCTCACGACGATGGCTTGATTAATTTACCGCGTGGAAATTCTCGCTCCTTCAAGCGAAGTCCGACTGAGATAAATCTCGCGGTTCTCGCTCAACCCCCTACTACTTCTCTCTCGGCGCTTCCGTTCCTCGGGAAATTGTGTTTGCGCGCCATTCGCTCTCTCTCTCTCTCTCTCTCTCTCTCTCTCTCTCTCTCTCTCTCTCTCTCTCTCTCTCTCTCGATTGGCTTGGTAAGGAGTATCGAAATTAATTACCTGCAGTTTCAAGTGCCAATGATAATTTTCCAATTGGGTCGCGAGGCTGTTTCTTTATTAAGTTTATTTGCCGAAGAAATTGTACGATATTATATTAAATTTTTAATGGAATATTTTAAAATAAAAATAAGTCATTTCTATTCTAACAAATTTCAATCTGATATCGAACAAAAAATCGATTACGAAATAAAAGAACTAAAAAATAAACTTCCTCGGTGTATTAATCGAAATAGCGAATATAATTTATGAGCGGCTTCTGTGGAAAATAGTATATGGTTTCATTTATTTACGTATCAATACAAGCTCGGCTTTTTCTTTATTAATATGCGAACGCGCGTATTATGCCACGCTGGAAGGTATTTCAATACGGACAAGCGTCCGCTGAATAATTTATCAATTCGATACGGGAGAACGCGCGAAAGAAATATATTAATGCGCGAGAGAAAAACATAAATCAGTAAGATTACGAGTCTCTCATGAAATACAAAAACATACGTTTCTCTCTTTTTCTTTATCCGGTTCACTGTCCAACTATTTCTATTATTTCATTCCTCAAGTTCGTTTGTACTTCAAAGTTATTTGACTTTAACTTCGCCTGTTTGCTCTCTCTCTCTCTCTCTCTCTCTCTCTCTCTCTCTCTCTCTCTCTCTCTTTCTCTTTTCTGAAGTTTCTTTGCTTTCGTCCTTTTAACGATGGCTCTCTGTGTGTCTTCAACTTCTCAAACAGATATCTTTGCAAAGACGAAAAACAGCTTATCGACTTTTTCTTGAATCCGTTGTTTACCTTCTTTTTCCTTCTTTAATTTCGCAACCGTTGAGATAACAATATATTTCGGAATCCCTCTTATTTATCCTCCTCCTCCCAAAAAAAGCATTTCCATGCAAACACCTTTCATTTGCAGTCGAGCGAGAAAATAGCGCGAAAACACTGCACTTTGCAAGTCAAGCAAGAAAATATCGGCACACAACATGCCATTCCGAAAATTCTCGCTCCGTCCGTATATAAGTCACAAGGTCTTAGGTTATACGAAGCGAGAGGGCGAGAGAGAGAGAGAGAGAGAAAGCTGCAAATATTTAGGGGTTCGAGTTATTCATCGAAGCTACGCTGTTATTTATTCCATTTACCGTTGGAATACATACTACATTGTACCCGAACGCTTATGAGAATTAAGGTTATGGAATATTTGAGATTCTGCTTCTTGCATATTACATGGGCTTTCATGAAACGTTAATTAATGGACTACGCCCTATATTAGCTTCAACATCATCAATAGACATGCCATATTTAATCTGGATAGAGAATGTAATTCTTCCATGGTTATTTTGATATCATATTAACATTCAATGAGTCAAGTATTATGGATAGAATCATAATACAAAAACTCCGAACTCGTTTTCCATAAAGTTCATTCTTTCGAATACTATTATACTACATTATCAGTTTTTTTAATTTTCTAAGCTTGTTTTGGAATAACTGCATGAGCGAAGAGTGACTACAATGCGTTGTACAGATATGTAAATTTATGAATGAGTATTATAACATTCTTTCGTATTTATAACAAAACATATGAATTCAGCTTCATAGTAGAAATCTTACGTCCTATATTGTTATATGCAGTAGATACTTTACATAAAAAATTGATTGTTCGCGAGAATAAAAAATTTCAACTAAATAAAAGTAATACTTTCCAAGTCTTTTTTATTGCTAAAATTCTCTTTGGTAATGTTGCAAAATGACGTTTGCAATATGGAAAACTGGTCTAGTTTAGTTTAATTGTATGATCAACAAGCGTAAATAAATTATTTTCATAAATCTGATTTTATTTAGCAAGAAATCAAAAGTAAAGTGATTGATATGACCAAAACGTCCTTAAAACATTGTTTGAATTGCCAATCAGAAAAAATTGAAAAAATTATTCAGTGACTATGCATTCAGTCTGTACAATTAATCTATTCAAATTCAAAAAGTTTTAACGTAACTAATAAATAACAATTTTTTCTGATGATTCATACAATCACTAAACACGGTAATTGTCTTGTTATTGCGTGAATCAAATTGTAATATGATGTTAGCGCTTCATTCCACGTTGATAGGACACTTTCATAATGTACATCTGATAAGGAATCTGTATAAAAAATATAATGTTCATCTGCTGTATAATCTCATATCTGATGATGATGATGATGATGATATTTCATACCACAATATCCCATAATCTAATAATGAACAGGTAATTTTTTTATGAAATCAACTTGAAACTATTTTATGTATAATTGTACTATAACAGTTGAGGAATTTCTAAGTGTATCTTACATATTGTACAAATACTGTAAAAATGTATTTTAAAACCATGCGACTCACATTCACATATTTCACCGAAAACAATAATAATAATAATGATGAAATTGTACATAATATACTGTAAGAATCTGTAAAATCTTTAAAAAGTAAGGTTGTATTCAAATACGAGCACCTTAGAGCAGATAATAATCACATACACACGTACAAGCAATCGATATTATTTTTTTATTTATCATTTTTGAATTTTTCGTTGCTTTGGTCCGACAAGTTCGTAAAACGGGTGCTAAGCGTAACGAAGTTTACAAAAGAAGCATTTAATTAAGAAAAACTAAATGAGGAAATCTTAATTATCTCATAATATAAAGAGATTCACTTGCGCGCGTAAAAAAAAACGAATCGATCTTCATACTCTACATGCGCACCCCAGGTGCGACAGAATGTTAGAGGCGGCAAAGATCAAAACTTTTCTAACGATAATAATGAAAGAAAATAATTTAAAAAACGGAAATCTCTATGTGTATTTTAAGGGAAAAAAATACTCTTGACGTAAGCAATGCACTGTAAGTAGTTGAAAAAAATTTTATTAACGTGTTAAGGTTATAAAAAGAAAAAAATACAAAGACGACAGTGAAAAAAGGAAATCCCAATAAATGTGTATGAATAAAGGATAAATTGATGCTACCTTTATTATATAATATGAAACTTCCTACTACCTTCAAAATCCTTTCGATTTCACTCGTTTGAAAAACGATGCCACGTTGCACAACTATCCAACATTTGAATGGTTTGTATGAGATCCGTCTACATGCAAGAGTGTTCTATAGATGCTAACAAAAAATTTATTATTTCCATTCATTCGATAACGTCATACATGGTCTAACAAAATTTTCCAGTCTTTTTGAAATATTTGCAAAAAAAATATTGTAAGATAATGAAATTTTACAATCAACTGTTCCAATATTTCAATTACATGCGTAAACTCGGGTGACAAAAATCCGAAACACATATTGTATTTATGTATTTTCGATTATGAAAAGTAATATAAATATATATATACATATATAAATATGATACACGATACGTTTGACGATGTGCGACAAAAAACAATGTACATAGTGTTTTTTTTTAATCATTTGTAGTTTGCAGCGCAGACTTCACTCAGAGATTAATATAGTTGGTAACATTAAATGTGAAAAATAAAAAAATGTAACGTTGAAAAAAATATAAATATTTAAAAAATCTAAATCTACATGATGTTTTGTGTTTTTTTCAAAAATATAGCACTTGATAATTCCCACCAATCCTGTAATACGCTTTTCATTATCAAAGTCTCTTTAGTTGAATCTTAGTCTTGAAAATTATTTCTAAAAGTAATAATCACAATAAATTTGATTATCAAACCAAATAAGATAATTTCATTTTCATGAAATAAGTTTCTTCAAAATTTTTATTTGTAATTTTGATTATATAGATACATTTGGAATAGCAGCCTGAGCAAACTAAAGTTCGTACTACTTAATGCTAATTTTCTGTGTTCAATGGTAACCTCGATGCTACCAAATGAAACGTAAATCTAAATATCAGCAAGCCAATCAAATGTCTAATCTCCATCTCCAACTGACCAAACACAACCGATAAAGGCTTCACTTTTCTAGGTGGAAGAGGATGTACTGAAAAAGCGATTTTCTCCATCGAACAAGAATATTTTGCGAAAATTCTAGTTTCTCAAATAAAGTTTATATATTTATGATTTCATTATATCGTGTATACAGTGATGTTTATTTCGCGTTTGCTCTTGGAAAAATTTGTCATCATTTTTAACTTCACCTCTAACAATTTTTCAACAATTTTAAAATATGAATTATGTTCTAGTGGATGTTCTACAAAAATACAACAATAAATTCCTATTATGACTAAAAATAATATGATCAATACAAAGCAGTAATTGAGTCATCACGATATTCAATTAAAATCAGTATCAACCGACCGTACGTACAGCATCGAGAATAGAACGTAGCAGTGCACGCTGACATTTATCGCGCGCCATTTTAGCGTTCCGCGACAATTAACGTCGATGGCACTATAAAGCCCCACTCCACGCGGCATTACACGGATTCATTCGGAAATTCGGCTGGGTACTTGGCTAATGCATAATTTACATCGAGGACCGGGAGGGGAGAGAGAGAGAGAGGCGCGATGAAGAGAACGAGAACTACGAATTTTGTGAAACGCGAGATAACGAGCCGCAGGAGTTAATTGTTTCCTTTTTTTTTCTTTCGCGCGGTCGCGCATTCGTCTCACTCTCTCACTCTCTCTCTCTCTCTCTCTCTCTTTTGCCTCACTTGAAAAGCAAACGCGAGCCTGTTTCTGCATTACGTGTTTGTGGGGCGTATCTACATATATACACTATACTATAAACGAGCATGTATAAAACTTAAAAAAAACAGAGTGAGCACGAAAACGTGACAAATTAAAGTAGCACGAATCGTGGTTTCTACAGCGGGGATGTAAGCAAACACTAGTAAACAACAATAATATCGTTGTTTATCATCGTTTCTAGTTCTAAATCAACAGCTTTAATTACCAAAGTCCAAATCTTGTATTTATATCGTTCTCCGTCGTCGAGTGTCAGCACTGATTCGCCATTTGATATCGAAAACCTCGGACTAAGCATATAAGAGTGTATAGAAGCCCTCATGCTATCGCGCATAAAAGGATTATGAACTTTGCCGTCGGGCCAACTTCTTCGCGGAGAGTTTATATATACGCGCTCGAACCGAACGAGTTTAACGAGTTACGTATATACTTATATGTGGGTTCTCGTTAGTAGCGAGGAAAGCGCGAGTGTTTCAGCGAGCATAAGCAGTTTTCCGATTCTATAATTGTGAGTGAGCGAAAAGGGATTATTTGTCTTTACGCGGCGAGCTTTTACCGAGTAAACTCGAGTGGCGCGCGAACTTTTGAGCGAAGTTCGCTAATTGTCGGAAGAGCTTGAATAAATCCGAGTTTTGAATGGCTTTATGGCTGGTATATGATAACATAGCTTTATTCCAGCAAACACGCAAAATTTAGCATAATGTTTGCAGGCTTCGAATATTTAATGTGATTATTTATATTTCGTGCGAATAATCTTTTTGTGATTCGATCGATTCGACAAAAATCATCCGACCTTTCTAAAAGCCTTAGAAAAAAGTAAATGTTAGTCCCCGAGAACGTATAGTTGAACTTCTCGTACAATTAGTTAAAGTCGTGAAAGCTCCGGCATAGTCGCGCTATATAAACTCAAAGCTTAATGCACCGTGAACCGCAAGGGTAGAGAAGCTTTCTCTCTTCAACTTCGTCACTTTGTCTTTTCGTTTCACAATCGATTTAGAGAACTACCTAGCACTTCCAGTCTCATTCAAGGCTCGATGTCTTTCGAACTCATTGGGTTTTAAATGTCATGAAAGTTTGGAAAAATATCAATAAACTCAAATCCACAATCTCGTAAGGAAAAAAACTAACTTTATCACATCGATATAAAGAAATGCTAAAAAATATCTATATTTCAAATTCTCCTCTCAAGGCAAAAAGAGACGGCCAACATCGACTTGACAAGTAGCAGTCAGTGATGTAATCAAAGACTCATCTGTCCCTCTTTCTCGAATAGCAGAGCTTGAATTTGTCTTATCGACAGGCGTTTGCTCACCTGGCACTTTTGGATCCGGCAGTGGCGCGCGTTCCTCCCACCCGAGATAGGCAGTCGGAGGAGCATATAATCGCGATCGTCCACGCGACGGAAATCGAGCGTACGACCAAACGACGTCGACTGCTGGCTTCACCTTGATAAGGCTCAATTTCAGAAACCACCCTTTTTCCTCTTTGCTTTCTCGATTGACTTTGCGATTACGATCGATTGATACTCGTTAACCTTAAAAGAAAAAAAAAATTTTTTTAATCCGACGGTCTGCTTTGTTTTTAATCATGGAATAGAATAAAAAAACAAATTGGTTGAGTACACTTATGAAAGGTAAAAATTAAATCTAAAAGTTAAAATACATTGTGGACGTTACAAGGCTTCCACAAAGTTTTACTCAATTTATCTAAAAAACGAAAAAGGATCCGTGGTATTGGCAGGTATAAGAAGTTGAAAGCCGCTGTCTGTTTGGCGGATTGAATTTTCAATGGAAAGGGGGAAGCACGTAGCGAGAGGAAGAAAGAGAGAACACAAAGTAAAATAAAGGATCAAGAAGAGAAGATCGAATCCTTCCTTCCTTCCGCTAGATGCGCACCTCGTGATCCTTTTAATAGGGGATTAGAAGCCTCTGAATCCCATCTACGAGATTTGCGCTACAGCGCCGCAGTCGACTCCGCGTGTGTATATATATAAACAGAACTGCCTAATCCAGCCGCTGCTACAACGAAGAGAGAAAGAGAGAGAGAGAGAGAGAGAAACTCGCGCGGCTGCCTGATCTCGCTTTGTGTGCTTCTTGGGATCGGGATTCGCTCTCTCTCTCTCTCTCTCTCTCTCTCTCTCTTTTGCAACTTACCCTTCGTCAAGACTTGGGATCCTTTGAGGTTTTAACTTGACGCCAACCGACTGTAAGATCAAACTTGTACTACTTAAATATTACTTTATGCGTTAAGGAATTATGATTGAAGTAAAGACAAACTGTAGTTTTTCATGTATAATATTTAAATCGATGCGAAGAGAGAAGAGAAATGTACAACTGAAATACCAGAAGAGTTGCATAAAAATGAGGTATAAAAAGAAATGCCCGCACGAAAACAAAAAATAGAATTTCTACAACTTCCTCTTTTTTATCCATCGATCCGACGAATATAGAATCCACGAAAACAAACAAAATGAAAAAAAAAGAGAGAATCCCGAAAAAAAAGGGTAAAAAACGACTGGCATCAGCAGATTAGAAATATCAACGAATTCGCGATGGAGTGACGTTTGGCATGGATATGGTAAAAGCCTCTAGCGAAAAAAAAGCCCTGAACGTAGAGTAGTTATATCTCAATCGAAGAGAAAAAAAAAACAAGCGAAAAAAGAAATCAGCTAGAAAAAAAAAGCAAATTGACATGAATTCCTATCGCAAAATGAGATAAAGAGAGGAGAGCATGAAACGGCAAAAAGCAGAGATGGAAAATTGTTTCGTTGAAAGCTTCGTTAGCCGTTGACTGTATGCGAGCAGCAGCAGTGCAGCTGTGCAGAGAGAGAGAGAGAGAGAGCGCTCTATACCCATTAACTCTAATGATGCGAACACGATATTTCCACTCGGTGGATTTTTTCATTAGTACACGCTCGGCGTATTAATATTTCCATGTGTATGTGTTTGCCATTGCTATACGCGTATTTTCGTTCCGCATATCTTTTGACCGTATTAACTGATTATGTACTTGGCGAAATGGATATTTTCGACTTGATCACGGAATCTTTTTCAACTAGAAAAAAAAAAATTATTTTTTTTCGGCCGTTACGTTACGATTCGCAAGATTGTTATTTTTTTTTCTAAAAGCTAGAGCTACGGTTTTAGCTTTAACGACTAGAGTCGTAAATAAAATGGAATAAAATCAATTTTCATTCGTTTTCTTTTATAGTTTTATTGGATCAACCCACTCTCGAAGCAACAACAAGCTTGTCCTCTGCACTTTTACCGGGAGATTTTTTTCAATATCATAGGGCATAATAAAACGAGAGAATAAAATTAATCAATTTGCTAGAAAGCCAACCACCATCACACACAAAAACTCATATATTCAAAATATGACCCCGGGGAAATTCGTTCGACATTAAAATACATCCCATAGAAGAAGTTCAACTACCGTTAGATTTCTCTATATATCTGGTGTGCACATGTAGTCGAATAGCTGCGTGGTAATGGTATATAGTGTGGCTGCCCTAATGGCGGCCCACCACCAAGTCAGTAGCGTCCTCATGCAGCGACCGCATCTCCATCTCCAGCAGCAGCAGCATGCAAGAAAGTCCACGTATATGACGATATCTTTAAAAAAACACATTTTTCTGGGGTCTAGAATGGAAAAAATTTTTTTTGATGCTAAGGCTTCCGGACCTTTTTCCTCTTCTTTTTGAAGCT
>JAWWMK010000032.1:15604954-15627641 GCA_035047105.1 Galeopsomyia nigrocyanea | reverse complement strand
TATATATATATATTTAAAGCTGGTAGTCGAAATTGAACAGAGAATTTGATGTATCGACTAAATTAAAATAGATTATCATTCTATTAATCACATATTTACGGGAAAATTATTCATACTAACTTTTGTTCGTTCATTTGCCTAATTCTATAAATATTTATCATTTTCGGATTAAAAGATGTCGTTATAATCCGAAAATTATACTTTGTATATTCGTATTCATGATATGTAATATTTCGTTTAGCTATAATTTTACTTAAGCCTTATAGCAAAAGTCGTATTCAACAAATCGAATTGAATTTAAAATCCGAGGAAATATTTTTATTGACCAGTAAAAATTACAATAACGAAATGGAAATGCTTACTCAATAAATTGAATTAGCATATGCAAATACTGCATCATCGGTGCAAGGTCTTATTTCAAAAATTTCAAATAACACTATAATATACTGATAAATTTACGGATTCGATTATTCGTCGCGTCACTAAACTTTCCCACGCAAAACGTGATATGTTCTTGAATAAATTAGAGGCAGAATTTTCATGTCAATAAGTCGAAGGAAATTATGACAAGTCACTTACATAAATTCACGTAAATATATGCACGCAATATGCAAAACAAGAAAACTAAACGAAAAAAGAAATATTACTTTTTTTGCGAAACCTCTGGTCGAATTGAATAATTTCACCGCAATGCACACAAAAAAACATTTCAAACTCAAATAGAAGACTCGGCAGAAGAGGTGGAAGATTGGCGCGTACAAAAAGAAAAAAAAAACGTGAAATTGAAAGCGAACCGCAAAATGCCAAGTTCGTGTCTTCGGCTGCCAATAAAAACCGCGCGCGAGCTAATGAAACGAAAAATCACGCGGCGAGCAACGCTGAAAATGCAACTTCGAGCTATATACATGCAAAGATTCACGAACAGTATACCGTGCGGTATAATAGTCTCGATTGGGCAACATTATACAGCCACACGGTCGTAAAGGCATTGTGGAATAATGTTTCGCAAGGATATCCCTTCGTGCAAAACGTCTACCAGTCTCGATAGACCTGGCTGTATATACTCTTTTGCTGAATCTCAGCCGGATGTGTATTATTATGTAGATTTCTCGAAGAACAGTGCACAAAGTTGCAGTCGTGCTTTTTTTGTTGTTGTTGTGGTTTCGCATATGTCGGAACAGCTATTATGAACTTGCAACGCAGGTGTTTCTTTTTTTCCTGTTTTATAAGTGAATTTTATGATCGGACTCGACGGTTCTTTTACTACGGTCATTAATATATGTACTAATAATCGACTGTAAATTGATTTCGTGAAATAAATATATAAATTCTACGGTAATTTTTACCTTGCACTTAAATCTAATTTTCACGGCACTCATTTCACATTATCCTTATTAGATTGACCGATAATTCAATCAACCGTTATAATTTTTCTGTCACTGCTACATATCGTTTTCCTAAGATAATAATCTCTAAACTTTCACCTCGAAAGATATGGCAACAGTGAATGGCGATCATCGTCTCTTTCATCTTGGAAATGTTTTCGATTTACATTAGACGGAACGACTAGAGAGAACGAGAGAAAAAAAACTTTGCTTTCCATCAACCAAAATAGCCAGAGAGAAAACTGACGTCATTTAGATCGTGATTGATGCGTTATGAACAGCCGAGCGAGGAAAATTGTAAATCTTAACAAACTTCCTTCAAAGACTTTCGTTGGTTCCGATGAATAGCGCAAAGGTGGCGAACCGAGTGCTTTATGTAACGTCGCTGAAGAATAGAGTTCGATACACGCCGGCACAATCTTGCTGACTTGCGGATTTTATCTTAAATATACCGTTAGGGAATATCAGGTGTATATCTCGTCGTAAAAGTATTTTAGAAATGCTGTACAAAAAAAAAGAAATATTTTTCACATACCTTACATCGTACATTTCTTCCGATGAAATATACAAGTGATAAAGCGCTGCACATTAACGCATAAAAGCTCCTTGCGTTTCGAAAACTGCAATGCTAAGGTCTAATCAAGCGTCGGATTGCCGTAACCATCGATTTCAACTCCATCGAAATTGCATATCATCTTGGATTCAATCAATCGTCTTAATGCGTGCGTGTAAAATTATCGCGATTTTCCCATCAATATCCAAACGAACAACGCACCGGCAGAAGGAAAAAAAAAGAAGAAGAAACGTAGAGCATTTATTTTTATTGCGCGAGAGACTGCAGACGCGTCGCGTATACATATATACACGCGCGAGAGAAAGTGCGCGCGCGAGCGGCTTATTATGTTAGCCTTGCATCGCGGCCATCGTACCACTTCCTAACAGTTCTCTCTCTCTTTCTCAGCCGCGTTGACAAGCCGCCACTTTTCGCGTATTATCGAGTTTCTTCTATTTGAATTTCATGAATTACATACATCAACTGCGCACGCGACTTTTCAGACAGATAGATCTTTCACTCGAATAATTTCTAGACAGTTGACTTTTTCTATGACACGCGTCCTCGCGGAGTGAGTACTCCAGTTTTTTTTTTGTAAATTCATACGCTGATTTTTTACCGTTTCGAAGAGTTCGAGGTATTTGAATAATGTTTCTATAAATTTACAGTACAGGCGGTGAGCATTATATAAAGCTCGATAATCAAAAATGCATTTGGAATGTTAAGCACCCTGGGAAACTTCTTGGCCTAAAATTATTTGATCCGAGTAGAAAATAATTTGGCTGCAGTTTTTTTTTCATAAAGAAGGCACTTACAATTTCAGATATAGGTGCAGTCATCGGAGTGTTACGCCATTTGGCACGTCTTGGCGGCGGATAACGCAACGCGGGCACGCGTTAGTTGCAACGCGCGCGTTTACATAATTTTCTCGGTGCTCGCGTAGCAGACGTTCCCGTTCCATCTTCCCGCCGTCGCCGCCGCGGTCGTATGCCCAAATACGTATATACTCAGCGGCATGATTTCTCACGGCCCCCGATAAATTCGCACGAACTATAATTGAGCGGCGAAACCGCCGCATCGTGTTACCGGCCTACTAACTGTGAAGCTCATTAGAGTTGAAATATGTCTCGGTTCGTCTACTCGTCTCGCTCTGCTGCGCTTCGAAGACATTCTGACTTCTTTATAAGTGTATTTCTTACTATCGATTCACGTTTGATTAGTTTTTCCGCGAACGATTGCGCACATTAAAATGAAATATTATTTATTCATATTATTTGCATTTCTACGACTTTATATAACTGATTTGGTAAAATTTCGAGAAAAAAGGTTTTACGCTCTAATAAGCACAATACTTGAGAAAGAGAAAAAGGAAGGAGTTAGAACAATGTTGACAAACTAAATAGAAAAGCGGTGTGAAATTCTATCTGGCTTTGCAAAGTTGGTCAACTTTAATCTTTAGTTTCACGTTTCTGTACAATTTAAAGCAACATTTTGAAGATAACTGCATGATTTAATGACAATTTTAATTTGATGTTTACAACAATCACATAAAATACAAAAAGTATTCATGATGAATTTTTTTGTTTGTTTCAGATAATTTTTGCGCTATTCTGCGTACTGCTGTTAGGTCAGCAGGCCACTGCAGTTATAAATAAGGCTCCTTCGACGACAGAAGAAGATGATGAAAAAAGCGACTCTGTGGCAGCAGAAGATAGAATCAGTGGCGCATACGGACCACCCGCTGATGACTATGGACCACCGCCCAGTTCCGGTTTCAACGGACCAGCACCAGTTTATGGACCTCCTGAATTGACTGGAGATCATCGCCCACCTCAAGTTTACGATCCACTACCGGCAGAAAGACCTCCACCGCCTAGTTCTTCTTATGGACCACCTAGTTCTTCTTATGGTTCGCCTAGTTCTTCTTATGGTTCGCCTAGTTCTTCTTATGGTCCTCCAAGTTCTTCGTATGGACCACCAAGCAAGCCAAAACCTCAATATGGCCCACCGAAATCAACGTACGGACCACCAAAATCTAATTTCCGTCCACCAAAGCCACAATACGGTCCGCCCAAATCGCAATATGGACCACCTAAATCACAGTATGGTCCTCCTAAGCCTCAATACGGACCACCTAAACCTCAATTCGGCCCTCCTAAGCTTCAATACAGTCCACCTAAATCGCAGTACGGTCCACCGAAACCTCAATATGGACCACCTTCAAGCAGGCCAAAACCTGAGTATGGCCCACCATCGAAATTCAATGGACCTCCGTCTTCACAGTATGGTCCTCCAGCTCATGGCCCTCCTATTCCTCTTACGGACACCTACGGACCACCTAGGAAACCAGCAGCATCATTTGTATCGAAACCTCAAGATGATTATGGCCCACCACCTGCACCTCAACAGCAATTTGGATCTCCAGGCAACAATGACATCTACGGACCTCCACCACCCCCACCTCCGGGAGTTCCAGCTCCACCTACTCCTCCAGATATCAAATACGATGGTTGGCAACCGATTGCTGGACATGTGAGTGTGCCACAACAGCAGCAGCGTCCATCAGATAATTATGGACCACCACCACCACCTTCGAATGATTATGGTGTCCCTCCTCCATCCAATGATTATGGCATTCCTCCGCCATCGAACGACTATGGTGTTCCTCCGCCATCGAACGACTATGGTGTTCCTTCTCCATCCAATGATTATGGCCCTCCACAGGGTGGTGGTGCGCCTAACTTCGGAGATGGACATGGTTCTGACATCGGACATGTCAATCCTATTATATCAAATCCTAATGTTCCACATGATTCTTACGGAACTCCACTCGTAAATCCCGAAGATCACAATTTGAAACAAACTGTGTCGCAGTCGCATTCGCATGAAAGTGACGGATTACCACCTCCGGCTCTTCCTCAAAACGAACCTTTACATAATATTCAGCCACCTATTTCTAGTTCCCCATCGAATCAAATAGACCATCACCAATCTGGCGGACAATTTGGCAATGGTTTGTCAATTGTTAAAACAGTCGGCTTTGAGTTACTACCGAATCCAGGTGCATTGACTGCTGACGCACATAGCAATAGCGGTTTCCAAGGGGGATCATTCAGTAACTCATACGGCGCTCCTTCTTTTGGAAATTCACATTCAGGTGGTGATGACTTATCTCTGCAGCAACTACCGGCTCCTTCAGGAAACTATGGCCCCCCTGCTGATAATTATGGGCTACCATCTTTCTCAACCGGTGGTTCATTTTCGGGTCATGGCGGTCGTGGCGGAAGTTTCTCGTCTTTCAACCAATTTGGCTCAGGATTCCAGAAAAATAGAAACCGTAATCGCGGAGGATACCGAGTAGGACCCCCGCCTGGAGGATTTGTTCCACCGCGTAGACCGCCATCAAAATTCAGGGATTCTGTACCAGCTGGCTTATTCAATAATTTGAACAAATATCTTCCTCCTTCCCCAGTAAAACCACACCAGACGTACGGAGTACCTGGAATTCAAGATCAACAACTGCCAAGTTTACAAGGTCCATCATCATTCCATGGTTCTAGTTCCAGTTCTTTTGCTTCTAACTCCTTCGGAAAATCCAATGCATTTGGCTCGCAAGCTCCATTGGCTGCGCCCAATGTCAACTATGGAACGCCATTATCGTTTAATGATTTCAACACTCCAGCTCCAACTTTAACGTATGGAGCACCAAACTTTGGGGGACCATCATCTTTAGGCTCTGGTGGTAACTTATACAGTGTTATTGGGAACTCAATCGCACCGACTTATGGCACTCCAGCTGGTAACGGTCACGATTGTCAAAACAATGGTGGTAGTTTCGTCAGTAGTCAACCTTTAAATTTCGGATTATCTAATCAAAATAGTTTCGGCAATACTGGAGGCTTGAATCTGGAATATGGAACTCCAGATAACTCGGTAGGAAATGGATTAGGTTCAAATTACGCTACTCCAAATGTGAACCAACTAGAATTACAAAATCATAATCAACACGGAGGAGATTTGAGGGATAGTTACGGAAATCCTGTTGGCGACGCCTACGGGGCCGCTGATCAGTCTGGTGCAGCTGGAACTAATCTCGTTCAGACAGTTACAAGGGAATTATCAGATGCTGCAAGTCATAGCCAAAACTCTCTATCGGCAGATTCCTCTCTTCAAGGATCTGACGGTCTTTCAGCTGAAGCACTAACAGCAGCGTTGACTGCACAGGGTTACAGCACAGAAGCAAAAAATATTGTACCATCCAATGAAGTTGACCCTACTCAGTTCATCAAGTCGGAAGAGGGTGGACAAGCTTTAGCTCTCGCACAAACCTTGACTGCTGATGGTGATGGCTTCCAAATTCAAGGTTCTCAGGGTACCTACACCCTTCAGATTCAATCAGCTGACGGTGGTTACGGAACTGGAGCTTCTGATAGTAACATCAGGCACGACCAAGTCTTGTCGAATGGTCTTTTGCAGAACATTTTAGCTGCCATTGAACAACAACCTGATAGTGGTCAAATTCAAATTCAAATGCCCCAATCACAGGATTACGATCAGTCTTACGGCTCCGATTTAGCACTTGCTGCAAGCTCGTCGATTGCTGCAAGCCAATCGAAAGATAACGAAGAACACAAGCAGTTAAGGGGCGATACGAGTCAAAGCGATTATGATAGTCACGACCACGACATGAATGCATCCGAAGATAGCAAAGTAGCTCTATACTTCAATAAAGAAGCAAGATCTACATCTAATAGTGAAAAACAAGCTGACTCTGCATCAGACGACCAGACAAATCAAGAAAATGAGAAATCGACGTAATTCGAGATATTATAGCATCAATCTATTTATTGTACTAACAATCGCAATATAATTTTTTTTCGGGCAACGTACATTTTCAATTACATCAAGTTCTAATCGATAATGGACAAAATGATCAGTGAAAGTGCCATTTAGAACAGACTGCTTTGAATGGTAATAACAAGCGCATTCTCACGTGTAAAAAAATAAGGCAGACTACAGCATGCATCATTAAATTAATTGAGAAAAGAAAATCGTCCATGTTATTAGGTGAATGCAAACAAGTGGAGTCTGATTTGCTAGTGCTTTTTCCATGATAACACAATCGCCGAGGCCGAAGGAGAAAGTAAAGAAGGATCTTCTTTGAGGCAGGAACTGCTTTTCACTCTCACGATCCTACCGTTAATATTAAGGAGCTCTCCGAGATCGTTGAGCGCCTCGCGCTCGAGAAAGAGAAAGAGACAAGAGAAGAAGACCCTTTCTCGGCCGGAGGCACCGACTCGACGAAAGTAGCAGCTGACCTCTCGCAGGTCGCCTCTCGGCGAAATCGTGTCGCGATCTTGACACGAATACCATGGGCTAAGGTGGAAATACTGCTGCTGCTGTTGCTCCTGCTACTGCTACTGCTCCTGCCCGCACACTTGAGTATTCGCAAACGTACCGTGTGTTTCTCGATGACTTTGCGAGGCTCAGAGATAAATGAATTTTCGTCTCGCAGATGCGAGACCGAGACGAGACGAAGAAGAATAAAAAAAGTGTCGGGCTAGTTTGTTGTTCACTTGACAAGTTTCATTGCGACTTCGACTTAATAATTAATACTCATTAAGGTCACTGGGTCAAAGTGCTTCTCGTGAGAGTCGTTTCTGTATCAAGTCTGTATGAATGTGAGTTTTTTTCGTGTTTGTAAATCCTGTACGCTTATCTCTCTTTGTATTTGTTTTTATATCTACGGTAAATGCAGATAGTACACAAAATAAAAATGAAGGAAAAAAATTTACGATCACGATGCATGAACAGAGTGCGACTGTCCGTATTCGTAATGTATGAATGAGTTTTTCAAGGTTTAAGCCATTGCGCCGTTGTGTGTGATGTTTGTATTAGACCGATACAAAGTCAAGATTGCTAGTTGAATCTGCAACGAGAATCTTTGCATGCATTTCGTACAATTTGTACTGCTGGCTGGATTTCAATACACTGTGGCTTAGCAAAAATCAAATCTTACTGTATCGATATTAAATGTATCATTTCGTAGCAAAGGTTTCCTAACGTTTTTTTTTTAATAGTCTCATACTCGCTCATAGTCGATGCTACAGCTTTCATGTAATTAGCCTATTCCACGTTCTGTTATCGATGAAATTGCTCGACATCGGTGAGTGTGCAGCAATTGCGCTATCAAAGCCATATGAGCGTTCTTGTATGCATCTGTGTTTTACTTTTATACCTTTTTTTTGTAACATTAATTAATTTATTATTTTATATGGATATACTATTACGTATCAATTCATCCAGTTTTATCTGGAGGTGGCATCGTTATATCCAACGAGCGATCGGTTCGCTTCTCTCGTTGGATATAAGAGATAACGCGTCAAATGCGCTGTATGTATTTTCTTGTACACACATTGTGCCTTACGCGTGTAAATATATGCAGATTTTGTAAATAAAAAAAAAGAATGTTATTTTATTTTCTCACCCTACATCGCTCGATAATTGAGAGATTTTGAATAATTAGTTTGAAGTTTCCGACCAGAAGTTTTCATTTATGCAGCTGAAGTGCCGAGTTTTATAGTTTATTTATGCTTTTTCTGTAATTTTTCAGACGTTTGGTCATAAAACTTAGCGACAAAAACATAAAGAATGAATTTAAAATAAGTTGCATCATAAACTCCTACATTTTTTCAATTTTTCTACAAAAATTTGCATGAAATTTCGTAATGCAAAAATCGTTTTTTATTATTGCTATACTAAATTGACATCGAAATTATAATCGATTTTAAATTAAATTACTTCAACTTCAGATCTTAGGCAAATACTTTTTTAATGATTTTCAAATAAAGCAAGCTATACATTCGAATGAAACGGATAATGCTACATATATCAATCTAAACTTTGAAAAAAAAGCATTATAAATCACAATGGTAGAAAGTTACCAATCGAATCCATTCAACCAGTGCAAATAATAGAAGAACAAAAGCCAACCAGAAGAATTGGGTGTCTTAAGTAGGGTGGTACGGTTATGTAAATGAAACACTATCTGAACGACCGGCTATGACCGGAAGTTAACGCATTGCACTTTCTGCATGTTTTATTCGGGCGAGTGTTCGTGATGCAATAGCGCGCCTTTTACGATTATGCTCCGCATCCGATCTCATTAGAAATACAACACGCTGTCTTCCCAGGATAAGTTTTAAAACCGTTTTCTCTCTCTCTACTGTCGTAAATGTTTTTTTTTGGTCGCGCAGTTAAATGCAATTAAAGTCACATGAGCGTTTCGTTTAACCGGGGAATTCTTTTTCGGCGATTAGGGGTAATTTTCTTAATTTGCACAAACGACGACTAATGGTACCCACGGTATTGTTACGTACAGGGAATACTAAAGTTTTTTGCATACGTATGAGCTCAGTTGTATGTGTACATTTGAGAAAACTTTCAATGCGTTAATGTCAACCTTAATGTAAATAAAAGGATTTATTACGTAAAAGATCGCGTTTTCTAGCCATATAATTATGACACTACAGTATTCATAGTATGTAGTCAATAATTTATATAATGAGATAAGTTAATATCGTGTTTAACACATTTCCATCTATTTATACACAGATAGTTATTAATCTAAATGTTAAATAAGCGTTAATAACTCATTCCTAAGCGCCTGAAATGTAACCCTTATACAACTAACGTACAGATTTTTGAAAGAAAGAAATAAATGCATCGAAAACTAGGCTAACCATTTTCGAAAACTGCATCACACTCTATCTCGCTCTACCTCGCGCGGGTCGTTCGATAAATATGTAAATAAGCGACAAGGGTAAAAAGAGAGCGAAAAAAAAGAAAAAGAAAATTCATGCTGCAACAATCGTAGCCCGAGAGAGAAGCGATCTCTCTTTTCTCTCCGCATAAACCATTCTCTTGCTTCCTGTCAGAGAATCTCGCAAAAATCTCGCCGACGACGACGAAAAAACGAAACACGTACGTACACACATACTGGAGGAAAGTCAAATCGAGGTAGCGACGGCGGTGGTGGCGTACTTTATTTCCATATTGAGCCCGCAGCGATATCCGACATTCATATAGCCATCTCAAGAGAGTGAGAAGCCAGCGGGTATATATACCAAGTTTTGTACAAGAAGTCGCATCGGGGATTTGGGAAATTATAATTGAATTAAATGGAAATCAATGAAAATTATTTTCATTGGAGTTATCGGATGGATGATTTACGCGTTTAACATTAGATCAAAGCAATGAAAAAATACATAATTCAGCATTAGAAAAAAGAATTAAAAAAAAAATGAAACTCATCCACATTTGGCATAAACAGTAGAGACAGCCAGCGCGAACTAACTCAAAGTTTACTCTCATAAGTCCAATAAATCTCGAATCACTCACTCACTTTCATCAATCAAACCCTCATCAGAGTTCCTTAAGTATCTCAATGAATACGGGACAGCCCAAGTCGGGTATGTGTATACACTCGCGTGTATGTGTCTGTGTACGTGTGTGTACTGTAGATGTTGGTTTGCCCCGAAGGCGTCGAGCGAGTATAGTGTGTAACCGAGAGTCTGCAGTCAAGATAGTTTTAGCCGGAGGGGAAACAACGTCCTCCATTCCAGTAAGGCGCGCACACTCGGTTACTCTGGGTCAAGTCTATATAGCCAAGGCGCGCGCTCGCGCGCGGAAGGTCGTTTGCGTCGCGGGTGGAGAGTGTTTTTTTTTCTTGTTTCGAGTTTCGTGCTGATTTCCGACTCATTGTCCGTTTTACTATCGTTGTCCTTTTCTCTCTCTCTCTCTCTCTCTCTCTCTCTCTCTCTGTATCTCTCTCGCAATGGTGAGGAGAGGAGGCGAATTGAAATGAAAATTTTTAGGTGGCACTTTGACTCGCAGCGCGACACTTTACGGCTCTCTCTCTCTCTCTCTCTCTCTTGTTTGAACAATCACCGGTTTAGAGAAAGAAAGGGAAGGGGAAATTCTATTTATTTGTTAATGAGATTCCTTTTTATCTTGCTTTCCGGAGTAGATCGTTAAAAAAGTTATTGCCGCTCGTTATCTGCAACACGCGCAATGACAATTTCAAGCGACTTTCGATCGGTCCATCTTTTTTCAAAATAAAACTTTTCACTCGTAATAAAATTAACGCGAGTATTAATGTTTTATCATGATAAATCGGTAGATCTACAAGATCGTTGAAAGCCAATCGATAAAACAAAAAAAGTAAACTCTTGTCAACGACAATTAAGTTACAGCTCAATACATCACGCGCAGTTAATAAACTCGCTTCGAATCTCATCAACCATTTGAATATATCCAAGATACTCAACACACTGTAAAGTAGCCGATAACCCCTCATTAATTCCACAGTGTTTTCACCAGCAACGCGCACAGTCTAATTAACCCTGACTGTATAACCTTTCACGAATAAAAGCGTCTATTCAACGACGGCGTATAGAAAGGCAATCGAAGAAGAGGCTTCGATTATTGGCCGTCCTATAGGAAAAAGTGTCGGGCGCGTTTTCATCCAAGTAAAAGTCTCATCTTCTTCCTCCGCGTTGATCGATTACTAATAGACTCGCTGCGCGCTCGGGCGGAGAGAAAACGTGTGTGTGTGTGTGTGTGTGTGTGTGTGTGTGTGTGTGTGTGTGTCGTGTTTCGCGTTAGCGAATGAAATTTTTATTTTTTTTATTTTTTGGCGCGTAACGTAAGCAGAGCGAAAATACGCTCGAAAAATAATTACCCTACACTCTACACATGCATGGAGAAAAGACATATATATGTGTGTGTGTACCGAGACAATTCCCACGAGGTAATAATAATAATAACGCTCTGCTCCTCGCAGCGCATTTATGACGCCTCTCTCGTGACTTTCGGTTTGCAGACGACACACGCGCTCGCTTCAATTTTGAATTTCTCGTTAGCGTCTCGTGGTAAGCTCTTTGAATAAATAAAAGCTGATTTTGACGCTGCGACTTTAATTGAATCACTCGCTCGTAGACGTAGCTGTTACATTATTTTCCAGCGCGCCGCGAGAGAATAAATTTTAAATTCTCCAGCGAGTTATAAATTACGATTTACCTAGGATATGCGCATGTGTGTACGTGTGACATGTTTATTGCTACAATGTGTAGTATATAGTATATCGTGAGATATCTGATCAATGAAGAGTTTGTTTATTATGCAGGCGAACCTTGAACTTGAAAGTAGCACAAGAACGTATGGTTATGATGTGTAGAAAGTTGCAGGCGCACGGTTCACCGAAGAAATCTTCTCTCGATATAATTATTGGAATATCCAGAAAAAGCGAAAACTTTGTGTGGCATGCATCGAGCTCACATTGTAATTAACAGACAGTGCGAAATTGTCTTGGGCAAAGAGTCGTAAATAAATTTCTTGTAATGAGCCGCGAAGGAACTAATATTATATCTTAGAAGCTATATTTCATCGAATGTTATTGCGGTATTATTTGAATTCCAATGCAAGAGAAAACGGCGGTAAGTATGAGAAAGAAATTAGAAAATGGATGATTAATAATAGCCAGTAAAATTTTATTGATGTGAAAAGTAGGCCTTGTTGTATGAATTTTGAATTGTTTTAATTTCGACACTGTTCTTATTGAAAAAGCATGATTAATATGAAATAGTTGGTTTGGAAAGAAAGGTAAAGAAACTGAATAAAACTAATGGAAAAATTTTGTCTTGCTAAATTTTTAAATGACAATATTTTTATCAGTTACCATCGGTTTGGGAATCAATGAATTGCTGATAATAAGAAGTATCAATTGAATTTGGCCAAAAACATTCAAAAGAATGAATTATGCTTGACTTTTATTGATCCACATAACTTTCCTTCTTATACATAAATTCCACTCCAGTTGCAATACATGCTACAACATAAAGAAAACGCAAAGAAAATTAAAAAAAAAAGAAAGAAAAAAAAAAGCAAACATAATTCCATGTCACTTTCTATTCTATTCTTCTTTCTCGGCAAGTCTCGCGAGTACTGATCGACAGCTCTGCAAGGTTAATCGGCAAATTCCCCACGGAAATCTGCGCTCAAAAAGCCTCACGGGGTCGCGCGAGCGCGCGCAAGCATCGCCGGAAGAAAAGGAGCGAGCATTGCCACGACAAGAGAAATAAAGCTGCAAGAAATTTCACGGAAATCCGTGAAATATGCCGGACCCCACGGGAGTTCCCATACGAAAAATCTCTACCAAGACGCGAGGGGTGCCGTACACTGCATGCTGCTTTTGCGAGTATTTACCGTAATCTCGTTTGTTCCCTTACGAAAAAAAAAGAATGACTTCTTCTTTTCTTACCGCGATTGCCATTCTTACTTTGCGGTTTTATTTTTATGTTTTTTTTTCGTATGGTGAACGCTCTGTGCTCTCGAGTTTCGGACGGATATCTTTATTGCTACCATTTGTTGTGTCTGATAATATTTATGACTTCTTAAAAATACAATTGGAAATCTAATAAAATTAATTGATTTAATGCAGTTACTAGCCTACTTGATCCAAAAGAGCTCTGCTACGTGGAAATTACTCGCTGAATAATTTCTATCTTATTTTTCAAGTTTTATCGTAACTTTTGAAACAAAAAAGATACCGCTCGTTAAAAAAAAACTTTGACTTCACCGAACTTCAAAAATCTCAAAAAAGCGCAAGTACGCCTCGAGTATACCAATGCAATAACGAAGCTCGAGAAAGAAAGAGGCCAGAGAGAAAGAGAGAGAAAGAATAAGCAGAGCAGCGCACCCCCCCAAAAAAAAGAAGGAAGCAGTAGCTCTCCAGCTCTTGCGTTACCCTCTCTTAGCCTCGTCGTCGTCGTCGTCGTAATTAAGCCGAGGCGCTGGTTTTTGATGGCCACTAAAAATGTCGCGCCACGAGGAGGGGGAGGGCAGAGTTCCTCCTTGCTCTCGAGAACAGCGAAAGCATGACTATATCTCGAGGGAGTGAGCGCTTCGATATTAGCGATACTCCCAGCCGTAAAGAGTCGGGCAATTCGAGTCACTTTGCCGAGAACCCTTTATACACTCGACGGCGCCCTCCAGACTATGAGAGAGAGAGAAACTGACGGCATTAAAACTCAAGCTCGTTCGTTTACCCTTCGCCGACGTGGCCGTGGCTTTCTAATGTGGGCCATTTGAAAATTAACGGCGCCAGCTGCTGAGAGAAAAATCTACACTGTCGAGCTGCCATGGAGGGTGAATTGGAGTGACGAGGTGTAGATTTGTGTTTGTAAGAGATGTAGAGGAATTCAGGCTTCGTGCCTGTGTGGATTTATGTTTCAATTTGATATGGTCGTGACAAAAATGCTAATTGTCAATGAGCTTTGTTATCACGATACATTTTCATTCTGTCTTTAAACTTTACTTTTTATGAATTGACTATTGGATTAGTTTGTGGTTGTCGAAGCTATATATAGGCTTGTGCTGCGTTAGGAACATGTAGTTATTGTAACAATCAAGAGGTGGCGTCTGCATACTCTTATCTTGAGAGTATAAGTTTATAAAGCTTAAAAGCCTAATATTGTGAAATGATGAGTTATGAAGTATTTGGTTTCACAGCTGAGTTTCTTATTGTCAGGACTCCCTTCATTATCGTCAAATATTTATATCGTCAAAATATTAATTATTTGGAAGCAAACTAATTATCTTTGGAGTAATTATTTAAATTTTATAAAATAACCAAATGACAAGTTTCTTCCTTTGTAACAGTTGAATATTATTCCAAATCGAATATAACCGATGAATTCGTCATAGTATTGAAATAGTAAATAATCTAATAACTAAATTTATTCAAATGAGAAAAAAAACTTTCAGAAGAATCATACACGCAAAGCCTGCCAATAGCCAGTACAAAAAAAAATAGCTACAGTTAGCAGGTTGGCACTCTGATTTAATAAGTTCATTACTTAATGAACAGATGTACAATGCGCGCCTCGCCCTCCCGCGAGCGCCAACGTCCCCCTTTTATATATCCCCGACGCGAAAAAGAGAGAGAGAAAGAGAAAGAGGCCGAACGAACGAGCGCGAGGCGATAGGCAATACCGCGCGTGCGGCTCCGATAATCAATACTTTTAATTACTGTATCTTTATGAATTCGGCTCACATATTAAATTTAATTAAAACTTTTGGCTTGAACCGTAGAAGGTACAGTGGCCGGCATGCAAGCCTCGTTTCGCGATCGGACAATCTCTCTATATATAATTATTCATTTGTTTTTGGAACTAGATGAGAAAAGTGCTGCCTGCTGTTCGCGCGTGCCAGATATTTGGGATAAGGTATTCAGGTCACGACAAGTATTGCGGCCTTTCGATTTTCTATTGGTTTATAATATATACTATTTTTCCGTTTTTTTTTCATTACTTTATCAGATCGATATACAAGTGGTTTATAGGGTGTTGACCATATAGCATAATATTTGAAGCTTCCATATGTAACTTTTATTTACGTAGCGGTTACATTTTTCGATACACATTTTAGCGAGTACCAGTTGCATATTGAATCTATGAATAGATTTTATATTGAACCTTATTCACAATTCCGTATGCAAATTAAAATTCAAAATAATTTCACGTAAAAACTATTGGTTCGAGCACAATGTTCATTTTAAGTAGTATAAGAACTAAATGGTCAGACATGTATAATTGTACTCGAGCACTTTCATGAAACTTCCTCTGACGACGAAAAAAAAAAACAAAACAAACTAAACAAGAATATACTCTGACTCTCTCGGAATTAACAAAGACAGCACAACTTATCAAGCTACCAATAAGACTTTTTTTTCGTTTCTCAATCCGCTCCGTGAATTAGCTACGAGAGAGAGAGAGAGAGAGAGAGAGAGAGAGAGAGAGAGAGAGAGAGAGAGAGAGAGAGAGAGAGAGAGAGAGAGAGATAACAAAGAAAGAATTAAGACTTTGAGCTTCGTTATCCTGTAGCCCTAATGTATGCGACTCGAGCTACTTAAGAACGCTACTCTTTTTTTTCGTTCTTTTTTTTTCTTACCGATCTACCAACTTAAGCCACGGACGAGTTCGGCTAATGTGCGACACTACGGACGGTTTTAACGAATTTTCGTCGCTGGCTAATGAGGCCGCGTGTTTTACACTTAAGCTCGCGCGGAATTCAGGCCAGCCAATTGGAATTTCGGAGTGATGCAGATAACGACCTGCGCTGTTATGATATTCTGAAGATACTGTGCGTAATTTAAAAGTTTAATATCGATGAATTTTTAACTCGTTGTGTTCGTAATTGTCGCGAAGTTTACCTGAAGCTCAATTGCTACTCGGAAAATCATAGAATAGTAGATAGGCGATTGATGAACAATCGTCATACGGAGAGAGAGACAGCCTGATCGCAGATTAGTCAGCCACGTGAGTGGGTATACTCGCAATCAGGCTTGAGCCCCGTCTTAAGGGCGAAATGCAAGTGGGTAAGGAAATCGCCATTTCCGAGGGAGGCTTAATCAGGCAAGGAATGCCACGCCATCGCCGACGTCGAATGCTTGCGTTCCTTGAGTTCCAACTGTGCCCGGGGGGTTCTTAAGCGGCATTAGTGACCACTTACGAATAGGGTGAATCTCTCTCTCTCTCTCTCTCTCTCTCTCTCTCTCTCTCTCTTCCTGTTCTATCTCATGTGCGGACTAATTTCACGCATTGGCTTCCTAATTTATACGCGATTCTGTCTGCACTACTATCGCGTTTCTTGAGACGAGTAAAGGACGGTCCGATTCAATGCTCACTTAATTTTTACACAACTTGATATAGTATTGCAATGTTTGTTTTTGTACTTTCGTACGATAAAATTAACTTTTTCTTTTGCGTGGAATAAATATTTTTAAAACACTTGAATATACCCGAGAGTAACCCCAGCTAATTAAATTTCACAGAGTGAATTTTCGCGAAAAAAAAAAGAAACAAAGCACGGCGGGAGAGAGAGAGAGAAAGTCACAGAAAGAATGAAAATTTCGCGGTGAGCTGGCCATGAATTTAAATTTCTTTAATTAAGATGCACTATGCGAGATACGAAAACAATGCTTTTACATCCCGTTTCCACTAATTATATCAAGAAAAAATAGCATAAATCGGTCGTTCGGAAATTCAAACCTCCGAGAGCGAAGAAAAAAAGGGGGCAAGATTATCGCAATTTCGCGAGAGAGAAAGAGAGACAAGAGGTTCGACGCCGCGCGAACACTCTTTTATTGTCAAAAAGCTTGGAAAAAGAGTGTCTGACTATACCATACCGTCTATTATATATACATATATATCTACTATAGTCCCTCTCGGTCGGATTTCAAGCGAAGAAGCGGAGCGAGCGAGCTCGAGCTTGAGAAGCGTCGCGTCTCGTATTCGCGAAGCTTGCGGAGCAGTTGACACCACCCTGCCCCTCCCCCTATCCAAGGCTCGCTCTGACTCAGATTTGTTGCTTCTCACGTTCTAACCGAAATTTATTTGACGCGCGCCGCCGTGGGCTTAATTAACGCCGTATCCCTCGTCGTCGTCGTCGTCGTCGTCCTCGTCGTCGCAGTCGCGAATTAAAGTAATCAAATATTTATGCGCTGTTGTTTGACTTATGGCCGCGAGCTTCTTCTTTTTCTTCTTCTTTTTTTTTCGGACAATTTATTATGTAGATTTGCCGAGCTTGGATTTAATTTTCCTAATACGTGCAACGCAGAAAGAGAGAGAGAGAGAGAGAGAGAGAGAGAGAGAGGCCGGACATTTAATTAAAATTTTAATTAGCCCCAACTAGAGATAAACAAGTTTTTTTTTCGCGAGTCAAAGGAGGATGTTGGGCTGAGAAGGACGACGACGACGACGACGACGACGACGACGACGACGAGGCTGAGTAATTAATTAGTGGACTTCGTTGCGCTTGAGATATCTTTTCTTTTCGTGGATGCGTTTACAGAGTTAAAGGTCGTGAGTGCTGATGGTCAAGCTTTTGCCTTTTTTTTACAAACGACCGTCATTGCTGTATATATACTACCCGATCGTCTCGCTCGTTGATTTATACGGGCTTTTAGCTAAGCGACGCTTTTTTGGCCCAGAGCTAAGCAAAAACTCACTTCCCCGCCGCGTGCGCGATATAAGCTTGCAGTATTGAAATATGTCGCAAGACTAGATTTGTGTTTTTCCGTGGAAAAGAGATGATAAGTCAAATTTTCGGAGATTCAGGGAATATTATAAAAATAGTTAGTTTTTACGTCAATGTATAATGTACCAATTGAATATACTTGCTAAAATTTATTGCTGTAGATAATTATATGTTCTCATAAAAATGGTTACTTTTGCTATTATAGGTAGTACATGTATTTATATTTCTCGCGAATCGTAATTGAATGCTTTATTCGCTTTAAATTCACTTTACGACTGCACAGCCCGATACAAATTAATATAATTAAGTGGCAAACATAAACCGATTTCAATCATTCATCTCTCTCTCTCTCTCTCTCTCTCTCTCTCTCTCTCTCTCTCTCTCTCTCTCTCTCTCTCTCTCTCTTATCCAATCATCAAATTACTCAGCGCCCACGACAAAAGCACGCTTTGCGTATCGAACAATCTTCACACGTTCGAACTCATATAACGCATGACGCAAATACTCACGCGCGCGCGCACGAATCAAAACGAAAATCGATCATTCGCGTGTAGTATAATGCATACGCGAACAATCTGCGCTCGCTTGGTAAATTTAATTCACGAGATTTCAAAGAGAACGTCGTTGGCGCCTTGGATTCACTTAGTTGAGAAGCATCAGTGGCAGCTCTGTATGCCGATTATGTGCGGAGACGAGTCTCAAAGCGCGCTTGCGCCTGGCAAACTATGCAAGGGAGCTTGCAGACAGAGGGATTATACACAAGCAAGTTTTACTCTCAGAGTAAGAGAGAGAGACAGAGAGAGAGAGAGACAGAGAGAGAGAGAGAGAGAGAGAGAGAGAGAGAGAGAGAGAGAGAGAGAGAGAGAGAGAGAGAGAGAGAGAGAGAGAGGGAAGGAGGGAGCTTAATTTGCATCCCTTAATGAGACGCTCACGTAGCCTCCTTATCTTTTCCTTGGGGCGACGAAGCTTTCTCGTTCTTTTTTTTTTTGCTACCTTCTAATTCCGATTGGATTTTTTTTCTTTCGTGATAGAGGAGAGAGAATCACACGCCCTCGCTCGATTGCGCGACACGCGGCTTAATGAATTTCCGGGATAAAAGCGCACGCGCGCGCAAGAGAGCGAGCGAGTACAGTGTTATTATTTGTATAATAGGCTTTCTTTGCCGAGCGAGAGGAAGAGGCAACTTCTGCTGTAATTAGAGAAATGCGCCTCTGAGGTTTTTTTTTCCCCCTTTAGCGATGATTATGTGTCTTATGCATGATTCTGTAATCGTAATTACGTTTGCAAGAGAGAAAGAGAATTCAACTGTTAAGCTATCAATTAACGTTGACGTAAGATGTCTTTAGACGATCGTTCATTTGCTTGTGTACTCAATAATTTCGAGATTCGGAATATTTACACTCGATAGACCGCTCGTCATCCGAGTTTCATCAGACGATAAAAAAATATTTAATTTTATTTTGAATGTACAAAATGAACGAACGCAAAATAAAAGAGGAACTATATTTTTGCAGAAAAGTCCGTTAGGTGAACCGCACGCGCGCGCGTTTTACAAATCAACAGAAACGACGAACTTTACCGTCAAAAGTCCATCTAATTTTGGCTGCACCCGCGCGCGCGCAAGAGTCGTATAAGCCGCAATTTATTTGTTGGGAAGGAAAACAAATACGAAGCAGGGCAAACAGGGTTGGCTGCGCGCTCAACTATGCGCGTAGAGAGTAGACCATAAAAAAAAATCTTGATAACCAAAGCAGAGACGAGAGACAAACTCAAACACACACACACACACACACACACACACACACACATATATAGAGGAGAGTCAGTCTCCCTCGCTAGTAACAGCGGCTGGTGCTGCTACTCTGTACGGATGTGCCACCCGTTACTCTTGGTCGGCTGCTCGCATCTGTCGCCCAAATTATTTTGCCCACGGGGCCGTGAAAAATTTGCCCGGCTGCCATTATTGTGTGCACCGCGGCGCGCCGCCTCTCGCTCGGGAAATCTAGTTATTTGCCTCATTGTCCCTCTCTCCTCCTCCTCCTCCTCCTGTCTTCGTTACTTTGCCACGCAAGCGCCATAAGCCAGACAACAAATAAAAAAAAATTCTTTTTTTTTGGATTTTCTGTTGAACTTGCGGTGTCAAACCGTTGAGAAAGAGATTCATCAAGAGATTAAAATTTCCCTTTACTGCCACAGTGTAATCCAACGAAATTAATACTACGCTAAACGTTCGAATAATACTTTCGTAAACTGCAACGAACGATAGAGTTGAATAACGTCGAATACTTCGGGTACAAGGTATATTCACAATAGACATGATAATTCAGTAAGCGCGCGAGAGGACTTAAGTACAGTTAATTCTTGAGCTCTCGCGCGCATTAGTAAAATCGACGCGGTACGCTAGCAGCAATTCGTACAATTACGCAGCGCTTTTAGAAAACTCGATTTTCCTCCCCCTCCCCTCGACGAGTAGTAGTGCCGAGGTAAAAACGAATTAAAAGCACGCGAGCGAGCGAGCGAGCGTTTCTCGATTAAGCTAAGAGCGAAGCTTCCTTTGAAGGCGACTCATCTTTTATGCAAATGAGCAAGTTCAGACGGCATCTTCGCTGTTTAAGGTAAACTTTCAAGGACAAAGAAGTTAACCTGTTTCTTGTGTACGGGATGTAGATGGCATTTGTTTGGTTTATTAAAAATGTTTGAAATTATATTGTGAAATAAAATACGCATGTGTCATTGATATTATTAAATCAAAATTTTTTGTTGACTCATTAAACTTCCAACGACAAACAGTGAAAAAAGCAAAATTTATCTTCTTTTCGAAAGATTATTTTTATTTCGACTAATCAAGCTATACAATTACCAATAATTTAAAAAATATTGTGTAAACATCTAATTTGAAAAAAAAAAAAAATCTCCCAGTTCTCCACGCTATCTAAACAATATCCCGACATGTATACAGCAGCAGCAAGCAACGTACAGCTTTCATATACGCTAACCCAGCCACGTCTCGGGGAAAAGCTTGCGTTGGCGTCGGCGAGGGCTGTTGTCCGATTATCGGGAATTAATGTAAATAGCGGGAGCGAGAGAGAGAGAGAGAGAGAGAGGGAGAGGGGACAGCCAGCTTGCTATAAGCTTCAGGAGGGCTTTAAGCGCGGAACTTTAGCGAAGGATCCTCCAATTTCACGTGTGCTGGTGTATAACGCGGCGTATGGCACTTTCCAAAGACGCTACTACTGCGCCAAATGGCGAGCGAGTTGCACATGGTAAATGGCTTGAACTAAGTATGAACGACAAATATGCTTGGTTGAGTATTAATTAGGGAGACGTTGACGTAATGGGTTCGTTGATTTGGTTTTTTTGGAGGTAATGAATTGCTACCTTTTGTTTGTCACGTTCATTTACTTGGATTTCATAATAACTCGATCGGACGATTCCTAGCTAGTATTTATATGTAAATTGATTGAGAGAAATGTTCCGATCGATTGTCGAATTTCGGCTTGATATACGAAATTATCTCAGCACCGTCGCGCAGTAGATATGTACGCTAATGACGGAGGATTTTCATGTGAATCATAATTTATTTCCAATTGATCAATTATTTTTTTCGTGGATTTCACGACAATACAATAAGAGTGAGAAATTTATTACGTTCAATAATTCATGGATAATGACATGAATATCTTCGATTTAAAAACTATACGAATCTATTTCGGATTAAAAGGCTTTTAACCATTATGTTATGTGGAAAAAGGTGCATAATCTTTGTTAATTAATAACGCTCGTCTTAGTGGCGCCTGTATTTCCATTCTAAATATTCACTGTCGTTATTATGCCTGTTTAATGATGAACTTTGCTTGAAAATATAAACTCTTTTGTAATGATTTACCTACGGGAAATTGTATTAATTAGATTCGAATAGGTTAGATGGTCGCCACGCGTACGTTCAGATATGACGTGCGAAACTTTATATCAATAAACCAATGAAAAACGAGAAAAAAAAAGTAATTTATTGGAATTTTCTCAACGAAAAACTTCAATCATGAAATAATTTATTGAAAATTAATAACTAGAAGAAAAAATATTTAACTCCACAAAAGTTCAGTGCATGAGCACTGAAGAAAAAACGAAGCATTCATAAAAGATTAAAGCGTAGAAGTACATAAGAAAAACTGACAAGAGCGCGACGGCAAGTGCGAAAAGTCGCGAGAGCGCAGATGCCTTCGCTCTTTAGAGCCGCTTTGGAGAGCGTAATAAATAATATCTCAGCTCATTCGGTGGTTGCTAGGACGCGCGCGCTCGAGAGAAAGAGAGAGAGAGACAGAGAAGAGGCAACACGGACGAGTAATTAAATGGAATTATTTAGTGTTATGAAAGGACGCGCGAGCGAAGGATGGGAAAGAGAGAGAGAGAGAGAGAGAGAGAGAGCGTAATTCGAACGTTAATTCGCGAGTTACTAACTCTTCGCTGGGATTTTCGCGCTCTGCAATTACGCCCTCGCACCATCCGACTGTTAATCGCTTTTTAAATTCGTAATTTCGAATGGAGCTTTGCTCTACCTCTCTCACTCTCTTTCTCTCTCTCTCTCTCTCTCTCTCTCTCTCTCTCTCTCTCTCTCTCTCTCTCTCTCTATTTCGCACGCCCGCTGCTATCT
>JAWWMK010000032.1:15572273-15597444 GCA_035047105.1 Galeopsomyia nigrocyanea | reverse complement strand
TTCTTTCCTTCAACCCCCCCCCCCCCCCCCCCCCCATACCACATTCTATACAGTAGCGGTGATTTACAAATAATTATTCCCGGGGACGCACGGTGCGCGTGCGTATTTTGTAATTAATTATTTGCTAATTGCCGGCTAATTAAAGGTAAATAATGAGCAGTGGCGAAAGTGCCGAGAGTGAGCCTGATTTAGAGTGTGTGGCCAGCAGGCGCTCTCACTCCTCTCCGCCCTGTTCTCTCTCGATTATTTTTGGTTTTACGCCGCGGACGATGCGCACACTGCACGCATATACATACCCATTACTTTTGGCGAACGCGAACAAAAGGCGCGCACACACACCGAGTGTGTGCACTGTTGTGGTGGGCTACTACGTTTTCCTGTGGCCTCATGCCACGATTGTATTTTCTCGCTTACTGCCCTGCTCAGATGTATATTTTTTTTTGTATTTTTGAAAATTTGAATAATTCACAGATTAATTTTTTGGCCTATCTACGAACAGAGTGATATTTAGAATTTTAGTGATTAAATTATATTTCAGTAAAAAAGAAAAATTGCGTTTCATAACTTCGATATAATCTTTAACGAACAATAAAAATGACGAAGCAAGCGAATATAGCTTAAGCGTTGAAAAAAAGGGTCGGCAGGGAGGCGATGAGAAAGAGTTAAACTGACGTCCAAGAGAGCGTAAAAGAGAGAGAGAGAGAGAGAGAGAGAAAGAAAAAGAGTATTTTTTGGCATGACGAGAGAATAAAATAAATGATCGAGAATCGCCCCCCGGGAGCTTGGCGCGTTCGCAGACGTTTTTATTAATTCCTCTCAGATACAATTAGTTGGTCTATTCGTCAGACGCGTTTCATTAAGTTGCCTCACCCTGCAACCCCTCTCGCAAAACCCTTTCACCCGTCGATTCTTATCCCCCGTCAGTCTTCCTTTTTGCAGTGGATGATTTTTCCCGGCTGTCGACGAGGTGAGAAGCTGCGCCAAGCGGCGGAGGCAGCAGCAGCACGTATTTCGCGAAATTCAATTTCATCCTGTAAACTCGCGAGGGCTGCTAGCGAGATAAAACGAATTGCTAGCTGCCTTTTTTCGGCTAGGTTGCTCTTGCAAGTTTCGTTTTAACGCGAGCGCGCACGTCTTTTTCTCTCTCGTTCTCTCTCTCTCTTTTTTGTTGTTGCTGCTGTTGTTGTTGCAAGTGCAATCCAAGCTGGTAGCTGTAATAACGTTCGTGATAATAAAATTATTTATTTTGATAAATTGTTTACTTGATTGAAGAGCAACTATACTTATTATTTTATCGATGAAATTTTTTATTTCTCTTTTCTTATAATTTTTACCATCATAAATTAAAAAACTCATGATTTTTATGAAAATCGTCCGTGAATAACGTATCAATTGGTAATTTGAAACTTCCGAGCGATGATGAAGAAAAAAGTTTCAAGAAGCAGCTGTTCTACTGTACTTGTCGTTGCGAGCAAATTCAATAAAAGAAAATCGAATGAACTGTAACCAAAATTCGTTGTTCGCCCGATGGGTAACAAAGGGTGCCGAGAAGGAAATGCGCGTGGCATTGGAGTAGAATAAGGGTGAGGAGAGAGAGAGAGAGAGAGAGAGAGAGAGGAAAAGGGGAAAAAACAAGAAGGAAAGGAGGTGGAGGTGACGGCAAGCCCCGAGGCGAAGAGAAATACGTATCCAGTTAGTTTTACAGAGAGCGCGCAGAGGCTCCAATTGATTTGGAATCGATTGTCGCTCAAGCGATTTTCAATTGATCGATTACTGGCTGCTGCAACACCGAGACGGAAGGGTGCTTCTAAAGCACTCCGATTGAGGAAGAATAGGCCCATTGAGATAATTTTTTTCGTAATTTGTAATAATTGGTTTCGACATTACTCTTTATTAATTGACAAAAGAAACTTTAATATTTATCTTTCTGTATTGCATTTAAAATCGCTATTGATTTTGATTATCAATCTGCATCTAACGAATTGCTATTTTATTACACCAAAAGATTGTATCGTTGAAATTATAATGTGCTAAACTTTTCTCTTTAAAAAAATAAAATGAATGTATGAAAATTAGAATTCGAATTCATTTTGATATCATTACAACTATATACAAAAATTTCGTCCTAAACCAAGAATTTACAGTATTACAATACGTTCCAATCCTGTTTAATCATATCGCTAGCCTTCTCAGCGATCATCATTATAGGTGCATTTGTATTTCCTCTAGTTATGTTCGGCATTATAGAACCATCGACAACTCTTAATCCAGTAATACCATAAACTTTCAATCTGGGATCCACAACAGCTTCTTTATCATTTTTTGGTCCCATTTTGCACGTTCCCACAGGATGATAAAAAGACAGGTAATGACGTCTTGCCGCACATTCGTAATATTTATCCTCGTTGTCCATAAGTGGTTCACAGTCTGGATACGGGGTATTCTCATGTTTTAGAGTGCTGTTTTTGAATGACATTGTCTCAGTGATTTTATTCGCCATTTTCAATCCTTCTATCAAAATTTTGAGATCTTGAGGATCTTGATAAAAATTAGGATTAATTATGGGTTTCCCATCAACAGCGTCTGAAGGATTTAATTCAACACTTCCTCGACTTCTAGGCACAATTACTGTTGGAACCATTTTTAATTTGTTGTAATAAGAAAGAATGCCATATTTTGCACCATACACGCTTGTTTCTTCGTTATCTATACTAGGCGTGTAATGCATTTGCAAATCAGGTATGCCATCACGAGATTCAAATGAAGATTGGAAGAATTGAATACCAAATATACTAGGAACAGTGAGACTTCCAGTATTATTCTGCATCCATTCTTTTATATCGTTTTTTCTGTCCCCAATCGAGTCGAAAGATGGCATATTTTTAGTTACTAATTGAGTGATACTGGTTCCCACATGATCGTGCAAGTTTTTACCAACATCTAAATTCTTAATCGGTATGATCAAATGTTTTAATAGATGCCAAAAGGGACCAACGCCGGATAACATCAAAAGTTTAGCAGAGTCTATAGTGCCTGCAGAGACAATCACTTCTTTTTTAGCATAAACCTTCTTCTTTGTCTTACTGTCACCAGTAACATATTGTACACCAGATGCTTTCTTGGTTAATATATTAATTATGACCTTTATGACGCGAACATCTGTTTTGATAACTAAATTTTTTCTATCACGACGAATAGGTCTTATGAAAGCAACATTACTACTTTGACGCGTTGCGTTCCTTATGTTATATTGTGTTCTTGCAGTCCCGACTTGTTTACCAGAATTGTAATCGATTTCTTTCAAGCCTAATTCTTTCCAAGATTCGCTTATGACTTCCAAATTTTCATCTATTTTAGGGTAATCTATACCTAAGTATCCACCGGTACCATGATCACTCGATCTACTATTCACGATATTCTGAGAAAATTATATTTATTTTATATTAGATTCAAAAACAATTAGAATGTTCGTGATAATAAAATGCTTATACTTGTTGTATATCTTCAGACTTTATGTAATATGGTAAAACATCGGCCCAACTCCATCCAGTATTTCCATTATTTGCCCAGTCGTCAAAATCTTGCTTATTTCCACGAACGTAAATCATGCCATTCAGTACGCTTGATCCACCCATCACTTTTCCTCGTGGTTGAATACAAGAAACCGGGCTATTTTTACATATTTTCGGATCATCTTGGTATGTGTATTTATAGTCAATATTGCTTCCGGGTAGTAATCCTAATATCCCCGGAACATTTGCAACAGCTGGCTCTTCGCCTCCAGCTTCTAAAAGTAAGATCTAAAACTTTTTTTTGTAATTTTCATACTAATTGAATAGACTAATAGAATAAAAATAATTGTAAGAAAACCTTCCAGTCGCTTATTTCGCTTAAACGATTAGCAACGACACAACCAGCACTTCCAGCTCCAACGATAATGAAGTCATAGTCGTCATCATCGTTATCAACAATATTACTTTCGTTAGCTTTTAGTTTTTCGTCTTCTGATTTTCCCAAGTCTTGAGTTAAATAGTTCACAAATTTCAGAAAGGATGGTTGACAAGAATTTACATTATTATTCTCGAAGCAGTTGAGTTTTTGGATTGGAGCTGCCCAAGTCATGTCTGCTTCCGGAGATTTCCGGCTAGGAACCTAAAAATTACATCGATTAATTAATTTTGATAATTTATCGAGTCTATTATTAAAATTTAAACATTAATTCGATAATTATGTAAGCATTAAGGATGCAGATATCTTTTTATTGATATTGCATTTTTCACTTTGTGTAATAAATTAGTCAGTAATCATAGACTATGCATGGAGCAACAAGTTTTATCTATATTTATCATTGATTTATTCTCAAAGTACTGCAGTCGTGTCGATGGTACCTTTTTATTCATTAATTTCAGGTCAGATTTATAAAAGAGTATTTTCAGTTAGACAATAAAAATTTAACATCGTTGATGATTTAAATGGTAAATAAATATTTGAAAGAATAATAAAATCTATTACCAAGTGAATAATAACCACTAATATAATTTTCAATAACTGTAGTATATCCATCTCGTTGTTAGTTTGAACTAAGCCACATTGCTATATTATCAAGTTTCCTAGTGAATTATTATCTAAATCAGTCGTTCTGTCTTTTTTCAACTGCGAATGTCATTTGTTTTTTTTTCCTGGCGGCATTATCATGAAGACTATAATATTTTTATCAGCAATTATTTTGAACGTCACGTTAACGTTTATTCTTTGTGTTATTTTTCTTGCTATCAATTGCAAAATATGCACCGGCTTGAACTTTTCAACAACTGTTTGTGCAAAGGAAATATGATAAAAATTTATTCGGAATAAGGCTGATAACGCTTGTCTCTTTTGTAATTAATAAAATATATCTGACTTACTTTCGGAGGGGTAAGATAAAATAATGCCAAAGTATTTAAATTTGATCGCATTGCAAATTTATTAACTTTTAAAAAATTATGGCAACACTTTCCAATCTTGCTTGACCATATCACTACCTTTTTCTCCAATCATAATTGAGCGTTGGTATTTCCTCTAATAACCGTCGGCATTACAGAAGCATCGATTATTCTCAAACCGCGAATACCATGAACTTTCAATCGAGGATCGACCACAGCTTCTCCATGACTTTCAGGTCCCATTTTACACGTTCCAGATTGATGATAGTACGACATATAATAACGTTCTGCGATACAATCATAGTATTTATCGTCATCACTTAAAAATTTATCGAAGTCTGGAGCTGGCGTTCTTTCAAATTTAAAGCCACTGTTTTTGAAAGCATCGGTTTCCACAATTTGGTTAGATATTTTGAATCCTTCTTTAAGTACTCTAAGATCATGAGGATGTTGGAAGAAGTTAGGATAAAGCAGTGGCTTTCCCCAGATGGGATCTGTTTTATTAAGTTCAATTCGCCCGCGACTTTTAGGTTTAATTATAGTCGGAAACATATAAATTTTATTGTAATAAGCAAGAATGCTGTATTTTGAATTATACGAGCGGGTCTCAGTATTGTCGATGACAGGTGTATAGTGCATCTGTAAATCAGGAACACCGTCGCGGAATTCGTATGGAGACTGGAAGAATGTCATACTCCCTAATACACTAGGATAGGTGAACATTCCAGTTCTATTATATGATCCATTCTGTAATACCGTTTATTTTGTCTTCCAAGTAATCAAATGATACCAAATTTTCATCCAAGACCCATCGAATTAAACTAACTCCTACATGGTCTTGAAGATTCCTAACAACTGGTAAATTTTTAATCGGCAATATTCTTGATTTTCGAAGTTCATCAGACGGACCTATTCCTGATAACATCAGCAGTTTAGCAGAATCTGTCGCACCTCCAGATAAATTGGATACGACGTATAAATATCATCCTGAGTACTATAAAAAATTTATACAATACTTCATTAGTGATTGATCGAATACGAAAATTCATAATTTTGATGTGAACAATTATTTCTCAATGTTTGTTGAAAAACACCATGAGCGAAAATTGTTATCACTGTGACTCTATCGGTTTATAATTTCCAGACGCAAAATAGAATCCCGATGAAACTAGCTGTGCACCTTATGTATAGCATTAGAATACGGTAGAAAGACGAAACCAAGTTAGACGAAGCTCGAGAAGACAGCAGTGTCAGTGGTTTTCGAAAAGCACCACAAATCAAAATTTGACCATTGCTACTTTATCGGTTCATAATTTCCACACGCAAAATAGAATTCCGACCAAACTTGCTGTGCACCTCATGTATAGCATAAGAATACGGTACAAAGACGAATCACAGTTGGATGAAGCTCGAGAGGGCAGCAATCTTATATCAATTATTGTTGAAAGGACCGCGCGTGAAAATTTTGACCACTGCAACTCAATCGGTTCCGAAGGTAATGAAAAATTCCAACAAAACTTGATGGGCCCTTTTTTAGGTAGTATTAGACTGCGATAGAAAGTTGAATCAGATATTTCATAATACTCAAAGGTGTAAAATGATTTAGTAAAGATTATGATGCGAAACAAAAATAATTTACCGAGCAACTGTTTTTCCTAGGTAAAACAAGCGAGACTGTAGGTAAAATAAAGCGAAGTAAAAAAAGCAAGAATATTATCATCTCGAGCTAATCTCCATGGTGAACTTAAATTAGGCTGCTAAATGAAACGTATTCAATACCCGCATTACTTTCCTTCTAAGCAATCACGTATTTCACTTTTTATGACAGAATGACAGTGAAATATTTTATTGAAATGATTACCATATCTTTACCTGCAGACGTGTTTAACATTTGATATGAAGAAAATGCTTGAATATGCTGATCCCGGCTTTTTAAATAAATTTGACGATACACGAGAAAAAATTGTTTTGAATTGATGGTGTATATTTTTGATTTTATTGGAATTGTATAGAGCGTCAACTGTTTGCTCATCTTCTATAAATACTGTATAGTAAAATTCCACTAAAATCTTTTGAATCAAGGAAAGAAGGTACAAATTAAAAGTTGACGTCTGTCGCCACTCAATTTCTGACTTCGTGATTCAACTTCAACTGAAATAATAAAATAGCCTATTTCTATAATTCTATAACTCAAATTAAATACACGCCAAATTTAGTAATTGTTACATTTGAATGCAACGAATAGCTATATAAACAATCGCGATGCTCTCGTGCTTCTTACCAAGGTCTTCACGCAAATGAGTCGATGCTAAAAGTTTACCTTTAATCCGCGAAAATTTTTGGACTGCAAAGTTTGCTCGAGCCAAGTGAAGTTTCTATAACGCGACAACGAGTCAGCGTATTATTCAATGTGAAGTGCTTCGAGTAAAGAAGTTAATTCAAAGACCAGAGCAAACTACGTCGAGAGCAATCGACAATTTTTACATTTGAATTAACGATAAGCATTGTAGTTTTTGAATTTCATCGCGAATCTCGAGAGAGTCGGTATCACAGTGGTTAGCTATAGAACCATTTATGAGTTGATAATTGCTCTTAGGACAAGGGGCTGACTGAGGTATATAGAAGGGAGTTTTAGTTGAGTGAGAGTGTCAAATGACACGTACCGGTGAATGGTTGCGAAAGGAGATGGTTTGCATACATATCAGTTAATTAAGAATACAAAAGCAGTAGCATTTGATGGCATTAGTAAAATTTAAAGATATTATGAAATAAAGATATATCGTGCAAATAAAAAAATAAACTTCAATGTTCGTTGTTGCTACAATCTACTTTCTCTCAAATTCCATTACCAATTCTCATGATCGAGTCAAATTACATTAAAATCTAACTGTTTCTTGTTAAAAATATGTAACAATGAGAATAATTTACGCGATAAAATTGTCTTACTATTTGCTGAAACGTAAAAAAATAGAAGAGCAGTGCGAGAGAGAAAGAAAGAGAGAGAGAGAGAGAGAGAGAGAGAGAGAGAAAGAATGAGTCACGAGCAGTGGAGGCCTATCTAAATGAAGTGTTGAAGAGCTCTGCCAACATGCGTTGTTCCCTCCGCATTCTCTATCTCTCTCTCTCTCTCTCTCTCTCTCTCTCTCTCTCTCTCTCTCTCTCTCTCCTACCTCTCTACGTTGGTCCTTTGAATAGCGCGTTCAACTACAAAGGGCCCTGCCGCCAGGCTAATTTGTCTGAATGAGCGAACGATGGACTATGGGGGTACGTCGATGCGCAAAGGGGGTGAGTAACGGAAGCCAGTCTGCCATCTAATTCTACATATAAATGCTCTCTCACATTGTTATCGTAGCCATCATAATGTTCATGCACGTCGGGTAGTGCGATTGTTACTATTGCAACTTGCAGTAGATGCAGCGAGCACTTACAAAAGAAAAAAATGAAAAATGTTTTTGAAAGTTGTCGCATATATTTATTAGCTTTTATTATGTATTTTTCCCAACATACATTCATAGAAACGTACATTACTCAACACTCTATCTCTCTCTCTCACAGTCTCTTACAGCGAAATTATGAGATAATAACACATTCAAAAGGATGAAGATGCATAATAGTTACGAAATTTCATTTGAAACAAAGTTAAACAAGTAGTTTTCATGCACTCGAGAAAAGACGTCCCTTCAGCAGCAGCGGCGGCAAAGACGTAACTGATGAGTTACTTTCTCGTCTCGCGATAAAGGCAGAGAGAGACGCCGAGGCCGTTAACATTGAAGAGACGCGGGATATATACAATATGGCCTGAGGCGTACATCTCTCTCTCTCTCTCTCTCTCTCTCTCTCTCTCTCTCTCTCTCTCCCTCTCTTGGCGAGGGACGGAGTTTTGTTCCAAACATACTGGCACAAGGCAGTTATTACCCACGCAAGCAGGCAAGTTTTAGTTGGCAATATTTCGAGACTTCACGATGTTCGAGATACTTACTTGCGTTAGAAGACAACACATTCTTTTTCTCGCATATGTGTTGATATACAGACGATATGTGACTTTGATGACTGAATCAGATTGTGCGGGGTATAAGAATGAATAAATTTTTCAACTTATTTCTTTACTCGGATTTATAGATTTATTGTTTTGATTTTCTCAAGTTTATTAGAGTCTTTATTTTATTCGACGATTTTGAACGATTAATTATCATGAACAAAATTACTTTGGGCAATCGGGTTCTCAAATGCAACAAAGCGTGTGATAAAGATTGTGTATATTGATGTGTTGTTTATGTCGAACATTTTATTTAAAAAAGAGTGTTGCTGAAATGTTCCCTACTCAACGTAACAATCTCATTATAAGGACATCATCACGCCAATAAAACTGGAAGACTCGAAGAACTTCAAAGAACCGAAAAAATTTCACGATAATATTCCGGCTGTATTTAGCTTGTCGTTCATCAGGAGCGCGACGACGGAAGGAAACAGGGTTGGAGCGGAGAACAAAGTATGTTCGCTCGTGCGCGAAAAAAAAAGTGAAAGGGTCGCTCTCTCACTCTCTTATTCCGGAAATTATTCGTCGGTAATTAAAATGCAGATAAGACGCACAAATCATTGGGTATTTTTTTTTGTTCGTCGGCGTACACGCGCGGCCCTAAAACTTCACGTTAGGGAAACGAAGAAACCGACGAACGAGTGAAATATACTCTGAATAAGGAATGAGAGAGGAATATTTAAGCGAGCCAGAGAGTGTACCGAGGAGATGGGGTGGTGGGAGGCGGCACTGACGAGAAAAAAGACTCGCAGAGAGAAAAAGATGCGCCGCCCCTTTACGTCGTAGATTGAATTATTGTGTTCGCTATTTTTACTGTGCTCACGTATGTTCAATTACATTTAATCTTGATATATCAAAGAGGTCCGCTACTTTCTTTTCTTTTCATCTCGCTGCACTTTCCAGAAGCATAAGTATAAGGGTTAAAAAGTATTCAACGTTATTAGTTTTTGGTAAAAATTTGTTTTGCAGTTGAGATAATGCAAACAAATCCAAGTGATTCTCTTACAAAACGTATTGACGGAAACTTAGTCATTGCAAATTTTCGAAAATAGTTGAAATATTTGGTACAATGAAACTTAAGTATTTACCTGATTATCGATAAATTTTTCTAACAAATTTTTTTTAGTAAAAATTTACGTAACAAGTTCGAAACAATGTCAAACAAACGTTCTTTTCACATACTCCTCTAATAACAAAACAAACATTCGCGCCAGCAAGGCACGCGGAAATTGCGTGAAATCCAGACTGAAGAGGCGAAGCAAAACGAGTGGTAAAAAAAAGTAGGGGGAGATTGGATTCCAACTACAGAGAGTGAGAGAGAGAGAAAAGCGGAATAGTTCGAATAATCCTGGGCAACTCGAAAATTCACAACTAATTCCGCGTGCGAGAGCGAACGCTATATCCATGCTCTCTCTCTCTCTCTCTCTCTCTCTCTCTCTCTCTCTCTCTCTCTCTCTGCGTCCCCTCTAGTAGTTTTAACATGATTAAGAATTAAACGCCGCGAGAATTCCGTATGCAACGAGCACACGCGTAATATTCCGTGAGAGGCAAAAGACGAGCGGCGCGGCAGTAGCGGCGGAATGTTTGTCGAAATCAAGCAATCAGCTGTCCCCTCGCGTTTCTAAACTTCGCGCTCTCTCTCTCTCTCTCTCTCTCTCTCTCTCTCTCTGACTCTCTCGACGTATATACGCGATCGCGAACATTGTGGTTGGGATTAATTCGTCGCTGGAATACATCAACGAAGAGAGAGGGAGAGAGATGAATAAAAAAAAGGGAAACGGGCAAGGGACCTACGAGCGTTTGCTGTTATTCATGGGAAAGCCGGTGGAGTTTGTGACATTTGTCGAGATTGAGCTTTACATTGCTTATGCGCGTATCAATGTACGATTTGATTATTTCGGCTCCCCCAATTTCATTCCGAATAGATGTTCTGATCCTGCAATCTCATGAAATATTGATTTTATTTTTCAACGTGTTAACGTGTAGAATTCTCGAAAAGTTCCGTTTTCGAATTTCAAACACTCTTCCATTCATACCAAAAGTTTGTTTTTTTCTTTTGCATGCCACAAAATTGTTAAAAACTATACAAGCACTGTCAAAAAGTTTTTTTTTTTTATTTTTACATATCGCGCATTCCTATACTGCAAAGTATATCGCGGAGTCAGGTATTTCGAAAGCAAGCGCCCCCAACAAACGTAAATTTTTCATTAGACACTCTCGCGCGATTTGGAAACGTAGTTGGATACATAGGAAGGGACACGGCACAGCGGCACGGGGCTCGTTTATGCATGTACACGCGGTAGTGCGTCTTTGGCTCTTTGGTCGAGTTACCCAGCAGTTTGGCATCGCTGATGGAATAATGGTCCATTTGGGATGCGCGTGCCGTCGCTCGCTCGCAGCAGCAGCAGCAACAGCAGCAGCCGCCTTTCTCCTCCTTCTCCTCCCCCTCTCCCTCTGCCCCTCACTTCGCCTCATCTGCCGGTATTTACATGTAATTTCGGCCAATTAATATTTACGCCACAGCGTCGTGCTGCTCGTGTACGTGCCTCGCGTCCTCGTCGTCGTAGTCGTCGTCGTTGCTGCGAGCAACCGATTTTCGAGACTGAGACACCTGCTCACATGAATGTATGAGCTTTTGTCGATTGTTCGTAGCGAAAAATTGTTTTCATTCGTGAAACGATAAATAACTTTTGGTTAATATGTTATATTGTATTTTATGTTATTATCTAAAAAAAATTATGATTGTACTATTTGTCGCTTCATTTTTAAATACTCAATTTCGGAAAAAAATATTAAAAAAGATGGATTATACATGCTGACAGTAAGAGGAAGGGATTTTTTTCACTAAAGGAGTGACTACAAATGCGTACTCTTGCGAGAAAAAAATGTAAAAACTGACATCCGAATGATTGATAACTCACTTGGTGACGTGACGTGCGTTGCGGAGTTTTTACTTCGGATAATCCAACAACACACTCGCAAAAAGCTGAAAATGAAACTACTCCGCGAGTAGAGAGAGATGTAGTGGGCGCATATGGAAAAAATGCAAATAAGAAAGTACCAGGACATGCGGCTTCCGCGAGGCGCCCGGCACCAAGTCGTAAATACTTCAGCACCCGACGCGGCCAATATTAAAAGGGCGGCCCCCCATCATCCGAGTGCTCTCGCGAAATTTATGTTGCTTATCTTCGAGCACCGCCGAGCCAAACGCCGCAGCAGCGGCGCAGCGGCTGCAGGAAAAACGAATATATCGAAAGTAGGGAAATTATTGCTGGCTGTGGGTTTGTCAGCTTGGTTAAACTGCACGTTGATTCGTACTACTTGCTTGCTACTCATGCCTTCTCGCGCGGAGGATACTTCTGGGGAAAGTACGATCTTTTATGCATTTTGACTTTGGTAAAAGATGTTTTTACTGAAATATGCACATTTTTTAAATAATTTTATAATGCTTCATATATTCTGACTCAAGTTAAATCTAAAGTTTAAATTTTCATCGCAGGACACTCAAGTCATTCAAACTTCATTGATAATTGTCAAAATCGGATCAGTAGTTACGTGCATAATTTACTCAATCTATATTTTGTACATACGTTTGTAGCTCAATTTAATAACAAAATTATTTTGCAAACTAATTTTGTTATTAAATATAACTTTTATGTACTTAATTTTAAATAAATGCGTGCATACAATGAAATAGTCGAAAGCTCGTCCGTAGAGCATACTATATTCGAGGCCGTGCCGCGAGCTCGCACTGGCAGTGTAGTGGCTTCGTTTCACGAGTCATTTGCTCAGAGGCTCGAGTTTGTATGCTCCTTCGGCATCGCGAAAATTCAAATGACGCCGCATGCGCGTACCGTTTAAACGAAATGGACCTATTTGCCCTTCGCGCGTCGAATGAAAAGGAAAAACAAAAGAACGCAAAAAAAAAAAAAAAATTGGCCATCGAGCGAATAATAGCTGCGCAAGGGAGGATGACTCGAAACGCTTGCTATTGAATCCGATTATCGATGTCGAGAGCGAGAGAATCCAACTACCGCTGTTGTCGGGGATTTGAGGATTATGACGGAATTTAATTTAGATTTCGGGGTGTTCGACACGAAATAAATGTTTTTTTTCTCGTGCACGCAGCTCGTGTCGTTTCGAGATTGATTTCGGAAGGGTTGATTTTTTTTTACAAACTCAGCCTGAGTTTTTGCTGGCAATCTCTCTGAATATAAAAACTGAATATTGAAATAATCATATTCGATTATGGTAACTGTAGGTCAATTAAAAAAGTATAAGCAAATATAACTTGTCGTAGTTTCTTCTAAATCAGTACAGAGGCATAATAATTTACGGTACTAGGCCTCAGCTAGTATCCAGTGTAATACTTCTTTATCCAAGCGAGAGAGGGAGAAAGAGAGTCAGAGACGAGGACTTTGCGATACCAGAACTACGTAGAGCAAAAATAAAAGAGGACAGCGATAGGGGAGAGAGAGAGAGAGAGAGAGAGAGAGAGAGAGAGAGAAGGAACACAGAAAAAGAAAAAGACGAAAGCGTCGTGGTAGTTAACTTGATTAATTGCATATTTATGTATCAGGCCATTTAGGCAAGCAGTAGCAGCAGCGACTCTCTCTCTCTCTTTTTCTTCTTTTTCTTCTTCTGCCTTCTACTACCCGTCTTATCCTCCTTTCGGCGCGAGTACCGAGAGACATGCTCTTTATTTTTGTCCCTTGCCTTAACGTTGAAATAATGCCGGTCAGAAATAAGGTCGGCTAGCAAATGCTTACGGGATTGTGTATGTGTGTATTTTTTTTCGTGTGCGGTAGCCTCCACGACTTTAAATCACAGCTTGTGCTTTTCCTTCTGTTTCTCTTTCCTTGTTTTCTTCTTTTCGCGACGCCTCTACTCTTTCACTCTTCCTACCTTGCTATCGCTTTTCTTCAATTTTAGTGGTTGCGAGCTTTGCAGAAATTTTCAGTGCTGCCTTGCAATTACATTTCGTGAAATACTTCTTGCGAAGCTTTTTTTTCTTCGAATTAAATGCTTGAAATTTTTTGTTTCGAAAATTGAAAGTAATTTTTAATACGAGTAAATTGCGTGAAAGAAATAAATACACGACAGTTATAACGTCAACTTCAAACGCGTCAAAACTGATACAAGCCACTTACAAGCTCTTTCTCTCTCTTTCTCTCTCTCTCTCTCTCTCGTTGTCCGTTCACTACATGTAATATTAAATTCCGTGGAAACTTATTGCCAGAACGCACGTCAGGCATAAGTGTGTGGTGGCGCACAAAAATATGTATACGATGAAGCGAAAGCCTATCACACGGGACTGACGGTTAGTTTGCCGGCTGTCTAGCCCGCGCTGAGTGCTACGCCGCCAGTGTATAGGGAAAAACGCGCGTAGGCGCGTCAAGTGCAGGCGCGGCAGCAATAATTTGACGGATTCCCGAAATTTCCCGAGAGCGCGACTGATCGTGACGTCCGACGGAAATATCAGTTTGGATTTCACTTGAATTTCGTTTCATATTTTTTGTTCACTCCCCCTATATCAGCTGCGAGACTGTTCGCGTCGTAACAGCGGAAATTACATCTGGTAAACCGAATTTTTGTGAAAATTAAACATTTTTAAATATGAAAACTGAGACAGGGAAAGGAAAATTTGACGAATATTTGGTAAATAAATTTGAACGACATTTTTCAAATTGAAGAAAATAAATTTATTTTTCAATTAAAACAACATCAATTCGTAACGTTGCAGCCGTAACCATAGCAAGACAGGCAATATTAGCCTGGAATAAATTATTCGAGTTGCAGCAATTTCGCGGGGTAACTCCTCTATGGCTAATATCCGGATAATGGAACGAGAGAACCGACGCCTACGGGCATCTTCGACTATAAGGAGGGGAAACAGACTGTCGAACGGGGAGAAAGAGGGAAGAGGAGGTTCAACGACGTCTTTATTTTTAGGCTCGATCTCGCCTCGAAGTAATTGATAAGGAGGAATAAAATAATTGAAAGATAAATTCACGCCATCGGGCGACTTGACAAATTGCAAAGTGACTTACGAGCTTCTCTCCCCTGGGGAAGCGTCTGAAATTTACATGATGGTTGCTGTGTGTCACAAGTGGATGGATTGGCTAATCAGTCACAGATGAATAGCATCTTCATATTTGATGTCTCTTTGGGATATCATCAAATCTTTTCATCAGTTTTTGTGTTGGAGTTGCAAATTAAGTTTGAAAATGAAATTTATGAGGATGCAAATGAAATTAGAATATTTTCATAAATAGTCTTTACATGGTATTCTTAATCTTTGTTTACCGCAAATCCTCTACCCCCTGCATTATTTGATTTTACAATTGCGATTGATTTGATTTTCAGTAGTACAGGTCAACGTATATGTCGCCGTCAAACGTCCTCTTACAAACAACATTTTTCATAGACAGCTATGATTTCAATCCAGTTGGATATTGCGGAGAAAAAAAATAAAAGCTACTACTCAAAACTCGTAAACTTCGAGTGGCAAATAAAAAAAAAAATTCGATGCTTTTACTCGGAAAACGATCTGAGCGCGCGCGCGCGAGTAAAATAATGCAATTTTCATGCGCGTTAAAAGCCGTCCATTTGGACGTGAATCCGAGTTAGCTCAGTCTGACTGATCAAATTATTTTCACGATCGCCACGTTATATATATACATACATACATACATACATACGCATAGAGTATGTACCGCGTAGCAGCGTCGTGATTCGAGGCATAACCTCACGGTTGGTATATTAACGCTCGTACTCGCAATTCTGCCGAGGGAGAAAGAAAGATATAGCGAGTGCTTAATGGCTTGAAATTCCTGGCTGGCGCTGCGGAATGTCCCGAATGAAAATTGAGTCAAGTACGCGGAGTGGAGACGCGCGACGGCTCGCGACCCTTAACGAATGCTATCGATTAGCCATCAACTTGCGCCAGGACTCTTTTTTTTTGTATGTGTGTTTTCGAGTTCTAAAAGTTTCAACGGATCAGAGGGGAGATAAAATTTTTTTTCGAAGCAAAGATGAAAATTATATTTGGGAAAAAAAAGAAGCTGGTAGTCGAACGTGCCTCGAAGCGAGCGGACGTAAAATGGCAACACAGAGAGAAGGCGATTGAAATCCGCAATTAATTAAGGCGCGCGGCCAAGCGGAAAATGTACGTGCTAAATTTATGCAAATTCGCGCTTGCGCACATCAAGTAGTCTTTTCGTTTCCTTGGCGCGTCTCTTCTTCGCCTCTCCACCACCACTACCACCATGTCAGAATTATTCCGTATAATTATATTCGTTTCGCAACGACACCCCCGGGGCTCGAAATTGAAATTGAGCTTCCCTAGCCGACTGCTTCTCTCTCTCTCTCTCTCTCTTGCGCGCGCGTAGCCGCGAGCTAAGATTTGCCGAGCTGCTTCTCTTACTTTACATTCATTTTCGTCCGTCTCTACTCTTACTTTCGCCGTCTTTATCTCGTCTGTGTGAGTTTTCCTCCCTCTGGGTTATCTCCGCCGATCTTTGCTTTTTGCTCTTTAATAAATTTGACCATTTTTTTTGCCATTTATTTTGCCTGCGCTGACTTGCGTACTTCTAACAATTAGATGCCTGGTTTCGATATTTTCAATTGATGAAGTTTTTCTTTGCATGAAAATTGTATAGGTGTTCGAAAATAAATCTATTTTTTTATTATACAAGCGACAATAAATCATTTAGAGATTTAAAGTTACGGGAAAAGAAATTGATAAACTACTACATTCGATTTTCTTCATTCATTGTCCTCAAATCACTTGTTTTTCATTTTTCCCATTCACACACGATATTCGCGTGTCTTATAAACGACGGCGAACAATCTAGCCGCTAAAAACCTCGGATCGATACTCGTTGTTTAGGAATTTCATATCGTTCCCGCCCCGCTTTCCCTCTTTTTTTCTTTTTTTGTTGCGCTCAGCCTTTGAGACTCAATGGGTTAAGCGCACGATTATCCGCCGCCACTACCGCCGCCGTCGGGATGATTAATTTATCGACGTCGCGTGCTTCGGGGCTGTGAGTGGAGGCATTGTGAGCTGTTAGGGTTGACGTTGCCTTCAATCTCGTACAGCAGTTTTGTAATCTTTTTGCTTCTCTCCTGTTTTTTTTCCAGGCTGATGTTTAGCAAACTTGATCGAGTTGCAATGTACATTATTATGTTTTGAACGAAGTTTCTTTTGCGTTCAGAATCGAGTTGTATAATTCGATCAAAATACATATTAATCATTTTCACATCAGAATATCCATATTATTTCCTATCAAAATTATGTGCTCCGAGTAATCTGATACTGTATAATTTACTTGATACTGTGGTTGACCAATATTCATTCTATTGTGGCAGTTTAATTTTAATTCAACTTGGTTAGTTAATACCGAGTAATATAATTTGATTACTCAATGACTGCAATCATTATAATTGATAGAAGTAATTAATATTAACACATGAAATTCGATATGTAGGTAACAAACTTTATGCAAGTTCTAAAAATGAAAAAAAAGAATATCTTTTATAAGCTTTGTTCCCTTGCAAAATATCAAGCAAGCAAAAAGAAAGAGAAAGGGGGAAAAAGAAACAACAGTCTCGCAGATTAAAGAAAAAGTCCTAATTAGACTTGGAAGCCCTGGAGCATCGGTGCCGAGTTCCTCGTCCTCTCCGCCGCGCGACAACGGCAATATTAGTTTTACATCTAACTTTCGATTTGGCGCAGGGCTGCTCACTCTATCTCTCTCTCTCTCTCTCTCTCTCTCTCTCTCTCTCTCTCTCTCTCGCTCTCTCACTCGCTCCTCGAGGGCAAACGCAAGAAAGCCACCGAAACGGACGAGACAGTCTTTGCCAGTGTTTTGCCGCCTCAGGGGGTCGTCTTAAACGATCGCCCAACGTCGCTTGGACTTTAGTAGGTTTTATCAAGTGTCACCCTGAGAGTAAGGGGTCAAGATGTAGGGAAAATCACGATCTCGAAGATTGAAGTTTATCTGGCTGTGATGATTTTTAATCTTTGCTCGCAGCTGAATATGAGTAATCGAATATCTTTTTAATTTCAATGAAAATTAATAGCACGCTAGTATTTTTACAGTGGATATTTTTAAACGGTTGATCTGGGTCATTAAAAGTGTAAATATTTCGATAAATATCGTACGATATGATCCATCGGACTTCATCAAAAGTGTATTTCTGAATATCGGATGTACTCGTAATCAAATATTGAATTTGAACAGGGTTGTATTTCCAAAGATATTATTTGTTGAAATTTGATAACTTGCGATTATCGGTGATTTTGATAAAGCAATACTCGAGAATCCACTAGGAATATATGCTTAATTAAAGTTATAATAGCGGTACTCCTGTGAGAAGCATCGAAATGGAAGAAAAACATTCATGACGCCAGTTTACTACTCTACCATGGATGTTTAATTATTTGAGATTGTCTACTTCTTAACATAATTTTGCAATTGACACTTTTACAATTTTAACTTTTAAAGGACAATTCAGCTCCCCAATCAACATTAAAAATCAAAATCACCATCAATCACTCGAAATCCGAAAATCAACGAAAGCAACAATTCAATTGAAATATCAGTAAAGTGCGTCGTGTATCAACTTCAGTAAAACTACGCTGTCGGCTGAAATTCGAGGAAGCTATCGCGGGGCTATTGTAATTCGTAATTGTGGAAAACAGTAGAGACGGTGGTAGTAGCAACGTAGCGTTCAATGCGCATTTTATCGGCGATCGCCGTAAGCCGCGTGGGCCGATGCAGCGAACGTTGCTCGCGCAAAGCGAGAGAGAGAGAGAGAGGAGAGGCGCACGCTGATCAGCAGAAATTAGCATAGCCAATTTATGTCCCCCCTATAAATAACATGTTTATCGTTGTAATTTATGCGCGTTGTTGTCAGGCTCGCTCGCTCGTGCGCTCGCTCGCTCGTGCGCTCGCTCGCTTCGTATCCCCACCACTGTACCGCCCTCAAGCTTTATGCTCTTTGAATTTTGCATACAGCTACGAGAGTGAGAGAGAGAGAGAGTGAAAGAGAGAGGAAACTGCTTCGTGCATTGAATTTGCAAAGCGGTTTATCTTGCTATTTTCGCATTTGCTATTTTCACTGAGATTTCTTGATTTCGTAGAAAAAATTTTCGGTATGTATACACTGTGGCTATATAGTATTCGTAATCCGATGGGTTGCAATAACGTGTGAATGCGAGAGGATGCACGTGCATAATTGCGAAATGTGGTGTATGTGTAGGCGAAATGAGCTGATTTGATTATGTCGGGGTAATCACATTCTCAACATAAATATGCGAGTTTTATCGGGCTTAGAATTGCATGCTAGGCCAGTTATTTGGAATAAATAGATTGTGCAAGCTTTAGATTGCACAATCTATTCTTACCATTCTCTTTTCATTTTGAAATCTGTATTTATAATCTCTGTTTGATATAATATTAAGAAATACGGAAAGTATTGTGAGAAACATGGCTTATAATATTCTCTTTGTATTGGATTATGATTTTAAATTTGAAGAAGAAATCTAAAACTTGATTGATCAGAAAATCTAAAGTACTTGATCACAAAAGTGAACTAATAAAAACATACTTATAAAATTTCAATTTAAACTGAAATCAATCGCGTATCCAAACAAAATATACGAAAAATAAATGAAACTCCAACTGAATATCCAAAACAAGTGGATTACCCTTTGAAACCGTAAAAAAATGTTGGAATTTTTTTTTTCGTTCATTCATGTCGATCAGCCATTCGCGTCCACATCTCACGAATAGCATACACATAAACGCGCGCTACAGAGAGAGAGAGAGAGAGAGAGAGAGAGAGAGAGAGAGAGAGAGGAGTGCCGCATGTTGGCCTTTGATCTCGTGCGCGTGACGTACGTAGAGCAGCAGCAGCAGGAGTAGTGGCGCGATATGCAGCCATTTGCATACATATAGGGCCATTATAAATATACCGTGTGCAGGAGCGAGAGTCCAGAGGGACGGAACTCTCGCCGCAAAACTGGCCGATGGCTCCGCTTATCCGTTATTGCACGCTTCGCTCGCCCACTGGGATTTCCGTTGCTGCTGCTGGCGAGACGCCGCCAATGCCGACGCGCGCTTTAACCTGCACGATGGGCTTTGGCAAGCATGCGGCCACCTTCTCAGGATTTCAGAAACAGTTGAGAGGATCAACGGTGGAAAAGAGCTTCTTGATACCGGTCAAAGTGCAATGCTCGTTGAAAGAAACATTTATTGATGGTTCTCGCTTGGTTGCTGTTCAAATGTTTATTGAGTAGATAAATATATTTTTCAACAATACAGAATTACAAGTTTTGTAGGAAAAACTATACGTCCACTCATCGTACAAAAACTAGAACATAAATATATTCTACTCTACTCTGAAAATGTCTTTTTTTTCTTTTCGAAAACGTGAAATGAACGACTTCCAATGCGTTACCTAGAAAGGACATACGCACGAGTTGTATGAAAGTGTTTCTTTGAAATCAGAGCTTGACAAGATTCCTGAAAATTCGATGAATAACATTTTGCAAGCTTGCCCTTTTACGAGGATGCGTGTAAACTACTTTTGCGAAAATAAGAGAACAATTTTCAAATAAAAATAAAGCTTGGTCTTTGTTTTCTTTTTACGGCCTTAGAGATTTGAATTGAAGTCAATTTGAAGCGATGTTGAAAAAAGTGAAATAAAAAATTGAATGCACGTTTTATTTTTCATGTATATATTTTATTAACGCCTGTTATTTACATTCAGCGTTTTCTCATAACATTGCCAAACAAAGGTGTCTTTGAAAATCTATAGGTGAGTTTATCATTGAATGTACTTTAGGAACTATAAAAAAATATTTTAAAAAAATTACTCAGTAAACTTGATTAAGGTGAACGTGAATCTACTCCAGCCTCATATTTCTTCGCTTTTTACGACTTCGCCGAAACAAAACTCACAACAGAGAGAGAGAGAGAGCGCGCGCGCGAGAGAGAGAGAGAGAGAGAGAGAGAGAGAGAGAGAGAGAGAGAGAGAGAGAGCGACTCGCAAAGAAACATCCAAACGCGAAGAATCGAGCGCATAAAAAAGGGAGTTGGAAAGCGCAATAAATACGGGACTTTTCAATGACTGAAAACAATGGGGCGGGACTTCCTTTTTTCCGATTCATAAACTTCTCGGCGCCTGCGCGCATCGCGGAGTAATAAACAACGGTTATTGTCACTCGGCGAACCGTCAAAAATTCGCGAGAGAACGCGACTGACATAGAAGATGAACTGCCGACCTGCGTTACCCGTATGCCTGTGTGATTTCGCTTGTAGCTTTTTTTTGTCCCTCTCAGAGACTATATGAAGAGGCTTGGCGTAGATTGATTTTTTTTGCTTTTGTATAGCATGCTTGTAGTTCACTTTTTTACTCACTTTGAAATCTCTTGTTAACTTTGATTAACGGTAAATACTAATATTTAATTTCCGATCAGTTCTGTTTTATTTATATTTTATTGACAGAACATTCATTCATCGTCGTTCAATTCAGGGGATTTTCAATTATTTTAAAATCATTGTGATATACTAGGGTGGAACAATGAAATGGAATTCGATACTTCCGAAGTATTGATTCACGGAAAGGCGATACAGAATGGAAATTTTCATTTTTACTTGATTAAATAACTTTGGATCGATGTTAAAAATGTGGAATGATAAATTCCAGCGCAATAGAACTACAATTAAATTTTAATCAAACGACGAGTATCATTGAAAGCTTCTCAAAATTTTATGAGAAAATTCCACTCGTTAGTAAGTCAATCAATCAAAAATGACGACTGCAACGAGTACAAATTTACAATAAAACGAAACGACGCGTCAATGCAAAAGCCACAGTAAAAAAATTCATTTTCTCCCCTTTCGATTCTAGTGGCTCTGGTTGGAAACCGAAAAGCATAATAATGCCATCACCCCCCGCCGCCCCATTGAAATCATATAATTTTGAGGTCTTTTGCATTCACTATCCGTGGCTCTATAAACGCTGATGCGTTTGCATTAGCGCTAACGCCCGGCTCAACAGCCGGATAGAGTCCAGGCGCCCATTACAAATGGTAATGGCGACGTTGTTTGAATGCATCGCTTCGCCGACTATGCCTGCATTAGCGCTCCGCATCCGTCAGTCATGCCTCGCATAGTGCACATTCTTAAATAAACCTATATATCGCGGTTCACTCGCTACTCTGCAAACAGTATTTCGTTTATTTATTTGCGTTTGTTTGCATATATCTGCAGGTACGAAGTACATTTTAATTATATCATTTTTAATTTCAAGATGGATCAAATATTTGTTTAAACGATATACACCTATTTTTAATTTACAGACATTTAAAATTAATTGAGTATTTAAGTATACTGGAATTTTATTTTTGCTTTTTTTCGACTAATTAACCGTGGCATGACACGATTATTTCTAAATTCCACAGATTTCAATTTTTCCTTGATGAAAGTGGAATTTTAAACAGTCTCGCGATGAGAACGTTCGGATAGAAAACCCGATTCTTTTTAATTATCCCTAGCAAGCGTGCGTGTTCCACACACATGCGCGCATGCTGTGATAGGAATTCCAGACACGATCATCAAAGAACGTTGCATAAAATTCCAACGCCACCCTACACGATCACATTTTGCATTCCTCGTTCGAAAAATAAAAGCCCTTTAAAAAAAGGGGAGCCGAGGAAGGAGGGCAAGGGATATAACGCAAGCTCTTCATTAACTTAGCGCTCGGTATCTAATTTGATCATCAACGTTGCATCAATACGACGATCCGAAGTTTACGTGAGCTTCAAGAGCTCTCGCTCGCGAAAATTACGCGTGCACATATACCAATTGCCTTGATAATAAAGCGGCGAGTTTACGTACTAGGCGAGAGAAGGGCAGGTGTACGTCATAAAGCGACGCGCGCTGGCGCTGGATTTTCCCAAAATTTCCTCGAGGGTACTTGACTTTCTCTCGTTGGCTTGTCGTCAGTTAAGCCATCCCTTCCCACCTTTTCACGAGAACGCACTGCATACGCGCGGCTCTCTCTCTCTCTCTCTCTCTCTCTCTCTCTCTCTCTCTCGACAAGCCCTTTCTGTATACTCATGGTACTGTTTTAGAGCTTGATAAGCTCGTTCTCTCGGGAGAGAGAGAGAGAGAGAGAGAGAGAGAGTGTAGCTGTGAGAATATTAAGAGTTGAAAGTAAAGGGAGTGAGAGTGCAAAAGTTTTACTTTTGTCGGGTTTATTTTATTTTTCTTTTATCTTTTTCTTTTCAAGAGATTTAAAATTGGCAATGACAAGTTCGTGAATGAGGAAAAAAAAATTTTCTACCATTTATGCCTTTTATACAATCAAGTCCTGAAATATATTTTACCGTGGATAAGTCATATGTTCAGGTTAATAAAAAAAAGTACATGATAAAATTGAACCAGACAGAGTGTCTGACATAATAGGTATTATACTACTTATAGCTCGAAATTTCATGGACTGGAATCATCTCTTATGTATTGTACGGTAGAACAATATATTTATCAAAATATGTCGATACTTCAATCAGCCGATAAAACTGTAATGTAACATAAAAATTGCATCGTCCATTCTCTGCTAACTCATGAATGAAATTTTTACGCGAACAGTCTTCAAACATGTTTACTAACAAATTTTTTTCGTCGAAAAAACACAAATTCTCTAAAAAAAACTAAAATATCTAGACTAACACTCCCAACCAGCTCGAACAGAAAAACTCTAATTCTGCCAGTTAAAAAAAATATTCAGTGTAGTCGAGCCTTAACCGCAGAGCCTGCTGCTGTATCGTATAGCGTTATAGTCCTCTCTCTCTCTCTCTCTCTCTCTCTCTCTCTCTCTCTCTCTCTCTCTCTCTCTCTCTCTCTCTCTCCCACTCTCTCATGGCTAATTTTCTTTCAGAGTGGATCATAAAGCATCAGCCGACCAAGTACATCACTCAAGCTCAGTACGAGATGACTGATGTTTGCATCGAATGAAAAAAACAAAATTCCCCGAGAAAAGGTATAAGTTCCTTGTATCTTCTTTATTGATGCAAAGAAGCGACATTATTACCTGCAATGGCAGTACCTCACCATTAAGAGCGATGTGGGGGCTCTCAACTTTCCCCAAAAAAAAAATTTTTTTTCTTTCTTTCAGTGATTCAACTCTTTATCGATCCAGCTGTTGTGAGAGTTGTCAAAACTAAGCCATTTCACATAAACTTGATTTCAACGTCTCTTTACAGCTTTTTCAACTAGTTACACATCCGGATACATGGCTTTTTGGAGTTCCTGTTCATAAAACCCGCCAGCGATGGGCTGATCTTGATAGTCTCGCAGATGGTAAGTTATCGGCCTGGTTTTGATGACTCGATCAATAGTGAAGATCTCTGTAGACCAGTTGGATGTATATCCTTTCTCGAAGACATGTTTCGACTTGCTCACACGCACTTTGTCGCCAGCTTTGAATTTAGCTTTGCCAAATAGCCGTCTATCGTGTCCAAATTGTCTCTTCACTTCTATTTCATCGTTTGCAGTGAGATCTACCGGTTTCATTCCTGTTGTACGATGCTTTCTGTTGTTGTAGGCAGCAAGTAAGTCCGATAAAATATCCAACCACTTGTAATTGCCTTGAAGATTGAATTTTTTCCACATATTGTTCTTGAGGGTGCGATTTAATCATTCACAGATTGCTGCCTTGAGATTACTGTACATTGAATACAAATTAATCTTGTACTTGTTCATCAAATCTTGAAAATGTGAATTGAAAACTCTGTTCCTCTGTCGGTATGTAGATTCACTGGTTTACGACCCGGCTGGAAGGGCCCATATGGGAAACCATATGGGATCCCATATGAGATCCCATGTGGGAGATTCGCCACTTTTCCTTCATGGGATCCCACATGGGATTTCCATTGAATTTCACCAAACGCAATATTTATTATTTGGGTTATGATTATGTATTATACAGATTGTACTATTATTACTATATTAATAAAAAAACAGTTATATTGACTTATATCAGATTATTTATTCGATTGAGAGGTTTTACAACTTAATTATCATATCTATTGGTGAAAAATTATAGGTATAAACTACATGAATTTTATAACGGGAGGATCTATTTTTAAATAATAATAAATTCGCTCCCGTTAGAGAAAATCAAATCCCTCGATGCGGGG
>JAWWMK010000032.1:15561109-15572173 GCA_035047105.1 Galeopsomyia nigrocyanea | reverse complement strand
TCTCTCTCTCTCTCTCTCTCTCTCTCTCTCTCTCTCTCTCTCTCTCTCTCTCTCTCTCTCTCTCTCTCTCCCCCTCTCTTTCCCACCCTTTCTGTCTCGTTCTCCTCCCGGCACTTTCATCCCTTTCACTCGCACTCGCTCTCAACTCCCTCATTCGCTTTCCTCTCTCTCTCTCTCACTCTCGCGAACGAATGAACGTAGCATAGCCCCTTTTTTGGTAGGGAGGGCGCCATCCGGTAGTCGTAGCCCCCACCGTTGGCGCCGGCGCGAGAGAGCGATACATAGCGATACATATAGAGAGCGAGCGAAAGAGAGAGCAAGCGAGAGAGAAAGGTCTGTCTCTCACGGAAGGACCTCACAAGAGAGAAAGAGCGCGCGCAAGCTCTAGTCCGTTGCATGCACTACGCACCAGCATAGCCTTGGCAACCTCTATCCTCTTCCCACCTCCTCTCTATTTTCCCATCTCTCTCTCTCTCTTTCTCTCTCGCTCACTCACACTCAGTCTGTCTTTCTTTCTCCTTCCTATCGGGTAAACAGCCACGTGTGTGTTTACGAGTACACACGTTCGGGGAAATCGCGCGGCGCGAGAGTTTGATATTGCCGCACGCGACGAAGTGAACGAAAGGAAAAAATAAAATAAAAGTAAAAGAGTGCGCAGCTAGTGACGACGAGGAAGTGGAAAAACGCACAGTTATATACATGTAGAGTCAAGTTGTCTCACTGTTACCGAGGCACCTGCTACTGCTGCTGCTGCTGCTGCTGCTGCTGCTCGTACGTTGGCTAGATGTATGTCCTCTCTCATTGTGCGGTCGGCGATCACCGGCACCGTTTGATGCAACGCCCGCAGCGACCACAAACGTGTCTACGACAATGGCCGGCTGATTCGATTGACAAGTTAATCGCGTGCGCTCTCTTTCTCTCTCTCTTTTCTCGATGTATCTGACTCTCTCACTCTCTCACGCTCACTCGCTTTCTCTGTATGGATCTGACTGGCACTCTCTCACTACTCGGGCTTTTATGTGAATAACGGCAAATATCGTACTAGTGTTTTGTCTTTGCTACGAAAGGTTATAATAGTCATGACAATAGTAATCGCTGTTGTAATGTGATTATCGTTGATTTTGCTCTCTGTGCGGACTGATGTGATTCGATGACACAGGGTGATATGAATGTGACTTGCAAAGATAATGCTAGTAAATCGAAGAGATTAGTTTGAAACTATCGAGGAACACGAATTCTTTGTTAATTTAGTATAAATTTCGATGACATGTGATAGACAAAAAACTTTTGGAGGTTAGGTGCCGTCTCAAAGAAGTTCGCGTTAAATAAGATTTCCTTTCATGTTGTCACTAAACTGGTACGTTTCTGATGATAAAATCTAATGAGATATCACCGTCCGCACACATATTTAAGTCAAAATTCGTAGTAAGTTTAATCTCGATTTCGTCAAAAAAAAGTTTAGGAAAATAGATAATTCATGATAAATTGTTTCGTATAATTAACCGACTATGGTGAATATTAAATATAGTTTTACAAAAAATATTGAATTTTTCCTTCAAATAATGCTGGTAGTTTGAATCGAGAAACAAAATTCAACCTGTGACACGCAATAACAGGAGAACCAAAATAAATTCCCGCGTTTACTCGTCTAACTTCACAACAAAGTACAATAATTCGTAACCAGTACGAAGCCTGAACTTGAACGAAATACAAATCACTCGAGCAATTGAATCAAAAAGTCAGTGTCGTGCTATAAAAAAAAGGGGCGCTGTAACTCCGACAAGTTTAGAAGTCACATGCCGACTGGAATAGCCACGTGAAGAAAGACCGGTAGCAGCATGGCAAGCGGGCTTCTCTCTCTCGTTCTATCTCTGTCTCGCTCTTTCGTCGTTGCTCGCCGGCTGTAGTTGCGTGTGCGCGCGCCCCCGCCGACCCCTACACACAACAAGCCAACAGGCAGAAGCAGAAGCAGCAGCCATCCATCCCCTCCTGCGCGCAACGCGAAACGCACAACAGCCGAGAGAGCGGAAGTACTAGTCAGTCGCCGAGCGACCTTCCGACATCACGGGTTAACTTTTGCTAAGCGCGCGTGCCCTTTTTTGCTCTTTCTCTCTCTTTGTGGATATAAACATATACATCGACTCCTAAATCATAAGGGATGCGATCGTTCACGATTCCGAATATCGGCAACTATCATTCGTCTTACGATGGATGACGGCTCTTGTTGCACGTCGTGGTAGAATAATTTTTGCACTGCAGTCGCTGATTGCACAAAGGGGCTGCATTGTTTTTTCGTTTCCTCCCGCTCTGAAATACATAGAGATCGCTTTTTTGCAGTGGCCAACTGTAACGGTTGCACGCAGCCCGCGTTTGACAGTGTGAAGGGGTTAACAGTATTTTTACGCGAAGCGAGTCCGAGAGAACTGAGAAAGGAGATTCATTTGGAGAGTGTGAGTGAGTGCTTGTGCATCGTTCATTGAATTTACATGAGAAAAAAAGTGTTTGTTATTCTTGTCAGTCGACTGTGAGAACCATCGACGTTTCATTGTGCGATCGAAAGATTTGATTTGATATAAAAAAATTCCCGGCTGCGAACTCGTGTGTTTGCATCATAACCTCACCGACAAAAAGTGTGCTTGGTCCAGTCTGTGAATCAGCATTGGCAAATAAAAAAAATCTCAGTGTGACGTTTAGAGCTTGGAATGTCAATCTACGAGATATAATTGAAAACAAACATACTCGACGAGTAAGTGTCTCGTCCAAGTTTGCACAAGTCGACCACGTGGAGTGTGTATACCGGCAAAGCATCGGCATCCGGTGAATAAACCAGCGGGAGCGATCCACTCGATTGCATCTGCATTTCTGGCATTCACTTCTCTCCATCTCTCTCTTGCGCTCGTGCTCGCTGTCTCTATATCTTCTTAACGCTCTCCTTGGAAGCTCAAGTGTCCTCGAGGAGTTTTTGAGAGATCCACTCGTTCGAATTGAAACTTCGCGAGTTGTATCACAACGAGAGAAGGAGAGAGAGAGAGAGAGAGAGAGACAGTCAACAAGTAGAGAGCAAGAGAGCGTGTGTTGATACGGCGGGGTGAGTTTTCGAAGGTTAAAAGCGAAACGAGAAAATTGCAACAACGACGCTAACTACATTGTGCCGGCTCGTCAGTTGTAAAAAAGGCGGCAAGATCCCGACCGTACGTACGACCAGTGGCGACCTGAAGGAGGCGGCCCAGACCCGAACAGTGGTCCGGGGCCCGATTATCATCGACGCTCGAACCCTCAACGCTCATCCAACGATCTTATCGCATCCAGCGGATCATCATCATCATCATCATCATCAACGTTATCAAGAGAGCATTGTAAGCAGCAACAATAGTAGCGTTACCGGCTGGACACAGCAGCATCAACAAACTTCGTGGTGTAGCTCGTGTCAGCGTAGCAAGAGCGAAGTCGTTGGAGTGGCTGGTGCACCACCACCACCACAACCACCGGCACCGCCAGCACTCAGCGCCAGCGGTTCGACTCCACAGGGCCCCGGAGCTACTTCCGCAGTCGTTGGCTGTTTGCTCGGCGTTTATCCGGGCTCCAATTGTTCCACGGGGCCTAGGGCCCCTACATCTGCACCCACTGCGCCGCTCATACACGGCGTACATCATCATCATCATCACCATCAGCCACCGCCGCCGCCGCCGCCGCCAGCTCAGCTAAGCAACGTACCGGTAAACAGCGGTTGTCGAGCCTGTTGCTGCCATCACCAGCAGCAGCATCAGCAACCGGCTACCGCGGTTCAGCTTACCAGCCAACGGGGCGGCATTTCGCTACGGGTTGCGAGGGTGGCGTCCACCACCTCCGTCCGAGCCGCCCCCTACGCCCACTCCCAGCATCAAGGTCTGGGAACTGAGTGCAGGTAATTGCGAATCTCTTTTTTCAAATTCAGCTTTTAAAATCGGTTTTAATGTTGCGAAAAATCCAGTAAATAACGCGAGGACGTTGCGTTACACTAATAGTCATCTAATTTCGACCGTGTCAAATTTCGACAAGAATAATTTCCGAGATGACATTTTACTTTGCAATTATGTGGCTGAAGTGTCAGAAAGACACACCGAATTATTTTTTGTTTCGTGGAAAATTCTAAAAACAAACTCACCAGCGAAACCTTACATCCAAAGTAAACACAGCAAACAATTCTACAAAATCTAAGTTAATAGGGATTAACGATGTAAAATTTGTTGATTTCAGGTGTAGGGAGGAGACGGGCGCAGTGGGTGGAGGTGGTGCGCACATCCTCGGCGGCCCGATGCTGTTTGTCCCGTTCACGGTGCCCTCGTTCCCCGCAACGCACCAGCAGCAAACGAGCCACCCGGTGCAGGCTCACCAGAGCCACCATCAGCAGCTGCAGCCGCCGCCAGCCGGCGCTCAAACGCAAATCGTGCAGCAACAACCGCCGCCACCTCCTCAGCTCACTCAGCTGAATCACCTGAATCATCAGGGCATCGTGCAGCCGCCGACCTCCAATCAACCTACCATTCACAGTAGCAGCTGTTCGCCGCAGCAGCAGGCTACTACACCAAATAAGGTCAGTGAGGTTATTTTTAATCTATTCGTATGGGCAAGACGTCTGTGCTTCTGCATTTCACTTCAAAAATTTTACGAAGTTTATATTTGATCAAAATTGAAATAGATGAATATTGAAATGTGCAAGTGCACGATTCGAACGAAATTGCAAATGCGACGTGGCAGTAGTAGAAATCAAAATAGGTCAGGCATATCTTGATTGCTTCTTTGATGAGCAAGCAATATCAATGTGTAATTGCAACAAAAGCGCTGCTGAATTAGCATGTAGGAAGGGACTGGACGCCTATAAATTATTTCAATAAATAAATCATTGAAATTTTTACTTATAACAAAGGTTTAGAGACCAAAATGCCCTAATTGCTAAATGACAGTTTAGCTATCTCGCGTAATTTTTTTCGAAATATAGTAAATAAAATTCTTCTATTATCTATAGTCATGAATATGGTATATTATTTGATATTTTTCCTATTCATAAGGAATGAGGATAAACTTTCATTTATCCCGATGAAAAAAATTTTTTCACTATAAATAGTCGACTCGATCTACTCAAAGTTTTCAAGTTTTACCACGTAATTACAATAAATACATTGAAAAATTAAATATTATAATGACGTCCTTTGAAGATTGGTAATGCCTAATGGATTTGACCAATTACCAAGCTGAAAAACAGAATCGTTTTATATGTAACAGGCGGCCTTGACAAAGTATCAAATCATCACGCGATAATATACTTGCCGTTTTCAAAGCACCGACATCGTTTGATCTTAGAAAAAAAAACATTCCTGGAAGCCACATTTTGCACCTCCCTCCAAAAAGCAAGAAGCTTGTCACCCCCCTCCCCCCTTTTCGTGCAGCACTCAAGCGACGCACACTTTTATTATTCTGGCTAGGATTCAAGTCAATTTTCTTTAGCGAGCAATAACTCGTGAAAAGATATGCGCGTGCGCGTCTTTGGCAGCGACTTAATTTTTCGCCGCGCGCCTTGTCCACGAAGCTCCTCCTACCTTGGCAGTGACGCAAGATATATTGGCGCTCTCTTGCTCGAGAAAAGCGCGAGGAGTTATCAATTATCGGGCGCGAGCGAGAAAACTACGAAACAGTTGGCTGAGCAACGCCAAAGGACGCCGAGAGAATCGAACTGACTGATAGTTTAGCTTTTCTAAAGTAAAATACAAAGACGGATTTCTTTTGTTATTTCGAGATTTAAACTAACGTGAAATCATTTCGATGCACAATAAATTGTTTTACAGAACATGGATATTGAGAGATTTTTATTATTTTTTTAATTGGCGTCCAACGTGGAACTCACATATGCGAAAGAAAATGAGTAATATGATCATTAGATCTATTTAATAATGACTCTTCATCGAAGAGTGTGAAAATTAGCAAGCTTTACACGAGAAAAGGGACAAGGGAGAGTAGGCGGTGTAGCCAAGACGAGATGTACTTTAATTCTCCGGTATAGGAAAACGTTGCTGTATCCTGGGCGCAACGCGCCGAGGAGAGAAGAAGCGGAGCCGAGAGACGCAAGACTTCGAAAGTAGCTCAACTAACTTTATTAATTAAAGGCTGTTAGTCCCGGTTGCTCGATACAGGCGACGCAGCGAAGCACACCGAGCAACTTGTGCTCTTCTCTCGCTCTCGTTTTCTCTCTCTCTCTCTCTCTCTCTCTCTCTCTTTCTCCCTTGCCGCGTCTTGATTTTCATTATTATTCGTTATTTTTCATAATTATAATGGGACTTCGTTTCAGTCTCAGACAAGTTTGTTTGTCAATTAAGAGCTTTACGTTTCATGTTCTGCAAGATTTCGCTAGTTTCTAATGTGCTCCAGTTTCTATTCTAATGTTCGCTGAAATTTTCAATTTTCTTAACGTTTTTCTTTTCGCTATTTTTTTCAACAGAAAAAAATATATATATTTTTACCAAATTGATGCTTACAAATATAGTAAAAATTACATCAGCACCATCTTGGACAAGTTAGGAGTTGTTCGAAGTAATTTCCTTTTACGTTAAAATGATCGAACACCAAAGTTAAGATCGGCAAACTTAGCTGAATGGGCAATAACGTGTTGGGCAGTTAACAGGCATTCGCCTTCTCGTCCAGTCGTGCGATCGCGTCGACAAGTTGAGGGAGAGGCTAACGCACCAGGCGTAATTACAAAATTGCTTCTCGCTCTCGGTACCCGAAGGAAACGAGTAGAGAATGTCGAAATAAAGAAGAAAAAAAGCGAGAGAAGAGAAGGGAGAGACGTGCGTGAGAGAGTGAGAGAGAGAGAGCAACTCCATAGTCTGTGAAATCTTTGCAGTGCGCGAGCGCGGCGCGCAAAAGAGCCCGCGGGGGAGTAAAGATCAAAGCGTTGGAGATGATTTCATTAGGGCACGCCACTCGTCTGCTCCGCTGAAATATCAAAAGATTGCGCGCACTCTTTTTTTCTCCGCTCGCGCGCGCACGCGTCTTTTTCTATTCATTCGGTGAGCCGCGCGGACGCGCGACTCCCCTCCCTAACCCCCATTTTTTTCTCTATATTACCCTTTTTTTCCACTATACACTCCTTTGTCGTCTCGCTCGACTCTTTCGTTCTTTTTTTTTGCAAATCTACTTTAAGCGCTAATTCAGCGGCCATTTCGCGGGCAGCAATTTGGTTTAGTACTTCAGTGGTAGTGAGGGAGTGAGTGAGTGAGAGAGAGAGAGAGAGAGAGAGAGAGAGAGAGAGAGAGAGAGAGAGGGATACAATCTCGTTTTGTAACTGGAAAAGCCATTTTGCGCGAGAGTCTGTCATCGCAATCAGGACATAAAGTCGAGTTGGGACGAGATCGTGTAATTGGTATGTATATTGGATTGGAAAGTCTAACGCAATTTATTGACTCGATCAGCATATGCATGCGATTAAGTACTCGTACTCCCATTGAAATGCTGCTTTTATAATCCATCCTTTCTAATTTTCATAAATATAATTAGATGATAACTCTTCTACAGGGATATGTTCATCAATAAACGATTGTATAAAAACAATTACATTAGCAGCCATGAAAGAATAACACAAGTAGATATAACCGAATTCCATTGGCGTCGCCGTGGCCGTTAATATTTCATTACATCGTAGCTAAGGTCCTCTCTCGAGGGTCTGTCGTCTTTCGTCTGCACAGCTGGCCGTCAACTGCTCACGTACGGCCAAGGCACGTAGACCGTACACCACTGTGAGGTCGTCTGCACAATGCTTTTCTCTCTCTCTCTCTTTCTCTCTTAGCGAGAGCAAAAAGAGAGTAGACAGAGAGAACGGAGACGAGAATATTATTAGCTCGGAGCTGCGCGACGGCGTGTGCCATTGTCGAAATAAGCTGCTTGCGCCGCCTTGGACTCCCTTCCCCCTTCTTCCCGAGATATTTCTTCAATACCTTGGCCTCGTAGAAGCCTAGCAAGCTGGAATAGATTCGCTTTTTCCGCTTCGGACTGCGTATTTTCTTATTCAAGGTGAAATGCGATTTCAGCGTGCACATGCGACAAAAGGCATGGATTTTCGTTTTTCTTTTAGTTTCATTACTTCTGTATGGGATGCATTTCTGTTTGCGAATGCTGCGTATGACTATACGCTCGCTCTACTGTGTACGAGCTATCGATACGAATCGTCATAAATCATATTTTGAAAGGAATAGACTGTTGATAAAAATGTATGATTGAATTTAGACGCGAATCGACTTTTTTGTTTGTATTGTAGAAAGTCGATTTTTTTCTGTAGGGACATTTTGAAAAAAAAAATTCAAGTAGTCAAACACATATTTGATCAGACACTGGTTACCACTAATGTTTAAATATTATTACTTGTTATTCAAATATCATACTACCTTCAGTTAATATCCATAGTTTATTTTAGTCATAGTGTAAGTAGTAATGCGTATAGTTTGTCGACATCAAACGCAGACTCGACATCAATTGTAGTAGATGAGTTGGAGTTCGAAACGACGTGTCTTTGCAGTATATGTAAATTATTAATAAAGTAAAAAAATAAATTACTCTTACAATGGGCTCAATAAATAGTTCAAACATTACCACTGAAACAGAAAAAAAAAAGGAAACGAGAGTAAAGTCAGTAAATCCATGTTTACGTAGCCTTAATTCTTTTACTTCGTGCGCCACACGATAAGTACGGAATGCGCATGTACGCAAACAAATGGAGGTCATACGGGCCGAGTAAAACAAATGTCAAGCATTTGCATTTAGCAGTCGGAGAGAGAGAGAGAGAGAGAGAGAGAGAGAGAGAGAGAGAGAGAGAGAGAGAGAGAGAAAGAGGATGACCCAGGCAACCCGCGTGCTTTGTTTCTTTCATCTCGACCAACATCTCTCTTGCTCTCTCTCTGGCTCTGACGCGAAAATTCTCTATATCTTTCACTTAGTCCCTTTATTTATGTACGTTTGCACACGCGCAAGCACATCACGGCTTCGCCTGGGATTCGCCCGTATATTATGCGCTTCGTATTAATACGCTGAAATCCACTTCCAACGGAAAACTGTTGCTATGCGATTTGTAGTGTATAAACAAATTTCGATTGTTATTCTACATCAAATAACTAATATAAATTCGGCAAAATATTTTTCATTTAACAATATAACATAGAAATATAAAAAATAAAAGGATTACTTGATTCGGAACGCGAGCATATTTTTTTTCTGAAAAATATCCATCATATAATAGCGCAATACATTTTTTCACAAGAGAATTTCAACGTTCTATTAGGCTTTTTGATACCAAACGCGTACGTATAAAAGTTATCATAACCCGTCCATTTATTACTGTAGGAGCACAAAGGCATAGCGAGAGAGAAAGAGAGAGAGAGAGAGAGAGAGAGAGAGAGAGAGAGAGAGAGAGAGAGAGCTCGAAACCTATCAGTAGAAACGCGCGAAAAAGCGCATCACGAATATAGCGAGTGCCATTCAGCAGCGAAAAAAATGCAATAACAGCACTTCAAAAGCCCGAAGAAAGCATCGGCCATTTCGCGGCTTTTTGCAATACAACGTTTTGAATTCAACTCTCTCGCTCTCTCTCTCTCTCTCTTTCTCTCTCTCTCTCTCTCTCGCTATCTCTCTACCAACGGCAATTTTGGTTGAACCCCTCTACTCATGCAACGGGATTTGCACGCTGGATCCCGTAATTTGCATTTCAATTCTCACTGCCGAACGGAAACGTAAATACGAGAGCGTCGACCGACCCCCCTGAGGCGCTAAGACGCAGACGAAGTGTTACTTGTCGCTCGGCCACGGGAGAGATAGAGAGAGAGAGAGAGAGAGAGAGAGAGAGAGAGAGAGAGAGATATTCACTCATCGAGATGGTTTTGCTAATTGGCTGAGTTGCCGAACTGTGACGTACTGTTTAAATGCTTATTGCTTGGCTTATCGCTAATCCTTGTGGGGTTTTCAAAGCTTTTGAGTCACAAAAATGAATGCAATATTAATTTGATTACATTTTGCAAATTATTTTTTTCATAGTTTGCGAAGCGTTCCATTTATATAATGATGAGTTTCATTGGTAATTTACAGAAGATAAAAAAGAAAATACATTTCTCTTGTGCAAACAAAAGTTCATAGAAATGAGTTTGAAAACAAAAGTGGGTCGTAAAAAAAGAAGTTATTCGTGCCTACATTACAGGGCTCAAAATTGTAATATTTGAATAAAGTTTCAGCTGAATGCCTCATATGGTCGTAAATTGTGCAGCCAATGCTGACGTGTGATAATAAATAAAAGCGCGTATTCGAAGTAAATCGAACGTAATAAAAGTCCCGAGAACGAAATAAACTCGAAATGAGTTTTTGCGCGCTCCAGTGATTTCATTTACAATCAGTTTCCGCTTGACATAGTTCTCGAACGCTATGGTCCTCGCCCTACTAATTAGTATCTCATTATTGTTTTTCGTCACCAAGACTGCAATGAAACAAAAGCGTATGTCAACGTCAATACCATTCCGTTTAATTCGACAAAAGAGCGCAAATTGTGATGCAGTTATATTGGAAATGGAAAATTTAAACTCTCGTAATGCGCATCGTGTATTTCACAGAAAAGAATGTCCCTTTTGGGAGACGAGCCGACGCGCTCAAAGCAGTTATTTTGAATTATTAATTACACGGCGCAGTAACGTAAACTCATTAAGCCGTAAATTTCTCATCAAGCCGCACGCCGCTTCGCTGTAATCCGGCTTTTCCGACTAACTTGATTTCCACTCGCAGGCCCTCTTTCTATCGCATTCAAATGTGTAATAAGCTAGACGGAATTTTCGGGTGTAATTGGTTATGTTAAGGTCCCTCTACGCATATATATAGCACACTAAAATATACATAGTAAATGGAGAAATTTGTCACCCTGTTTTCTCCTCGGATACGCATGATATCGCGAAACAAAAAATATGACTAGATAAATTATGTGTGTAATTGCATTGAATAAATTTCGGCACTTTCTACTCAGCCGTTTCTTCAAAAATAATTTTTGAAAATTTCGCTCATATC
>JAWWMK010000032.1:15535812-15552499 GCA_035047105.1 Galeopsomyia nigrocyanea | reverse complement strand
GTGTGTGTGTGTGTGTGTGTGTGTGTGTGTGTGTGTGTGTGTGTGTGTGTGTGTGTGTGTGTGTGTGTGTGTATACGAAAGGGGGATGAGAGCTCTGCCTAACTAGCCGCCGTTGCCGCCGCGTGTGCACATAAGCAAGTTTCAAGCAAAAAACTTTCTCGCCGAGAACTTCTATCATGTTTATTGCTATCGCTCGCTTCAAAACTCGACTTCGACAATAAAATGTAACTGGGCCGCAACGGTTATACCGCAAGTTACGTCGTTTTAAGGATACTGATGATTTGCTAAGTATAGCATTGTTGGAGAAAATGGTTTATTCTGAGAATTAAAAGTTTGCTTGGTTGTTTTTTTTTTTGCAGTTAGTTCGCGATTTGATAACATCTCAAAATTTTTATGCGAGAACTGAGTTGTAAAATCAGTTTTAATCAAGTGAACAAAAATATTTCAGTTGGAAATAGGTTGAATAGTTACGTCCGGAGAATTTACCAATGAAGCAAATAACTTGAGAGAGAATATACGTGTGCTAGTAACAGGATACTGGAATGGCATCTATTTGGAAGAATCTACTTTGGTAAGTTACACGGCTGGTACCGATTAAATAACGCCCGAGTAAACGAGAACAGCAGCTGCGCGGAGGTTTGAGTGACTCTGGAGAGTTAGTGCATCGGAAGGAAAAAGAAACTAAGACTTAGTTTGAGCGAGAGGATAAAAGGAAGTTAAAACAAAAATCGTCTAAGGTATTTCTAAAGCTTTTTTTGGCTTAAAAAAATATATTAAAAGTTTTATTAAATAATAACTTTGTATTTGATTTATATTTTTTAATCAGTAAAAAAATTTTTTTTTTCTGGTAAGCATAAAATTATTTTTCTTATTGAATAAATTTTATATGATTTCACGATATTGACTTCAGAAACTATTGAAAAGATTAATGGAACGAGTTCATGAACAACATAAACTTGATTAAAAACTATCGAAAGTAGTTGAACGAAAGTTTTCTACTGACAGATGAAAAAAAAACGATAAAGTCTTAACATGACAGAACCTTAGTCTGATTTTTTTTACGATTTAAAGTTCGGTTAAAACATTTCAGTGTATGCGGAAAACTTTGAAAGACGGTAAAAATAAACATAAATTATAGATTTTAAATGACGCAACAAAATCAAGTCAACGTAATTTTTGAAAAATGCATGTTTTAAACCTAAGCTTGGTATAATGCCTGATCCAATATTGATTTCTCTACTTACAATATCATTCGCTAAAATAAAAAAAAGGTTTGTAAGTCTACAACTAAAAAAAATTGCCAAAAAATATGATCTAACGATTTATTCTATTTTCGAATTCCTATACCATTAAATATAACGTCGCGCGCGCGCGTAATATCAAAGCAGCAATCCCGTGCTCGCGCGCTCTCGCGATGAAACCTTTTTTCGATCGAGTGGTCCCGCAAGGCCTGGGAATATTTCCTCTCAGCTCTTTAATTCGTCGAATATTATCCCGAGTAGTGCGGCGCAAAGCTAAACTGCCGAGCTCTCGGAAATTCCATTTCCGCGACGACGACGACGACGGGGTGCAAAAATTGATTCGTTCAACCCGCTCTCTCTCTCTCTCTCTCTCTCTCTCTCTCTCCTCTCCTCCCTGACGAGCTATACTATAGACGCTGAAAGTCCAAAAACGGACGCGCAAAAGGGCTCGCCGAGATTACGAGCTATTGTACTGGCATGGCCCTTTTGTCTCGATCTCACGTTGTCTCCTTCGCGGCGCCGACGACGCCTTTTTTATCTGTTTTTGATGCAAATCAGCACTTACCAACGCGAAAGGGTTCTCTCTCTCTCTCTCTCTGCGCTCACGAGCCTCTCTAAGTTTCGGGAAATAAGGGTCGCTATAAATGGCTTTTAATGGCTTTGTGCGACTCTTGTTTTGTCACGCGTTGAAAGAGAAATATATTCGAGGCTGCCTGGAGTTTCTTTTAAAAACCTGATTAAACTTGATTGTTGTGATATTCAAATTGAAAATTCTTCCAAGGTTCACGTCTAGAATTCATCGTATACAATGGTATTATCATAACTCTTGATTACCCACATGCACTAATTATGTGAGGTCTACTATTCGGCACAACAGTTTCGCGTGAATTCGCAATCACGACACCGAAGAGAGATTATTCCACACCAACGCCCACAAATCTCGTCATTAAAAATTTCTCAACCCCTCTCGCGCAGTGCCATCCACGCGCCTCTCTTCAGCCGACTAATCCACAACTTTGTAACCAGTTCGTCGCCCCGCATTAGCGCAAATCTGATCGCGCGCTTGTTTTCTTTTTTTTTTTTACTTTCTCCCCTTCTCTTCTACGCCACTCGTTTCGCTGTGCGGCGACCTTCGTCATAATCTTTCAGCCACGTCAAGAAACTTGTCGTCGCGAGCGATGACGCTGTACGAGTGGGGGCTTTGTTCGGTAATCCGTGGATTCTAAATGAATTTCACGGCGTCTTTATCCTGCGCAACTGGATAAAAGTAAAGAAGGATTTTCTTTGGTTTTTTTTTATTATCGAGATTCGGTTGGAGATTGTATTTCTTTTTTTTTGTAAACTATAAGGATGCTGATGATTTTATTTTCGAAAATATGATTCATTACACAGACTGATGGTCGCTGTTTCAGAAACAAAGAAATATCGTGTGTTTAGAAAATATAATTGAATTATATTTTGGACTCGCGGTGGCTCAGAGGATAAGAGTCCAGATTTCTGTGCAAGAGGTCGTGGGTTCGATTCCCGGGCATGTGAAAATTTTCAGAAATGAATTTTTCACATGTTTGTTACCGCGATTCTGGTGGTCCTTAAGCTGTAGGTCCAGTCATGATGCATGTAAAAAGACTTTGCCTCCCACACTCTTCCAAAAGTGGTGGGGGAGACCAGTTTGCATGCCTTTCATGACTATAGGGAACCAAGCTTGCGTACAGGTAGCTTGTGTACCTCGATCTGCAGAGTTCAAAAATGAACTTAGTCTTGAAGTAACAATAACAATAACGATAACAAAAATATGAAACTTTGAATTTTAGACCGTTGAGAAGGCAGTATCATACTAATATTTTCAGTAGCAGGTTGCGCTTTAGTGCCTTTTGAAGATCAAGACTGGTAGGAAAAGAGTCTGGAGCTCGACAATTCGTGAAAAATCAGCTTTGAAGTCGTGTGTTGCCGCTGGCTTCGCATCTCTTTACGGAACTTTTATTAAATGTAAATCAATTCGAGCTCAACTTGATGTAATCTTTGCTCTACTGGTTTTGTTCTTCTTTCAGCCAAGCTATTGCTGAATGTTACTTATTCATCCGCTTTAATTGGCTTTGTAGCGATGAAAAGATCTGAGTTTATTTTATTATTTTCCGTTGGGATTATCATCTGTTATTTGTGAACACCAGCAGATAAATATTACGTTGTATAATTTGAATTCCAGGATAATAGTCAAACTATTTGCACAGGTGATATTTAATACATATGATGTTTGGTAAATAAGTGATAGTAATAAATATTCAGTCAGCCAAGACGGAATATCAGAACAACAAAAAATCTGCATTAGTATACGCCGAAAGTCAGAAATGACTGATCGAATATTGGATTTACCAAATTTGAATTACTGCGGATGAACCGAAGTTTATTTACAAAAAAAAAACAAACAAATAAGTGTTGCAATTTCCGGAAATTGCGCCCGTGCAAAGCGAAACGAAAAATAGCATTTACAAAAGCCGAAGCGTCGCCATCAGCAGTAAAATGCATGAATAAATAAACCTCCGATCACAGTTGGCAATCAAATTTGCAAAACAGACCGCATTCACTTCTTTCGCGCTGGAATTACACGCAGCGTTCGGCGGCTGCGGGAGCTGCGCGCATTATCCAGCCGAGCGTGACAACCGTGGAAATCGCGCTGATGGACCGCAACCTCGCGCCGTATAAAATTGTCATGCGCACAGCGCACAAACACACACACACACTCACACAAACACAGATACACACACCGAAGGAAAGAGAGAGAGAGAGAGAGAGAGAGAGAGAGAGAGAGAGAGAGGAAGACAAAGCTCGATTAAAGCCGGCCATTCGCTTTTATCGTCGAGGACGCCATATGCATAGCAATAATAGCCGCGCGATTGCTCCTTCTCTCGCTCTCAAGTCGATTCCCCTCTGCGATCGTGCATGTGTAAGAGAGTAAGCTTCCTGGGGGTAGCAAACGGAGAAAGAGAGAGAGAGAGAGAGAACCTGAGTGGCTCTTGATTCCACGCTTAGGTAATCCTATTCTCTTTAGATATTCCCAAGATTTTTTTTCCTCAAGTTCTCCTTCTTCTCCCTAAGTGTAAAACTTCCCAGATTACTTTTTCAGTATGCTACCAGAAAGCATCATAGTTCTTTTATTTTTATTATAGTCACAAGCGCGTCTAGTTTACGAGCGCAAAATCTTGTTTACCGAGTGTCACTAATAAATTGATCGATGCGCGGTCGTAACAGCAAAGTTGCGACGCGCGCGATTGTCCATCTTTTCCTGAATGAAACAGGCAGATTCTGGCCGCGAGCCACTTGGCTAGACGCATAAACTTGTTTCTTGCGCGCCACAGCAGCAGCAGTAGCAGCAGCAGGCAGAGCTAGTCGAAAAGTTAACGTTGCCGTGTGGCTCTATCCGCGTGTACCTAATGCGCAGCGTATGGAGAGAGAGAGAGAGACACACAGCAAGAAACGCCGAAACACGGAAATACCGCTTCATTTAATTTAATCGCGGAGGATTTCCGCTATTTGCTCAGTTTTCGTCGTCGTCGTCGTCGTAGTCGTGTGTTTGCGCATCCATAATTAAACTGGCTCGCTTAATCTTGTTTATCGAGATTCATGAGGCTTGGCACACGCAGGCAATCTTACTTGCTTGACATTAATTATATGCCTTAGAGTCAATAGATGCGCTGTTTAGATTCTGCATTGCAAAGTATCTCCAATGTAATACAATCTGTAGTAATATATCTCACACGATACATAAATATATTTGAATGTAATCACAAATTTATATAGTTGATTTTTTTTCAAAAGTTAATTTCCCTACCAGCAACAGTGCATCAGTCAGAGCAAACCATGAAAACGATATTGGGAACAATCGAAAGAAAAGAAAACCGCAGCGTAATTGAAAAGCCCAGGGTAGCTAATAAAAAAATCAATTCCTCGTTGAAAACGAAATGACGGGCACGAACGAGAGCCCCCGCAGAACGCAGTTTAATCACCTCCCATTGTAACCCTCCAGCCGAGCGGCTAATCGAACAAGAAACTCGACGTCTCAATCCTTGGTTTCCTTAGTAAAGCTAATTCTTACCACGAAAAGCCTTGTGACGTCGTCCTCGTCGTCGTCGTCGTGGGAAAGTTTGACGTATCGCTTAATCATTTGGCAACGTATAGACCTGGGCATAATTACATTCCTTGGGCTTGGGAAGGAGAAAATGAGCTGCCTCTATATCCTCGTTCCGTTATTGATTTCTCTCGAAACCTTCTCTCTCTCTCTCTCTCTCTCTCTCTCTCTCTCTCTCTCTCACATACACACACACACACACACGGTGTCAATAATCAAAGTGTCCAGGGTAGTATGCATACACGACAGGCGAAGAAGCACGTCGTGTGGCCACTGGGTCACGCACACACATGCACACTACAAAGTAGCTTTAGCCTGCTGCTATCTACGACGGCGATCGCATGCCGATGCTCTGCGCCGCAGCCGGCTGTATGTGCCGACAACACGCAACTGCTATTCGTCGACGACGGCGTCATGGCTCAAACTGCGAAAATGGGTTATCGTGAGGCTGTAATAATGGCAATATTGCTACTTCTGCTGCTGCTGTGACATTATGATACATCGGTAACTCGTTGTTTTAGTATTCTGGACGAGTCACTGCTCATTTTTCATTGAATGCCAATTTGATTACTATTTGCGACATGTTTTATTTTTGCTTATTGAACTGAAAGAGTCATAAACAACTAAGTTCTCCTCTCTCAAATTAAGCATTATAAAAAATGTAGAATTTGTTGAAATAAGTTGTTGCCTAAAAAACAACAATTGCGGGACGTGCGGAATGAAAAAAGAGAACGAAAAAAATATAAATTTATATGGCTACGAAGTTGACGAAATCGTCATGACTTTTATTGTATGAAACTAAACGAAACAGTAAAGTAATTAAACAATTGGTTATTGATACCCAATATTTATCCTAAAAATATAAATCATCATTTGAAGAGACGATGATGAGCTATGATAGCTTTATGGCAACAAACGGAATATTTGCTCATAGTAAATCGAATCTAGCTCGCCTCAAGTTGTCGCTAAATCGACAAGCAGAAATGCGCAAAAGGTGTAAGGCAAGTAGAATTTGGAGAACTGCAGACTAATCACCCGATATGAAATAGCTCTCGCTCCTCTACGTCATTCCGCTCTCGCTCGACGCGGTGATCGATAACCCTCGTCGTCCTGTGCGAGCGTTGATTTGCCATCGGATCTCTCTCTCTCTCTCTCTCTCTCTCTCTCTCTCGATGTCTTGTGTGCGAATTGTATTTGGAGCTCTCTCGCTTCCTACATCTCCAGAGGCATCACCTGTTACTTTACGGCCAATCGAGAGCGCGTCACAGACAGACTCTCAAGTCCCGGCTGATTGGCTATACGCGCGCGCGGCAGCGGCGGCAACGGCCGGGGGACAGAAGCCTCGTGCGCATGAGATTGGCACTCCTAGGTGGTTATAGCTCTAGCCTTAATGAATTGACGGGGCAGCTACTACTCGCTTGGCTCTCTACGCCTCTGTTTATGCAAGCCGGATGTGTCGTGGCAATTGTTGAGATTGATTGCCATTAGTGTGTTACACGTGTGAAATTGATCTTTATTCTCGTTTGACTACTTTTGTAAAAAAAAAAACATCGAATTCAATGCAAGAGCTGAATCTTCCTAATATTCAAATTATATTTTATAGGATACATGGTTTTCTTTTGAAAATCAATACGAGAAAATTGATTTAATCTTTGTATTTGTTCAATACGATACTGGATGACAATGTTCTTTTTCCAGTAAGTGAAATCAAATCCAAATTAAGTGTTCGAATAAAGCAGCTCAATTGATTCTCTCTAAAAGGATAGAGTAGGAAGAATGCAAAAATCGTATTCGAATCAGCTCTTTGCGTGAGCATCGTAGTTCATTCAGTTGCGCCATTAGCGTGTGCGCAAAGAAAAATAAATTGAAGCATACACGTTAATTCAATTGGGCGTCGCACGCAACTTGGCAAGATGAAATAGGTCGGTGCATTTGTATGTTGAGGCGAGACAATGGGTTAAAGCTACGTTTCGATGAGTCATGCACGTAGAGGGGGTAAATATTCTCAGAGATCGACAGAGAATGGCCTTGCTTTCTCTCTCTCTCTCTCTCTCTCTCTCTCGCAGTCTCTCTGCAACTCATTCGATGACGACAAGCGAACCGGAACGGGGTTAATACGATTTACCAAATAGAACGATTCAGGAAAAGCTTTTGCAGCTTTGCAACGCAAAAGCTACATCGAAAAAAAAAGAAAACAATGGTTTGCTGCGATTGCCACTGAATGTCTTCTAGCACCATTTTCGCATTTCAAGTGACTAAAATTTTCAGTATCCAATCGAAATTCGAGTTTAATTCACTTCAAAGGATTTTCTAAATTCGTACTAACTTGTGTGGATTAAAGTGCACACTTCTAAAATGAAAAGACCGAAGCAAGAAAACGAAGCTATCCGAAGGCAACGTGACCTCACATACGTTCCTTTCACCAAGATGGTGACCGGGAAAAAGCAACCCTCCCAGTGAAAACATTATCGGTACAAAGCGTAGGATGTCTTTCGACAAACTTTGAACGTGCTCAACCTCTTGAATTCGCGACTGACATAACTTGTCATGCTCTTCAATTTTCTTTTTACATTTACTCAGAAATTGATGCTGTCAAAATAAAATTTCTCGTGGTTGAGAATTGAAAGAATACTTTTAATTGAAGTTCAATAATTGATATTTATAATTTAAAAGTTATAAATTCTCAACGGATACATTCAATAAATTATCTAAAGTAAAAAGATCATTCCGTAAGAGTGATAATTGAATGGCAGAGATAATTCGATCAAACGTTTGCAGCCGAAGAAGACAAAAAAAGAGAGAGAGCAAGCGAGATAGCAAGAGAAAAAAAAGCGACAACACGAAGTCGAACAAGTCAGTGCTGTTATCTAGTGTGCTCTCGTACAAATCGAATTAAAAGTTAAGGGATGGTCGAAGACCTTGGACTTTGGCCCACCGCAGACGCCGGCAGTCGTGACTTATTGGCTCGAGCCAAGGCGGCGGCAGCAGCGCCAGTGGACGCAGTAAAAACACAACCCTCCCGCAAGCAGGAACGGTCAAGTTGTTTCAACGTGTTTTGTCAGGCCACCGGCTCGTTCACGAACTTTAGCCCCCGACGAATTTCTTCCTTTTTTTTCGCGCGCATCCCCCATCCATCCGTCCTCTATATATACTTTCATGCACACGAGAGAGGGATGAAGGCAAATAAATGTCTCACGAGTTATTGAAAAGGCAGAAATCATCTTATATCACGCGAGCTATACTGTATGATATCAAAGCCTCGTTGGATCCAGTTATCTTCAGCCTACATTCGCTCAAAGGAATGAACCTTGAATAGGAGTGAAAAAGCATCTATTGTTGCTCTTGATCAGTTGCTTCTATCGATTTTATTATGATGTCATTTGTCTGATTTTATATAGTCCGTTATTACTCACTGAATCGTCATTTTGACAAAGCATTTCAAATATGATTCGCTACACTGTTTTTAAACTTTGCAATTTCGCCATCAAACCGATACTTTGACGTGGAAAGGGCAACATATCAGATGATCAGAGGAGGCAATAAAAGCACACGTCGAGCGTGGAACGCAACGAGTCTTTAAAGAACATACCTAACATTTCACCTTTGACGCAATTACTCGACAACGCGCAGAGATGTTGCGAGGGTCAACTTTTCGTCGGCATGTGCATGTGTGTGAGTTTGTGTATCACGGTACATTCGCTTCACTATTCGGCGTGCAGCCACGCCATAAGCACACGTCTATCCGCACCCGTACGTGACGACGAGGATAAACGATCGGGAGCTTCCCTTTCTAGCGAGACTGAGAGACACATAAAAGCTCAAGGGGCGCGAAGCTCTCGAGATTCAAAAGACGTACTCACATGACTTTCTATACCGTTACTGCTACTGCTACTACTAGCGTTTTACTTCTTATAGCAAAATTATCCGTTTTCTTTGTACCTGCGTGCCTTTTGAGATTTTTATGTGAAAAGAGTTGTGATTTCGTAGGCGTCAAAAAAGGTGTACTTTATCACGAGAGGGCAAATGGTTATGTCGAAAAAATATGGTACATCGTTAGCTGGATAATGGAAATTGCATTATTTCAGTTATGTTTTTTTTATAACATTGATTAAATCGAATTCTTATTATCAGTAGTACATTTTTTACGTCAAATAAGTATATATGTAGTAAAAAAAAGTCAAGTCTTCCGAGAAGCAATGCACAAGCCAGCTGCCAGTCAGTAATTCGCGACGTGACCAACGTATAACCTTCTCACATTGCTTATAGCCTCAAGCGTACAGACATGCTCGTACGCCTCGAGTTTAAAAAAAAATGCAAATTAGAAAAGCTTCGAAGCGCGCTTTTTTTTCTTTCTCACGTATACGTATACAGGGGCGCGCCACTGCGGGGCGTCTCAGGATTACGAGAGGCGTCGGCAAAAACGACCCGAGTACTACGTAAATCTTCGATACGCGCACCCCCCGAAGAGGCTGAGAGCCTCCCGAGTCTATTGCGTCGAAAATTAAATTTGCCTATTCGAATTTTCCCCAAAGCTCATGCAACGATGAAGAAAAGAAAAAAAAGAAAAAAAAAAAAACAACATCCGTTGTGGGTGGGTAATTTAGATTTATTGTTGGATATTTTGTTTAGAAAACGAGAGTATAAGAACTTTTTATGTATCGTTATTTCGATTAAGAAGTTAGAAAAATGATATTTTGAAGATCAATGATTTAAATATTTAAATTGAAAAATATTAATTCATTCATTGAAACGACTAGAACATAGAACAATCCCACCGCTGACACCAATTTTGTACCGAAAATTTAAATAATCGTAAAGCATTCATATCACTAATAAATAAAAATTATCCAATAAATTATAACTGGCATAAGCTGCCTTGTTTCCTACTACCAAAGCAAACACAAGTAGTGAATAAACGAAAATTTGGAGGGAGGTACGAAAAGCTTTACTGAGATTACCTGTTGCCAGCTGCAGGTTCTACGTCACTTGTTTATTCTGTAGCGTTTGGCCTCGCCGGGGGTATTTACTTGTTAGTTTTAGGCAGCGCTACTGCAGTCCCGTAGCTTGCCGCCGGCGCAAACACCAGTCGTTCAGCAAAGCCAATTTAAGGCGAACGCTTCCACGTCGCGCATCTCAGCAATTCTTCGCACGCCTACGGGCTTTACCGATACGCGAGTTTACAGAGTGTTTTATGATTGCAGTATATAAGATGATCAATTTCATAGAGATAGAGACTTTTATGTACGTTTGGATGCACTCGCGCTTCGAAATTGAATTATTTTTATAGTTAGCAAAAATATCAGCGATAGGTAAGATAGTCACTCAATCAGAAATTTCTTATTAATCCATTTTTAGTTTTTTAGTTTCTTATGTAAATTATGCACAATAACGATACATGTAAATTCAAAACTCAATGTCATTTGGTTTCAATAACACGTATGGGCCTTTCATTTAATTCTAACCGGATAATTTATAGTAACGGTGCAACACGTATTAAAATGTAAATCCGAAAAGCGGTTGTAGTCCAGCTACAGCGAGCCGAACGTGACTAGAAATTTCATTGTAGAGACTTGATTAAACGTTGTATCCTAAATACCCAATCGATTTCGGCAGATGTATACAAGAATACAAAATTTTGCAAATTCAAATTAGTCGCATCCGCCAATCGCGAAAGACAATATTGAGGGGTTCTAAAACTGATGATGAAAAAAAGCGGACAAAAAAATCCTATCTCAGGAAAATAAAAAAAAATGTACGGACCAATCTACGCAGAATAATACGAAAGGCAGGCTGGTCCTCACGCACGGCTTAGCGCAAAGTAGTACGAGTGGTCGTATATGCACAGTCGCATAAACCATGAGTCCGAGTCCAATTCCGGGAGAGAGAGAGAGGGAGAGAGGGTGTATAGCAAGAGCAGCGGTTTGGCTCGGCGACTCGCATCGCGTGTCCAAAAGAAATAGTGCCACGCAGGATATGGGATGAATGTAATGTTATGGTACGTTGACCATCACGGCTCATGTGATGCCGCCGCGTGTGCACTACCCTGAATTTACTCGTCTGTGTCTCTCGCGCGCTCTATACCACTCGAAACCCCTCGAAGCAACGACCACAGAGAATAATGTAATGTTACATTGTGGATTCTTGACAAGGGACTCTCTCTCTCTCTCTCTCTCTCTCTCTCTCTCTCTCTCTCTCTCTGGCTTGAGAGCCTAGATGTCCTCGGAATAATTTACGGAATTTCGACTGCTCACTTGGCTCTTCCGTACTTTATATCAATTAATATTGAGTGTGTTTAGAACTGATGGATTAATTCCATTTTTAATGTAACCATTGTTTATAATAATTTCAACATCTTTTTCTTTGGTTTCAACAAATCAACTTCTTTTGTTTATCACGAATAAAGTTTTTCATTTAAAAACAGCGGGCTTCTTATCAAAATGTATGAAGCTCGACAATGAAAATTTCATGTTTCGCGATTCAGGACAAAGCTCTAAAAGCATTACAAGAACTTCAGCAAGCAGTGTCGCCTAGAAAAAGAAAAAGCGACAGCAGCAGCAGAGAAGCCACTTTTCAGGGTTTGCCGAATTTTTCGAAATCGTTTCATAGACTTGCAAAGGAGTAAGGCGAGTAGCGCACGACGACGACGACGACGACTCGGCTGCTGCGGGTGGAAATACATTTTTAGTCGGGCGGCGGAAATTCATGGCAGCGCCGGGGCTTATCAAGAGATTTAAGTTTCTGTCGGAGCATAGATTATACAACGTCGGTGGGAGAGGAGAGTGGCCTTGATAGATATATAGCGAGCGAGAGAACGAGAGAGAAAGAGAGAGACAGAGAAAAAAAAGAGACCGAGAGTGGGAAGGTGGCTCGAAAAAGAAAAGAAGAGATTAAGAGGGTAAAACGCGGCAGAGGATAGCAAACTTGAGTGAAGGATTAACGAAACTTTGCACCGAGGAGGAGCTGCAGCCAACCTGATCGATAGTCCGTAGTTTGTCTTTGCGATTAAAAACTAATTGCCGATTGCAGATTATAACTTAATTTTGAAAGTTAATTTTTACTGTTTCTGTCGCAAAGTTATCGCGCGTCGATCGAAACAATTTCCATCCCACAAAGAACGCCGTTGCGCGTTATTTAACTCCGTTCTTTTCAATTGAAGTGTCGGCCGTAATTGGCATCAACGCAAATCTACTTAAAAACTCTCGGCAACAAAGCAGCTTCATAAAGTCTGACAGAAGCTAAGAAAATAAGCGTGCAACACGAATAAAAGACTGCGAAAGAGGCAGCTTCAGAATGGAAAAGAGAGAGAGAGAGAGAGAGAGAGAAAGAGAAAGAGAGAGTTTAATCCTGTATTGTAAAACAAGCGGCGACAAGCAAGTTTTCCACCATCGCCACTTGCTTTGTGTGGCACGGCTTTTTTTTCTCTGTCGTCGGTTGAAAAGGTGGAACGAAGGGGCAACTTTCTCTTTTCTCTCTCCTTTTTTTTAGCTTCATGCTTCGCCGTTCATAAATAAACTAGATTGCAGTACAGAGAGGACTAATCTTGAAATGCCAGACAAAAACTTCTTGTTTTACGCACGCGTCGCCAACTCTGTACGGCGAGTTCTTCATGAAGCAGCCACAAAGGCATTAGTACCTATTATGGCTGTGTACAAAGTTGCATTCGTATAATTTCTAAAATGATTTGTAAATGTGATATTGAGTCGATTGAAATACTCGAAATGTTCAAGTCAAACGATAAAGTTAATGATATATGAATTTTACAACTTTTTCCGAATATAATTTCACAAACTTCCACAATTACAGCTGACGGCTACGTATAATCATTGGAAAGTGCTTCGTAAATGCAATTTTTTTTTCATGCAAACAAAAGGCACGTTGTCTTTCCGTGAAACGTATTACGTTATCTTACCGATAGCTATGTCACGCGAGCTTATTGTCGCGTGGTACTCTAATAAGTGTAATCAGAATGCTCATTAAAAACTTTCCCAGAATAAGCAACCCAGAAGAAGTAAAATTGATGAAAAAAATATCGAGAGTAAGATTATAATATTCAAAAGACAATCCGCACAAGGCCAAGTTAATAGCACATTACTATTCCAAGTTTCACTTATCACACGGAGCGCGCGGGCGTTTCGCGGCGACGAGATTTCGCCTATCGCGAGCACATTCGTAGTTTCCGTGTACGTCACCTGGGTGATGAGACGCAGTGGAAGGTAGAAATTAGTCTGAAACACACACGTGACTCGGAGAGCTTGCACCGCACTTCTGCGCCTATATATATGTATACACGTACATTATACGGAAGATGGCGTGATACAGACATTGTCAAGCTCACTTTGCACTTTGCACGAGACAAGTCATAGGAGCGTATCTTATTCCGGCTCAAGTCTAACTTTACCTTAGGAGTTTATGTGTCTTGGTATTTGTATGAAAATTCTTGCGTGCAATATATTCTTCGGGTATATAACATACTGTTTCTTTTTCTTTTAATCACGAAATCGTGTAATAAAAAAATAAAAAATATGGCGTCGCTTGAATAAAGAAAAAAAATATACATGACGCATAAGCATGACAAAGGGAAGTCACGGTACGATGAATAAATTAGTTGACATAATTAATCGTCGGCGGCAGCGGCGCATCCTCGAAAAAAAACCATCCAGACTCGCGTGGTACAAGGCTCTCTAGTACTAACGCAACACGCGGAGTGTAAAAAAAAAAGAAGAAAAAAAAATACTAGAACCAGGAGTATACCGCAGGTCGTAGCTGTGCGCGGCTCTGAGACGGTCATACATTTATTTATGAACTACTATGAATAAATGGATGTTAGCCTTTTTCTATCCAACTAACATCCTCCCTCCCCTTCCACGCTCACTCTCTCACTTTTACGTTCTTGCCGTGCGGCGGCGTTGGGAAAAAAAGGAGAACGAAATAATGAGCGACGCCGTTACACTGATGCTCAATCACGTAGAATATAACGCAGACTATTTGGGTATTACGTTTTGTATTTTTAAAAACTTATTTTTTTGTAGATATAATCCAAACAGATTATAAAATTGTATTGAAAATATTTTGATTATTTACAATTGTTATTTAGATAAAATTATTATTTTCAAAATTTGATGTAAAAGGGCAGTAATACTCAGATACGTAATAGAAAATTTCAAGAAATATCGTAAAGTAAAAAAAAAAAATCAAAAGCCTAACTTTATTATGCAAAATATGTTTTCCAATTGTTATGTACACACACATGCTACATTAGCAGCACACTTTAAAAATATCTAATTAACGATCTTGTTAAAAAAGATGCTCAAAAGCCAGAACAAACAACAAAAAAAAAACATCGACGGCAACAAACCGAGACAACTCCAATTTCCGCATGGTCAGTTAAAAGAACGCTATAATATATACGGCGTCGAAAAAAGTATTAAAAAAAAAAGAAAAAGGTCGTCGCGAAATGAAAGAAAGGAAGGAATGGCGAAAGAGCGAGAGGGGGAGAGAGAGAGAGAGAGAGCGAGAGAGAGAGAGAGAGAGAGAGAGAGAGAGAGAGAGAGAAGCGACGAAATGGAGAACCGCGTAATTAACGAGCATTCTCAATAAGACGAGAAAGAGAGGCAGTGGAAAAGAGCACACCTCTGTGCAGCTGCTGCTGGCTGCTGCAATCGACGACGGTATATAGTAGTATGAAGCGGTAAAATAAAAGAAAAATACGTGAAAAAGTTTCAAAGGGGTTTTTCGCGCTCGCTCGAGCGGCATCGGTGGTAGCGCACGGTCCTCCTCCTCCTCCTCCTCCTCACCTGTTAAACGAAATGCTCGATACTCCGTGTACTCGAGCGTGCTATTTAACGAGCAGTATTTCAGCTCCTTTTAGTGAATTGCACGCCTCGCAATTATCGAAAATATACTTATATGGATCAAATATTATCGAGAACTAGAGACAATTATTAGAAGATTTTAGTAATCGTTGTTTTCGCAAGAGCAATTTTTCAAAGTCCTTCACTGCAATATCAAATGATAATGAAAGAGGATGGAGAAAGAGGAAATGGGGACAATGAAGAAATAAAGAAGTGGACAATAAAGCTCGAGAGAATGAGGTGTGTGTGTCCTGAAAAACTTTCAAAGGCGAAGTGTGCGAGTGATAAAAGGATATTGTTCATCTCGGGCGAGCAACTGTGTGTGTGTGGGCGAGAAGCTAAATGGACGAAAGGAGAAAGTTGAAGGCGCTCGTCAGTGGCTCGCAATATCGTGTATGCCACATGGGTGCACGAGCAAGATTGAGGAGCACTGCGATAGCGAGTGAGAGGAAGCGCAGGCGCAGGGGACTTTATTGGCTTTTAAGACGGGCGTAATTAAAATGTAAAGGGTTGTCAGCCAGCCCATCCTTTGCACCAAAACCTCCACCTCCTTCCTACTTTGCTTCCTTTCTCTTGAGCGCTCTCGCGCGTTATAGGGACAATGAATCGCGAAATTGGCCAACGGATCGCAAGCGCGCGCGCCCTCGCTCGAGTGCATTTGCCATGTTGCGTGAACGACGGGGATCGGTATAATTGCCTCGATTTCTGTAAAGTAGCTGCATTTACGGGGTTATAGGGAATTTCGATTGATCTTGTCGAGGAATATTGGAATTTAGAGTCGAAATTATGTTTTTTTTGATAGTTCAACATTTTGCTGTTCTAATCATCATGAGGTCTGATTGCGATACAATCCGTCCGATTAATCACAAACATTTTAAATGCTTTGACAAATTGATTCCTCAAGCTTTTCAAAATCGTTTAATGACTGTTTGTAAAATTATTTTTGAAAACGCGAAAAATTTCGCTTTGAAATAAATGCAAGCTTGAAATATGATGAGACCGACCAAGAATTTTTATAGAAAATTAAACTCTTGAGCGGAATGAGCAAAGAAGAGGTAGGGATGCCTCGCCAGTAAAAATCTGAAGCTAAAAAATAATACAGCGAAATAAAACAAGAGCCATAAAGAGCGCTAGGAAGGATACTAAAAGGGGGAAGCTCTTAGTCGTAAAAAAGACGAGAACGAAACAAAAATAAGCATGCAGCCGCGCTCGGAAGACGAACAAGATGGCGCCTCTTGGCGATTCGAGGCAAAGGCAAAAGTCCAGCTGCTGCTCTTGGTTTGGGCGCGCGCGGAAAAAGGGTCGCGTAAAAGCTCGGACGACCGAAGCGCGAGAGCGCGGACTGGAACAGCCGTATAACATCGATGTATACGAGCCCGCGGCGCGTTTATACGTATATGACGAAATCTATAAAAAAAAATGCCGATTCTTGAAGCCTAAAATGGCAAAAATACATTGTAACGCTAGAGCTT
>JAWWMK010000032.1:15507821-15535069 GCA_035047105.1 Galeopsomyia nigrocyanea | reverse complement strand
ATGTTCACGAGCATTTTCCGGCACTATATACCTCAAGGAAGAAGAAGAAAAAATTTCGGAAGCTCTAGCGTTACAATGTATTTTTACCATTTTAGGCTTCAAGAATCGGCATTTTTTTTATAGATTTCGTCATATACCCTTTCTCCTCTGTTCCCAAGCGATCCTCGATATTTATTGCAGTTTACTTTTATGCACTTTAAGGGTATGTACAGTGACTGGGAACTGGAAAAATGCTGAGAAAACCCTTATTTTTGGGGAATAAAGATGTTAAACCAGAGTAATACGAAATTTATCTTTTACGCGTTCAAAATTATAGTTATTCGATTTGAATGAACCTCTGTCTCCTCAAAATTTATGTTTGTTGAATGTTGGATTTTCGTCTTTTTATGATAGATAATTAATATAGCGAACGTTGATTGTGTTTTGCGCATATGTTACATTAAAAGCATTTCAATGATGCAAAACTACATGGAATAAGTTAGTGCGAGCACACGTCAAGAACTAATCATAATTATGGCAAATAGCATTCGCTCAACTTCGCAGTAGAACTCATCAATGTTGAGTGCTTGTGTAACTGAATTAATGATATTTGGAAAGCACGTGTGCTTGAGTGACATGATGCATATGAATTTTATATAACATCTGGTTACGCTCGTGATGGAACGACTTGACTAAATCATGAGAAAATGTTTCTAACTTTATTAATAGCTTAGCGAATGATCAATGAAATAATCAGGTCGGAAAGTGTATCTAAGTTTATTTTTCACACGAAAAGTTGCATTTAATTTATCTAACTTTACTGAATAAAACTCCCAATAAAAAAAAAATGCGTTAGTATTAAATACGAAAAATAGCACGAGTCCAGCGTGAGGAATTTTTTCTCTGGAACGTAAAGAAAATTCCGTAGAAAACACGTAAAACTCGGCGGGTTCTAGATGCGCGCGCGCCCCCGCACGAAAATAGTCGGCTTAGACTGCAGCAGACGAGCGTTATACGAGCGCGCGGCGGCAGCTCAACCGATATTTATTGGGGCGCGAGAGGCAGTAAGCATATAGCGTCCCAGGTATATATGTATCCGTTTTCCAAGCGACGACGCGGAATAAGTGGGACTGACCCGTGTGACGAGCGAGCTTCGTCGTGCGAGTACGAGATAAATAAAATTAAAGTGAAACAAGAGCGTTTTTTACGTGCTCGAAATACTTAAAAGCTATATAGCGTTATCGCGAAAAAAAAGAGGATTTCGATTGTACATGAGGAATGTGATGCGGGATTAGTGCTCTATATACAGGGGATTATCCGACTTTATGAGCTGTTCATCAGACTTGAGAAGGCTTTTTGCCCACGAAATCTTCGGAATGATGAGGTTCTGTGGTAGTCGTTTTTTTTTAGATTTGCTTCGAATGAGAGTTTTTTATGTAGCAATAATGGAATCATAAGATTTTTTTTTCGCCAAGGAAATAAAATTCTTATGAAAATTGTGAAATTGTAGAAATTCGTTTTTTTTTTAAATTTTGCATAAGGAAATGATAAATTTTTTTAATACCTTGTATTCAAAGGCAAAACTATAAACACAATAAATCATAAATAAAAATTTCGAAAAATTCATCGAAAAAGAACTATAACTGTTCTCAAAGTTCTAATTGGATCGTCTTTCTCAAAAAAAAAAAAACAAAACAAAAAAAAAATGAGTAAGAAGTTTAAAACAACTGAAGACAGAAAAGTTAAGAGAACAGAGATTACATGTATAAGCTTCTGGTGGGTGAATTCTTTTCGCGCTCAAGAACAAGCTGTCCTCTTTTTTTACATTCTCTCGTTATAGCCACACGTACAAGTATATAGGCTAAGGCAAAACTCGATGCAATTTTCCCCTTTCCCCCAAGTGAGATTTCATCGAGCGACGAGATTGCTTGGCGACCTTGCCTCGTACGCGACGAGGCGTCTAATCGAGCTTTGAAATCACTTCTATTTTCTTTGGCTTCGTTTTTTTCGCGATACTGATGTATTAAATTAAAAATTTCATCATTAATGTCCTTTATAAATCTATGGAATAAATTGAATAAACATTTTAATGTTGGTATAAAAATAACGAAGTTTAGGGTAACTTATTTTATTTTATTTCAAAGATGTCTGACTATACATGAGTTTCTCTACTTATGAATTAAATGATGAAATTGGAAAATGAATATACTTAATATTTCAGAACTACTTACTATTTTTGACGAAAAAATGATTTGTTAAAAATCTGCAAAAATATTTGAATAATGTATTGATATATTTTTTAGCAAATTAAAAACTGGTAAATGGAAATTACCGATAATTTACTAATCCTAAAACCCACAATCAAAATATCAATTCACAAAATTTTTCATTATAAAAAATTCACACTAAACTAAAAATTTTCCACGAGTGAAATCTAAAGGAAAATCGCTATTCACAGTCGGTTGAAAAGTAGAGAGACCTTCAATATGCTGTTTAAAGTGCTTTTTGCTAGATATATATGGTAAGGTAACGTCAATACGTGCACGTTTTATCTCTTGAGATCCGTCCATCTGTATTTCCATCTCCAAGCTTGGCGCGTTCTCTTTGAAGTCTGAGACGTTCGGGTGAAGTCGCGTCTGCATATCGATATATCACTTGCGGCTCGCCTAACTACAGCCTTCGTCGTCGTCTTATATATATATATATATACCTCGAGAGATACGAATAAGGTTAAGTGTCACACACGTCTCGTGGATTGCTTGTAATGCAGTCGACGTCCTCCTCTGTCCCTAAGTTTCTCGCCGTCGAACGTCTACGCGCACACGACCTTATTTTATTCATCGGAGGAGGGTGGAAGGGGTTAGGTAGGTAGGTAGGGTTGCAAGGACTCGAAGGTTTCCGTGCCTGGGAACTTGTGCGCGCGGCAAGCGTTGACGTGCCTTGTGAGATGTCGCCGAGACTTGGCTCACACAGGCGCGTTGAGGATTCGTACTGTTAAGTTTCTCTACACTATGTATATCGCGAATGAACACGTGAATATTTTACTTGATGCGTTCAATTTGAGAGTATGGGCAATTTTACTTACGATATAATCGAAACTTGAAAGTCGACTTTTTTCGTTTCTAGATGAAAGAATATGAACTACTGGTTACAGTTTATAAGTTCCAAGCGACTGATGCGATCTCTTTATATGTACCCATTGACGATTTTATTTCAATTTTGAAATATTAGTTAGCTGATAGTGCAAATGCATATTTATATTTACAGTTGAATTATCCTTAATAAATTTTTGATAATATTGATTCGTACTTTTATTTTTCTAACAGAAATATTTTTTTGTTTCAGGTAATAATCGAACTTTATCGAATGCGTATAAAAGTACATACGATAGTGAGTACCCAATAACCTACATTTCGATAATTTTTTAAAAACATGTTAATTTTCGTGGCAAATATGCTTTTTTTTTGAAAAGATTAAATGATCCAATTTTCGTAGGTCATTCGAAAGGTGCTAGTTTTTTCAATGACCGTCGAAACAATCTCGACCGTTCAATTTCACAAGTTTCACGATACTCAATTAACGAAAGGTATTTCAAAGTTAATCACCATTCGTAACAAGATTACAAGCCACATCAGTTGGCCAAACCAATCTAGCGTCCCCATAAGCAGTTTGGTCCAGCTAAATTTTCCAAAAGCATTATAGTCAAGCTTTGGTGGCATCGACATCCCGGGTATTCTCATCGAACTAAGTTTCATTGTCGTTGGGGTGGGTGGGTGGAGGGGAGGGGTCCAAGACAAGTTTCGCGGATGACGTCACCCGCCTCGGCGCAGTTTCGCGCGGCAGTGGTTGGAAGAGTTGGTGGCGGTGGTGGTGGTGGCGGTGACGGCGCAAAGTCTCCGGGCTTCCGAGTTAGATTAAGCCGTGTGGCCGGTAAGCCACCTCCAGAAATTGCCGCTCCCTCGGATTTCATTAGCGTTTCGGACGGAATTCTCTGCCGCAAAAGCAGTTATCCCCCACCCCCCTCCCCCACCACTACTCCCAGCGGCAAATATGCTATGAAAGATTCACGCGCCTTTCTATTGCCTCGCAGACTTGAAGCTCTCATCGTCTACGCCTTCGGCTTATATAGTCGACAGAGAGCTTCTGAGGAAAATTTAACGAACCCAAAGAGATAGAAATGGAAAAAATGAAATTCTAAGCGTGCAGTATCGCTAGATAATATTAAAGGTCTTTTGACGAAAAAAGATAAATATGAAGTCTGCGCGCGCAAGTTCATACGAATGTCTACATCGACACTTTCTTATCTCAAATCAACAGCGCTCATATGAGTGTTATTACAGAGCTGCAGCAGAGTTTGACTATAAGAAGGAGCAGATCCCGAAGTTAACGCTAATTACACTGGATAAATCAACAAAGAGCGCCCAGGTGGTATATACACAGAGAAAAGGAAGCCCGACAGCATTGAGTGGAGGTTCAAGTGGTGCGCGCGCGCGTCCCGGTGTTGGGGCAACTACTTGGGCTTGTCAATAGGGGCGCGTCGTATCCTCCACTCTCCTCCTCCTCCTCCCCTTTTGAAGAGAAGGAGAAAGAGGATGGGGGGAAACGCTTAAAGATCTTTGACGCTCGATTGCCACCTCTGAATGCCACTTGAACTGCCCTCGTCAGGACGACGACTACGGCGATTTGAATATCGCCTGACCAAATAAGCGGAATTGGTTATCACCGACGACTGCCTCTTGCGACCAAGCTGCTTCCGACGTTTCTCGGACTTATTGCCGAGATCAGTTCGAGCTATTGAAAAATTGTAAAGCTGCGTATCTCTTTGATAGTTCGTTGACAAAGTAGAAAAACTGTTTCCATAAAAACTGAAGCTCATGGATATAAGACTAACAAGAACGAAAAAATCCAGAAAATAAGGTTTCCTATCGACACTGCACGCATCAAGCGGAAAATCAGGGTACACCGAGCGAATTTTTCGAAGAATCCCAAGATTCGCTTACTTCCATTTTCTTTTCGCGCCTCGACGTTCCATCTCTGACGCGCGCGCACGGTCTTTGACGTTATACCCCTTTACTTTTTTTTTCTTCGTACTTGTATCTTTTTTTTTTACTCGTTTCATTCTTCCGAAGCGCGGGCGCGAGCTTATCCTTTTTTTCCCTTGGGTCGTGTCACGAGGCTCCAGGGTCCCATGAAAAGAGAATCCGATTATCGGGGAAATTGAGGCGCGCGCGCGCGCGAGCGGAAATACAGGGGATATTAGCTGTTTATCAGCGTGGTTATATACAGCGAGCTATGGAGAATAAAGGGACGAATTGTTAGCCTCGCGTTAATTTCAACCGAGGCATGAAAATTGATCAGCTAAATTATTTCATTCGAACTAACGCCTCGGCGAGCTTGATTACGTAAGCTCCTTAACAATGTTTGTAAAACAAGCATGGCTTGATGGCTTATGTACTCACGGGCTCTTCTTCAGTGTTTTTTTTCTGAATTATTCGTAGACGATTATCGAATCTTGACGAACATTTAGCTCCTTAGTTTGAATAGGTTTAAAAAAAAGCTCATTACTGTCGTAATAAGCAATAAATTTAACAAAATTTAACAAGCAAACTTTTGTAAATCCATCGGTATTCGCTGAAAATCATAATTGTCGCTCATTTGTCAACTGGTGTTCAACAGACCGGCATCGTTCTCCTCGGCTACATTTCTCCTTTTTTCTTCCTCTAGCCATTTCCATCTCATTCTGTCACCTCCCTCTTTTTCCATCGCGAGCAAAGGGCCAGAGAGCGAGTCCGGGGTAATACTAATAGAATATCAGGCGAAATGTAATTACGGTCGGAATTCATGCTCCGGCAGAGCAAATAATTTGCCGGTGACGCTCACTGTCTGTGTGTATGGTAACGAGAGGACGGTGCAAGGAAAAAGAAAGGAAAAAAGTGCGAGAGAGAGAGAGAGAGAGAGAGAGAAAGAGACGACGACGATGGTGCGCCTAATAAAAGGCGAAAATTGGGATGGCGAAGAAACGCGCCAGGGGAGAAACACGCGATGAAGGAATCGAGACGGAAATTGCCGAGGGAAAAGAAAAGTTTTTTTTTTGATCGATGACTTAATCTTTTATTAAATTATATCTTTTTAATTAAACATTTTCTTGCTGCAAAATCTTTTTACGAAGTAATTATTGTCTAAAAATTTTCAAAGCATTTATTCTTTTGCGCAATTTATAATCTTACGATAACTTTTAAACTACATTATACTTTTATATAATTTATTCATGTTTTCCATTAGCAAATGGAAAAAAATAAAGCATAAAATTCTAATCTACGTGCAATCCATGCGGCACAGAAACACCAAACATGAGTTTTAGCGTAGTAATCGGTGTTTTCCAGTAAACGAGCGTTGAACCCGGGATCCCCCCCGGGGGCGGTTACTCGTCAACACGCTGCAATTGCAGTCGAGGGCTCGTGGGACAATCGGCTCGTTCTTTCCGTGTTTTCCTCGTACACGGGAAATCACGATTGAGAAACGATTGCGTTTTTGCGTTGTTTGAATTTCAAGAGAGAGAGAGAGAGAGCCAACAACGAGCAAAAGCCGTACACACCCGGATACTCATCGACAACGAATTAGTGCTCGATAGACGAGGGTTTGACCGTTGGATTAACAAGTTCAACCGTTGAATTTTTCTACCGGAACTCGGTCGAGTGTCCCGTGATGGGACTGCAGGAAAGAGATTCGTTATTGCTTTTTCCTATATTTTTTTTTATTTTTCATAATAATACGTTTTATTTGTTGTTGTCGTGAATTAATTTTGCATGCTCTTTTGATATCAGGAAATTTCTAAATTCAAACTTGATGCAAAGTGCATTGATAATCATTAAAACACAAATTTAACAAAGACTGAATCGGCTGGTATATTAATATATTTGTCAGCAACAAAATTGTCCTATAGACAATGCTGTCCCTCTCTCATCCTCTTTGGGAATCTCGCAAACGAGTTAACACGCGCGCACTTGTCTTCTCCTGCAGTGCCACTTTGTCGATATTGCCTCTTTTCGAACGAGCCGCTTTTACTCGTGCCGTATTTTCCTCGCTCGCGTCTTTGTTCTTAAATCTTGCCGGGGCGTCGAGTATCTGGCTCGCGTTTGTTCGAAGCTAATTGGAAAAAGCTGCTCCCTAAGTCCCCCCTCTCTCTCTCTCTCTTTCTCTCTATCCCTGGCTACTGAGTTTTATTATCTTAAGAGAATTAGCAATATATTTAAAAAGCCATTACCTGCAACAACTGCAGCAGCAAGTGTACTTAAAGTGGAACGGGTCAATTGATTGCCTCGCTGCGCCGACGGAAGAATTTTACGGTTGGATGCCTAGTAAAAGTTTGCTGAAAGCTCCTTCCCTCCTTGTGTCCCATCGCGTCGTGTCTGCCTTGTTTATAAATTATCTTCAGCTCGACGATTCCGACTCGTTGAAATCGATTCGTTTAAGTGATTGTACAAGTTTAAAAGCTATACAACTTTTATTTGAAGTAATTTCAAAACTGTTTCAACATCAAATTACGACATAATCAAATGACATTTCTTAAAGCACATTAATCAATGTACTCATATAACATCCAACTCCGACTAACTTTGCTTCACTATACCATTCGAAACCACACTCGCGAGCTACAGAGCATGCAAGTCTATTCGATACGTATATCAAGCAAACGTATAGGTGCTTCCTGCTTTTGACATGTGATGATTCATCGTTCCCCTGCCATTTGTCTCAACGCAGCTTCATTCCGGCTTGTCTCCGGAGACGTCGATTCCAATTGGCGCGGAATCCTTTCAAGTTCTGCGAACATTGTCAGATTACAAGCTGATATATATCTGCGTTATTAATATTTCAGCGTAATGTAAATTTTGAAGAGATGTTGAATGTTAATTTGGAAATACAATGAATCTTATGGCTAAATTGTTGCAAACAACTTTTATTATTTTTAATAAAGTACAGAATTTAATCGAGAAAAAACGATGTATGTAACTTAGCAGTAAATTCGAACATTATTGTCTTCTTATTATTACTATTTTACTTATTCCAAGTAAAAAAAATTTCTAAGAATTTTCGAATATTAATTATGGCTATTAAAATAGTGGAATAAACTGTAACTCGTCGAAAATCAACAGACTATACCTGAGAAAGGAGTTGTAATAAATAACTCATTCCAGAAAAGCATTGTGAAATGTATTGCGAATAGTAAACATGCAGTTGTTTATCTTTTCATTTCAATCGTAACATTAACGTTTACAAACATACCCGCAGTTTCCTCCAACAAATACGCAAACGTCAATAATTTTCTCGTAAACACAGCGTTCGATTTTGTGCCTCGAGTTATGTATTGAACCAGAAGTACACGCCAATAATGGTAAAACAAAGTATGTTGCATATTTTTATCAATAGAAGATCACGTAGTTTGAATTTTTTTTCAAAACCTCGACAAGCATGAATCGAAATTAATCGCAAAATATTCGAGTTGATATCCTGAAACACATAGCTTTATAGCAGCCTAACCGACAGTAAAAATCAATCGACGTTGGGTGTCATTATAATCACGCCTCTAGTGTTAAACAATATATATACGCTTGCACGTCTCTTAGCGTTCGCGCGCATGCGATCGCGGTCCATTTTGTCGAATGATTTATTCAGGACGTGATCATTAATGGTGGAGCATTATTCTCTCATCAGAAATCAATAGGGGGGGAGTTCGGAGGGGGTAGGGGGCGTATAGCTTGTTTCCATCGGATACACAAGTTTAATCACGTTTAAAATCGGCCTGTAACGATAAATCTGGCTGTAGCTTGACAAACGAGATTCCACGCGGGATTGCGATGGATGATTACTGCATTTGTACCAAAGATTTATACGCTTTGCCATTATGTTATTTCACGCCCGTTATATATTATGCCTGCCTGGCGACGGCTGTAATCATTTTAAAGATAATTGGCTAATCTGGAGTACGTTGACCAGTAGCGTAATGGTTATTCGAAAGAAATAAATGTGCACCACATTCTAAAGTACAAAGTCACATACTCTCTATCCTCTCAGCTATATACGTACAGAACAGTTGAATTGGTCACTTCACCGTCGTGAAACGCGTATGAATGATTAAAACAAAAGCTTTCGAGGGGGGGGGGGGGGCGAAAGGCAAAACGTATGATAGGCGGTGGTGGCGGTAGTAGTAATGTATTCAGAGCCGCGAATGATTATTCGTGCGAGAGCCTCGTGTATCCTATCTATCTCTATCTCTCTTCAGCGTTGCGGCGGCCCACAAAACCACGTCGGCGTATAGCGTCCCATTCGCTTTAGTTACGACGCCAATCCCATTGCTCGTTGCCACTGTTGCCAGTGAGAGAGAGAGAGAGAGAGAAAGGAGAGAGAGCGGCATGTTTGATCTCGTTACCTCTCGGTTTGGTACGACGACAATCGAGTTAGCCCTGTCCCGCGAGCCAATTCTTCTTTAATGCTCGCTCGCTCGGACGACTACTGTACGTACTGGCTTATTCGTGTTTCATCAGTTTTGCTAGCCTACGAGTACACTAATGCTGTTTAGTTTATATTGCCGATTCCCTCCGCGTATATACGTAACGAATTTCGCAGTTTGATGATTCTTTTAAAAAAATCGAATCACTGTCTGATCGTACGTTGACACTCTCTACTAAGAAAATAACTCTGAACGATCATAGAAATTCGAATGAATCGGCGATCATCTTCAAGAGCAATGAACTCTGCTCCCAAGACGTTTGTGTTATAGAGGGTCGAAGAACAGTAGATCGTTTATCGAGGGATGCTTTAGGGGGAGGGAGGGGGTAGTCGAGATATGTAATCTACGCGTTAACGAGCAGAGGACGTCGCCAAGAGCTAGATAATGATAATGATGATCGCTCGAGATTTACGACGATTGAACAGTATATACCCTGAGAAGAGAGGGGGAAGGGGGATGGAGGATATGCGGCCTGCACCAGACACGATTGTATATATCGATGGGCATAACTTCATTAATTCGATGGCACCGAGTCACGTCAAAGCGTTAGCTTAAGCTCGGGTACATGGATGCTTTGATCTAGGGGATGGTAATTGTTAACAGCCATGTTGTATGGGATTACTTGCGAATAGCTTCGATGTATGCGTGTAAGAATTACTTGCTTGATTGCGTCGCTTATTATGTCACGTGGACAATTTATTTTTCAATGTGTCTTGAGCTTGTGATCGGCTGTAGTAAAGTTTTTACTATGAATATTCAATTTATAGTGAAATTATTTTTGCAGATATAGCCTAACGGAATTTATGACCAAATTAAAATTGATAAAACATCAGCGTAATAAAGATAATCAGTTAGCCAAAAAATCATTGGCAATCGGCGATGATTGATAAGCGAGTAATAAAACGCTCGGCAGAATCAATTATAGTAACAGGATAAGCCACCAAACGATCCGGTGTTTTTTTTCTCTTCTATCTCTTTTTCTGGTATCAAGAGCCCAAGGTGTCGTTAAGTGATACGACATAGACCTTCGCGTCGAGGACGTAACCCACGCGCGCGGCGGAAGGACGTCGCCGTCCGCACACTAGATTTATGACGGCGACGGTCAGTGCTCGACACATGGCGTGTGATAAAGGCAATGTTATTGCCTCCAAGGAGCAGGAATTCCGGGGGATGCCGGACACACACACACACACACACACACACACACTATTACTGCTATGCTGCTGTATACCCGCTTCGATCGCACTGAAAGCCGTAATAGCAATTCGATGATTTATTCAGTAGTCCGACCGGCAATATTATTCTTTCTTCAAATAAAATTCCTTCGTTTATTTCCTTTACTGTGTGGATTTCGATCGTAAGTGTATCGAGATTTCGTATTTAATTTATTTAGGCGAAAAAAAAATCGATGTCTTCTTTTCTTTTTCTCGTGAAAAAGAAATTGGCAATTGAGAACAAAAAATAACTAGAGGAAGAGAAAAACAAAAGCGAATATTTAATCTGTCTCGTAATTCGTCGTACGTAAGTTATCATGAAAATCCCCTGGAGTGTAAATTCTTGGGCGGGGCTTTAGCGAAAAAAATCTCACCAGCAACAGGGTATAAGAGGAATGGAAAAAAAGAAAGAAAGAAGGAAAGGGACGACGATGGTGGCGCCGAAACGCTTTGCTTTGCCTTTTTTTATACCGTTTCTCTTGGCGCAATTTATTTCTAGGAGCAGGACAAATGTTGAAAACCGAGGGTGACGCCTAATAATATAAGCTCCAGATAAATGAGCACGTGCTCAGCGACCGAGCCAGATTTTTTTCTGGCGCGAGGAACAGAAAAAGAAAACGAAGGTGGAGGAGGAGAGAAAAATGAAGGAGAAACAATTGTCGTGCGTTAAAGAGTCTTATCAAAATAATACAAGGGGAGTAAGTGAGAACTTCCTCATGCGAAAATGTATAAAGAATATTAACGCGATAAGGTCGATTTACAATATTGAATAATTTAGAGAATGAGTGTACAAAAAGATTTTAACTAACACTCGATCAACCTATTCGAGAAGATAAATCATGACAGTCGAGAAAAAAAGAGACACGATAAAGGAACTACAGAAGTCAAGAACGAAAGCAAATTGGAGGAAAAAGGCCGTCGTCGTGTAGCGATTAAAAGAGTAAGTGCAAGAGTTGGTGAAACAGTACGCGCGGGTGAGAGCCGTACGTGCACGCGCGAGGAAAGGGTCCTTAAAAAGTTCCAAGAGAGAAAGAAAGAGAGAGAGAGAGAGAGAGAGAGAGAGAGAGAGAGAGAGAGAGAGAGAGAGAGAGAGAGAGAGAGAGAGAGAGAGAGCAACCCTCTTCCGCGCCAGCGAGCAGCAGTTGTTATCTAATTTTACTCTCAACGCTTCTTCGATTTATTCGCCAACTTCTCGACGCATTACAATATGCTGCTAACGGCAGAGCTGCGAGAAGCGCCTTTCTCGCTCTCTCTTTCTCTCTTCCTCTTCACGCGCCGTCTATTTGTCTGTCATCGTTCCTCGATATTCTCTTCCTCCTCTCTCTCACTTTAATTTCTCCTTCTCTCTGGCAGACTCCCAAGACTCCGCTTATACCGTTGCCTCAGCCTCTTTCTCTCACTCGCGCGGAACATTGTTTTAATGGATTTCTTTCTTTATTTCTTTCTTTTTTTTTCTAGCGCCACCACCCGCTGTCTTCGTCGTCGTCGTCGTCGACTGCTCTGTCTTGTTGTCGTCTTCTTCTTTGCATCCGAAAACTCTTGCCGCGTCGTTGGTTTATTGCTTCAGGGGATTAGTCCTGATTAATTAGGGCGCTGATGTTTTAACTGAATACTCGTTTAATTTCTTTCGTTTGAGTTTGTGAGTGATGTTTTACCCGGAGAAAGTTTCAGACTTAATGAGATTTTTTTCAGTTTTTTTTTTAAAGAGAGAACTTTATTTATGATCGTGGAAACTTCAAATGAATTAGCGTTAATGAAAATCTCATAATTAATTGAACGTGATATATTTATTCAGCTGTTATAATATTGATACTCATCGAATAAATCCAGCAATTTGATTTCCATGGAAAATAATTAATGAAATCCGATCGTATCGATCTTGTGAACAATCGCTTGGACGGATCGACAAGGTATCTCGCGCGATCGATGGTGAAAAAAAAAGAAAGCAAAAAAAAAAAAACAGAGGACATATACACGCTATACTTACGATCGGCCATCCATCTCGTAGCACGAAGCCCTGAGACAAATGCTTTCCAATCTGTCCCGTTCGGGTCCACGTCCACCACAAAGGAAACGGCCAATGTGTTTACGTGCCGGGCATGCAGCCACCGTGAGCTTTCACCCTTTTGCGACTTTCTCCCTTCTACTCCCTATACTATACTCCCGCGTGCCGGAGCGGCTACTTGAAAACTATTTTAATTACGCGCTGTGGGACGCTTTTCCTCGCGCTACTTAATGCTCGCGCACTTGTTGAACTATCCTACCGTCTTTTTTTTTATTTACGACGTTGCCGAAGTTTACTCGATGTAATTCTCTGTTTTCTTACTTTTATCGATATACGATGTATTATTTGAATTTTGATTTGTGAATTTTTGGAAAAAAATTAAAAAAATTATATTAGTGTCACTGGAAAAATTTTGTTATGAAAATAGTAAATCAATAATACTACCGCGGATGAAGCTGAAACTGACAGATCAAATTTCAGACAGATTTTGCAGAGTCGTGGGTCATGCGCGAGAACCGCGACTCGTGCCTTTGTCGACTCATATTTTCCGACGAAATTTGGTGTGGCGACTCTAAATAGTATTTAAATTCGTTAAAAAAGTGGAACAGGAGTGAGCCGCGATTCGAGAGAACGGCAATGTTATAGAGCACCGAGCGTTACTCTATCACATTTTTTATATTGCATATGCAAACAATGAGTTTAAAATCTAAAAAAAAATCAAATTGCAATACTCTCAGCATTACCTCACCTTCTCCTCATTCCTTCGCTCACGCCAGTATTTCATTCGGTATCTTCTTTCTCTTTGTACCAGCTTTTCTCTCTCGTTTTCTTTCTCTCTTTTTTCGCGCTTCTATCCCTACTGGCAAGCTAGCTTCCGCCCCATTCGCTCCTTTGCGCGCCAAAACTATTCTGAAGCTCTTTTATTTCACGGGGGAGGATCGCTCGGAACGCCAGGGAAATTCGGCTTGGAATGTCGATGAAAAGTGCCCCGGATGAGGCAAAAAAAAAAAAAAAAACGCACGCCAGCCAAAGAGTAGTTTTGAAGCGAGTTTCGAAAAAGGGCACACAAAGAAGTGGCGCTTTTAATAGAATGAAAGATATTTTTCGGGACCAAACAGCTTTCTTTTTTTTAAGGGTTCTTGATAGTTCAAGAGAATTTTACTCTTGATGTTGAGAAAGATTTCGTGCATCGAATCGATTATCGTGCTCGAAAACGTATAGAGCATTTCACATACACACTTGTAATTAAAAAAAAAAAAATGCAAAGTTTCACACGAAGATTAACGATTCTCCAGACAAATTTATTATTGAAACACACCCCCGATTCTAAAGACGCAAAATAAAAATACCTATGCAATCGACTCGGAAGCTCTCTTCAAAAGGCAACAATTTATCTTCCAAGCCCATTCCGTGTAATTCCGACGCAGCGGCAGCAGCGGGCATGAGATTCAGCCGCGTAAAGAGCTTCAAGAGGAACTGATTGAATCCTTCCCTCAGGTGGCGCGATAGACAGATAGCTTGGAATAACTCGAGGAGGAGGAGGAGGAAGAGGAGGGGACTTGGAAAAGGTCGCAAGATACGGACGCTTGCGAAATTGATGTATCTTCAATCTTCATTTGGACGTTCTTGAGGTTCGTTTGGAAGGGAATGTTTTCATGTGCAAATATTGAGCGAGCGAGCGAACGTCCAATTTGAATTTAATCGGTTTGAAATATTCTTATAATTGATAGTAGATAGAGTTTTGAAGTATAGTTATGAACATTTATAGGTTTCTAATTGAATATTTACTTAAACGATTTCATGCAAAATATATTACTATAAGAATAATCACTATGATTAAGTTCGAATAACATAGCGAAGATCAAATGTCTCATGTAATTTAGCTCTTCGGTGTATCACTCTATTTTCCCTTACACTCTATATCTTGCTTAGGGCCGCACTATCATTCCCTTCCTCGTCTGTCACAACGATTCCGGATGCTCATTCGTTTCACGGCATCGAGGGATAAAAGCTTAGTGTGTTTTTCCTTACTTTCAGGCAGATGTACATTAGACAAGTGAATTTTTTGTTTTCTCTCATTTCGACGAAATGAACATTGTAAAGTTATTTAGTGTTGTGGAATCTAAAATTAAATAAGTTAAAATCTGAAATCAAGTTTTTGATAGAATATTTACAGTATTTTAATGATTGGATATCGATTTTAGTTCGTTGACAGATACAACTTTCCTAATAACATGAAAAATGTAAATATATTTTGTATTATTGCTATCAACAAAATTTCTCTGATGACCTCATAGTGCGAGAAAAACAAAATAAAATTGCAACATTAAAATGCATAGCCATTTCGGGTTGGCGGTTCATTTCAAGGAAAATTCGGGCTTCAATCCAATAACCTTCTTATAAGTTGGAAAAACTCGTTTCGCCATTGGAGAGGTGGGAGGGGGTGAAGGCCGGCAAGAGCAATATACACGGGGGCTAGAATCCTATCCGGTAAAAAAAGACGAGACACGGGGCACTCGAGCTTTTGGAAATCGACTTACGGAAATCGCGTCGCGGCAACTGGAGCGTCGAGGCGTCGCTACGTCCCGAAGGAACGCCAGAGTGCAGAGAGAGAGAGAGAGAGAGAGAGAGAGAGAGAGAGAGAGAGAGAGAGAGAGAGAAGGATAATCCCGACGGGGGCGCTTCGATCTGAACGACTCGGGGAAGATGGAAGCTCGTTTTTCCGGGCTGCGAGGCATAAATAAACTGACGGACAGGTGCGAAAGACAAAGCTCGAAAGGGAAAATAATGATGAATAAGGGCGCGCCGTCTCCACTCGCTTCGAGGAAAAATTTAATTTCACTGCCTTTGAACTGGAGAACTGGAGCGCCATCCGATTGGTAGATTTGAAAAGGGGTGATTCGGAGGCTTTAAGGGTGCAGAGATAAAATATTACGACGACTGATAAACGACGATTAATTAGCGAAGTTTACGTTGATTGATTGCAACTGATGCTTTTAATATTGGATTGTTACGATCAATATAAGTGGTTTATTGGTATAATATAAAAATACTGTATTTGTTTATGTTACTTGAACATTAACTATTCGGTAATAATTCATTCAGGAATGAATAATTTTATGAAATGCTCTTATTTTCAATTCACTGATTTTCGATTTTTTGAATTAAATCAAAAAGTCGAACTTTCCTCGAAAACAATGTACTTTCAGACATCGATTAATATTGAACAAAAATCCAATTTCTAACCGGAAATTTTCAATTAATAAACTGTCAGAAGTCTCAAAAGTTGTTAATCAAAAAAGCAAATGAAAAATACGCAGCTCTCACTCCATTTGGCGAGAGCGAGGATATTAATTATGTAATTCGCGAAAATCCGAATGCGCACCACATGTTCTCGCCGCGCCTTGTGCGCCCGATAAATCACCAACGGTACCATCCCTTCAGCTTTTTTTTCATCAACCCTTTTTCCACTTCACGAGGAGCAGTGAGAGAGAGAGCGAGAGAGAGAGAGAGAGAGAGAGAGAGAGAGAAAAGTCCGGCGAGTGGCAAATTAACCGGTTATAGAAGGACAAACGTAGGAAACGAGGGAAAGGCCAGATCGTCGGAAGGGTTGTGAAATATGACTTTGAAATTAACCGATTCGTTGATTACTCTTGCCGTTATTAATTGCTTTTACTTGAAGTACTTTGGCGAATTTAATGTATCAAGATATTTTAATTCGGCAGTCGCTTGGTATCTAATAATCTAGTTATTGGAAGGATTCTTCACAACAAGCACTGCTGGTTCATTTGGATTCGATCTGACCTATTCAGCTTCACGAATAGTCACGTCCTCCATCTCTTGAAGAGCCATCCTTATGAATGAAACATACGAAGTTACTCTGGTATATCTTCCTGCTCCTCTTATCTCTTTACATCCTATGGGTCCTGCGACTAAGACACCGATGACTTCTTTACCACGAAAAACAAGTGGACTCGAAACCACTATCACCCTGCAAATAATAGCTTCATTTTAATCATAGCTTTTAATTTTTAGTGAATTTGTAAGTAAACTTATGCATCTTACGGAGCATACTCCTTCTGGTTTGAGACTGCTTCTCACTGCTCCAGCACACAGATGTTTAGGCAGTACCTTTTGCGTCATTACTCTGTCACATTCCTTATTATCTATTACTTTTTCAGGTAGATAACGCATTATACCAGATGACTCTCCAGTTTCATAAGATTTATTTGTGACAGGATCTTTTTTGACTATCACTTTGTTAAAGCCGAATCCCGTTACCACATTAGCCGTTTCGCGTGCATATAGTGCATAAGGCTCTTGTGGTAACGTCAGGTTGGATGTAAATTTAGCATTTTCCAAACCGATGGGGTTCTCTACCTGTAAATGACATTTATATCGGAAAGAAATTATATTCAACATTTGCAATGCATTTGGAATTATTTTCTTTGTGCAGTAATTTAAATGTATTCTGAAAGGTTAACCTTCATAACAGCAATATCACCGATGGGCGAATCGTCCGCGGGATTATATTCTTTCGGGATGAAGTACTTCGATACTTTTATATTCATAGCGTGACTGCCTGGTTTTTTTTATATTAACAGTACCAATCACAGCTGCGAACTGTTCTCCTGAAAATTCTCCTTTTTCGTTGGTGACACAATTAGCAGCTGTGAGAATAAATAGGTCATTCAAAATGCCAGCACCGCACATATGAACTCCAGATTGTTGTAAAGAAATTTGGTATGCATATTCTCCCTCTTCGGCATTCTTTCCACCAAGGATTCTCTTTACTCGTATGTTCGCTTTTGAATGTTGAAATAAATTCAATTGTTTTAAAAATAACTTTACTTTATAATTCTTAATATTTGTTTCCTCACCTAATACGTTTGCTGAAAGAATAATGAAAATTACAGATGATACGATCATCATTAGAAGATTTAAACTTTTTGATTTTTTCATGTTTTCTTTTTAAATGCGCTTTACCATTCGCGTTGAAAATAGCCATACGAAACGAAAGTAATCAGTGGAAATTTATTTTTAGATTAAGGCAAACCTTTCCTTTGATTTTTTGAGTCGCGCAAAGATTTTATCGTCAAGTTACACGTTATAGCAGAAGCCATAAAACTTTACAATCGTATAAAACTAAAATCCGACAAAGAATGCTTATTGCAACGCGTCGTTCCTAGTGCATCGGTTATATTTAAAAATATATGTTTTAGTAAAAAGATATAAAAAAAGAAAATATGGGGAAAAAAGTATGGTTTAAAATATGGTTTGAAATATGAAAAAAGTTATGAAAAAGAATTCCTGAAAAATTGTAAGATGATTGTTACAATTTTATTATTTTTTTCGTAGGTATGTAACAGAAGCATCTAGTTACAGTTGAAAACCCAATTTTATAACCGCTCAACAAAACTTTTATACATATAAACCATCAACATAGAAATATGTGAACGTACAATAAATATTAATCATTTGATTCGCGGTAATCTTTAGTACGTATATCCTCTCACACATTATCTTCTATAGCTGCTTCTATAAAGTCCAGGTAAAACGAAACCCTAGAGTAGACACTCGACCCTTCTGTTTCCTCGCATCCAAAAGGGCTGGTACTCAGAACTCCAATGAGAGTTCCGCCGTATACTAGTGGTCCACCGCTATCACCCTTAGGTGTTTTCAAATTTAATTTAAAAATGCGTACAAAAAAATAGCGATACTTTCAAATTTTCATTTAAAAAGTAAACTTACGGAACATGCACCCTCTCCCACATCTTTTCGTCGTTGTCTAATTTGGGCGCAGATATTGGAGTCACGAATCACTTTCATCACTGCGCTGCATTTTTCATTCGAAAGCACTTGAGCTACCGCATGACGCAATCGACCACTACTTTGACCACTCTCATATTTCTTCTGTGATATTGTCAGTGTAGGTTCTGACTATGTCCCAACCATATCCGACGATGGGGGCACTTACGTCGGTATAAGATTCATCAAATTTCTCAGGCAATTTCAATTTCATTGAAAAGGCATCAATTGTCGAGCACGTAGCTTCCGCCAACTACAATTAATAAAGATGTTAGTCTTACTATAAGGGTTACAGAAGAATATTTTATTGAATACCTTGAGTACAGCAATATCTGCAAGGACACGCTCAGTAGAGTAATTTTTTATCTGGTGAGGTTTGAATTCCTTTAGTGCATAAACTTTTTCCACCTTGATTACATTTTCAGAGATGGTGTCTTCATACAAGTCGATAATGTTAGTTAGTACTGTCAGTTGATAGGGTAAGAATTCTCCAGAGTACTCGTCAATAACACAATGAGCTGCAGTTACGACGAACTGACTTTTTATGATGCCACCACCACATATGTCCAATCCCCTGTGTTATAAAGAAACTGCGTACGTGAATTGACCTTCCGATGCTGGATCTCCACATTTTATTCTATTAAATGTTCTAGGTTTACCTGAAGAATCGAGACATTGAATAATTTTTTAACGAACAACCTCTACATCGAACTGCGTTTTTTTTTCATCCGAATAAAATCAACAACCAGTTTGTAATGCCAAATCCTTAATTAAATCGTAACAACGAGCATCGTAGAAAGCACGGAAATACAATAGCAACCAATACCGACTGTTTCCCCTCGTACACGAAAAAGAAAAGTTGAAAAAAAAATCATCCGCGTACACAAGGGGGACACGCAGATATAATCTCGCTGCGGAGGTAGGGAGGATATAGAGGCGGGTGCAAAACGTGTGGCTGTAGCTTCGAGCACGTTCGTGTTCGGGATTACGGCGATCAATGCGGTAAGCCTTGTTTGCTCCAGGTCCTCTCTCTCTCTCTCTCTCTCTCTCTCTCTTTCGTGGGCGGAGAGGGCGAACACCGACAACCCTTTCCGTCCAGTCGAGGCTTTCGCGTCGATCCGACACCTGGGCTACTACTGATCGCTCGTAATAACAACTGGATTAAGCAACTTTTCGACGACTTCCGGCGCTCACTGCACAAAATTGCGGCTTCTTTTGATTGAAATGTTTTTCACCGATTGAGCATTGATATTGTAATGGAATTGTGTAATTGGTTAGAAAGTCAATGTATGATGACGTATTATATCAAAATCCAGAATGAATAGGGTATTCGAGCTGTAATACTACTCGTGTAATCAGCTTTCTGCATAACATCCCCTGTAATATTTATTAAAGATAATTTTACTTCCTGAGTATCGTATCAAGTTACAATATTATCAGGCATCTGAACTAATTTTAATATGTAAAAAAGAATTTTCAAGACAAATCTGTGACACCGATACAAATATTTTGTGAAACTTTTTAGTTTCAGTAAAGATATCAACGTATTGACAACCAACATCTTGCCCGACTGTAACACGTCATGCCAAACAACTTTTATTATCGTCGTTAACGGCACCTCGACTTTTATAGGCAAACTTTGGACTTCGATACTTGGAAATCGGTTCAATCGCTTCTTGCTCTCTGGACAATACAACTTACATGGCGTTTACGAGAATATTGCATTTCGCAGAGATACAAACTCTTTCTACTTTGAATATCGTATTTCCCATCGACTTTTTACATCTTTAAATTTGATTTGTATTCGCGTGGGGTTATCTTGAACAAACGAATGATGCGCTGAAGTTTACAATTCTTTTACCTTACTAAATGTGAAATAGATGAATCGACTACTTTGGTTTTTGAGAATTGGAATGAAATTATTTCTCAGTCTTGATATACCAATGATTTGCGTTTCTCCATTATTCACTATTCTCAGTCATCCACTATGAATAGCGAACACACTACACTTACAAAAAAAACTATTTGACAATATTCACAATTTACTTTTTCATTATCCAACTTATATCTCCGAAACAACTTGCATCAAAATAAATACTTTGGCATATTACGCAAAGAAAACATGGCGATATCCTAGAAAGAACCAATCTATTTATATGCACCGGTCTAGAAAAAAAATTTAGCAATCGAACGTATAGGCATAGTTTATAGATAGCGAATTCCAAGGAGAGCAAAGAGTAGTGCTCTCTAGGAAAAAAATATAAAGCGGTCGTTTTCTGCATTGGCGTTCGGGGCATCGAAGGGCGCTCGTTCGGAAAGAGCAAAACGCGAGAGTGAGCGCGCGGCGCAGCGCTCGCGAGGGTAGAAGGGGGTTAAATCATGAAGGGCTCCAACCAATGGGCCGGAAGCAAGAGAGACGGATAGCCTAGCAAACCACCACAGCTCTTTTCCATTTCCACTCGACCCTACTTATTTCAATAGCTTTTTCTTTTGGCTCGTTTGAATGAACCCGCGCCTGCACGCGCGTATACTGTATACTCCCAACCCAACCTTTTCAAAGTGCGCATCATCCTATATATACCCCCCCCCCTCTCCCTACTCGCCCCTTCGACGCTGTTTTTTTTCCAAGCTGCTCTCTTTTACTCAACAGACTCGGTCTTATACTGCAGGTGCCAGTCTGCGTTTTTCCCGAGCTTGCTTACCTTCTTTTTTTTTCTTTGCATTTCACGCTTAACGAGGGTGTAATATCGTTAGTTTGACCACTCGCTGCTATTAAACTTGCGAGGATTGAAATTGATCAAATTATCAGCGTTTTTTTTTCATCGATGTTACTCGTTCAGAACGTTATTGGAAATTTTTTTTTATTCGTGTAATTATTTATGACTTAGTAATTATGATGTTACTTACTTAATGGACGAGGAGTTCTCACCGTTGGGATGCGATGATTTTTTAGATCAGCTAATCTATCACGAATATGACTTTCTATGTTTTTTACCCCCATTAGTGTAATGAAAATTATTGTGAGAAATGTGCCTGTACACCTCATCGTGTTAATCTTCGAATGTTGAAATATTTTCACAAGCTACAAGAGCAAGATTCATTACAAATACTGAAACATTTAAAAACTACAAGTAAGCGTAGAACAGTAAGTCGTGATCACTATGATGACTCATAGTGAGTGCATCAGTATGTTTTATGCGATGCTTTGCAATATTTATTGCTACAAAAAAGGTTCATGTGACAAATATTTTAAAAGTTATTTTCGCTGTTTGCAGCAAGTAGATTGTAGAATAGATGTAGAAATTTTGCAACTTACAAAGAAAGTATTGAAGTTTTTTTTTTGCAATATTCACATATTTACAAAGTCAGGAATTAGATTTTACTAACATGCCATAAATGATTTACAGAAATGATCTCATTATTTAAAAATCATTTTTGTATGATTAACATTATTATTGTAATATCGTGTGAAACAACTTCACTATGAAAAATTTTTTAAAACATATAACAACGTCAAACGTTCATTCAATTTTTGTCAATTCCCACGTGACGTGGACACAAACCATCCATCAAAGTGAAATCTAGATTGCAACGAAAGGAGCAAAAAAATACCGGGGGTATTGTCGAGCTCGTACAAACCCGCGAGAACGAGAATATTTGGGCGTGTGCATTGGCTTTTTATACACTCAGTCGTTTACGCTCGAAGTTATGAACAGGGCGCGCCGCCGCCGCCGGCAAGCGTATGAATAAAACTAGCGAGTTGCTCTTTTTTTTAGCTACGTAAATCATCGTACGCGGCAACGTTCCTTGGCGCGCGTTGTTTTAAACGCGCCCCATCAAGCGTGAATGCTTTCTAGGAAGGTCGATTTCACGTTTTCTTGCACCAGCCCTGCGAGCACAAGCTTTATTTTTTTTTTTATTTCCATTTCATTCAATTAATTATTCATCAAGCTGTTTACTTTTTCTTGCAAACTGGTTTTCGATGGAGCATGATTTTTTTTTTACATTCTCACATTGTATGTATCTCAGTTCATAACAATTGCATGAAACATTGTAAAGTAAAGTACTCACACATTTTTGAATTATGAATTCTGTACAATTTAAATAAAAAAAGGAGTTTGGCGATAAGTGTACAATAAATTTATCACATCAAATAACAGTCACGTTTATCACAAGAACTATTTATATTTTCTCAGTAAAAATTTTCACTCAAATCACAGCCCCATGCAAAGCCTCGAGAGATGCCAACAAAATTGTGAAGAGAAGCATATCATCTTCGTTAGGCTTATCCGCGAGTTATCCCCCCGTGGGATTCTTCTCTTTTCTTTTAGTCATCGTTCCTTATTGTCGTTCGTTTTTTTTTTCCTCTCTCTCTCTCTCTCTCTCTCTCTCTCTCTCGTCTACCCCGCGAGAAGTCTAATCAAGAAGAGTAAACTCGATGTGACGAGCGGCGGTGCGGCTGGAATCGATTGGCAGAAACAATTCGCTGTGCCAAACGAGCTGAAAGAAGTCGGCGAATCAAAGAGACGCGCGCGTTGGAGACCGGGAAACGTTGAAATAAAAAAAAGAAGAATTTACGGAGAGACTGCAGATGGTTGAGCTACTACATAGTCGACCAAAATTATGCAAGTGGGATTGTTAACTAATCATGCTATTGGGCTACATCGAGTGAATATCAATGTTGTGCTGGTGAACATTCCCTTCGTCGGTATTATAATTGTTGATTACGTAGGTATTAGTAATTTGATTATATGGTAATATTTATATAATTGTACGTTACTCTGACAATAAGAAAAGTTTTTCCATTTCAACACATTTTGTGCAGTTAAAAACCAATGTTAGATTAAATTTAAAGCAAATTTGTCGAATGCCAAAATTATCTGTCAGTGGGGTGGTGAATAAATTTGTATTACCGCAAGTTTCCAGATTTTTAATTTTTTAATTTTTATTTTTTTTTATTTTAGTAAATAAACGGACGTAAGTCTAATTATACATGGTAGAAATAATAAAGAGAGCTTAGCTCAGTACAAAATAGTGTGATAATATAAAAGAAACTAAATTATAATTCACATGTCGCTATTCTTATAACTAGTATAATAAGTCCATAAGATATTTTAATATTTTTTTTCAAACATAGCTCTAAAATTAAATGGAAAAACTGGAGTGTATTGACTTCAATTCGCAGCAATATTCAACGCACACACGTACATCGGACTCTTTATTAATTCTCTCGCTCTTGTACCGTCTCTCTTTTTGCGCATTCATCTCTCGTTCTTCGTCAAATGCGATTGGCGCTCGCTGAAAATTCTCGTGGTATTTACAATCTTTATTTGTTCTGCTCGATGGTAATTTCAGCGATTGCTCGACACGGCCGAGAGAGAGAGAGAGAGAGAGAGAGAGAGAGAGAGAGAGAGAGAGAGAGAGAGAAGGACAAAAAAGAGTCTCGTCGTAGCAACGCGGTCCTCGTTTCATTTCGCTTCCTCTCAAAAGGAAAAACTTGGGATTCATCGCTCGCACGGGCAATTTTAATCATACACTCTATACCGTTGCGTATACTGCCTTTTCTATGTGTATACTGCACCACCACCAACACTACCACCGCCACTGTCGCCGTTGCCGCGGTAATCGAAACGCCCCGAGATTATCGGTGCGCGGCGAAAGTGGAGGGCGCGCGCGCGCGTAAAAGAGAGAGAGAGAGAGAGAGAGAGAGAGAGAGAGAGAGAGAGAGAGAGAGAGAGGAATTGCGCCTCGATGTAATCACCGCAGGGAAGCTCTATCCCATGTGTTGCTATGCACGTGTCACTTACTTCTCTGAAGTGCCGCGGTTTTTTTGTTGTTTTTATTTTAGGGCTTTCTAGTTGTTTTTCGTGCTTTTATACGTTGCGTACAGAATTTTTTTTTTTTTTTCGTTCGTTTGTCAAGTTTTTATATGTTATGTCCGCGTTGAGCTCGTAGATTTGAATACAAAAATACGATTTTTTTATGGTTTGTAACCCATGGTTGTTTCGGTGTAATATTTAAAAAATGGCACTTTGACGACTGAGAGCAAATTGGTTTTATGGGTAGGCTGGCTGATGGTTTATTACTTATGATCGAAATCACACACACAGTAATATTGCTTATAGGGATTATGTACGGCAGCAAGTTTTAGAAAAAAATTAATTTTTATATCCGTTTGAAAATCGATGAGAAGCTACAATGAATCCCACTAGATTGTGAAAATACTACTTATTTTACGTCTATAGAATTTTTTCAATTTTTTTTATTACGAACTCCAATATTATTTACACAATTTCCTCAATCCTCAGTGAAAAGCAAAAAGACGCACAACCGTGAAACGTCACGCTGCGAGAAAGTATATCATGCTCCCGACACGCTATATAACATAATCAATACGACTTAGAAGTCTCTCACGCGCGTGCTATGTCGTCGCGTCCAAGTATACCCCCGAAGAAGGGATATCTTTGTGGTGCGCGCGCGATACAAGTGTCTTACTTTTTTTTCTTTTCCTTAAGCTTTTTTTTTCTCGCGGAGGCTTTGTTCGCGCTCCCAGTTGTCTCTAGCACGCCAAGCTTCGCTTCCGATTGCGAGTGCGCCTTCTTGATTGAGCTCCCTCTCTCTCTCTCTCTCTCTCTCTCTCTCTCTCACTCTCTTTTGCCAGATATATATGTGCTTCCGCGAGAAAAGATAATACAAGCTCGAGGGGCCAGCCGCGCAATTTGGAGTCGTTCCTCGGCTGCTAGTGTTGGTTTTAGCTCTGCAACAAAAACTCACTTTATTATCGAGAAGGACGAATTTTTTTCTTCTTTTTTTCATTGAAGATACATAGTTTTTGGTTCTCATAATCGGATAACGAATAATCGAAAAAAAAAAAGATTTACAAAGCATAGACGACTCGATAGCAAACCCTTAATTCACTTCCGAATAATCCAACCGAATCGAACTTAGAGAAGATTGTCTAGGTTGCTTTGGTCCCCGCATCGTAGCGCGTAGCAGCGTCTTGCGTCGCGTCGCGTCGTCTTTGAGACGCAAGGATTGCTTGGAGATCGTGCTAAGGATTTAGAGACGCATGCCAAGGTCTCTCACTCTCTTTCTCGACAAGACATATCGCCTCCTTCCCCCTCTTGCGAGAGCAAGTCAAACCCTTCTCTCTATCGCTTCAAGCTTCCGCGTATATATAGGCGCGCGCGCAAGGCAAAAGCTTCCATTCCGCTGTCGCCCTTAATGGATACGATTCCTTCTGCTGAGGAAACCCATGCAGTGACGTTTTATTCGCCTTAGGGCTTATTTATGAGCCAACAATTTCAGTTGCGCCGAGAGAGAGAAAGAGAGTTTTGCATGGCGATTACGAGCGACGCTAAGGCGCCATGTGATGCCTATATAACTATTGTGCGCCAGATGAATTTATTTAGATATTTCAAAATTTTTATTTGCATGATAAGATGTTATATAGAGAAGTATTAGTTTTTTTTGTATACTGTCCAAAATTTCAATTAAAGATCTAACACATTGGTGTATTAATGATGTATCTAAACGATAATAAAAAGTTAGGAAAATGAAATTTTATGATAAACTTCTCATTATTTTACGATGATCCTGTTACTTTCAAAATATATTCATATTAACCGATAGTTACTTTTTTTTCCTCACGTGTACGTTTTTAAAAATTACGATAATGGAAAACTATTCGAACGATCCAAACGTAAGTTCACATTTTTTTGTTCACATAATATCAAAAGAGAATATCTTGAAACATAAAAATTTGAAATATAACAGGACAATGAGAAATTTAAAGTGTCTATGAAAATAATAAGGCTAGGTAGCTCGTTCGATCAAACTTGCAAAATCACGGTAGAATTTCATAGCTCTATGTCTTGCTTAAAGTCTCAAGCGCATAAACTAGAGCAACGAGAGCGAGCCGAGCTGCACATAGACACAGAAAGAGAGAAAGAGAAAAAAAAAGATGCGGCTCGAGAAAAAAAAAGGAGCATTCAGTCTCATTGAAACTCATTGCGAAGAACGCGAATGGGAATTCCGGTGGCGTTTATGCTGTCAGCAGGCGAGACTGAGATGGAAAAGAGGGGAAAAAAAGAAGGTAAATGAAAACGGCTCCGCTCGGCGGGAAAAAGAGTTTTTTTTCTTTGCACTCCTAAAGACTTTCTCATTAAAGTGCATTCAGTGATTCGCAGTGATTCCCAAGACTTTTAATGCTTAAACGTAATATTTGTTTACTCCGATATCCTAAGTTTATTGAAACATCGATAAGTGAATTCAAATTAAACTCAAATAAATCAAATTGGATTTTCCAGAATCCACTGATGTAACATTTCTTTGAAAAGTTAGATAGAATGTTGAATCCAACGATTTCTTATGTAAGTTTGATGAAGAAAATCAATCAACTTGAAGCACCATCACCCAAGACAAGGAGCACGCTTGTAAAGGTGCATTTGGTAGCAGGGCGACGAATATAAAAAGCATGGAAATGCCGCTGCAGAGAGCGCACAATGAAATAAGTCGCGCCGTGAGTGCTTCCTTATCCGGCGAGCGAGCGCGCGCGCGAGTGAACCTTCCGTGGGCGGCTTATCCTTTCCAGACGTGGGACGCACGCGCGCGTTTATCCGGACTTACGATTTTCCTCGCCTCCGAGCTCGAAGTGAACCGTGTGTGTGTGTGTGTGTGTGTGTGTGTGTGTGTGTGTGTGTGTGTGTGTGTGTGTGTGTGTGTGTGTGTGTGT
>JAWWMK010000032.1:15492861-15502861 GCA_035047105.1 Galeopsomyia nigrocyanea | reverse complement strand
AAAGAGAAAAAATATTCTCTCGGCGATTTTTAGCTGGCAGAGATTTTATTTCTTCAATAATTTAGATACTCGAAATTTAAGCTCTCGCAAGCAATCGGGATCGAAGTGACGTTAGATTCGTGTGAACATTTTTTCTTTGTTGAAAATCTTGATAACGTTTAGTATCTTTCGTGAATCTATTGCACTGAGAAATAAAATGCGTAATTATTAGGCACCAGGGTGTTAAATTTGACCTAATGGTGGAGGTGCTTAATTATTCTCCCATTTCGATAGCAATTATTTAATGCTGAAATGAGTTGATGGATCGATGAAATAAACAAAGGGTGTAAGGTCGATACAGTATAAGTGTGGAAGACTAATAGATATAAATGGCAAAGGAGGGCATTGAAATAGTTATTACTAGTCGTTGGCATCATGCGCTGCCCACGCGTTAGGAGTTTTGTTTTTTGTTTCTTTGAATTATTTTCTTTTAATTATATTAAGAAATGTCCTAACTTTATAAAGATGCGAGCTGCAATCATGTTGAATTTTCTTTACTATGTTAGAGTTTTAACTTTGTTATAGAATTTATTAATCTTCAAGTTATTTAAACTACATATATTTAGATTCCCTGTTAGAAAGTTTACGAAAAAAATTCGTGAACCATATAACCTATAGGATTTGGCGCTCAAGTAAAAGCACCTATATTTTTTGAAATTATTGTTCAATAATTATTATAATCATATCAAATGGTACATAAACATCACTAGTATGTCTGAGACAAACCCCGACAAGTTGTTTATATATTGAGTACACTTTATTGTTGCATTTAGAAATTATGAACCGATAAAGTCGCAGTGGTCAAAATTATCACTTCGGTCTTTTTCAACAAACATTCAGATTGTTGCCCTCTCGAGCTCCAGTGAACTCTGATTCGACTTTCTATCGTATTCTAATACTGTATAGAAGGGCCACGGCAAGTTTTGTTGAAATATTTTCATGCGTCCTCAAATTATGAACCGATAAAGTCGCAGTGGTCAAAATTATCACTAGTGTCTTTTTCAACAAACATTAATATTGCGGCCCTCTCGAGCTCCGGCGAACTCTGATTCGATCTTCTATCGTATTCTTATACTGTACAGAAGGGCCACGGCAAGTTTTGTTGAAATATTTTAATGCTTCCAGAAATTATGAACCGATAAAGTCGCAGTGATCAAAATTATCACTTGTGTCCTTTTCAACGGAAATTGAAAACTTTAATATACGGTAACTTACAAAACACTATATTAGCGTATAAATTACTCACTCGTGCAGAAAAATTTTATGAAGTTTTTGTAAAATTCTTTGTCCAGAAAATTTTCAATGCATAATCCATAAATTTTGACAAGTTTAGAGAGTGAAATGTTAGTGAAGAATTTTTGGATGAAGAATAATCTAAAAATTTGTCAAACATTTTACAAAAATTTTTCCTCTTGTCGATTCCTTGTCCAGAAAAAATACAAATAACTATGACAATAAATAAAATATTAAAATATAACTCTGATCCATTTCCATCTAACAATCCTTTCCATCAGCCAACAAAGAGAAAGCGCATCTGTAAAAAAAAAAAAGAAAAAATCCATGCGGCAATTGAAACGCGCCACGATAAAGGGAGGGAGGCGGGGGGGGGGGGCGGAATGAAGTTTCGGCGTCGTTCTTTGTCTTGTGGATCCAGCTTGTTTGCAGACTGCGCCATTAACGTAATGCCCCTTAACCTTAGGAGAAACGGCCGGAGGATCGCTCGCGCTGTTAGTGAGCTTTGTTGTGCTATGGCTCGTAATAAACGCGATCCGCTTTCCCAGCCGCCGCCGACGCCGCCGCCGGCAGTTGTTCACCTGCTTGGATAACTTTATGGATGCAGTCGAGCCTCTATCTCCCCCTCCACCCACGCGGATTTACTTTTACCGCGCGTATAGCTTCATTCCGCCTTTTATTCTTCGCTGCGCTTTACCTTGGACAACCTTTTCTTTTTGCCAGAGAGAATCTGTTGAATCTCAAAGCGCCTTGAGAGAATTGTTTCTTTTCTCCTCTCTGCTTGTGTTGCTGTATGCGTGCTATTGATACAAATGGATGGATCGTTTTGACATATTTCTTGGAGTGTAAAATGTTGAGGATTGTAATTTTTATAAAATGTGATGTTGGAAATTCAGTAGGTTGATTTATGTCCAAGGCTGTCGTATTAACTGTATAATTATGAATCATGTATGACTAGATATTTACCCTCCGGATATCGCTTCAAATGTAATACACACCATCGCCAAACTCAGTTATTCAATAAATAAGAATATTTTACAAGTTTGATCATTTCGTTACATAGTTTAAGATTATTCGCAATAAACTTCTATTCGACGTAACAAGTTTAAGATTGTAAATTCACTTTGTTCAGCCGTTGCCATTAAAACCCGTCAAAGCGTCAGAGCCACGCGGAGAAAGTTACGGTATAGCAAAAATTAAATTCCCTTATCAATCTTGTGCAATATAATGCACGCGAGAAAAAAGAAAAACCGAAGTAAAATAAGAGGGGCAAAAGCTCATGCCCTCGGGTCAAATGAACGCACGCACGTCCGATAAAGCACACTTGATTAATGGCTCGGGTCTACGTATTGCCTTCTCGTCAGTATAGTCCGACTTTTTTTTTTCTTCCCTTACACGCGCACCAGCAATTAAATCGTATTCGCCTTATACACTGTATCGAGATAATTCGCCAACCTGGTCATTAAAGTGCCTAAGACTTCCGGTTCACTGAGAGCATTTTTTTTCCTTCTTAGTTTTTTTTATTCTGATTATGTACGAAGAAGTATTAAATTTTATTTTGTGAGAAGAATTAATGATTATAAGTAAGGAATTTCGTTTATAGTAGAATCAAGCCACGAATTGAATAATTTGACATCGCGTACACAGGTCGAACACCATTATCTTAAGCACACAACACAGCTTCGCTGGGGGCTTAACTTGACTCTCAAGAGACGTGATTGATTACACTCCATTAAATGTTAAATTGCTATCTGTATTTTACAATCATATTAGAAATTTACTATTTATTTTCGTAAATTTCGCACAAAGTCTGTTTATATTTTTTAATTTTCGTGGTAAAACGAATGAATCAAGTAGTAAAACTCTGTGTCTAGTCAGCCAAATTTTTTTAAGCCGATTATAATGAAATACAATTATTGAATTGTTTAAAATGTTGGTTCTTGTGAACAAGCTAAAAGAAATGGTAACGCAAATCAATGAATTATTTTTGCAGTAATTTTTCAAAGGCTTATTTAGATTATATTTTTATTACATAGTTTGCATCAGAAGAAACAAAATTTTCAGGAATATAGATTGCATTCAGAGTGATAGTCGTTGATTCTAGAGGTTCTTTGAAATTTTTTTGATTTAAGAATAAAATAATTTTGTTAAATATGTAAAGCTTTCTTTCTTACCAATCAGTCGTAGTAAGTTGTTTGAGAGATACTTACCTGAAAGAAAGAAAAAAGTTATAAATTCACGTCTACAATAAAATACTACAATAGTATATATCTTGAAAGTAAATGTCCCATGAACAGTATGTATATATTCAGTTACTTTTCGCAAATACAAATAGAAAATTACATATTTAACTTGTTGTTTCAACGCAGTAAACTCAGCTTGAAAATCAAAGAGTCGTTATTGAATGTACAATAAGAGCTTGGCTACTTCGGTTGCTTTTCGCGAGAGGAGATTGACGAGGTTGGCTTCGCTGCATCAAAGATTCAATCCATTACGAAGTGGAACAAGAAGAGTGGCAATACGCAAAAGCCAGAAAGTGCACACAATCATAATAACAATAACAATAAAGAAAAATGCACTACTTCGTTCATTGTCGTTTACATGTTTGATTATACGGGTCGATATCATGAATAAACCGCATGCAAGATTTGTTTGATGATTGCAAACGAAAGTAGAAGTAAATATATCAGTTATTCAGATGGTACGCGGACTAAAAAATGAATGTTTCTAACACATCGTGATTGCTCATTATCATGTATGATGAATACAAATTTAAAAATCGATTCATCTATCTCGTAACTGATCTACTTTTCATTTATAAACTACTCTAAAAACGACATTGTCAAGTCGAGAACGTCGTATAAATTGTAAAAAACGCCTCGCGAAATCAAGTAATCTCAAGGCTTTTCTTTTTTCTAAACAAGGCCCTCATTCTTTCATTGCTTTCGTTCGCTCTCTCTCTCTCTCCCTCTCGCTCCTCCGTTGGTTTTATAGCTTGTTTTATTTGCACATCACTCACAAGAAACCAAGGAGAATCCCCTTTGAGAGCCTCACTCCCAAGCCTCACCTAGTAAGATTGGCTTTAATTCTTAAACAGTATTAATCCTGCAAAGAAAGAAAAGCGTTTCTTTTCCCGTAACTCCGGGATAATGGGGTGATGGAAGATTTATAGGATATTATGTAAGCAAAACTACCAGATATGAGATATATCGTACTATTTTACATTCAAACTTTGAATAAAAAGTACTTTGTACAATTTAGAGGATAATAAAGACCGAAAAAGCCGTCGAGACGATTGTATTGACGATTGATTTCAATCAAAACTAATAATTACGGGAAACTGTCCATTAGAAGACTTGAAAATTAGCAACGCATTATAAAATGAAATAGTCCCAAAAAAAGTACAGAATAGAACAGAGAAAAAGATAAAGAAAAGAACGAAACGACATGAAGAAAAAGAAAACTCGGAGCCTCCCGTATTTATAATTAAAAGTATCACGCGGCCGTTTTCACCCTCCATATCTATTATGCGGTATTTGGACTGTTTCTCTTCGCTTGGAAGGGGGGAAAAGGGAGAGAGGTAGGGGAGGGGCACAGGCTGTAATATACATAATTAAACTTACGTGACTTATCTGCTGAAAAATGTTGTGTTTAGCGCCGCCCTCCTCCCTGCGGCTGTTCGCTTTGCTCTTTTACCTAACCTGGATGTGTGTGTGTGTGTGTGTGTGTGTATACGTCGTGACATACTGCTCACGAGCTTGGTATTTCTGCAGATACCAACGCTGACGCGTCTGCGGTTTTCGAAATTATTATTTTCACTCCTCCCCGTTCTTCTTTTTTTACTCTCTTCTCATGCGCGCGCGATATCAAGCAGCAGCTCTACTACTACGCGTTGCCAAGGTGAGCAGCACTGATGTGGTCTGGAGGTGAAAAGTGCAACAGAAAAAGAGGAGGCAATGGAGAAAGGTATTGTGTTTAATTAAATTGAGTTTAGTAGGGATGTGAAGATTTTTTTTATTTTCTTTTCATTATTTGAAATTGAATTAAATGCACAAATTATTTTACGATGGATACGCAAGAAAGTGTTATCGAATTTCCTAGTATTTGAAAAATAGTTTCAATACCTCTGACAAAAAAGTAATTTTGCAACTTTTTTTATAAAAAAAATCCACACTGACACTCCATAAAAATCTAGCGAATTCCTCCAGCAGAATCGCTTTTCCAAAAATTGCCTCCATGTTAGTAGGTGCCTCACTCAGTTTTGGAATCTCGTAGGCTATCGTAAGTTACGACCGGGCGCGCGCCGCAGCTCGCGCGGGACCACGTGAAAAGTTTTGCAGTACGGCGCGCGTCGTATATATCCGGCCCGTCAAACTTAATAGAGTCTCAAATTTTTATAAGCTTCATACCACACCCGACCAACGGAATATCTTCATTTTTTTTTTCTTGCTTCGCTCTTTATTTGCCGAGAGATGAAATAAAAAATGTGGCGTGAATTATGAATTTCGTCGCGAAATTGAATGATAAAGGATAACATTGATTTGCAGCATAAAATTTAAATTAAAATTCACAGAAATGTTGGTTTATTAAAAAAAATGAAAGAATTTCGATTTTGTATTGTAGTTAATGATCGTAACGAATTAATTAGAACCATGAACTCATCAGTGAAAGAGTCAATCGATACAAAATTTGCATATCAATCAAAGCAAACATGAAACCCAAACAAAAATCTATCTCTCGTATTTCCATTAACGAGATGCATTTAAAATAACATGCGAGATTTATCCATACATAGACAGCGGCACGAGAGATTTTCATCAAACGCACGCATAATTGAAACTTTCCGCTTTAAAAGCGCAGCCGTCGACATTTAACAAGCTTCTGGCCCGCGCTAAAAGTTTCCAGTTATGCTCTCGGGCCTTTTGACGGCAGCAATTTACTCGCGGCACAGTACGGCCGCGTCGGCCGTATCTCGTGAGCAGCCGCCGCCGCCGCCACAGCCCCGGGGACACCGAATGGGAGTAACTTCGCATCAGATTCAAAATTAGGGTGGGAAGCTTGTGCTCTTGTATCTCCTGGTACGGCCGTGTATATAACAATGGCCACCGAGTACATGTCTTGAGGCTCTATATAAGCGAGCAGTTTTCGAGTTTTCGGAGAGAGAGAGAGTAGAACAGAGATCACGAGATCGTAGGGTACGAGTTGCGAAATACTCTCGCGGCTCGTATACTACTGGACAATCGTTAAAAGTGTTGCGAGTAGAGTGACGTTAGAATTTTCCTTAAAAATAATATAATTTCTTTGTTTGTTTTGCGAACTGCTCCAAAGTTTTTCAAATTTGATTTTTGACTTTATTGAAGTAATAAATATTATGGGTAATGGGTTTAATTAACTTTCCTAAACCTCAAATAATATAGTTTCGTCACGCGATGATATATCGTGAATTTCGAAATTATTTTACGTGGATACAAGATTCCGATTGCTATTTAAATAATAATGACATCTCATTGTACTTACAACTCACGTAAAGATAATTGCGTGAGATTGAGAAGTTCAATTATTAATGATCATTAGCGATAAAAAATCCTTCTCATCTATTACATCTAAAGATAATTCCTCTCATTATCCACTGCGCTTATCAGAAAGAAAATAAATACTAAAAGAACGCTCGAATAAAAATTCTATACGGTTCACTCATCTCCTCCCCCTCAACGACTCTGGTACTATACCGACACAGCAAAAAAGAACACAACAAAGAATAGCCCGAAACAAGTCGAGCAGCGTTTTCGCGCAATTTTAACGCCACGTATGCCAGAGCCAGCAGCAGCAGCGAGAAAATGTAGCGCTTGTCAAAGATAATTGTCACCTCTCTCCGCTGTGTGCTTACGCGCGATCTTCGCCAGACTCTTTTTGCAGAAGAAATAACCCTCCCTATACTCTGCTCTACCGCGCGCGCGTTTCGCCGAGAGAGAGAGAGAGAGAGAGAGAGAGAGAGAGCGTGTCTACGTGACTGAAATGCGGGACGCAAAATCGGCTGTCTGTCGGCAACGTACGTACGCGTAGCAGCGAATTTGATTCGGCGAGAATTTGCATCGCAGCCTGCACTGACAGTTTGTTCTGGCGGCGATTGGCTCTGCAAGGGGGTGAAGAGGAATTCACAAAAAAAAAAAATTATATACGTATTTGAAGGGAAAGTATTTTTTTTTCTATTTCGGCAAGAGGATATCGGTTGGAAGTTGACGTTAAGTGAAATTTGATGATATAGAAATGTGATTTGCAAATGAATGTTGCTATCTGAATTTTTTAAACATTGAATATGTATAATATTGAAGCACTTGTATGACACTTTAAGTAAGCTATAATATTTCATGCATAAAGTTTTCTTCATTCTGTCTATTCTAATAGCTGTTTACATGTACAAATTTTAGTACACAAAGTTGAACAAATAGAACACATTAAGCGCCAAACGTTTCGTGACAGTCAAATCACGTGCAAACACACAAACATAATTGTTTGTTCTTATCATGTGTGTTAATCCTTTCCGTCCACACAGGCACGGTGAAGTTGCTCTATGTAACTTTCAACAAACCGTAACAACATTGTTAACGCAAGCAAGACGTGCACGTTAGTCTTGTCAAATTACCACAATTAAATTACACACGAGAAATTTGTCTCACTACTATGTCCTGTCATTTTAATTAAATACTCGAATAAATTTAGCAAACTGCTCGTTACAATGAATAAATGAAAATATATAAAATATCCTTTGCCCATTAAAAGCGTACATCAGTAGTATTCTTTAATGACCGGCTCGCCTCGCACAACTGTTTACTCAGTAAAGAGGTAAAACAAAAAAAAAAAAAATCGGCAAACAAGACAGAAAAAAAAGATGAAATGCGAGCAAAGCAGTCTGTTGAAAAACGAGGTAAAAGAAAAAAAAAAGGTGACACGCGGGCGCGCGAGCCGAGCGTCGCGTCGCATCGAGTGTTTTACGAGCCTCGCGGCAGGCTAGCTGCTGCAGCGTGTAAACCAGCGTCCGAGGCAACGCTGATGTATACCCTCGTGCTTGATTGTGTGCTTAGCCCTCCTTCGTGCTGTGATATATAAGCACCACCCTCCTCCCGAAAGCTTGTGCGCTTTGCTTATGGGAGTATACGTACACACACACACACACACACACACACACACACACACACACACATACGAGCACGAGCGAATATTTTGGAGGAGTTGCATGTAAACATACGTGCGAGAGCCGTTTTGAAACGACAAATATTCAGCTGTAGCGAGTGTTTGTTGCGTGTTGCGTATGCATACTCGGAGTTTTGTAATCAAGGTCGCGATTTTCGGTGGACTTTGAATTTAGGTTGCTCGTTGTGGATGAACTTTGTTGAACATACTGGTAGAAATAAACGGAACTATATTGTCGGTACAGTTAGTTAATCGTAAATGAAGCTAACGTAAAAATATTTACTTCGAAATTTACTAAACCTTCTAGTGTAAATGTACAAAGATATTCTCAATTTCAAACTAGCAAATATGACGTGACAGTGCACTACGTTGTTATGAGTTTGACGAGTTTGTAACGCCAAAATTTCAAATCAAGTTACATATACCAAAGTGACGGTGTAACCAAAAGCCTTGATGGAGTTGGTTGGTTTAATACAAGCGCGCGCGAGCGCGTTCGTCGCGTGTATTAGGGTAAATTTTCATTCTCCTGACGACTTTGTCGCATCAGTCTGTTGCTCGTGGTGTAATGTGAGAACTTTGTACACCTTGATGGGGGATCATAAATGCAATACGTGAGTGTTGAGTTCCATAGCTTTCAAAGACATTATTCAGTTCGAACCTCGTCGCACATCTAGAAAAAAAAAATTACGGCTGATATCGATTTTCAAAAATCTCATCGTTGCTTGAATAGCTAAGAAGTTTTATTTTTTCCAATTGCAAAGAAGTATGAAAGAAATACATGTATTGATCATGGTATGTAAGAATATAAAAATGGAATTTACCCAACATAAAGTTTATTATACTTTTCTACTGAATAGTCATGTTTGTAATTTTAAATTGAAATGTGCAAAAACGATAATCTGTAAATAATATAAAAATAAATTCCGGGTAATACGATATAATGCTTAATATTTTACGCATCGTTTTTCCATTCTTTGTATCGGATCGTAATTTCAACGAAAAAGTGAACGTGGAATAAAAATTGAAGGTATTAATGAGGCAAAAATGTAGAATTGAATAAAATTTTCCATTTCGCAATCGTAAGTTCTGTTTCCATTCACAAATTAACGGCAAAAAAGTGCAGTATTTTAATGAACGCCAAAAGCACTTTACATTTCCATTTTCATTTTGGTTTAATTGATATTTCCGAATTTTATATTTCTGCAATATACGATTTTAAATCATAATTAGCCTTCGATCCATCTGACTCCATTATGGATTGTTTTTATTGTAAATTAAGTATCGCTAATTAATAAGTAAAATATTAATTACAATGAAAACAAATAATAATAACCGTCATGTCAATATGAAAGTTATAACAATTTTATTTTATTTATAAAAGAACGTTCTTATCAGTATACGCCCTCACATATATGCAAAGTAACAGCAACAGCGCTACTGAGAAAACACAACAGCAGGAAGCTCAGAGAGAGAGAGAGAGAGAGAGAGAGAGAGAGAGAGAGAGAGAGAGAGAGAGAGAGAGAGAGAGAGAGAGAGA
>JAWWMK010000032.1:15474059-15492761 GCA_035047105.1 Galeopsomyia nigrocyanea | reverse complement strand
CACACACACACACACACACACACACACACACACACACACACACACACACACACACACACACACACACACATACACAGCAGAAGATATTGCTGCCAATGGTTCAGAGATTCCCTGTGGCGCTTATACTTCTTCTACCAGGCAACGTGTACGTCACTGCTGGTGACCGGTGGTGGGTATAGCATGGTCGCCACGAAAAAGGAGTAGGGAGAGGCCGCACCAAACGGAATTATTTATGAGCTTGAACGCGAGCCAAAGCTCTCCACTCCGTAAGCCACTAAGACGTCCCTCTATTCTAGGAAAGCTTCGTGTTCTCTGCCTCGACCTTATTGCTCGGCTATCCGAACTCTCGGTCAATCCCGAATGTCGATCATGTGCCGAACACCGAGAGTTCTCTCTCTCTCCCTCTCTCTCTGCCATTGAGTTATGCCGAGTTTGGCTTTTTCCGAAATGCGCTTTTTTGGGAACGAATCGAATTCGCAAGATTCTTTTTCTGAGTTCTTGGAATTTCTGTGCGTTGATTTGAGTTTTCGAAAGTACATATCCTAAAATTCTGTCTCTGTATAAATCGGTGTTTTCTTACGATTTATTTTATAAATTTCTACAGCGACATGCAATACGCAACTGAAAATTAAATTTCCCACCGAGTTAAATAAAAAAATCTTATTTCGCGCGAATCTATGCTTTTTCGAATTGGCTTTCAACGATCGTATTTCTTTTTGTCGCGCACTTAAAATTCAAAGCGATCGCTCACCAAGAGAGAATAGCTTCTTCCTCTCCCCGAAGACATGAGCGAGTCTAACGAGCTTCAGCGGCGCATTCGAATCGAAAAGTCAAGATTAGGGCAGGCTCCTCTCTTAGCCTCGCGTCAATGTTACCGGGGCGAGGGCCGTCCTCGGCGTCGGCCCACCTCCGTATCTCCTCCGCCTCCTGCCCAGAAATCATTCTGGTTCAATCTTTAGCCTGCTGGAGGCGCCACCGAGCGGAATACCGACCTTGGATTTCTTTGCTTTTTGAGCAGCGGTTTAATGAGATAAAGTAGAGATTGAAATTGATTGAGTCATCAATGAGGAGGTTGCGGAAAGAAGCTTACGAGAAATGTGTAACGAGAGTATTTGACCGGCACCTTCATCAATAGTACTAATGTTTTGGTGCTGTGGAATTGGATTAGATGAGAAAAAATTGAGGGAAACTGGAGAATACATTCATAATTGAAATATTTAGTGAGAATAATGTATGAATCTTTATTTTTTATTCATAATAAAAAATGTTGTATAAGTTGATGAACAATAAATGATTATTTTACCATTATAATTTTGGAACTTTAGACAAATATATAATTGACAATTCATCACAAAAAAAGATAATGTAAATCATTAGGAACGATACGTGAAGTAGAAGAGGTAAACGTGAAGTCAGACTCTGTAATTTTTCGATAAGAGATTCAATTCTTAATATAAAAATTAATTAAACTTGCTACTATATTGATACTATGTAAACGATTGCAATGAATAATGATTTACGTAATAAATACTTTCACTGAATGATTGATGATTTCTATCACAACAGAGGCTGTATTGTGCATACACTGGTCATGCGCATTTATTGATTTTTTGATACAATCCTTATACAGCAATATTTTCTTCGATAGTTTTGTTCATTTGTCCGTAACAATTTATTTAAACATCCGATTCTCAAAAGTTTTTTTTTAAAAACTCAAAAAATAGTTTTGTATAAAAATTGATTTCGAAGCACACAAACCTAGCACAAAAATTAAAAAGCCCTTATGCGAAATTTTCAAAAGAATTAATTTATTTGCAAGAAGCGTAGGATTAAAAAAGTGCAGTAGCGAAGTCGCGAATAAATAACTTTCTTTTTTTTATCGACACAGTGGAGATTAAAAACGACGTAGCTGTGTGTAATTTTTCCATGTCAAAACCTGAATAGTCGATCTGACAGTTGAATTATTCGACAGATATTTGTCCAAGCTGATCAAACAGAGCCATTTTACAAGTGACACTCAATTTAATTCATTCTCCATTCCATCAAAGTGAAAAAACGTCGAACTAAAAATATTGCACCTTGAAAATTTTACGTTTCGAATTTTTTTTTTAATAACGTGTCCAAATTTTTAATACATTCTAATAAAAATTTTAACATAAATCGCACGGGAAATGTAGAATGTAACCGATAATATTACCGAAGGCAACTCGTGTTTCAAATATTTGCTTATGGTAGCATTTTAACATCAAAGGAATATCTGCCGTATAAATCGATCAGCCTGTTTGACAAGCACGTCGAAAAAAAATGCCAATGCCATATTTCACCCTAGCCTTTAAATACCAATAATTTCTCATACTACAAAGTGCAGTTTACACAAGCGTTTAATGTCGACAGAATTTATCAGAACATCTTCCCCGCTCGCTCGGCAACAACAACGAGCAAAAAAAAAGAACGATGTTGTTTTATCGTCCATGTTAATATTAATCCGTCGCGACGTACAGTAGCGTGTCATTTTTCAAAGAGTTAACATTCAAAAAATGTAAAACTGCCGCATCCAGCGTGCGATGCATCCCAACACAACGAAGATGGATGATACGCGAATAATTATGCGAGCTTTTTCGCTGGCGCGCGCGTATGCAATTTTGAAAACTTCGTTTTCGTCGAGCCGACGAAAATGTTATTGCCTTCGTTAATTCTTCATACGTGTGTTCGCAAAGCCACAAAGTAAAAATATTCAAATTGGACAATGATATTTGCAACAACGGAAGTAATGTAAGTGCCATGCTAGTATGAAAAAAAAAAATCAAATTTAAATTTGAAATCGTATTGTAAAAAAAATAAAAAATTAGTTTTCCAACAATCGTAATTTGACTACTTTCCAAACTTGACAACAAATTCGTTAAGGATAAATAAACAAACAACGCGATGATTCTCTATTTTCAGACTTGAATATTTGAATATGAAATATGCTCATAAAACGATAGCCATTAAACAACTTGTCTGGTGCCTCAGCGTGAGAAACATGATACTGTATAACTCCAAAAACACGAGAACGTAATATTACGAACCACTCAGCATGAATATGCGCGTGTACTTATGCCGTGTATTTGCGTATCTGCATATTTATACAGGGCAAGCGATACATTATAGTGATATAGAGTATTCAGTGTCTTGTGGTACATTATTTTTTTGTACTTTATTGTTTTCATTCGCAGATGAATATTAAAATGTATCTGCGAAGTCTATATGACAATATATTTCGTTATGGAATTCACTAAACATTTTGTATTGAAAAACTTTGAACGATTTCCGGCCCAAAAGTTAATAGAAATCATAGTTTCATCAAATAGATTATAGATCATAAATTCGCCAGATACAATATCTTCTTCTGGAAAATGAATGATTCAACTTGAACAGTGAATAAAGTTATAAAACAAATAATTTGAAAAACAAAGTGAGATACGTGTATATTACCATCTATTTTCGGCAGCAATTCAACAAAGATAATCATCGTCATCGCGAAAGGTTTATTTGAAAATTACATATCAATTTCAGTAATCGCTACGAAGCAATATAATTTTTTCAGAAAAAAAAAAGAGTCTCATTCCGACATACATTTTATCATCCCAAAAAAGAGATCAAACAACAAACAAAAAAAAAGAAAGAGAGACAATATAGTCGAGTGAACGTGAATAGGGGTGATGCGAGGTAAACTACCCACGGGGGGTTAATACACATGTTAATTCTTGTGTCGTAGCTATCCACAGGCTCGATACACATGCACATATATACGTATATACATATATGTACGTATGTGCTTGCTAGCAAAAGCGCGAACATGAACGAGCATGGGGACATACAATTTTTAATAATGCATCGCCAGCGCCGTTCCATGAAAATTCAAAACGCCGTTATCCCCCGAAGCCATATACGCGTACAGAGCGAAATATTCGGAAAGCGCCCGAGCGTCCGATGACGAGGACAAAAAGTCGCTTGCGATGAAAACTTTTGGCCTTTTTTTCTCTCTCTCTCTCTCTCTCTCCCTCTATCTCCCTCTTTGTTTTTATACTTCGCTTCTCTCTCTCTCTCTCTCTCTCTCTCTCTCTATCTTTCTCTATCTGTCGAGTTGCCCTATTTAGCCTTTGATCTCCCGTAATGCGTTTCGCATGGCGTAAATGAGCGCTTTTTTTGGTAATTAAGTCAGTTGTTTTATTCAATATTCAACTACTTTCGTTAATGCTACTGTGTCTCGATACATTTTGTAAGGTACAGTGGAGTTGTATGCCACTGCATTATCTATATTTCAAACTATTTTTTTTCAAAGAAAATAGCCTGACATGTAAAATAAAATTGATATTTATGTTCAAATAACACTACAACCATAACATAAAGTGGCAGAGACATTCCTACTCTATATTATATAATGAAATACTTTTGAAAAATTATAACAAGTTCGCTATTTAATCATGAGAAGTTTTTATTTTCGATTGATATATTTATAAAAAGTTTGGATAACATTGTATTGTATAGAAGGAAACTTCGTTTGTCAGTATCTAAAAAGCCAACTTGACATCAAATTAGATTACTTATTAAGATAGATTAATTAGATTTTAATATAAAAAGTATTCCAGAACTATCTTACTTATGTAAGAATAACGTGAACAATGCAGTTTCAAAGAATAATTTATTCTTAGTATTATTTGTCCAAAAAAGATTGAACAAGAAGTTTCTGTGAAATAAATGCTCCTAATGAATTTTGTGTTAAAAATAATTTTAAAAAATACTTTCTTTATAAATTCTTTCAATAAACAGATTAATTTATATTACCTGAAGAAGATTCAACTGTAATTGCGTAACGGAATCAGCATTTGAACTGCCATATAAAATTCACCTATAAGGGTTACTTTACGCTTTTATAATGAAACTATTATAAAATGTCTTTTATCTATCCTTTTTTGCTATAAATTGAGTATTTCTTTCAAGTGTAGCAGACACTGCAGTGAATAATATGGCGTAGACTATTTATTACAGAGATCAGATTCTACTCAAGGGACGAATCGAGCACAAGCAAATTTATCGGACGCCAAAAATTGCAGAATCAAATTAGATACAGCGTATGAGTATAATTCTGAGTACTATCAACATTTTATACAATACTTCATCAGTATATAATCGAATATAAAAATCCACAAGCATTGAATTGTTGTGAACAATCATTTTACACCTTGGAGTATTACTAAACGTCTAATTCGACTTTCTATTGCAATCTATCTAGAAATAGCCTAGCAAGCTTTATCAGGATTCTTTATTACCTTTGAAAATTATGAACTGATAAAATCGAAATGGTCAACATTTTGGCTTATGGCCCTTTTCGACAACCACTGACATTGCTGCCATCTCGTGCTTTGCCCAACTCTGATTCATCTTTATATCGTATTCTAATGCTATATACAAGGTGAACAGCAAGTTTGTCGGGATTTCATTTTACGCTCGGAAATTATGAACCGATAAAGTCGCGACGGTCAACAATTTGGCTTGTGATCCTTTTCGACAAACATTGAGACATGATTGTTCACAACAATTCAAGACTTGTGGATTTTGGTATTCGATCGGACACTGATGAAGTATTGTGTAAATTGTTGATATTAGTCAGGCTGATACTTATACGTCGTATCCAATTTAATTCTACTATTTTTTGTGTTCAATAAATTTGCTAATGCTCGATTTGTCACTCGAGTAGACTCTGAATTGTGTAAGAAATAGTCTATGCCTGATAAATAATATTATCACTTTTATAGTAGATATGAAAACATCATACCACTACCTTTTATAGGCAAACATTTACAGACTAACAAATAACATTCCTTCAAAAGTGTATCGCTAAGATACGCTCCGTTTATTCGACCCATCATTGAAAAATAATCAATACCAAAATCCAATTTCGAAAAGCTATTTCGAAAATCTAAAAATAAAAGCAAAAAAAGAGAAAAAAGAAGATCGTAAAAGCTACGCGAATTTTCATTGGGATGCACCAGCAGCGTCATCTCTCGCAAGTCTGAGCAATCCTCACATCGCCGTCCAGTGGAGGGCGGGCGACGGGTGGTTTTTTTTTTCACGCGGCTGCGCTCTTAGCGCCGGCGCACCAACTCGCTCTCCTCTCTCTCTCTCTTTCTCTCTCGCTCACTCGCTCTCTCACCCCTCTCATTTCAGCGAGGCGGCGGCGGCGGCGACGGCGGCTTGGCACGAGCAGTAGGGAAGAGCAACCCCCGCGGTACGCGCGCGCGCGAGACACCAGACGAGTCTCGACTCTTGGCTCGGCCGGACGTGACGTAATATAACCGTCTCTCTCTTTTTCTCTTTCTCTTTCTCTCTCTCCCTCTCTCGTGGCTGTCGTGCGAGCGATAATGCTGACCGTCTGCTACAGTCGTGATTGTTGTTCGTTTTAACGAGAATACAACAACAAAAAATATATAATCGAGGGAGAGAGAAACAAAAATTTATATCGCTCCACGGTAAAAAAAAAAAAGAAATTTTTTTTTTTAATTCCGAAGAAAATATAATACATAAATAGAAGTAAATTCAGAGAGGACATGAACTGACGGATTCGTTGTTCGGCGAGAAAAGTGAAAGACGCGCGCGCGCGAGAGACGTCAGTGTGAAGTTATTTTTTTTGGTTGAGGGTTGTGAGTGAGTTTTTTTTTATAATCATCCTGGATATATATATATCTTCTTAACGAGGGTCAATTGAAAGATACAGACACGGGGCAGAGAGTCGTGTGGTGTTGTAGCGCGCAGGACGGCCCAAAGATGCTGACCATGTCGACGCTGATGATGCCGACAACAATGACCACCATGACCAATCCTGGATCCATACCGGCCCATAGCGTGCCGCAGCAAAAGCTCGAGCCGCCGAAATTACAACCGGCGCCGCAAATCGCTCATCAGACCAATCAGAATATCAATGCCAACAAGTCAGGTGGGTCCTTCGTCTTTCATTTTATTCGCGTGGAAATGGATAAACTTGATTACGAAATGATGCGAAATTATTTTACGCGTCAATGATTTTCGTCTCGTTGACACCGTGGCGAAGTTCGAAGTTGAAATTTGATTGTAGATTATTGTTCTAGATTGAGGCAAAAAATTTGACATAACGAAAAAAACACACAACGAAAATATAATTACATCTATAGATGAAAAAGGTAGTTGAAGTACAAATTACCTCGAGAATATTGGCTACTCCATTTTTTTAATTAGCTGATGGAAACGAAGTTTCAGGTCAAGTGTCTTTGCAATTAATTTTTATCAAGAAGATAAAAAGAAAAAGTTAATCGCGCCTCGATTAGCAGCAATAAAAACTGAAATCGATCAAATCAACAGTCTTTTGTATTATGAATGCAAGTTTATGTATGTATAAGCACTCTCTACCTTTAGCTATCGAGATAGCCTTATTCCAGTTTTTCGCGCAAACGTCATTTACTATAAATGTTGCCGCTTACTCTGCATTTACAGTTTTTAAAACTGTAGCATACGTGTTTATAACAAAGCTATTTTCATCAACTACCTCCGAAGTAGATTGCCGCTTTTGAAGAGTATTAACGTATGAAAATTTTAAAAGAGTTTTCCTTGCGAAATGAGATAGAGCAAACATAGAAAAATATTACGTCGTATTAAAAATAGAATAATTTCATTAGTAAAACTTAATTCTTTCATTAAAATGAGTAACATATTCCAATCGCAAAATATTACATCGTGATAAAAATAGAATAATTTCATTAGTAAAACTTAATTCTTTCATTAAAATGAGTAACATATTGCAATCGCAAGGATTTCAGAGAAAATTTCCTATTGAAAATACGTACCGTACTTTTTCGAAATATAAAATGTAACAGTTCGCGAAGAAACTTACTTTCCATATTGCAAACAAGCGAAACGTAATTCGAAAAAAAACGTGATTTCCGTATTTCAAAGTAAAATTCAATCAACGTGCGAGAAAAAAATGCAATTCGAGCTTTCGTTTGCCAGCGTGAGAGTAAGGGAAAAAAAGCAGAAAAAGAAGGCTCGAAGATCGCAGAGAAGCCGCGCCTGAAAATGAAAGGCAAAATAGATGCGAGAGCATTTTCCGCTTTTATAACGAAATAACGTGGCGCGAGCTGTAACATCGTTCCTGAATCAGACTGTATGGCCAATACATCCTTAACCCTTGTAGCTCCGGAGAGAGAGAGAGAGAGAGAGCGCGAAGCCTGCGTTGCGCCGCGGGCGATTTATGGCTCTTTGCTCGGCTTACTTGCACACTAACCCTCCTCTCTCCTCCTCCTTCGTCCCTCTCTCTCTCTCTGCTTCCATTTCTGCCGGGAGTCCAGACTAACGAACGATCGACGCGCAGCCGTGCACCCTGGATTTTCCGCTTGCCGACGTTTTTGCTGTATTTAGGGGAGCGAGAGCGAGAGACTTTTTTGCTCCAGGAAAATAGCAAATATCGGATACAGCTCAACGTTCCAAACAGTTTTTCTCTTTTTTTTCCTCTCTTTCTCTTCCTCTCTTTGCGAAAAGTCGAGGATTGTCGGCTCGAGAGTTTTTATTGAAAGGCTGTGTAATTACGGAATTTATCAAGTTTCTTATTTTATAATCGTTTGCATTGTAAAAATTGATGTATTGTTACGTAATTGGAGATACTTAGAGGCTTCTTTTTTAATCTGAATAAATTTTATAATATTTTCGTAAATAATCCGTAGACCAATAAAGTTTAATCTTCTTTATTAAAAAAAATAAATTTGTAGATATTTCATAATCTGTCTTTGAAAATTCACTAACTAGTCAATATTTGAAAAATTTTATTCTACACGTATTTTTAAGAACTAGCCTTACTAAGAAAAATTTCTGCAAATCGCATAAATGCACAAAAAGTTTTATTATTTACATATCTATATCCATCCGTAAAAAAAGAACCAAATCATCAACAGACATCGAGAAATTAAATAATAGATTATTACTTACAGTCAGAAAAGTTACGCCAGAGAAATGGTTATAGTTTTCAGTAAGAGGAAAAAAAAGGCGAACGTTAAGAAAGCAAGACGCCGTGCAATATTAAATACTTAGCAAGAAAAGTCGTCAAAAGAATAAGGACAATACGTGTTACGTGTAAACAGCATAAGAGAGACAAGTTTCTTATTTTGCTTCTTTCCTGCCCTCAGTACATTGTTTTCTACTTTTTCCTTTCTCGCTTTTCGTCAACCACGATCTGTGGAAATTTTACGAGCCAAGCAAAAGTTTCGCGCCAGTAACATCGGGTCGAATGCATGTCAGTAGGTCGATTCGCGGCTTTCGATAGACTTCGTATTTTTCAGGATCATACAGCTCCTTTTCTAGATTTGAAAAAAAAAAATAATAAGTAGGGAATTTTTTTGTCTATTGTCGCCGAAAAAAAAGTCGATCACCGCACGCGCGCGAGAATGAAAAATATCGATCTTCGGTGAGTATAATATAGTTTGTAAAAAAAAATAAGTGCGAGTCGATTGAAAAAGATATCAACATTCAAGGCTGGTCGGCGAAGAAAAAAAAAGTTGAACCAATTATAGGCCAGTAAAATATTGATAAAGACACGTGCGACCGCCACGAATGAGGTTAATGTAGTAATAGTAGTTGCATAAAGTAAAGATGGAAGAGGACAAAAGTGGGAGTTTGAATTTCATATAATTTCCATTAATCTTCGGTTATAAAGCTTCCTACACTTACACACGTTTTTTGACGGCTTGTGTGTAACAACGAAGACGTATATGTATGTGTATGTGTGTGAGAACAGAGTCGCAAAGTTGGGTAATCCGGTTTCACCAACCCTCCAACGACGACGTCGGATTCCAGACCGATTGACCCCTCGATCTTTCGAGTCGTTCGTTGCATAATGGACGCGCGACGTCTGTCAACGTCAAGCCGAACCCTCGAATTCTATTGGAATTGCCTCTGTTGGTGTGGCTGGGATTTAGTGAGATTGGATGACTCTATTAGCTCGGGCGATTTTTTTTCTCCTGGATGATTTATTGTAGATTTGCGGAGAATTTGTTCTTGACATAAAAATTGCCCGATTTACAAGTTAACAATGTGATTTTCCAAACTGAATTATATTTTAGAAATATGTTCGTCAACGATTGAACTATTTTTTTATGAAAAAAAGCATTTATTCATTATATAACGAGGACGCAATTTCTTGTTACTTCGTCACTAAAGCTACCTGGAAGTTTGTTTTAATATCTACAGGACTTTTTCGGGAAATTTCGTGTAGTTTGATCCCACCATTCACCGAGATTATGAAACTACAGTTAACATTCCAGGGATTTCTATTTTTCGAAAAAGAACATTTCTATAAGGATCGAATATATATACCTACACGCTCAAAAAGGGATAAGCTGTTCGTCGAAGCGAATTTCAGCTCCATAGATCAAAAGCAAGAACTGGATTTTTTTCTCGTTCCATACAGAAAAGCCCAAAAGCACTCTATCCTTCCTTGACATACTTTTTCGATCGATTTCTGTGTAAAAATTTCTTTCTAATTAAGAGAACTATATTACATTTAAAATGCATAAAACGCACTCAATCTCGTGAAAAAAAACCCGAGCCATCGAGATTTCAGCTTTCGAAAGCGTAATATTTCATTCGGAAACGCGCAGCCATACAGCCGCGGCAAACGAAACTATTACGTCTCTATCAGCCAGAGCGTATTTTAATTGGCGGCAATATATTTCCACTGAATTATTGCATGCCACGACGAGATTAGATTCGTCGTTATATTCGGACGTGGCGCATGCACAGAGAGAGAAAGAGAGAGGGAGAGAGAAAAAAAAAAGATCGCGAGCGTGGAATTTAAAAAGGTAGAACTCGCGCTTCATATTTTACATTAACGGGGGATAGCGAGATTACACGATTTTAAAATAACCATAAATCGCGCCGGAGCTTCGACTACTATCGGGCGTAAAAATCGTAAGCGCCAAATCGTTTGATTTAGGTGTGTATATGAATGTGCATGTGTATGTGCGTGCGAGCGAGCGACCCTATCTGATTTAATGTGAATTCAATGGGAGCAAATTTTTACGCGGCGTATATCGATCACATTGATGGTATTGCGCCAGTCATACTGACTAATTTATTATTGCAGTATTCTTTAAAAATTACGATGAAAGAGTATTTGTAAAGACTGCTGCATTTGGATGATTGATATTTAAAAGAATTCATCTCAACTGTAGATTAAAAATGAAAATTTCAGAATGATTTCGCTCTAATATAAAATATTAAAATTGTCATTGAATACCTTGATGTAAATCTTTCAAAAGATTGCAAGCACAAAATCCTCGCCATACAAAATATTCTATAGGGTATTGATATCAAATATAGATTAGGAATATAATTTTCAAAATGATGCAATCTAAAATTATCTTTGAATGCCTTTAAAAATCAACCGAAATCTCTCAAAAAGCTGCATGCACAAAGGCCCCGCTGTTAAATACATTTGTCCGGGTAAACCTCGCGTTGGGCGCACGTATAACAACTTGCGAGAGGGGCAAAAAGAAAGAAAAATCAGCGCTGTGAAAAATAGAGCGACACACGATTAAAATCACAAAAGCTCTCGCACAGACAACACAAGCGAGAGAGAGAGAGAGAGAGAGAGAGAGAGAGGAAGATTTCTCGGGTTTGTGTGTGCGAATAGAATGCAGCAGGGAGAGAAATACGTGCCTTGGAGTACAGTAGTAGCAGCAGCAGCAGCGGCAGCGAGGAATATTTGGGAATGTTATTAACTCAGCTCGCGTATACGCGGCCGCTTCATAATTCACGCTCTCGCTTTGCGAGTTTCTCGGTTAGCAATAACCTCTCCCCCCCCCCTCCCCTTTACTCGCTCCTCCTCCTTCTGCTCCATCCCCCCACAAGCACTCGAGTCTCGAGTGCCTAGTCGTCACGTCAAAAGGGTAACAAGTCCCTCGCGCCACTTTGTTAGGCCGTCGATGAACCTGTTACGCTGCTACTACTGCTGCTGCTGCTGCCGCCGCCACTGCCGCTGCTGCAGCTGCTTCGTTATTCCGGGCCTCGGCTAATTGCACCTTGTAAGATGCCCGAGTGCATAGAGCTGCCTATAACGCCACCCACACACACGTTGCGCTATTGATGCATATTTTACCCCCTTTTTTCCTTTTTTTTTTTGTTTCGATCGAGAGCGAAAATCGATTGGTTCTTTGATCGTTGATTCGAAGAGCTTTTTATGTTTTTCAAGGGGAGTGTTTCATTTTTTTTTCTTTGCGTGTTCGCTATTGAAAATCATTCTTTGTTGTGCTTTATGGATACAAAGTAGTGTACTTCAAATAACGAACCACTTACTTCTGAAAAATTTATTGCTGCATTTAAACTTCCTTACAAAGCTTTCAATATCTTTGAAAAATGACGTTACAAGTGCTATTAATTTTAATTTGAAATCACAAATTTTATAAGAAATCTAAGTTATAAAATATTCTTAAATTTTAATATCCATTTTTTTATCATTCCAGGTGAGTACTATTCCACGTTTCCACAATCGCATCGAGTACCGTGAGTAATAAAAAAAAAGTTGGTCGATTCAAAAGACAATCAAAGTTTTCAGCATATTTTTTCAAACTTCCGAAGTTCGAGTTTTTCGAACGACTGTTCTATTAAAAAAAATAAGACTTTTCCTATTCACGTTATAAAAAGATGAGTTTGATTGCGCCTTCAACAGAAACATTATCAGATTAAAATAAAGTCTTCGCAATTGTTGACTAGTATCGAGATATACTACCAATCAAAATGGAATAGTACGAATTAATGACCGATTGATGAGAACAACACTTTGGTTTGCCTCTCTCTCTCTCTCTCTCTCTCTCTCTCTCTCTCTCTCTCTCTCTCTCTCTCTCTCTCTCTCTCTCTCTCACTCTCTCTCTCTCTCTCTCTCTCTCTCTCTCTCTCTCTCTCTCTCTCTCTCTCTCTCTCTCTCTCTCTCTCTCTCTCCGTCTCTCTTTCGTGGAAAGTTGGACTTGAAACTCGGTCTGCGCGAATCTCCAAGAGGTGGAGTGCGTTTCAACAGAAGTTTGATCCCGTTTTCCCTCCCGTCCCACAGAGAACTAAAACCGCTTCCCGCCGACTCGCCAACTTGTCCAAGGGTTAATCAACGGCGAGTTCGCCGCGGAGTAAACGTTTTCGAGCAGTCGGATTATACTTAACTACTACTGAGCTAATGGTTTTTCATACGAAATAACATTAAGAGAGATTCGTATCACGAATCCGTTCAAACTACGCAGTAACATTCTCATTCACGAAAAATTTCAAAGAATATATCTCAGCTGTGTGTGGTTGGAGCATCGATTTCGAAAATACACTACATTGGCAGCAAAAAAAAAGTCTGGGTACAAGAAAACCTTGAACTAGCTTTCTCACTACGTCTTTGTTGCCGCCAAGGATGTTTCTTTCTCGCGAGGAAGCATGATACACGACGCTACGCGATAGACTTGCAAACGCTGATTTAGATTGCGCAGTGCCGGAGAAGAAAAAAAAACGGGAAGATATAAAGTCCGCTGTTGTGGGTATTCTGATGAAAAGTCATTCTCAATCTTTCTTTTTTCACGAGAAGAAGAACTGTTATCGTAGAAAAATAGGTTGAAAGAATTTTTTTCTCGCGTACTATAAATGGATTATTAATTTAGATGGAAAAAAAAGAAACAAAACCGATAAAACTCAATGCGTTGTAATCAATTAATCTGCGGTTCTATATTTGCGGTTTTTTTCTGCCTCTTTTATCTGGCCTTAATCGCGTTCTGTCAAAGTTCAGCAACTCCAAGACTCAATTAATAGACTTGTCACGGGGTTCCACGCGTAAAAGTTACAAAGCATTGCTGTGCCTCACCCTCTCTCTGCCGAGTAAAAGAAGGAGATGAAGAAAAAAAGAAAGAGAAAGAGAGAGAGAGCGAAGCGAATAGAGTCTCGATAAAAGAAAAGCTAGCGAACGCCATCACGAAAGAGTCGCCGCTGCTGCGCCGCGCCCCGTCAAACGGCAGGCGATTGTTTGCGTCCCGCGATAAACGCGGAAACTCACTTAGCGTGCAGCCTCGCAAAAATGCTCGAACCACTTACTCCGTCTTTATTATCCAGCGCGGACAAAATCCACGCCGCGCGCGCTAGTCGTGTGTGGCACAAGCGTGAAGCAAAAGTGAATTCCACGTTCTTTTCTTTCTTTTTCTTCTTCTTCTTTTTTTTTCGTTACGCGCGCACACACATACACGAGCAAAAGTTGAACGATGAGGTGAACTTTTTCGATGAAACATCGGGTTCCTTCTCCACCTCCTTCTTCTCTCGCGAAGTTTTTTTTTCTATACACATCGCGAGAGAACTTGTGTACATTGCTTGTGATAGACTGGCGTTCAATTTTTTTTATCTTCGATGAGCTGATTTGACACGGTTATTAGTTTAATTTTTCGTTGGCGTCTTTCCTTCTTTTTTCATTTTTTTTTAAATCGGAAATATTCGCGCGATTTACTTGCCCGAACGTTTCAATCGTGATTCTAATACGAATCTGATATCTTGCAACTCGTATAACTTTTGCAGTGAATTTCACTGGGAAAATCAATGTTTATGAAGCAACTGATATACCCAAGGCTGACTATTGGAGGATTATTCTACTAGTTCAGTTTTGCGATTTAATATTAAAGTAAATTGCATGCATTCTGCTTTTCAGTTTCATCGCGTATACACATTTTTCAAAACACGTTTTCGCATACAAAACTTAAGTCTTTGACAATAATAATCCTTTAAAATCAATTTGTTTTGACATTGTATTATTCATCAACCAAAAAGTCTTCATTCGCAAAACCACAAAAAAAGCGAGAAATATATGTATTCCAGAAATTTCTAAGGAAAAGAGAGAGAGAGAGAGAGAGAGAGAGAGAGAGAGAGAGAGAGAGAGAGAGAGGAGAGAGCATAATAAATAGGTCAGCAACGTCAACAACCAGCCACATATTCTTCCCCGCAGAGCTCCTTGGCGATCTCTCAGGCACGGTAGGTGGCAGCGAGAGAGTTTGGAAGGGGAGGGGGGGGGGGGGGGAGAAAAAACGAGGGGGTTACTCGCGCCAACTAAAATTGAATCTGCGGACGAAATTCTCTCTCTCTCTTTCCCTCTTCGCGTATAACCTCGTCAGTCCAAAGTCGAAGCCAAAGCTCTCGGGCTAATATTCTACGAAGCGCGCGGGTTTGTATGATGTACGGCTGTTCTCTCGAGCTAGTTTTGGCGGAAAAATCGACTGGCTTTTTTTTTTATATATGAGCCGACTGATTAATTGTTTCGACCCCTGCGGGTCATAAGGTTGTATCTTAATTCTGACCGAAGTTTCGAGAGTTTGCTAATGGCCGATCGCCCTAAGTCTTTTAGTCGAATATATTCATTTCATTTTAAAAATAAATTTACGACACTTGTACACATCACAAGTATAATCTTCACGCACGGATGATTATTACACAGCAGCTTAGTTTTGCCGGGGAAGTATCGATTATCGTGTAATTTACATAGCGGCAAACACTGGTTACATTATTCATTGATATGCAAAGCTACACTATGTTAATGTTGGATAACTTGGTGTACATTGCCTCTCCCCCCCGCCCCGCCAGTGTAGATTGCACTCGAGTTCGATTATGTATCTTGTTATATTTGATACACCCCGCGCATGTGTGTGTATGTGTGTGTGTGTGTGCAGCGGCGCTTGTTTGCGTTTACGACAGCATCAACAACAAATAAAATAACGCGCTATGCTGAATATTCAATGCGTTTGCACATTTTTCATATGAAAAAGGAATGACGCTTTAACGCGTAATTCCCGATTGTTCGAAGGAAAAAAAAACAGTGTAACTAGTCACATTGTTAGCAGACAGAGCAATCGAGGTACTTAACAGTGAAATGAATTGATTCGAGACTCGCTCTAAATAGCATTAGGGATCTATTCTTGTCGAGATTCCAGGACGCGTCGCGTCTCGAAATAGCAACATAAGAGATAGAGAAAGTGGGTGGGCTCTTTTCGCGAAATTCTTACCCTCTTCTTTTTTTTTCTTCTCCCCCCTTACTCTTCATCCGTAATCGCATCTTCCTCTCGATCGACTCGAAACCCCTCCCTTTGTGTGTACACGCGTGTGCGGATTTCTTCCACGACGGCTATTACCTGGATCGAGGAGTATTCGATATTCAGGCTTCCTTTGATTCGAATGCCGCCACCGCTATATAGGTTTGCAAGATATTTTTTTTTTTTTGCTTTCTTCCCCGAGCGTGATTTGTAGAATGAAATGCGCCATTCAACTGGGGCTCTGCTTTACAGAGTTCGGTGACCACTGATATGTTTTGATGGCGAAGATTGGGTGATGGATAAATATGAAAATTACTATGAGTTCGATTAATTTGAACGTATGAAACTGAGCGTTAATTTAAAAAATCAGAAAAACTAATATTTCGTAATATTAAGTTAGTTTTACTTGTGTAATAAGATAATTTGTGTTACTCGATGATTGCAGTAGTCGATATGATGATTTACTCAGATAATTATCTTATAACACCGTCTGCCTCGACACAACTAGGCTACTAATCTATTGTAATCGACAAATATATAATTCACATCGATCGTAAAGCTCAACCTATAAACAATCTTTCACCACATTGAAAAAAAAACAAAGAAAATCTAAGCCCTATAATATTTACAACGTCATCGACTCCACCTTGAACGCTGTAGGAACAGCACGTAGACTTCTCTCATGGAACTATTCTCAGTGGACATTCCATTCGATCTTATATGAAATCGTTTGTATAGATTTGTACATACACACAAAGCGAAATTCCCAAAGATCGTGCGCGCGCGACGACGACGATGTCGGCGTCGGCGGCGGCGGCGACACGCTGACCGTAATATCGACCGTCGCATATGCGTTTTCTTCAATGCGCAACACGCGAGAGTTGTTCGAGTAGCTTTGCACACGTGCACGCATAACAAAGACATGACTGCGCGGCCGCTCGACGGCCGATAATAACAGAAATGCACGCCAGCTGCTTTTTAGTTAATTGGCCTAATGTTGATTTAAACAGGCCAGATAACGGTTGTTTATGCATTAATTTTCTGTTTTTTTTTCTCTGTCGTGACGTTGACGCGCTCCGATCTTATCGAGATCTAGCGAGAGGGGGGTAAGGGGTTAAATTGTATACCCTATTTTGCTGGGAAAATTTGTTGGATATGAATAAATTATATTTCTTGGCTGTAATGGCTTGAAATGCGAAGGTAATTTTTATTGTTGTAACGTGGAAACTCGGATGGAGAGGACGATAGGCATTTTTTAAAATGAAAAATAATATTTCTGATAGGTGTGAGCAGTTTTTTAAAATTATTTTATTCATATAGATATGATGGATATTTTTTCAATTGTCATTAACATTTTTTAACACCTCGAACTCGTTGAAAGAATTAAATGAATAATTCTTTTTTGAGTGTACTCAATGCAATTCTTAGTAACTTTTCAAAAATATCAATTTCCCATAAATCAATATATGCTTTATGATTCAGCTTCAACTTTATGTACATAAATCACTTGTCAATAATCAATGGAAATAAGATTCAAAAATAAAAAATATTACCGATCGCATATTTCAACATTGGAAATCTATACACTATCTCAATGAGTAATGTCGAAATTCCATAATAATGATGAACAAAATTTCAATAATACGAAAATCAATAATCAATTCAACCCAACATATATATTTGCACTTCAATTGAAATCAAATCCAAATCACAGTCGAACTTGATTCCAACCTCAAACGGTATATAAACTCCTAATGACCTGAAAGGTAAGGAACGATTGTAAAATCGATGAAATAGCAACGAACGCGCGCGGCACGCTGTCTGTAATACACACAAGAATCGTCGCGTTCACACTGACACGATGACAAGGCAGAGTAGTATATATATGTATATATATATATATATATGTATATACATATAAGGGGGTTAGTCGCACTCTCGGGTGGTGGGGAGTCAGCGCATTAAATGCGCACACGTGTATCTTTCTCCTGCGGCGCGGCGGGCGCCGTGATAATCGAGCCACGCTCAAACCTATATATACATAATGTTAATCCTGTATATAGCTCGTAGTTAAGTGCTCAATCGACGCGTCGGTTAAACTAGATTCTCTTTCGACTTTGTTTTGTTTTTATTTGAATTTTTCATGAGCTTGACTTGTGGCCTGATTAGTATTTTGCTGGCGGATTTGACGTCGACTTTTCGTTGGTTATATCGACGAGTTTCTACGATTTCAGTTACTATAATTCGATCATCATCTAATTACGAATATCAATCTTTTCAAAGAGTTTGAAAAATACGTTCTGATGTTATTGACGGAAATCATAGAGCAATGCAGAAGCGGAATTTGATTTTTTTTTTATTTCAGAAAAGTTACTTAAATTACTTACCATGAAACGTTATACAAGCTTAGTAGCGAAGTCAGCGGAAACGCGGCCGACTCAAAGAGTACATTTAAAAGCTCAAATTCACTTGGCAAAAGTTCTTCTTTAATGTAAGCTTGCCTGTAATGACTGTTTGAGTAGAAAATATCTCGACTCTCTCTCTATCTCTCTCTCTCTCTCTCTCTCTCTCTCTCTCTCTCTCTCTCTCTCTCTCTCTCTCTCTCTCTCTC
>JAWWMK010000032.1:15427065-15454332 GCA_035047105.1 Galeopsomyia nigrocyanea | reverse complement strand
AGGAGTTTGTTTGCGAAACCTTTTTTCTACCGAGATATAATCACAAAATATAATTGCAAAAAAAAAGAAAAGAATTGTAATTCGCTTTTATAGTTTCTTCTCGCAAAGGACTATAAAAAAATCAAACAAAAGAAAATGTACATCAAAGGAATTGATGATTATTCCATTGATTACCGACGGGGTAGTGGCAAGCCCCCCCTCGATAAAATTTACATGAGACCGCACGTGCATATATAGCTAATGCGCGGCGATATCGGCAAAAGAAAATCACTCCCAAAAATTAGGTTTGCTCTGGCGAGCAGCGCCGCCGCCGCCACCGCCGCCGGTAGCTTTACGAGCAATAAACAAAATTAAGGCCGAGCAAACCGAGTAATCTAATAAACATTCGGCAAAGCCAGAGAGAGAGAGAGAGAGAGAGAGAGAGAGAGAGAGGAGCATTCAATAATCCTGAGAGTGTTCTCATCCAGAGGCCCAATGTATTATTCAGCACCCAAGCGTTCCTCTCTATATCTCCAATCGATTCGGCGGTGTGTACGAAAGAGAGACAGAGGGAGAAAGAGAGGAAGAGCTCGAAAAACATTTTACCAATGAAATTTGTTCTCGCGACATTTTCAATCTTTCTTTTTCCACAGTGATATACTTTTTTTTTCTCAATGTTTAATCCAGGTGGATACCTTTGGCAGTTTCGAAATTTACGCTTGGCTCGCTTTCTCTACCTTGTCAGGCTTAATTCTTGTTTGCTTTGCGGACGAGGGCGTGTTTCTTAAGCTGTACTTGTTTGACACTGTTACTACGAGGATTCTCTGATCTCTCTATCTCGACGACGATCTTGCTTACACGAGAATTTGAAGAAGAAAAAACATGAAATTCGTTAGGTGGATTTTGTCGTTTTCTTGAAGAAATAATCAAGGATATTTTGATATTTGAAGAATAAATGAACGTATAACTATGGTTATTTTCCTCGTGACTTGTCGCCAATTCGAATAATCATCGTCGTCTATCATTGCGTTTCTTGTTCTATAGTTTTCCGCCTCTTTTCTCTCTCTCTCTCTCTCTCTCTCTCACTCTCTCTCTCTCTCTCTTGACCTTTGTTATCTCATCGCACGTTTCCTGCTCCGAACGACTCTCTAATTTCCCGTGGAACGAGCCTCGAGAGTCATCATCTCTTCTTTTCTCGCGCCTTTTCCTAAGGTCTCACTTAACTCGCGCGCGTTCCCTTGCCGTACGTCTTTTAGCCTGCTAACGTTCTTCTTTTTTTTTATCTTTTTCATCCGTCTATACGCTTACATATCGTTGTTTCTCTTTTTTCTTTTTTTTATGTTCCTTAACACCTGCAGCGATCGTTTCTTTGATACTATTTTGTATAGTCGCGTCATGTGTGCTTTCCATTGAATTACACTTTTTATCTTGTTATAAAAGCTTTTGCCTTTGAAATCTGCATGTTTCTTTCGCGTTGAAATATCCGTGGAAAGTCATTTTGCCGAGTTTAAAAATAATGCGTAGCAAATTTCAAAAGATCGCCGAGGCAGAAGAAAAAATTGTTCAAAGTTAACTTGATTTTTAATTTTTCCCGGTCGGAAAGCTAATTTTCTCGCTGAAGCTCATTACTATTTAGAGTGAAAATTTTTCAAAGCCAAAGGCATTTCGTGTTTCAGTAATTTTTAATACAAAAGAGCAGAGGAACTGAGAAACTTAGTTTTAACTTTTCACTGGCAAACGTTAATTTTAAAATACTTGATATTTTTTATATTTTATATTTGTACTATTTTCACTACTTTTCAATACAAATAATATCCGGTATTGGAAGTCTCGAATATCACTGGTGGATTGCCTTTCAAACCCACAGAGACGCGTCTCCACCTTCTACGAAAATGACGCTGAGATAAAAGAGTCGTGATCCGACGGTGGCGGCGACGGTGACGTTCGCCTCGCAAACTAGGCAATAAAGCTACGGTTTATGATTCGCCGTGTTTTCCCGTTCTTCGCGGCCTCACTGAAAACCAAGGCGAGTGTATACGCGCACATTTATCGGGCGTCCAAGCAAGTTCATTGCGACAATAATAAAAAAATTATAATAGAAATGGATCTAAATTTTTTTTACGTAAAATAACACAGAGTTTTTTTGTATGGTTTAAACGAAAACGTGGCTTGAAATGATTTACAATATTAAAATACTACATATCATCATTTCTATCCTAACAGTTCTTATTTTTTTGATATTTCAGGTGAGTATCTTTTTTGGCCTCAACACCGATATGCATCGTATCGTAAGTCTAACAACGAATATACAAAAGCGATTATCAATTTTTGCTCATCAAATTATGTAAAATCGAGGAGCTTCCTGAAAAACTTCAAAAGATTCATTCACCTGCTTGTAACGATGTTTGACGTACACAAAGGAAAGTTAATTTTCGACAGGATGTAAATTGAATGCAAATTAGCAAAGACCCATGGAACCCTTAGCGTGTATAGCTGAAGATACAATGTACATAACGTAGCTTGCATTCCGTTACATCAACTACGATAGGGAAATTCGATTAACCCAGTTGAACCGTGAAGATTCAAGCGCAAATTGGCGCTGTAATTTTAGTATGTTCATTAACTTCCTCACATGCAATAGCGTCTCGAATGGGAAATTATTTTGCAGCTATATACCGCGACTGTAGGCGTTGAATCTTCATAATCCTGTGCAGTAATTACATCAAATAATAATTGATCTAAATAACATTACGAACCGATATTTTTTGTCTGAAGAAAAAAATTACTTTTTTAGTATAATCTTCAGTCGAAATCTATTCCCTTCGGTTACAAATAAAATATCAGCTATCAACCCACGCATTTTTTTTTACACTTGATACACAAGAATCTCTGTAAAAAAAAGAAGAAAAATTACCCTCCTTTGATACGGAAAATGCTGTGCTATGCGCCACTTTGTCTATGACAACTCGTGGATAATGAAAATCACCTCATAAAAATATAATGCACAAAGTGGCGGGTATACGTCGGAGCTGCATAATAAAAAAAAAGAAGAGACAAAGCTTTCCTCTCCCTCTCATGGCGCGCGACTTTAATAAATATAAACAAACAAAAAGCCCACTTCCGCAGCGTCATCCCTCTCCCTCTCTCCCTAGGAAAGAGGAGAGAGAGAGAAAAAGGAAAATAGCACACACAACGCTTGCGAGGTTACATAAAAGAAAAACGAAAGAGTCTGCGAACAGCTGGGCGGAAAAAATGATTAGAGACGGGTCAGTGCTTACTTGCAGTGCCGCGTCGCCGTTGTCGTCGTCGTCGTTGTGTCACACACTCAGAGTCGCTGTGTGTGTGTGTATGTATCTGTGTAGTTGCTTTATTAGCTCGGCTCCTATTTATAAACTAATCGTGATTTATAAAGCAGCCGGTGAAACAATGCCTCGCCCTCATGTATCACACCACAGTAGCAGCAGCAGCAGCCCTACAGGAAAACTTGTTAGAGTTTGCACGCGCAGAAATTAAAGAGCTTTTCGCTCGCGAGAAATTAACGGCCTCTTCTCTTCTTCTTTCGCATACGATTTTCGCGAGATTGAATAAGTTAATTTTAACGGGGCTACCCTAACCCCCCCCCCCCCCCCCCCCCTACCTCCCCACCTTTGGACGAGGAGAGCTCGTGAAATTTATGGCTGTGGGTTTTCCAACTTTTTCATGCTGAGAATGTGTGTTTAAAAGGTATATCCTCTCTCTCTAGGCTTCTTCTCTTCTCTCGTTATTAATGGCCGATTTTCCATAAATAACCGAGTGCTGTGGAGAAAGTTTCGTCGACTTGCACTGCCCGGGGAAATTGTGTCGCGTAAAGCTCTTTTGTGAGGATTATTGGCGTGCGGCTGAGACATCGTCTTAAGTTGCCGTGGAGCAATGATAATTAAACGCGACGAGGGATATATATTGCTTTATTTTGTCGAGTTAAAGTTTAAAAAATGAATGGAACAATTTTTTTCCATTATAAAATTGAAACGAATATCTTTTAGAATTGTTGTAATGATCGAATTTTTTACTAATTGTTTCATGAATATGAGAAATGAAAAATGAAGGCTCTTCGCCAGATTAAAGTAGAATGTCGAAAGTCATTACGGATTGGAGTAAACATTTATTTTATGAAGTGAATTGTTGTTCATTTTGAATATTTTAACGTACATTAAGACAGGCGAATCGGAAATGTTTGTTCAATAACTTTTAACCCGTGAGTGCGGATGATTTAAATTAAAAATATTAATTTTTTACTTAAATATTCGTTAATTTTTAACTCGAAACCATCCGTGAAATATTTTGTTCGTTGCATCGACGTTGATTTCAAAATCCAATACATATTCCTAAATGCGTATGCGTTACAGCTCGAGCCGATAAATTTTTTCAAAAAAAAAAAAAAATTCAATACTTCCAAAAAATTTAATTAAAAATATCGGAGATAGCCTTTATCGCTACAACTGAAAGCTATAAAATTCCTCTACCGTACGAAAAATCCAACAAACTTTGAGATCAAAAGTGTTCAGTCAGATATGAATTAAATAAACTTTTAACGATCGCTGCCTGGAGTCACGCGCGTGTCGACGAAACTTATATTAAGGTGTGCCGCTGAAAAAAGAAAAAAAAAGAATTCGTCGAAGCGAATACAGAATAAAAGTAATTACAGGGACATTCGTGTCGTCGCGTAATTAGCTACCGTCCAATTTCATGCCGCAGTATCCGATTTATGCTTACTTCGTCGTCGTAGTCGTTGCCGTCGTCGTTGGCTAACTCGGTTAGACGCTGAGGCACGCACGTGTTTGTACAATTGTTGTAGTGTTCCATCTCCCTCTTTCTCTCTCTCTCTCTCTCTCTCTCTCTCTCTTTCTCTTTTGTTCTTGTTCCTCCAGTGGCGAGACTTAATTTATATCGCGCTTCTCTGACAGCCAGCTGAAATGCAAAACACTTGCGACTGCTGCTTGCAAAAGAATTTGTTTTAGCGAGCGTACGTAGCCTCAGAATTTCATTTTGTTCAACGTCTTTTTTTTTTTATTTAATCGAGTTCCAGTTTGTGCAACGCTTTTTTAATTAACCGCGGTTTACCCGTGAATTTCAAAGTCTGCTCTACGCTAAAGTTTGTGATTTTATTTTTTTTTTATTTTGAACTAGAAAATCGATGGACAGGACAGTTTTCTTTTCTCCCGCACTAATTTTTTTGTATAGAGCTTGCTGATTTAATTGAACGACATGACAAATTCTGTTAACTTTTTTCGTTACCAAGGATATTTCACTTTTTTTTCTCTTGAGAATTGATATAGAAGCTCATTTTCAACTTTTTTGATAATTGCAACACTTGTGTATACATAACGATAAACTCGAACTGTTCTATAATTTGTATCAATTGACGATGATCGTTTTTCATTCTGTATGTTGAGAATTTTTAAGCTTTTACTGATGCATGTGACTAATTGATTTGTGCATAATTTTTTATTAAAATATTTGAATAATATGTTTTGTTTGAAGATTACGTTATTTGAAAATTAAAGTCCTTATTAAATTTTGAAAAACATTTTTAACATAACAATACTAATTTATTTTCAAAATCGCAAAAAAAACCTTCCACGATGGAAACTATTTGAATAAAAAAGCTTCACGAATAAAATTCGAAAAAAAGAAAGCTTTATTCGACATGTGAGTGCACAAAAAATCATACAAAATGGAATCATAAATTCTTTCACAGTACATGCACACACTCACACACAGTGATATCACAATCAGAAAATATTGCATTGTACCCATTACACGTAACGAGCTTTGCTCTCATTTTATTTACACTGGGCATTAAGTATCCACGAAAAATGCACTTACCATTCGGAAAAAGGGCTAAATACCAATTTACGTGGCTCCGAACCCTCTCCTCCGCTACACCCGCGCAAGTACAGTCGGACTAAAAGGACAAATAAATTGCCGCGCATACATTACAGCGGAGGGCAAAAAAAAGAGACAAAAAGCGTTATCGCAACGGACGCCCATTTGAAAAACGTTCCCCGATTAAAGGTCGCGCGCGAGCCCGAGCGAAACGATCGACTGGCGCAAGCAGGCGCAAAAGCAAATTTATGCGCATTCACGGACGAGCTGTGTTTAAAAGCGCTTTGCACGTGCACGCGCCCTCTTTTACCGGCAACTGTTTATTTGTTGAATATTTCTGTCAACGTTTCCCAAGTGCTATTCTCGTTTTTGCATAATTTTACCATTTTTCAGATAGGCAAAATTTTTTTTTTTCATTTTTTCAAGGCAAGTGGAAAATTTTATTGCTGTTTAAGAGGACGAAGACTATTATCGTTAATGGTGTAGTCGACGAAAGACGTTAAACTCGTGCGAAAAAAAAAACGTTTGAGCTTTAATTATTTCTGAAAATAAAAATACAATAACATGTTCACATTAATTCAACGATTTTTCTACAGGAATGGATGAACGAAAAATATGCTCCCTTTTTTTAATCTCATTTGATGCATCCACTTTGCCACACACAAAAAAAACACGTATTATTCAAAAGTTTTCAGAATGGGAACTTTTTTTTTATTTCCAACGCGAGAGAGAAAAAAAAGAAACTCATTTCGCTAACTATATTGTCGAGTAATTAACTTTCGTTTTGATCTCAACGACGTTTACTAATCCATCCAAAAAAAACCCCTTTTTGCCTCCCAGTTTTTTCGTATTATATTTTCAGCCCCATTTTCTTGCTCGGCGTACTCTAAATTTTTCGTCATTTATTAACGCAAGGCTTCACTCTGCATTCGGCCTCTCACAGCATTGTGAAAAGTTAAGTGCCTATGTTTTAACAAGGCTTTGGCTCAAAATGACGAGGTCGACTCCTTTGTTTGGCAAACATCGCTTATAACATTTTTTTTGTATTATACCTTTTCAACTTCAAGTCGCTTTTATTGCCAAATGCTGTTATTTTACATATGTTTGGAAAATGTTGAATTTCAAAATAAGTTTTGTTTTTAAGAAAAATGAAGTTTAGAAACAACAAAACTATTTCGATACTAACCATGAATTGATAAAGACCCACCATTTCTTCCTTATTTGAGTACAAAAGTCAGATTGCAGAATGTAAAAACAATGTGCTCTTTGTGCAATTCCTTGAGTTTGCTCTCGCACTGGAATGTATAAAAGACGGGTCGAGAAAAAGTTGAAAAGAACTTTGGATTAAGGAAACGTCCGAAAGCCTTAAGCTCAAAGACTTGCTTTGGGGCTGAGAGACAGCTTGTTTTTTCCCCTACTTTATGTTCGCTGTAGATGCATGTATTAGAGATTCGCCTAAAAAAGACTTCTGAAATTCTTACATTACGCAATAGAAAAAATAAATTACTAATTTTTATTTTGATGTAAATTTTCATTAATTTTTATTCTATTAATTGTTTCACGAAAATTCTCATTTAATAATATTTCAATAATATTTTTTTATCAATGAATTATTCATTGTATCTAAAGAAACTTCAATCGATTTCAGTTCAACAGCGTAAATTATCAAGCTCGAATCGCAAACCTAAACCTTTTTTTCATACCAGACAAACAAAGACTCTCGTACAAGGAAAAAATTTAATTACATTCACGTATTTTCCACAACACATAAAGCTTTTCATTTGCATTCTTTGGCGCGGCTTTCGCTGGAACGTTGACTCTAAAGAGATTTTTCATCAAAGAGCTAAATAAGCACGTCCAGCCGGATAAGCAAGAAAAGAAAAGAAGGCGCGCAGGCTTAATAAAAAGCCCAAACTGCAATGCAAAGAAAACGAGTGAGAGGAAAGGTTTATGAGTTTAAAACAAGACTGGTCATTACTAACTTTGAATTATTGTCAAACTTTATCAATGTTGTCATGTGTATTAGCATAGCAAGCTGATAATAATTTTCCCCCCAATCAAACATGTAAAATTAGGGAAATGAAAATGTACATAGAACCATAACAGGAAAGCCAAGCCAGTTAGAAAACATCAAACCTCAAGAAGTTGGTTCTTTCTCTGTTCCCTTCCCTTCCAATTCCATCTCTCTCTAGCACGGATTTCAGTTGCGCCTAACTTTCTTCAATTCTGCTCGTTCCGCCGATTTATGGATCTCTCCTTCTCTCACTCTTGCACGCTGGCGCGTCGCGAGCTCCGTATGAATTTAGAATTAGCTCACTCTCGTCTCGAGCAACTCGCGCAATCCAAGTTTCGGGCTGAATCCCGATGAAAGAAGTTAGACTACTCCTTTCTACTTCCTTTCACCTTCATTGGCTCTGTTGAGAAACGTTTGACACGTGTTTCAATCGTGCAGTCGCTTTGACTTCGATTGTAATTATATTTGAATTTTCAATCGAGCAGAATAAATTAAAAATTTATATTCGAATAATCAGCGCATATCGCGGAGCTTAAATAATCGATAAAAGTGCATTTCGAATATTTATAAAATCGATGTGCGTGAAAATTAAATCGCTTCATCAAAAATGTAGATTGGCTCAACGTCAATCCGAGAGAATTATCATTCGAAGAGCACACTCGACGAAGTAGAGATTCGTATTCGCAGAAATGAAGTAAATTGTGTGTGACGTACGCTCAAAGCACGAAAAGCACGTTTCAAAATTACAAGATTTTCAGCTCTTTCAGCATGGAAAATTTACAGCGATACTAAACATAAGCAGCACACCAAAAATGTCAAACAAATCTAATTTGTAGAATCCTCCAGAAGATAATCCATGATAATCTAAGGATAATCCAGGAACATCAAGAGCAATGATAAAGATAGATGGATAGGTTCTCTTTGGTGTGTGTGCGCGCGCGCGCGAGTAAGGGAGGTAGTAGGGGGTTTTGAAGTTTGAAAGGGACGACAGGTGGAAAAGGGGTAATAGATAGGAAGAGAGGTACGCGCGTGGCCCGTGGAATACCAGATGAGAGAGTGAGAGGGAGAGAGAGAGAGAGAGAGAGAGAGCGACCGCCTTTAATATCCGCTGTGGCAGGAAGTCGCGATGAAAATTCGCGTGAGATCTCGACTCCGATGTATCCAATTCCACGGGCTGTGTCGTCCGCATGAGAGGTCCCTTTTACCTCCAAGGTCGCTATGTGTTTGCCGCGCCCGATGATTACCTTTCAATTTCTTTACGATGCAAGTGTGTCTCGACTGTTTAGTTGATATCGATAATTTTTTATTTTGTTTTGTTTTGCGAAGAGAGTATATTTGCTGTGAAAGTAGACTGCGTGGCTTTTGAGAAATAGCGAATGTGGAATGATAATTTTTTGTAGATATTTTATTACTTTTTTTTATTATGACTATTTTATGTTGAAGTTTTTTGAGTGACAAGAACTTTGATATTAATTTCAAAAAATTCAAATTCCATTTTCGTCTGACCATAACTGACATATACTACTTAAAACGATCGATCGTCGAATAAAAAAAAAGAAATCATAAAAAACGTTATGCTTTGCTAAAAGATTTTCTCTAGCATCTAATACAAAAAAAATTATCATAGCGAGCGTTTCGTTCCATTTTTCCGGGAGTCCGGCTCATTCGATTTCTTTCCCCGGTGGCATGCTTTTCTCTCTCTCTCTCTCTCTCTCTCTCTCTCTGTTCGGCGCTCGTGGCGGGAATGCCTTATAGCCGCTTTAAATAATCCGACGGAGAAGTTGCGCGAGAGAGCGCGCGCTTCTTTCCTAATGCTCTTCCCCGGGGCGAAGGAAAAAAGGAAAAATCGCCCGCTGGGGCACGGCGGAGTCGCGCGGAATCGCCAATCGCCTTGACGTCATGCAAGCTCACATACACACGAATACACACGCGCTCGCTGCTACTCTCATCTAATTGGCCACATGTGGACCTTGGCCGGATTTATGTCTAGATGCTTCTTTCTTTTCTTCTCTTTTGAGGGATTTAAAGCCAGTGTGATGGGATTTGGGTGCATGCATTGACAATTTTTCGCGTTTTATTATTCCTTTTTTCAATAAAAGCTTTTGCTGTCTTTTATTTATAATTCTATCATACGATCAGCTAGTTCATTTAGGAATAACTATACTAAAATATAATAAGTGTAATTTTTCTCTTCGTATATTTTCAGACTGTAAATGCCCTAATTTAAGTAACATTGTTTGATATAACTATAAGAGTTATCGTTTCAATCATCGCCAGCCAAGAAAAATAAAAAAGTACACCAAATGAAATGTCACATCGAATGATTGATAACGCAAGAAAAGGATGCATGATTGAGAGCCTTGATTTCCCTAGGAAGTAATAAAAATTCACTGGAGATTTATATATACATATATTTATTATTTATACGCTACGCAAAACTTTTTCTGTCGCACGATATACCAAAACCTATAAATTGAATACGCGGCGTCTTTGATAATTCAATTCGCAAACAATTAGCACAAGATATGAATGGAAAAGCCAGACGCAACAAACCAGGCGAGACGTCGTAGGAGCCAAAGGGGATGGGGAAGTTGAATCGAGTCTAAGCCACGAGGGAAAATGCACAGGCTTGCACGCTCTCTCCCCGGAAGAAAAGTCAAAGTGGGAAAGAGAGAGAGAGAGAGAGAGAGAGAGAGAGAGAGAGAGAGAGAGAGAAAGCTAGCTCGGCGAATAAAGTGGCGGCGCCTCAATGGAAGGATCGTACGTAAAGTACGTGACTCGCCTGCGCTCGAGACACATCTCAGGGATCGAAGCCGAAGAGAAATTACGCTCGGTGCGAGCGAGTGAGAGAGAGAGAAATTTCGATGGATTGCGCTTGTTTATTATTCCGAACGTACGCGACTTTTTTTTATATATATACACGCGCGGATAAAAATGTTTGTAGCAGTGAGAGAGAAAGAGAGAGAGAGAGAGAGAGAGAGAGAGAGAGAGAGAGAGAGAGAGAGAGAGAGAGAGAGGGAAAATTGCTCACTGCATAATTTCTCGCTTTTTGCACTCACCGATTGATGCGATGCATGCCGAGAATGGAAAAGTACAGTCTCTTTTCCACTGGGTCGTTTTAATGAGCGTTTGCTTCTTTTTTTTTCTTCTCTCAATTGATAAGTGAGTAATTTCTTCATTAGCCGATGAGTTGAATGGCTGTAGACCTTCGTTTTGAAATTGTTGGATTGCAAGCGAATAGACTGATAATTTCTATGAAAATTTGTGTTGATGAACGAAAATGCTAATTACATCGTTACTCGTAATTAAGCTCTTTCTCGTGATTACTCATAATTAAATCTTTCATAAAAACTGATGAATTTGTCGCCGACGGAAGTAAATTCACAAAAAGGTTCATATGACGCTATTAAAATTGTTCTTTAATTCATACTTTATTAAAATTCACTCATAAAGAAAAATTTGTTTTTTAAATCCGAAACTACCCACTCATGCACAATACAGAAACCGCAAGACCGTACGTTGTGCCTCAAGTTTGTTACACAGGTTAAAACAAGGTAAAGCGAGCTCCCTCTCACGGAAATACAACGACAATGACGACAACGACGACGAAGAGGTCGGAGGTAAAGGTTTTGGCCGCTCGCTCGCTCGCTCGCGCATAGCAAATGGATCGGCCAATATTTGGCGTGCTTTTGGCAAGTAATCAAACAAGCGGCCAACTCAGGTGTGTGTCATTTCCATTAGCGCTATATACGCGCGCGGCAGTAAGCTCGAGCGTGGTGATTGTCTCGTCGTCGGCGTTGCGCTGCTGCTGCTACGTAAAGGGCTTATATACACACATAGGGCTACTGACTTCCTGTGCGCGCGGTGATTTCCATTTCTGCAGCTACGCTGCCCGAATTATTGCCCTCTCTCTTTCTCGCAATCCCCTGTTCGTTCTCTGTGTGTAAGTTGTAATTTTCGAAAGGGTGCGTGCGTCTGGGTTGTATTTGCATTAGTTTTTATAAAAATCTGTATTTTCTGCAGTTTTTTTCGAGTTATTTCAAATGTAATTATCCATTAATTAGTCAAACTGCCGAGCAAATTGTTATCTCGTTAGTTGAATTTCGAAATAACGATAGCACATTCTCCCCCCCGCACACTCGGTTAAGTAGAAAATTCAGCCGAAACAATCCAACTAGTAAATTAACAAGGCCAGCATAATTAAGAGAACTTAATGTGATGAACATTTAATTAAAGCGCTACGCTTACATTCATATGCTATAAGTACATATAACAGCGCTCGGTTGTCGAGATTTTTTTTTTCGACATTTGCACACACACCCACAAAACGGAAAATTCAAAATTCGAACTGTCGATACACTTATAGCGCCGAGCGCTATATTGTTGAGGCACACATTTTCACGGGTTAGCGATTTGCCGAAGCCATTAATAACGTCAAAAGAGCAATACAAGTGAGAGCTCAAAAGTTTGATCGAACGATTTACCGAAATTGCGGAAGATGTATATCAGTATCTACGAGTATAAAACGCATTGGCTTTAATGCGCAAAATAACCGCTTTACGTATTAATCGGCCAGAAGCGCACATAACTCAGATAGAGAAAGAGAGAGAGAGAGAGAGAGAGAGAGAGAGAGAGAGAGTCAGACTGTGTGTGACCTATATCCAACTAATTTTCAGATAATTAATATTTCAGCTGCTCGATGGAGATACGGTGGTGGTGGGAAGAGGGGAGAGAGGAGGGGAGGCTTGGCTTTGTTACGCGCGAGTTAATTTCGATTTGGCCACGTTTCAGTTTTGGCCTCGGCTTTTTGCAGTAGTCCTGCACAGAAAGTTCGCGCGCGTGGCCGAGTGCGTGCATAATTTAGAGCCGTTTCGGAAATTACGAGCCGCCGCCTGCTGCTACTACTGCAAAACGAAAAAGGGCCAGAGATAAAGGTCTCGAGGAATTTAATGACTCCTCCTCCTCCTCCTCTTCGCGCAAGCGCTAATTACTTTTGATAATTGACGACTTTTGAACTACGTTTTTCCAACGGGGCGGGCGTCGAATTGATTGTTCGTTTTCGGATATATATAGCAGACGCGCGCGCGCGCGGCAGCGGCGGCAAAAAGCTCGCGGCCAGCAGGGCGTAATTACGCGTACGTGATATCGTTTTCGAAAATTAACGGGGTAAATAAACGACGATCGTTTTTTTTTTTCTTTCGATGCCGTGTGAGTTTTTTGAAATTGGATTTCGAAAAAGTGGGGAACGAAGGCGATTTTGCTTTTTGATTTTTCGAGTGAGTTTGTGTGTATCCATTTATTGTTTAATGTGAAATTACGTCCTGTGTTTCTAAAAAAAAAATCTTGTTATACCATCGAGAACAACGTGGTTTAATTTGAAAATAACATACTGGAGTTGGCTAATCGCATCAATTCACAAAGCCCATTCAATCCAGATGCGTAGCAGATGTGATCCGGAGAAACCTTATTCCACAAATCCGTCTTTATCAAGTTGCAATGTAATTCGAGGATTTCGATGCACTTGGTAATCGTAAATTTATGATCCGTGTATAAAATACTCTTTGACGAGGTTGATTCAACATCATATTCACGGGTAAATAAATTTCACGAATTTTCACAATCAATCAGTCGATAGAGAGAGTAGAGTTACGGTTCAGTAGATAAAAGTCTCGATATGTCCGTGTACATGCTAAAACTTCAAAAAGCTTCATGCGAACGCGATTTCTCGTAAATACGTACTCGTTGGTAAAAGCCTCTCTAGTATATATGCGGAACCCGTATATAGGCAGCTCGGCAGTCGTTGCAGTTTAGAACTGCCAGTGCGATATTCCACTGGCACTCCTCAACTTAATCACTATCCCACTTAGCTTCTCGTGCTCGTGTGCGGCAAAGCTCTCGTTTCGCTGTGTATGTGTGTCTGTGAGTGTGTGACTGTGTGTGTTTGAGTGTGTCTATGTTACACGCGTACAGCTTCTGAGCTTATGTACATTTTTCACGCGAATTCATGCAGGCAGTTTCGTTGAATGTGGCTTCGTGTTTCATATCCTAAATTGTGCATTGACAATTTTTTGAAAATAGATAAATAATTTTGAGTTTTCAATATTGAAATATAAATTAAAAGAATGAATACACTCATTATGGAGTTTTCATGAATGAGTTTTCAACTACCTTTTAGATGGATATTTTTCAAATAAGAGTGTAGAGGAATGGACCCGGATACTTTAACGAAAGAGGAAAAATGGAGCCTTTGAGGGGTGTTATATGAAAGTGACTATCGGAGGGATTTTTGAAATAATCGATTAAAAAATAAAAAAAATATTTATTATAAAATTATATACGAAAATTATATATCTATGTTCAGGAAAAACTGACTGAAAAAAAACGCGTTTTACATGTTGATTATTTATAACAAACACAAAAATAGATAAATTTCTTAAAGTTTTCACCAAATTTTGATAACGTTGAATTCTAAAAGTCTAAAAAGTATACATACCCATGCATAAAATGTAAAAGTATATTGGAAAAATATAGAAAAAAACTGATATAAACGAAATGATACGCATTCGTACTGCCGCCCCTCAAGGGTTTAATACTCGTACGAATCATCCGTAATTTTCTCCTAAGCAGCGAACAGTTTCTAGGTTGGGTGTATCGGAGTTAAACCCTCTCTTATTTGATTACAGCATCAACATATAGGCCGATGCAAACAGCTCTCACTCTCTCTCTCTCTCTCCCTGAACGCGAGTGGGAGAGGATAATGTCTTTTTCGACGTGCTGAAATATTTCGCGTGAAACGCGAGCGCATTCTCGGCACGCTGCTCGCGCGCGCGACTACGAGGACGACAACGACGGAAATTCTGGGGCCGAGCGTCTTCGCGTCACCAGGAAATGGCGACCGTTTCCTACGGCTCCCTATCCCACCCATCAACTACTACTATTGCTACTACTACTACTGCTAGTACTATCCATCCGACGATTTAACTACGCAGTGGCTCTCATTGTCAGTCTCGCTCGATCTCTCGCGAGATTCGTTCATGCGCCGAAACAGGAAATTGAGTAGTTTTTTTTCTCTCGTGGTTGAGTTTTCATTTGGGATAGTTATGACGGTTACAATTCAATTTTTTGTAGTTTGAGAATGATAATTTAGTCGCATATTATATTTCAAATTCACTGCACCAAGCAATAAACCAAAACTGGATCAACCTTCCACCTGATGATTTTAAAATGACAGTTTTTATGAATTTTTCGTTAGAGCCATGAAAATAAAAACTGTGTCTCAAATCTCGAACAAAAGTTTCTCTTATTTTTACTCCTCCGTCGGTAATTTAATGGAACGCAGTACCGCGAGGCTGCGTCTGAGAGAATGGAGGAAAAGGAATTGATTAAGCAACTCTCGTTTGAGCGCAACTAAAATCATAAATTATACATCACTTTGGAAATTTTCGCGCGCGCCCAGCCAATAAATGTCCGAAAGTTCCGCGCGGGAGGTTCTCGTTTCAAAACTGGCATAAGACAGTTACAGCTCATAAAACCCATAACTCGCCATCGCCTGCGCGCGAGTTCGTTTACAAGTGTTTTCTACTGCTTTTACTTCGACGAATGAAGCTTTTTCTCTTCATCGCGTCCCTTTCTTTTTTTTGACCGCACTTCAACATGGTAAATAATTTTGAAATTTGGCCGCACAAAGAAAGATAGTAATAGGGGAAAGAAGAAGAGTTTCATTTGCTCTAGAGTTTCGCACCTACGGAAGAAATAAAAAGGGGTTAGTCGATTGCAAAAAAAGATGAATTTTAATGAGCTGCTTTTAAGGATGAAAATCCTTACGACTAATTTTCATGTTCTCATTAACTGTGGGAAATCCTCCTTCTTTGTCGGAAACTCATTGCATTCAGTCAATTTATCATGTCACAAAGTTGTTTCGTATTTAGTCCTTTTCGACTTATTGTTCAACGATTTAGATCGAAAATTAATACGCAAGTATCGCAAGTATTCGTCAATATCACAAATTTACAAAGTGCAATCACCGGCACTCAAAATCTCAAGTGCAATTACTGAACAGAGCTATATTCCCCTTCCCCATCCTTTCTCATTCCAGAGCTTTCCAAAAGATCAGGTATAATTAATCAGATCGACCTAAACTCGTAGCAAAGTTCTCCGTGCGCCTCGCGCTGATTCGCGATCCTCGCGCCCGAATAATACATACCGCAACAACGCAACGACGACAACAGCCAAAGTGTAATGACAAGAGCGAGCGAGCGAGCGAGCGAGAGAGAGAGAGAGAGAGAGAGAGAGAGAGAGAGAAAGAGAGAGAGAGTAGTAATAGTAACACTGGTTCGCATCGGTTGCGCAATTTCTTGCGCCCATTGCATTATGCAGCTTTAGTTCTCTCTCTCACTCGGTGGTTTGACGTAGACCTTTAGATGCATAATGCAGAACGACGCGCGCACTTTATACATTGACATCGGATATTAGAGTAACGATACACCCCCGACGATATTTCCGCGAAATTTGAATCGCCCCACTTCGCCAGATGCGCGACTTTCGAATACTGATCCAGCCCTCGCTTGCTCCAGCAGTCTTTCGTCTTTTTTTTCTTTCTTTCCTCCTCTCCGACGCGCTGTGGTTTTGAGTGGAAAAGTTTTTTTTATGGGATACGAGCGAACGATTTTTTTCCTCTCTCTCCCTTCTTGATGATAGAATTTTTCTTGCACTAAAATCTTTATCCGTAACTACATTAGTAATCTTTCACTTTTGTCCCATCTCCGTGTACAAACAGCTCGGAAAAATCGAAGGATCGCAAACTCGCCAAGTTTATTTAGGGTGAAGCTCGAATACACGAAAAATAACGACATCAGAAAGCTAAACGCTAGACAAATACAAATCGTGAATGGAAGTGACCCACTAGAACACTCGCCTTTTAACATATGTATCACGACATTGTTTTCCTTTCACTTTTTTTTCTCTTTCGCTCCTCGTTCACTGACTCTTTCTCGGCGTATATATATCAAGCCCATCTCGATCTCCGGGCAAGCTCGCCAATGTTTGCCCTCGTCTTCCGGCTTTTTGAGGCCAGCAGCAGCAGCGGCGGCAGCGGTGGTGAGCGCAAAAGAGAGAGAGAGAGAGAGAGAGAGAGAGAGAGAGAGAGAGACGAAGAGGCAGAATTACGGAAGGGAGATAAAAAGGCCCCGAGCTAGGGTGAAATAAAACGAAAGACAGATTGTGTAAGACAAGGTAGAGCTCTGTGCGCTAGCTTGCCACGAAAAGTGGTATGAGAGTTGTAGAAATCGAAGAAATTTTTTTTTAAAGAATTTCGCGTGAACTTTTTTTATGTACAGAAACATTTTATAAGTATTTTTTTAGTATACAATTATTTATGAATCGATCTGCTATTACTGAATCAGTAGAAAAGACACATTTTTGTCAGACAACAACATCGTGGAAAACAAGTAAGAAATATCATACTTCAAACTTCCGACAAGCTTTACAACCTAATATATGCTCGATAACATGACTCGAGCAAAATAATATTGTGCCAACATACTCGGAGAAACTGAAGGTACGAGAGAGGGAGAGGGAGAGGGAGAGGGAGAGGGAGAGGGAGAGAGAGAGAGAGAGAGAGAGAGAGAGAGAGAGAGAGCCGCCCTCGGCTATCGGCTGTGCACAAGAACACGACAAAGAGCCTCACACACACACACATACATACATATACAAACACGTATACATAGAAGAGAAACTGCAGAGAGAGAGCCGCCCGAGGAGCCGTGCTAAGCTAAGTTAGTCTGATTTGTGCAAACTCGAGCGCAGCAGCAGCAGCAGTCCTCGTTTGCTGCTCCCTCGTCCCCTTCTCCTTTCGCCAAGACGATTTCATATTCATCGACTTACTGTTAATTACGATATTGCTCTCGCGCGCTACTCTGTGTGCTACCGAAAACTCTGATGACCTAGCTTCTTGCCGCTGCTACCTCTCCTCTGTTGTTTGTCTTTTCGACCAAAAAAAAAGTGGAAGCTTTTTTTTTGTTGTTTCGCCAGCGTTTCTGCTGGGCTTGCGATTCTCTCAGGCCGCGGAATTAGTATTGTTTGAACAAGTTCGACCGCGAAATAACGAGTTTTTTTTTTTGCTTTAAATTACGTGATGGTTAATTGATCATGGATAACGATAGTCGAGTTGTGAATTATTGAAATTGATCGTTTGAAGATGCGGCGTGGAATAATTAATTGACATCCACGCGCGCGTGCAAAACTTTGATAATTTATTTCGCGACTGTACGCGCGGTAACTGAAATATTAACGGTAGTTCGACATTGTATATATCTACATTCGGTAGATATATATTTAAGAAATCGATATAGCTGCTGTTATATTGCAGATGACCGATATTTTAAAATGAAAGTTTGAACAGCGCGAAATTGCATGTTTCGTGTGTGTATGTGTGTGTGTGTCTTTGACAAACAGTATACTTAAATATTGGAGTATCGATTTTCCACAAATGATATTTGCCGGGTCATATATGCCGAATATGCTTTTGACTTTAAATGATAAATCGCAACAACAAAAAATTTATTTTGTTCAATAGTTCACGCGAAACAATGTTACGTGTGAATTGTTTTTATTTTCGCGATCGACAATGGGCTCTTTACCATCAAAGCGTAAAAACCTGCCTCGAGGAGAGCTCCAAACTCACCGCAACAATTTATTCAATTAAAACAACGTGATTTCATTATGCTTTGTACTCGTACGTAACAATAGTTAATCGATTTTGTTTATTGCTACATTCCCCAATTGAATTTTCCTTTCGACAAAAAAAAAACATTCGCGCTTGATGAAAAAAAAAAAAGAAGTAGCGCAGTATCAATAAACCTCATCCCGAATAAACAAAGCTCCCTTTGAAAAAAAAAAACGAGCGGAATATCTTTTTTTCCAGAGGGAGAAAAAAAAAGCAGATCGAGTAACAATAATCCCAGCTCGCGTGAGCAAACAAAGGATGCATTTTTACGGAAATACTTTGAGGGTTGGGTGGTGCGCGGCACGGCGTTAAGGAAAAGCAGCTCGTGTATATACCCATTGTAAATTCAAGCGCGCATTCACCACCGCAACAATAAATATCGATGCGCGCGCACGTATCGTCTCGCCAGGCTGAACAATCGGCCCCACGAGCTGTTGCTTTTCCTTTTCTCTCTTTCTCTCCCTCTCTCTCTCACTCCGTATAGTCGGCGCGATTTTTCGACTGTTACTCTTTTCTCTCTTGCCTCGTGAACTGCTTATTTCTTGCTTTCCCGGTTTCCTCGCCTCCAAATAGCAAGCGCGCACGGGCTGCCTTTTTTTCTCTTACTCTCTCTTTTGCTTTTCTCCCTCTTACTTTTTTTTATCTTGTTTTTCGAATGCTCCATTTGGCAGGATCTTTTGTTTTGTTCGTGGCGATTGTTAACTTTATCACGAATGTTTATAACTATTATTCGTGAAACTATTTCCATCCGTTTATAAAAATTTTTTAGTTGTCATAATGATTGGAAAAAAATATCAATTTTTTTTTCAAAGCGACATTTTAGATGTCGGTGCACGTTTTTTTTACAATTTCGACGTACACCTTATGAACGTATGAAATTGTGTAACGTGTATTTCCACTAATGACGTAGTTGAATACGTAGAAATTACAGAAATTTATAAGTGCAAAAACTTTCTTGACATTTGGAGATTGCAAGAATGTTTTCACGTAAAAAATTACCAGCTACGCGATTATTCCAACTAGGTTATGGCGTGATTCGCTAATTTTCTTAACAACTAAGATTCGAAAAAACAACTTTAACTAAGAAAAAAAATCTCAACTTGTGGTATGTATCACGATCGCTGCTCGTCGTAGCGTGAAACTTCGTCGGTCTACTGTTTTTTTCTTCTTCTTCGTATTCCTTCCCGCGCGCAAAAAGCGCGTACCAAGTAGACATTTGAATTCAACGACACGTAGCCCAGGCGAAATAAATGCAACCGAGATTCTGTTTTCGTGGAGCGCGCGGCGCGCGAGGAAAATTGGCGAGATAACAATCAGCCCTGAAAACATTGACTCGCTCTTAAAGTTAGTGGTTTTTGCATGAACAATCTTTTTTTTTCTCTCAGTCTTCTCTTATCTTCAGTGAGTTTGAGAAATATTTCACGAGTATTAGCTCGAAGATGCAACTTTTTTTATTTGTTTCGTCTCTCGTTCTTACCCCCAGAGAGACAATGGAAAACGTACGTTTGAAGTGGAAGACAAAGAGAATTCAATAAAGCAAGTGAAACAGCGAGATCAAGGTGGATTTGCGAAATATAACTAAAATAAAGAGAGAGAGAGAGAGAGCGAGAGAGAAAGACAGTGTGGGGAGGAAGAGAAAAGCTTAAGATTTACGCCGAGAGAAAGGAAGTTCGATTCGTCTGTCTAGTTCGCTTCTAAGCGGCGAGGCTGCGCGCAAGGAGAAAATCGACGAGACCGGCGCGCGCGCGCGGGGATAAAGAGATAGAAAAGAAGAGAGGAAGCCAGCGTCGTCGGACTTATTTGTCGCGACGCAAATTTATTTTCTCGCCGAAAAAGTGCTCGCGCAAAAAGCTCCCCACGTTCCTTTCTCTACGCTCGCTCGCGAAATGCGAAAGCTTATCGCACTTTATTGCCGCAGAATCTTCGCTTCTTATACGTGCAAAATTTTCGTCAGCTTTTATTTCATTATTATTATTATTATTATTATTATTATTAAATTGCATTTTCTCTTCAAGTACGATTGGTCGTCGTATCGATGTACGCTTCGAAAAAAATGTAAAATAATACTCGATGATTGCACTGAATTTCAGTAGTTGCGAAAGCAAAAAAAAAGACAAATTACATCATCAAAAACAAAAACAATCCAAACAATAGGATTCAACGAGTCTCAAGACAGAGACGAAGGGAGAAAGGCAAAAAGGCAATAGTATAGGCGGAGTGGAGGATAGCAGCAGCAGCAGCTCGGGCAAACACGCGCGCGTTTAATGCCCGCCTATTAATCTCTCGACTGCGGGGCGGACAGGAAAGGGAGAAAGAAGAAAAGGAAAGGGCCGCTCGCGCGATTAGACGACTGTCCGTGTCGAAGCCTCGCCGACTTCCGTCCTCCTCGCTCTCTTCTCTCTCTCTCCTCTCTCTCTCTCCTATATGTACGTACGTGTATGTGTGTGTGTTTGTGATTTGTAGACCTACTTAAAACGCCTCGGCGCGATTGCCATCGGCCAAGAAAGTTCGTTTTACGCCCGGCTATTTGTCAGCGATGCGAATCGGCCGGATCAAAGGATCATTTTTAGAAAATTGAGCTTTCACGATTTTTCTTTTTTCCGATATATTTGGATTTTTATGATACGACCGAGATTGCTCGTGATTTGTCATTTTTTTTCGAAGATAGAATCTTGTAATTGTTGTACGGTTTTGTTGATAATGAAATTGACTCAAATGTTGAGAAATATATGTAACATTGACCGGTTTCTTCATGAAATTTGTTTCGACAACTGCAACAATAATAAATTCACAAGACTCGACAATCCATTATATCGTTAAGGGTGTTATATAAAGTCAATATCGCCAGGCGAAAATGAATATTACCAAAGACACGATTACAGTGTCATACATATAGCTAAGAAAGCCCAAAGCTCTTAGGACAATATTAAACGCTTAATAATAGAATTATGAATAGCTTCTCGACTTAATTTAATACGATTAGCACTTTAGACCCTTTATACCACCGTCGCACGACGACGACGACGACGATCGATGAAGCTCACACACACACATGCCTACGGCAAAAGAGACACACAGGTTGGAATGCCTTAGGAAGGCTTCCCTCTTAAGTATCGCTTACCCCGCGGCAGCAGGCAGCGGTTGGCTACAGGAATTTCGATACTTCACCCCCTCCTGTGCATCTTTGCCTCTACATATATATCTATATATGTATATACGTGTGTAACATACACATTCTTGCTGAAGGGCTTTGCCTTTGCAACTACTGCTACTGCTACTACTACTACTACTACTGCGTTGCCTTTTTGATTTGGTGTTTGATGGTCCGCGGAATGCCGTCATCTTGTACGTATATGACGAAATCCTTAAAAAACACACTTTTCTGGGTTCTATAGAATGGCACAAATTTTTTTTATGCTAAGGCTTCCGGACCTTTTTCCTCTTCTTTTTGAAGGTATGTAGTGTCGGAAAATACTCGTGAACATGGGAAAAGTCCTCGGAAACTATATTATTTCAACATTTTCCCGATATTAATAACAAGCTAAAAATGTAATTATTTTGCAATTTTCTTGATACCTTGCCACCGGATAATTATTTCTGAATAAAAATTTTTTTCTGCGTAAAGGTCTTCTTTTTTTGCTATCATTTTAATTGGTCAAAAATGTTTCTAGCGGTCTAAGAAGCCGAGAAATCAATATTCGAAGAAATGCCGTTTTTCGCCTATTTTCTGTGAGAAAAGCCCATTTGATTATAATGAGAAAATGCCGAAAAAGTAGTTCCTGCAGACTTTTCCAATGTTCACGAGCATTTTCCAACACTATATATCTTCAAAAAGAAGAGGAAAAAGGTCCGGAAGCCTTAGCATAAAAAAAAATTTGTGCCATTCTAGACCCCAGAAAAGTGTGTTTTTTTTTAAGGATTTCGTCATATACATATAGATTTATGAAGGTCGTATAGCGTGGCACACACGCCTACGAATACATATCCTCATCTTGACGTATTATTTGGAAAGAAATTGATTGTGTTTCCTTCTTCTTCTTCTTCTCCTTTTTGTTTACGGCGGATGACATAAAAAGCGTGACGCGACGGGTCATCAATATTTTCTTTTTCCATGAAATTCATGTCTTTGATTTCACATTCTTACATATGATCGAAAAGTAATATACATAGAAAAAAATTAGCCGGTGCAATGAAGTTACCGCCGCACGCGCGTGCAATCCGATATATACATACATGTAAGTCAAGAGGTTTGTCGCAACATATCACTCGATCGCAACAACGGCGACGGCGACGCCACAGGACGTCTTTTGTTAGCGAATGTGTGGACTAGATATCGTACTAACCGAGAGAGAGAGAGAGGGAGAGAGAGAGAGAGGGGGGGGGGGAGTGGCTCGCGTGCACTTGGGCATTAAGTGGCGCTCGCGCGCGTACGCGCCGTGTATGCAAAGGACACTAGGCTAATCGACTGCTTCCGAGCTACGACTGGCATAGAGAGACTTGTAAGAACAACGAGAGAGAGAGAGAGAGAGAGAGAGAGAGAGAGAAACGATCGATGATAAGGGGGGAAAGGGGGGTCAGAGGGCAAGGAGAAGGTGCCTCGATAAATAGGCTTAAACGCTTGTACGCGTATACGAGATACGGCTTCGACGTTTACAGGTGTCCGAGATATATCCCGCGCGTGTGCTATATATCGCTCTACTTTTACGCGTTTACGTCGGACTTTTAGATATAGTTTTGTTGAAAAGGTTACTTTTACCCCTTTTTATTAAAATACATTGTAAGATTTTATTTGAGAAAAAAAACTCAATTGTAATAACACCCATGAAAGAATCATCAAAAAGATTTCGCGAATATAACCGACGGTGTAAATGGACATTTTTTTTGAAAAAAAAAATGTAATTAAAGAGCAGAATAATTTGAAAAACGGCAAACACTTCGTTCCTTTTTCTCTCTCTCTCTCTCTCTCTCTTTCATTCTTGATACTTGAAAGAATTCTTCCAACCAATTCCAAGTCGTTCTAGCAATTAATACTCTCTCCACCCTTAGGTGAGCTGCCCTTCACAAAAAGAACAAGATAGAAAGAAGAAATATCTGCAAGAGAGAGAAAGAGAGAAAAAAGAAAAAAGAAAACGTGCTTCAGAGAGTCGCACAATGTAATTACATTGCCGTTAATAATCCGCACGTAGGACGCTGGCTGGCGAATGAAAAGGACATTAAATTAATGCAAAAGGGCGTTGATGAAGGACAAACACGTAGTATTCTTTACGTGTATATGTGTATGTGTACGAGCGCAACGCCGAGAGTGTTGGTTTGAGTGAGAGTGAGGCGCTATTTGAATAATGAACGTTATTGCAGACGCGACGCCCTGCGGCGCACGGCGTTTCCTCTCTCCCGCAGACTGGAAGTTCGCCGAGCACGTGAGCCGACTCTCTCGCGCGCTCGTAGTTTGTATTGAATTAATTACTCAATAAGTTTCGAGCCAATTAACGTGTATGTGTAGGTTGCTCAAGTTTTAGCCTTGTCTTACCAACTCTTGGACATTGGATATATATGTATATATATATACGTACACTCGTAGAGAGCGTCTTTCGAGCTTGCATTAATTTCTATAACCAAAGAATTTTTCGATATAATTATAAAGCTTTTTTTTCTCTTTCATTTCTCTTTTGGTCTCGGCAGATAACCGGAAAAAAAGATAAATCCCGACGGAGGTTGGATGGGGGGCTCCCCGATATCTACCGACTCTCTTTCTCTCGCTTCTCGATCATCTCGAGCGAAAGGCCAACACACCGAAGCGAACAAAGGGTTGTCGTGTGCCTCGGGCTGTGCTTTGAATAAGTCCCCCGCGAGAGCAAGCAAGAGAGAGACAGGGAGAAAAAAAACGAGACCGAAGAATTAATGACGCGAGTGCTGACCCCTGGATTTTTTTCTCCTTCCTCTTTTTCTTCTCCTCTTTTTTTTTATCTTCTTGGCATCCAATCGTCACTTCATATTGTTTCGTTGCAACACTTGACTTTGCATACTTACTCAGCGACCCTTTTTTCTTCTTCTCATCCTTTCATTTCGATGAGATGAGAAAGACGATGGCTGGAGGTTCTCGACGAACGTTCATTTCTATCTCGGATGATATTAATTTTAATATTCATCTAATCTTTGCGAGCAAAACACCATAAGTAATTGAAACGTTATTCAAAGATTCAATTTTTCTTAAAAAAAGCGTTGTAAAAAAACTCTATCCTGTATACCGTCGAAACCTTGAAGAATCGTCGAAGCCTAAAGCAATGCACGTGCGCGCATTCGCCGGAAAAAAAAGAGAGAGGAAAAATTCAAGTCGCGCTGGCGGATCGTCGTGTTCCAATAAAGTTTCAATTAGAGCTGCAGCGAGCATCGGCGGGAATAAAATCGACGGGAAGGGAGAGAAAGAGAACCCCCTCCCCCCTTAAAAAAAGAAAGAAAAAAAACAAACGGAGGGGTTGGGAAGCATCGCGCGCGCTGCTTTCGATTTTGTGTGGGTGAAAAGGGGTTGGAGCAGTAGCAGCAGCAGCAGCAGTAGCGGCAGCAAGGAAAAGCCAAAGTATAACTCACAATGCGCACGCCGACGAGGAGAACAGACACAGCCTGGCAGTTAGGGGGCACGTGAGCGGCATTCCTGATCCTTCCCCCCACATATTCTAACCAAGCGAGAAATCTACCCCTTGTACTCTTCCTCTCTCTCTCTCTCTCTTCTCTCTCTGTCTACCCCTTTATCTACTTTTCTTTTGCTATCTGCTGCTGCCTGCGCGCGCCCGTGGATCCTACCTATTTTCTCAAAGGTTACGTAATGCTGTGGATAGATTGTAGGAAATCCTCATTTTCAAAATTAAACTGTAGCTTTGAATTAACGCACCGCCGAGCAAAAAGTAAAAAAAAAACTGTTTTTTTATTCGCGTTGGTTTACAATATTTGAACTGCCATTAATAACAATTGCAAATCGACGTAATCAAAAGTCACATTCTCGAAACTAAACTGGTGCTGGTATCAAAATTATACGTATGTACATTCATTCGTTTGCTCGCTTTCATTAACAAAAATATTCCAATGCATCCAATTTGGATTCGTTAAAGCAGCGAGATAGCAAACGCTTCGAAAGGTCAATTTACTCCGGGAGCTTTCAAATTAAATGTGCAAGCATTCACCCCTTACTTGCTGCAGGTTTGAACTAACCAAAAGTGCTTTTCCACCATCATGTTAATTACTGGTACTGATGGTGTTACTGGAAAACGAGATATTCGCTTGAAAAATAGAAGGTAATCAGTGGAAATTCGTTGATAATTATTCTAATTCATACCGTAATTAAATGACGAAATTCTGACGTAACTTTCCACTGACCACTTCACCTCGTGTTACGTATTTTGTTTCAATGATAATATAACTCATCGATCGCCACACCCGAATACCGTTAATTGCCGAAAGTTCGCCAACTCTCGCGAGCGCATGGGCTATTTGATTGTTTTGGTTATTGGCAATCCGATTCGCGAACGTGCGCGCAGCGTGAAAAGTTTCGACAACCGTTAGAGCGACTCGTCCGTTAAATTTTGTAAAAGCCTCTTTCGATTTTCACGAAATACAAAACTTTCAATCCGTTCGGCGCGCGGGGAAAAATAGCGCGCTCTAATTATAAAACTTTCCGCTGAGGCATTTATTCCATTACATCGGATATTTTGCTAACAGATCGACAAACTATACCGAAATACTCGAATTAATTCAGATAAGCTTTAAAGTAAAAAAAAAATTAAATTAATAAAGTCTGAACGCATCCCGTCGAAGCTATATAAGTTTCAATAGCGACGTAGCGGTAGTGCAAGAGCCCAAGCCTTATTTGCTCGGCGCCTTCGCGAAAATAATGCTATATAGGGAAAGGAAGATTAGATAAACCGTGTGCGTATGTATGTATGTATGTGTGGGTGGAGAGAGAGAGAGAGAGAGTTGCGCGCCGCGTAGTGCGATGTGTTCAGCCACGAATAAACATGGGATTTGGCGGGGGGCACGACGCGCTAGCTCGCTACCTATATATATATTATATAGCTATATAAAGAAGACGATAGGTAATCCTTCGTGCATACACACGCCGATTCCGGGTCACGTGCGTTTTCGCCTCGGCGTGCGCCGAAATTCAATCGTATATGTATATCTATATATACCGGCCGAAAGTAAGAAAATCAAGCGCTCGCTGCGAATGCGAGTTTTTTTTCGAGAGAGAGTGCTATAAGTAAGAGACGACTAAATTAATTTTGCAAAAAAAGAAAAAGTTCGTTTTTAATTTAGATTCTTTCGAAAAATCGAAGCCATGTAGTACAGATTGAAAATTCACGAGAACAAACGTAAAACTAACTTCGAAAAGGCAGGTCTAGCTGTGTGTTTTTTTTTGTTGCAAAGTAAATCCATCAATTTGAAATGCACAAACTCGAAGGCTACAAACCGGGTCGTTTTCCCTCTCTAGCGCAGGTATACGTATAAGCCACTATAGAATGCATTGAATCGCGCTCGCGCCGCCAAAATAAAAACAGACCGTTGAATGTTTTATGTGGCCCGGGCGCGCCGCGCCGGTTTGCGAGCGAGCGAAGATGGAAAAGAGCAGAGAGAGAGAGAGAGAGAGAGAGAGAGAGAGAGAGAGAGAGAGAGAGAGAGAGAGAGAGAGAGAGAGAGA
>JAWWMK010000032.1:15389412-15417909 GCA_035047105.1 Galeopsomyia nigrocyanea | reverse complement strand
CCCCCCCCCCCCCCCCCCCCCCCCCCCCCCCGCGCTCGCGCGCTCGCAGCTTTCTCGAAAATTGGATAGGCTATACACTGGCTGCAGTTCTTCCCTCGTTAATTCCTGTCACCGAAGCTTCGTGCGCTCGCGCGCGACTTCAACTGATTTGTATCGCATTTCAACGAAACGAAAAGATTCCAACGTTTCAGCGCTCGACAAAAGAGCAAAAAAAAAAGTAAAATCCAATCAGGCCGAGTGAACTTTAAACTCGTGGAATAATCGATGAGTATATAGCCGCAGCGATTTTCACGTTAAATACTCAACGAATTATCTGGTAGAATTCAATTCGCTCTTTTGAATTTGAATTTTTTTTTCTTAAATTGAAAAAGAAAGGCCAAGGATGAAAGTTCTTCAACGTGCACAATCCTCGAATTGGCAGTGCTGCTCTCTTCTCTCTATAATTCAGCTTCGAATAATCAAATTTCGTTCGATCTAACCTCTTATCTCCTCTCTGTCTCTCCCCGCTTTCCTTTCACGCTCGCGCGCACATCGCCGAGATCTCGCTGATTGTGGACGACGAGCGACGAGGTACGACACACGCGAAATTCGAGACACGTCCACATACGCTCGCCGAACTTTTGCTGCTGCTCCGCTATATACTGCTTTAAACTCGCGCAGAGACGTCTCGTCGGCTCTGTGTGCGTGTGTACTAGGGTGTCGTCGACCCACCTCACGATTATTAGTTAATAGAGTCTTTTTCCAACTGGATTAAGACTTGATCGAATTTGACAATCCCACGTGAAAAAAATACACGGCTGAAGTATGGCTATGGACACTACCTCATTGTTTATATCTGTGGCTGCACGGCATAAAGACTTAAGTCCATTTTCGCGATTTTGACTTATGTGTTTTTGAAATTGGAATAAAATATGCAATATTGGTAAGTTGCTTTCAACGAGTAGTTTGAAAGGTTTGAATTATTGTTAATTTAAGCTCGATATCAATTCCAAAAATCATTCATTAATCATACACATTTTATTCCAATTTCAAAAAAACATAAGTCATAATCACGAAAAAGGGCTTAAGTCGTCATGCCGTGCAGCCACAGATATAAAGTATGGGAAAAAGTTAGCCAAAATAAAATGTTCGGGATAAAGTCTAGCTTTAATATGCCATAATTTCTGAGTAATCAAAAAGTCTATAGGATGAGATCTGAGTGGGATCGTGTCTATTTCCGTACGATAGCCACATTTTGTAGCCGTTTTACGATGATAGTTCCCAAAAAAATATCAACACAATTTTACTTCGTAATGTTTTTTTCAGACTGTCACATTGTTGCAACATAAGGAAACATGAAACCTTTAACCAAAAAAAAAAATGCTTGACTTGTTTTATTTATCCCCCGTTGCTGGCATACCGTTCAACTTTATTACGTCGAACACGTCGGCGTATCGGTTTCGCCCTGTGCGGCCTTAATACAGTTATTTACTACCGATAATATTTTATCATTATTTTTTATTCGGCCGCTCGCGCGCCACCGCACCGCGAGAATTTACACTGGTGTGCGGCTTTATTTTCCTCCCTCCATTCTTTTTTTTTTATTTTTTATTTTTTTTGAAATTTCAGAGCTCGCGGCGATGCGAGAGAGGTATCATTTAACAGCGTAACGAAATTGATACTTCGCTTATCTGATTCCAGCCGCTCTCGCGCTTACGGCTTTATTTATTATTTCGTGTTTTATCAATATCTCCGTTGCCTTTTAGAATGGACATTTCATTTATCAATAACGAACCAAAAAAAAAATTATTTCACACCCAGATTTATATATTTGTCAGTGAGTGCTACATTTACGCTGCAAGCTCTTATCTTCCAACGAATAAATCAAGCTTTTCGTTATGTTTCGGGAATTAAAACGTTCGAAAAGAAACTTCGATTATTTAAAAAAATAATTTCAATGAGTATTTACGAAGCTATCAATCGACGAAAAAAAAAGACAAACGCACATGGAAGGGGTTGTAGATATATATACGTACAAAGCAGCCAGCAGCAGCAGTACAAAACGCGAGGGAGCGCGAGGAAGCGTCCATCCGTAAACCGATCACGCGCCTGTTTTCTAAGCGATTGATTTATTCGGAAGCGAGCTCTCTCGGGCTCTCGCTTCGGAGGGGGGATGAAGGGGGTTTTCCGCGATTAATTCATCGGCACGGAAACAATGCGCTTTTCTACTCCTCCACAAAAGACATGAAAAATCGGAATTACTCGCGGAAACCAACCCATCACACACATACACACACAGACACAGAGACACAGACAGCGTCTTCCTTGTGTACAAGGTTTGGTTTGGAGTTTGACAAGCCCTCTACAAGCTCGACGCTGATCAATGCAAGCAATCAGTCTTGTCGCGAAAATCCCGACATGACAGCTACTATCTCCCTTGCTCTATCTCGTTCGTGCGTTTTTTTTTTTTTTTTTTGTATTTCTGTCTGTTCTCTGTTTTTTTTTTTTGTTCTCTTTATTAGTGTACCACTAGTGAACGCTAGCTGGATAGAGAGGGGGGGGGGGGAGAGAAAGAGAGAAAAGATTGAAAATTGATGCGTAGTTGGATTAGCGTTTTCCCTCTCCAAAGTTTCGAGTGAGAGAGAGACCGGCCTTGCTGAAAATTCAATTTTCACAGCGCGAGTTTTGCAAAAGTTTTGAGAATATTTAACCTCGTTCACCTCTCGCTCTCTCTCCCTCTCTTGCTTCAAGAACAATCTCTCTCTATCTTACCGTCCTCCTTACTTTCTCTTCCAATTTCCATCAGAGCCATAATCCTCTGTGTACCCACGTAGCTCGCCTCGCTTAATGCCTTGTCTAAACATTCATTATTTTAAGAAATCACCTGCGGGGCTCGCCTCTCTCTCTCTCTCTCTCTCTCTCTCTCTCTCTCTCTCTCTATCTTGAGCAGCGAAAGTGCATCTCAGCAAAATCTATAAATTGCTTCAAAGCCTTATCCATAAGCTTCAGTTGAAAAGAGCGATAAAAGCGTTCCCGCCCGAAACTTCTGTTTTGAATAGTAAGCGGAAAACTGGGTGCTTTGACGCAAAGTTTTTTTTTCTTTTTTTTCTTCTTAACCTCGTCAAGATTTGTCGGGTAGGAAATTTTAAATGAAGCAGCGGATGAATTGCGTCGCTGGCGAGACTTATTAAAACGTATCGATCTTGCGGAGAGATAATTAATTTTCAGTTCCCCGGAATTATACGCAGAGAGGTTTTATATCGAAAATCGCGTTGAATTACTAGCGAAAAAAAAAAATCCACAAATTTCTTGATTTCTTTCTGTGACCGAGCACGAAATAATAATAAAAGAGCCATCAGCAGAAACGTACGAAACAATTCACTTGGACGCTAATAAAGTTGCGACTTGCGAAACTGCTGCCGCTTGCACTCGATAAAAGTGCAGCGGGCGCTGAAAATACAAGCTATATATAGATATAGATTATACAAGGTAGAGGTGGTGGGTTTTACTCTTTCTCTCTTTCTCTCTCTCTCTCTCTCTCGCAGGTGTCGATGTTCTATACAGTGACGTCTTCCACGTCGGGCGATAATGTTGCAAATTTATATTCCGAACGTAGCGCCTCCCGACGAACCTGCTGAATGCGCGTTTCGCTTTTTATTTCACCTCCCAAACCCCGGATGATAGGCTTGGCTTTCGTTGCAAAGTTTGCTCGACGTGCGTTTTTTTTTGTTGTTGCTGGGAAGAAAATTACCGTTTCGTGATATACGTTTTTCTCTATTATCGTTGTAAATCTCAAATGGAAAAACTAAATGTGTAAATATACAGGTACCGAAATCGTGTAACTGACTCATTGCAACAAAAAAAGTAGAAATGATTTTTAATGTTCAGACATTTAGATTCTCTTTTCCACGGCATCGAATTACGCATCAGCAAATTTTTTCTTTTTTTATTCTCTCTGTATCTGTCTTCTTCCTGTATCTCTCGCATCTTTCTGTATCGAGTTAGAGATTCCGTCAATCAAGAATTGATAGCCAATTTTTCACTCCTTGCACACGTATATTCCGCCTCCCCCCATGCGCGCGCGAACGACCATTCGGCAGAAATAAGAAATTAATAGGTTTTCCGTTTCGCTTTTGCCTGCGCGAGCATAAAAAAAAAAGAAGAAACAATCGTTATATATAGTGACTATGATTAAATTCTTGCAATATCATTCTTCCGACATAAAAATAAGAAGAAGTTTAAATACTGACAAAACACTATATAATCATCTACTAGGATGACTGTCAATTTTGGCAGCTCACCACAGCACATCATTGCTCGATAGGTTTCCTCTTTTAGCCCCCCGAACAGACGCTTCGTCTGCCCTCCATTTGTCTCTCAGCGGAAAATCCTCTTCTACTCGTGTGCCGCAAACAAACTGCGCCGTAAGACCAAATTATCGCTTCGACGAAATTCGATTTTGCGTTGGCGTAGCTTAGGTATTCACTGTCGCTTCGTAGGATTATGCTGAGATAATTAAAATGTGAAAAATTTTTAATGTATACCTGCGTTCGTCACTTGAAGGAGACGATCTATTCTGATGAAAAGAGTTATAAGGAACTTTACATTATATAAAACTTTAAAAAAGTAATTTTATTTCATATTATTGCACCGATTGAAGAATCTCGTGAATATATTATCAAATAAATTCCGTCAATACCTACAGACTAAAGTGATAGCATACAACTAAATTTGCAATGCCACACCCTTAGTTTCGCTCTCACATAATACAACCGATTTATTAGATTTGAATTGTTGATGCTATTTTTAACACCGTGTACCCTCTCACCCCTAATGTATGTAAAGGCACCTCTTACAAGCATAGTTGCAATTACATGCTAAGCACACTTTCCAAAGTTGTAAACTTACGCGGAAATATAATCTTCTTTCGACTTTCCAATTTCATACATTATGTAAACATCAGCACATTATCCTCAGTGTGTTAATGTATCTATATACATACACCCCCCGCATTTTGGCAAAAGGCTTATGGAATTTCGCAAAGTGCATTCGCTGTCTCTCTCTCTCTCTCTCTCGGCGTAATAATTACTTCGTGAAAAGACAGCGTCTCGTCATCGCGGTGACGCGCGTGATTAATCGCTCATTATGTTAATACCAGCGTAATCTCGGCGAGGAAGAAATCGGCCCAGGGTAGCGCAAAAAGTGGCTCGCGTACTTTTCTTGCGCGGGGGGAGGCGAACCACTTGTAATTAATAATATTCTCGGTAAAAGAGGACGCGCGCGCGCGCGCTTCGTAATTGATGGCGTGTAATAACGAAATTTCAGTTTAGCAGATGTAGACTTTTTCTTTCTTTCTGGGCTTCTCGACTCGCGAAGATTTGGAAAATATGTCGGAGAGTGAAGAATTATTTAACGAACTCGCAACCTGCAATACTTTCTCTGTATCTCTCAAAGTATTAAATGAACATCAAAGCGAAAAACGAAAATCACAGAATGAGCCGTTCCCTCAATCATCGCGCTCTTTTTTTTCCTTCGCTCCCAGTAGAAACTTACTTTTATCCTGTCGACATGTAGGCAACAGCAGCAAAGAATCCACAGAAAATATCCAAGCACCAAAGATCAACATCCGGTTTGGTGTACGTTTTACGTGTGTGGTGTGTGTGGCGCGCGCGCGTATTTCGAAAAGGAGGCCCCTTCAAAAGAAACTTTGCTCGCTCTCTGAAAAGCTGCAAACGCAAGAAAAAAAGAGAGTGAGCCGTTTGAACGCCGCCCACTCGTCGCTTCTCTCACTTTTTTTTTTCTTCTTTCGTGTAGGCCGCGCGTTGGAGAGAGAGAGAGAGAGATCGATAAGCGCGCGACGACCGAATGAAGCTGGCAACTGTGTCCGGTGCGAGGTCTTAAAAAGTCCTAGAAAACTGCGAGATGAATGGCCTCCGAGTCGAGTTGCTTTCGTAGAAAAATTTAGTGCGCCTTTGCGCGGACTGCTCTCATCTTTTTCTACGTCGTCGTCGTCGTCGTTTTTTTTTTTTAAGTGTTTTCTGTTCGCCACGAGGTATACATTTTTTTTCAAGCGGATATGAAGAATTGATTTATATTGAAACTTTACGTTAATTGACTGCATTATGATTTCTATGGGAATTGTTGAAAGTCAACTGCAGCAGTTTCGAAGCGCGAGTTTCCAACGTACAAATGACTAAAATCAACTCAGTCTCGCAATCAAAGGACAAAACGCTCAAGTATTAACGGATTGAAGTACGAGAAGTATTTCAAGAACAATACACAGTAATTAAAGCAATTTCGCAATTATTTCCATTCCCAGGTCGCCGTCGTCGTCGTCGTTGTAGCGCTGACTTCAGAAAGGATGGCGAGCAAGCACTTAACGCCAGATTCTCGAATTAAATACGGATGAGCGCGGATAATTTTAAGGTCAGCGAACGCCGGCGCGAAAAATATAAAACCGAGTGAAAAAAAAACGGCCGGACGTCACTTTGTGCTGTGCATCGACGCGAAATTGTCTATGTTTTCTCTCCGTGTACGAAAGAGACTTGGACTCACCTTTGCCACTTTCCGTCTTTTCACGTATATAGCACCTTATCTTCCATCTGCTTCTTGCCGAAAACTCTTTCTTGGCTTTCAAGGAGCGAGCGACCACTCCGTACTTTATAATCGCATCACTCGATCTGTTTTCGATTTTTCAACTCTGTATTTGGCCGACTCGAGCTTGAGTCTTTCTATTTTCTCCTTAAATATCCCATTATTACGTTATTTTCTACAGGAAATTTGTCAGTAGTAAAATCAATAATTAGTCATCCTTATCTTCACAACTGATCCCAACAAAGAAAAAACATCGAGACATTAACTCTCTAACGTGCAAATAAAACTCTACCAAAAAAAAATTTTTTTAAACGTAAAACTAGAACAACAGTTCGCACGAAACAAAGAAAAAAAAGTCGAAAATCAGAACGAAAATCCAGCAGCTCTACTTAGTCGAGAGAGAGAGAGAGAGAGAGAAACGCGTCTCTAGAGGAACGTCGAATCGAAGCCGTAAAAATCTCGATTTTCGAACGGGCGCGCTTTTGTTTCGGAGAGGCCCTCTTCGGTGGTGTGGTGTGACGGACGAGAGAGAGAGAGAGAGAGAGAGAGAGAGAGAGAGAGAGAGAGAAAGAGAGAGAGAGCTCTACGTCGATAGCGCGACCGTAAATCGCGGTGATTTAGGGGCTGACCGACATATTGGCCGCCACTGCACCGCGGCGCGCTCGCGCGAATATGCGACAGCTATACGAAGGCCATTGCTCGCGCGCGAGGGAAAGAGAAAGAGCGTACACTTTTTTTTCCTCACTCACGTTGTATGTGTTTGTGTATATGTGTGTGTGTTTTTTTGGTTGTTAAGCGATACGTCATACTTTGGTTGGCAGCTTCGCGAGGAGCTGGGTTTTTTTTTTTGATATTCTGGTTTATGAAGCAACTTGGACATGCAGATGTGCTAATGGGGAGATATTGAGGTTTTCGTGTCAGTCGTTAGTAGAATTTTCGATTATTGAAGAGTTTATCTTTGACTGTACTATAAATTCATAAGCATTGGAAAAATAATGGATTTCGTGAGTTAATTTCGAAATTTCAACATAAAATAAGAACTCCTTTTAATATTTCATCATTCATAAAAATAAAAAAAGAAGAAAAGGATATTGCCACTCTATCCCGACATCATTGGAAACACGCTCAATGAATGCTCGATTAACGTCATACGTAAAGGACTAATCATATCGAGAGAGCGAGAGCAGCCATATTCCAAGAGTAAAGTCATCGTACGACATTATAACTCGCTCGTTAATTCGCAAGTCAAGGGTCGCAATAAAAGTCGCTCATAATAACGATCTTAGCTCTCCCCCTCAGAAACAAAGAGATCCATTCTTCCATGTCGTCGTCGTTGTCGTCGTCGGGCGGCGGTTACAGCCCACTCGGCATTTATGATCGCGAGAATTAGTGTTCGCCCATAGGCCTAAACTGATGTCCGTAGTAAGAGAGTCCTTCTATCTTAACGCTCTCAAAACGCAGTTTGTCGTTCTCCCCAAAGTGTTTCCGCCGCCCGAGAAGCGAAATTTCCGTCGTGAGATCGAGCCAATGGCCGAGTTAGGCGAACGTCGACCCGCTTGCTCGCTTGGTTTTGAAAGTATAAAGTTCTTGCAGAAAATTGCTATTTATCATACTGATAGTTTTTTTTTTCTTCACTTTCATCGCGATATCATTGAGAAGAACGATGTTTGCAATAGTTCGATTTAACTTGCTTTCAAAAGTCGATTTATACAGGTGAACACGCAAAAGGAAAAAAAAGAGAGAATGAAAGGAGCGAAAGTCTTGAGAGTGAGATGGTACGTATTATACGACAGGGCCGTAATCGGGGTTAGTGCGACGATAAAACCTGGCGCGACGTGGACAAGAGTATAGGACCGATAAGTTATCGGGCTGCTGGCGTCGTCGTCGTCGTCGTAGTCGTCGTAGACGCCAAGGGCTCGAGGGCTCAATATCTTGCGTCTGGCCGCCCTTTCCAAAGGCTCCAATTTCAAATTCGAGCTTCAACGATTTTCTTCTACACTACGTTTCCCTCTCAAACTAACTGCATTCTCCCTCTCTCTCTCTCTCTCTCTCTCTCTCTCTCTCTCTCTGGCAGATCGATCGTCTGTATACACCTGTGTGTGCCAATTGCTTGCCAACGATTTACACGTCGACATTTGGTATTCGAATTGATGTCAACTTTGGTTTCTATTTTCTATTTTGATGAATTTTTATGCGACAAGGATCTTCTATAAATCAACAATATAGTTTTAAGTCATGCTTGAGTGTTGAATAATAGTAATCACTTTGTTTTTTATATTATTGAATCTAATATTACGTCTGTTCTGTATTGGCTGATAGCTTTTCAAGATGTTTAAATAATACACGAAACACCGTCTGACGTATTTCCTTCAATTATTAAATTGTATGTCATCTAAAAGAAAGTCGTTTTACAAATTCATTACTAATTTTATCATAGAAGAAACGTCCATTCATTACACTTTTAAAATCTTACTGCCGCGACTACATTCCATTAACGTCATCGTCGATTCCGAATTGTCGTCGTCATCGTCGAGTTTCACAATCTAAATTCTAAATATCATCGACAATGAGAAAACAACATTATAGGCCTAGGCATAAATATAGCGACCTCGCAATTCGCAATTCTACAGCTCTATTTATCTGGCTCTCGCTCGCTTACTTATTCTACCACTCGACTCTCTCTCTCTCACACACACATACACGTATACACAGATTGAGGCTTAGAGGGAGAGAGAGTGAGAGAGCGATGTAGAGGGGGGGATAGGGAAGGTTTCGGGCAAACAGCATCAATTTGGCATCGCGCCACGCTCACGCACGCTGATGGATACACGTCGGATAGATGGATACGCTACTGTACATGTAGGCACATACACACGCACGCAGACACACACACACACACCCACACATAGCGGGTTCGTGCTCCCTCCGATTTAATTAAGTTGATTCAATGCACGCTCACGGGGATACCAAGCTCCATACTCTCTCTCGCTCTATCTACAGGGAGTATCGGGATTGCTTCGATTCCACGTGGGCTTCCGATGAAGAAAAGGCAGTTGCTTTTTTCCTCTTCTCTTCTACAGCGAACCTTTCAGTTGTGTGACTCGGTCTAGTTAAATGAGCTGTGCGCTGAGTTTTCAACTTTTAATCGCGTTCGTGTTTTTTTTTTTTTTTACATCGGAGGACTTTGTGTCGCGTCGTGTATTTTCTCAACGGGGTGTTCGAATCTTCCAAGCAATCAATTTTCGCCGTGTAAATAGTAATCTACGAATGTTGTTTATGGAGTTGAAACTTGAACATTAATTGAAATACACGGGAAGCTTATATCGCAAATGCACCAGCGAGCTGGAAAACATAGCGAGATAGAAGCAAAGATCGAAGTTGAATACACAAAAGGCAAGGGGAGAGGGGGGCTGCCGATGATCGAAAGTACAAGAGAGCAGAAGAGGAAGAAGAAGCGAAAAGCGAGAAGGAGTAAGAGAAATGTGAATAGAGCAGCGGATCGTGTTGGCAGTGTACATATTTGCATCGGCCTGGGCGAGAGGAGCAGAATCGATTCTTGCCGCTATCTCGTCGGTTACATCGAGCTCGAGGAGAAAGTTTGACGGGGTGGCGGCGATGGTGGTGGCGGTGGTGGTGTGGCCGGCGAAGGAATATTGCGCGAGTGTAAGCGATGGTCAATATCGAGTGCGTGATGTATTTTTATCGACTCCCTCTCTCACCGAAAACTTCTCGATACACACGAGAAATCATCTGCTCTGCTATTGTATACACTTGCGAAAACTTTGATGTTCAAAGTGGTTCTCTCAAACTTTATTTTATCGGTACTAATTCGAGGGTTGATTCTGTCGAATATTCAGTTGTTTCTTTTTGTAATAGATGTGTGATTTCATTTTTTTTTCTATAAAACAGTAAATATATGAGGTCGGTCGAATTGAAATTAACTGTAGGTAATTTTTTTTTCTGTTTCAGGTGAGTATCTCGAACACACTCGTAAATCATCCACCCTTCAGGATCGTAAGACAACTGCTACTCTTTTCCTATTGAAATTCATGATCGTAACATTATCCTCTTTTTTTTGTGCCAAAACGAGAAATTCGAAACAAAGCAATCAAAGCAACAAAATCGCGAACCATTAAAGTCAATCGGAAGATATAGGCAACACTGAGATATAATTCCGTCCGTCCAGTTCGACCGAAAGGCCACGAGGAAATCAAGAGGTTAACTCCTCCCAGTTCGTATACGATATGAGTGTATATATATATATATATATATATATATATATTACGCGAGTGTGTGATAGGATCAGTGAGTGGAAGTAGGAAGAGGGGGAGTGGGGTTTCAAACAACGACGGCAATCCTAATAATCCGCTAGAACGCGCACAAAGACGCAGTTGGAATTAACATATTCGGCCGCAGGAACCGCGCGCGAGCTCCGACTCTCCGAGAGCCTAATACAAAGATATTGAATTCCAGCCCGAATATCGCCAGCAGTCACGGAAGCAAATAACCTGGAACGCGCGCGCCCGATTTCGGCTCTGTATTAATTGAGAGAGCCAATCCTCCCCCCCTCTCTCTCTCTCTCTCACTTTTCCTCCGAAAAATACCGTCGATGTTTGCTTGGGACAGAAAGCCAGATAGAAGTGTGGGAATATCGACCGTCTTGACCTCTTGCACAACAGTCATCGACAGTTGAATCGCGAAAATAATCTGTCTGGTTTATATCGTCGTTATCAAACTTACGTTATATACACTTCATAATGGATTTTTCGTAATAAAAAGACAATATCAGCTATAGTTTCACAACAACAGTTACAACAACGCGGCTATTTTTAAAATTGAATTCGGACGTACACGTTCACTCGATCACAACGCAAAATACACGTGCACGCACTTAATCGACAGCTAATACATCTCTGTTACGTCGTAGTCGAGAGGTATATAGGCGGGGAGTGTGCGATGGGGGAGAAAGGGGGAGGGTTCCTGACGTGACCGCAGTGTCGAGAAGGCCACTGGCTGAGGCTGTCACGTGAGGCGCGTTAATATGCGTAGGTGTAAGATGGACGCTTGGAATTAGCACTTGTCGAACTGACCTGGGCTATTGTTCAAGAGCTGAGAGAGTGAGAGAGCTCTTGTGTATGCTACTAGTGGCTGCTAATTAGAATGCAACGTTTAATCTAAATTTTTAGCGTTAATCATTGCAGCGCGTGATGAATTGCCGATTCGTTGAAAGAACTGAAATTTTAACGTTCGAATACCGTTGAAAGAAACGAATATGTAAATATTGCGAAAAAAGCGAAGAATCGAGCATTTATCAACGGAGCACGATCTCGTGGAAAAAAACATAGCATTTTTCCGTGATATCAAAGCTTTATACGCAGCTATGGTAAGTCGCGGTGTATATTTCTTTCTAGCCGCTCGATGCTTCCGCGTATATGGAAAAAACGACGAAGAAAGAAAGAGAGAAAAAAAAAACTGTGGCAATATCGGAACGTGCATCGACCGCGAGAAATCGAAAAATCGCATTGGAAAAATCCATGTAAAAAAAGAGGCGAGAAGAGGGTAACGATGTTAACCTTATCCCGTTAAATCCCGCGAAGCCATCACGGCTCGTCGATATAGATGCATCGGGAAAACCTCTCGAATTCGAGATTTTTCGAATTTTATAACGTTATCGTACATTTTTTTTTGGAATTGAAAAATTATGAGGATATATATGTAATATAGAACTTGAATAAAATGATAATTAGGTATTCGATGCTAATAATCGAATCATCCACACAGCATTAATCATCCGATATACATAAAATCAAAAACATCAATGATAATGTCAATGCTTATTTTTGGAAAAAATCCAAAAAAAGAATAATCAGCGCGATAAATCTTTTTTTTTTATTTGTCCGCGCTGTCGGTCGTAGGCAACAAAGCAGGCATATTGTCGCGCCTCAGCGACGAAATAACCAATTTGTCATGAAGCGTTTCCATTATGCGTCGCGTAATGCACTTTCGATGCGCCCCTTTGTTTCGCAGGTGTATCGACTGCCTCTCTCTCTCTACCCCTTTCACTGCCGTCGCCAACCGTTCCTCCTCTCTTTGTGTCCCCCACCTCCCTTTTCTCGTTTGCTTTCATTACGTCCTTGTATTTTGTTCGCTATCGCTAGAATAGATTCTACTAATTATCGCTGATTTGTTTGGCTAAGGATATATTTAGCGAGAATTTGTAAAATTTAATTGAAATTATTGATGTTGAGGGGCGACGCAAGGTACAACTAATTGATGACTAGTACTTTCATTATAATACAAGGTTTAGCTTTGTTGTATCAGAATGAAAGTACTAGTGATTAATTATATAATTTTGATTATTATTTTCTATGAGGGGTAGCTTGTAACAATAATTAACTTGTAAAATTCAGATAGATCGAATACAATTTGTGTGATATTGTACAGCAAATAAATATAACGCCACAAATTGTATTATCAATTACAGACTGAAGGAGAAATATGATTCGCACTTAGCAAGCAAGTCAATTTTCCAAGCCGTCAAATTTTCCCACTTTTTCAACCGGTGTACCTACCACTTGGTCGTCGATAAATCGAGGCAAACTCAAACCTCTCTCTCTCTCTCTCTCTCTCTCTCTCTCTCTCTCTCTCTCTCTCTCTCTCTCTCTCTCTCGCTCTCTCCCTCCCTCCCTCCCTCCCTCCCTCCCTCCCTCCCTCCCTCACTCTCTCTCTCTCTCTCTCTCTCTCTCTCTCTCTGCCACTATCGCTGTACGTATATATATATATATATTTTTTTTCTGTGTTGCGTGAGTGCGCGTTTTTTTTGTTAGAAGGTTACGTAGAAATTTTTTTTTTTTGAAAAAATCGTGCTGCTTTTAAGATATTGAATTGTATACACGACTGTAGTCAAATTATTTTTCGTTTATTTACAGAATGACAAATCAAAAAATCAGCATCGAACTGTTATATGCACGGTTTCGTCTCATTACGAAAAAAAAAATGTTGTACACATTTAATATTTACAAGCTCAGCAAAAAAATATATAAACCTCTCGTTACATCGAGCATTGCGCATTATAAACTCTAATTTAGACATTAGTCAACATCAAATAAAATAGTCGTTATTAAATTTCGATCCTACAAAAAGGTCTTATCACGTAAAAAATGTCGTATACGACTCTACGTCAAAAGTTGCGGCTATTTCCTACGACACGGTAAGAAGTAAATAAAATTATCTCTATATTTAACCTTTTTACTTTAACATCGAATTCACTAATTTTTCATCATCCTTCGTATAGGATTTTATTTTTTCATTCAAACGATATATAACCATAAAAATATTCTCGCGATCGGATTACATGTACACTTTCGCACTCGTATAATTTATTGCAACTATAACTTAGAGCAGACTTTTTTGTTGTTGTAGTTTATTGCATGGATACGAAAATTCGAATCTCGTAATAAATAATCACAAGTGTATAAATATCAGTCGCAATCAATTACGTAGGAACTAATACATCTTCGAAGGAACACAAAAAAAATGGAAGATTCTAAAAAGGACAAATCATCGTCTATCGTTGACATGAAAAATAATAAAATATCGCCACAGAAGAATAGACAACGCAGGTGAAATCGTCCTCCGTCATCCCTGTCCACTAATTGATTTTATTCATCAAATTGAAGCACCAACTACGAACACGGCTCTATTTATACAATAATTAATAATGACAATAGTTTTCGGTACAGTAAGTCCATTATTCCAGCGCGCGGGGAGAAATTCAAATCAGCGGGGGAAATTCATGCACGAAACTCAATTACAACTATGTATAATTGACGCGAAATTTAAGTCTTTCTTTTTTTTTTTAGGCTGCTCGGGGAGATGAATATTCTAATTTTACTTTCCATCGAGTAGTTACGTAAACACTTCAATTCAGAGAAAAGAAAAGACGAAAATTCGTTGATCCCAGCGTCTAACAATCTACCGTATACAAAGTCTCCCCCTAAAATGAAAAAAAAACCATCTATTAGCAGACGCTCTTGTCAGCCTGGCAGACGCCATCGGGAGGGGCGAGAAATAGTTTGCCATCGCCACAGGCACACAGCTGATAAACAGCAACACCGTCGGATCTGCTATTGGGTATTCGTCTCCTCGACGACGATGACGATGACGACGACGACGACGACGATGAAGATTCGTGCGGCGCGAGAAGACCTTTGAGGAAGACAGCTCTCGCGTCGATGGTCACCGAACCTTGTCGGCTGCTTAGTCGCAATTGCGACAGACAATTGGCCTCTATACCACCGGCCGAAGACTCGATGCTTATTCGCTGTGGTGCGCGTATCTCCAACGAACGCGTTGCCGATTCTAGCCTGCAAAAAAAAAGTAGACACACTCAAGTAGTACGAGTCAACGTCTGAACGGACTTTTTTTTATTTTTTTGTTATTACCTCAAGTCACGACCAGCTTCGGAATTGACAAGTGGGGTTTGAACGCTACCGTCGAAAACAGCACCACCGACACCGGTGATCTTCAGTGTCTTGGCGCCGACGACCACGCGCTCGTTTGTCGCCGAGAACAGCAGCTCGCCGTTTGGATCGGTTATCCTGAACGCCCTCGATACACATTCCATTTTGTCTTCGCCTGCAATTTCATCGTAGAACGTCAGTAATGAAATCAAAATCAAAATTTATGGAAATGGATTTATCGTGTACATGTTGAATATTGAATGCATTGGAAACTCACTGAGTGTAAATCTAGCGAGTAACCGGCCATTGTCGCCGCGGGCCGAAGCGGTAAAGTTGGACCATGACTCGAGACTGAGACTACTGCCGCGTCGAGACTTGATGCTCGAGGCGACTAAAGAATCGAGGACGGCAGCTTGACCACGTAGCTCAATACCTCCGGGTATCACCTTCAACTGACCTATACCCTCCTGTAAAACACAATCGAACGAGGGATAAAATTATTATTGTTGTTTGGATATTAATTTTTTTTTTTGCAAAAAGAAATACATACATTACTTCCGGCTATGTTTACATTCGTTTTATTTTGTTTGATGCATGGATATTAATGGAATCCATTTCGACAGAAGTATTATCAATAAAACTGCCAAGGGGAGAAAAATAACGAGAGAGATAACAATTAATTTCGCTCCGGTGAAAATTGCATTTCGCGTTCGATATCGCAATTAACATCCGCACGCGTGTTTGTCGAATAACATACAAGCGGAATAAAAAAAAATAGTCGTTTTGATTGATCTGCACGCGGCCATACTATATATACTGTAATTCCGCCATCCGTCCGAATTATACCTTCACCCACATCATACAATACTCTCTCTCTCTCTCTCTCTCTCTCTCTAATGGCATCCCATTTGGTGATTATGAAAATTAATTGATCTGCACGAAACTCGGTGAACGTACTATAATCTTCCTATCGTTTGCATTATTGATTGTCGTGTTTCTCGACGAATAATACCTTTTTTTTTCTTTCTCTCTCTCGAAAGATAAGATCGGAGTCGCACGAGGTAATAATCATTAGTTTCCACTTCTTTTTTTATCTGATTGCGCTAATCCTTGTTTTTTTGTTTTCTTTCTTCTCGAAATAATGAACAAACGAACTCATCGATTCGAAGCTTTTTATACCACGCCGATACGCAATTCGACTATTGTCAAGCTTTTGCCTGCCTGTGGAACAAAAGAACAGCACTTTCCATTTGTTCTCATTTGTGCATTTCGCTCGCGATTTAATTAAGCATGAAGATTCATCGCGGCCCATCACTCTCCGCCTATCATCGAATAACGAATTTATACAAAAAATTCAATGTATTTTGACATTTCAACACAATGAAAAAAAAATTTTTTTTTTCTCACCAGCAGTAAAAGCAAAAAAAAAAAGAAAGTGGCACAACCGCTCGCGCTGACACTTCCCAATCACAATAGGTCGCGACATTAAACCGCCGCTGCTGTCGTCGACAGACGCGCCGAAGCGTGTCCGGTGTACTCTCCCTCCCCATTCCCCCAAGGAAAAGTCGCTTAGTTGACGTCGAAAGAAAAGCTTTATTTGCTCTTTTCTTTTCTTTTTTAAGCTCCTTCCATTTCTTCTTCCGGCTTGAAAAGACGTTTCTCTACGAACGCGACCTCGTGGCAATTATTTCGACGTAAATCTCGAAATATTAGCGAGTCAATTTTGAGGTACTGCTCCTTAAAGGTACATATATATACACGTGTACTCGTGGTGGGGAGGATGGGGTCACTTGGGGAAATCCTTTGGCAATTAGTCGGCGATGCATTAGGTCGATCATTGGAATTGGGCATTGCGTGGCGTTGATTGCGGCTATCATTCGTCGTCGTCGCATGCGACGAGTGAGTATAGGCTGAATTATGTTTACGAGCTTTACTACTATACCTTTCGCTGTAATTGGCCGGTTGAAATATCGCGGACGATTAGCGATGAAGCTTATTTTGCGCAACGATGATCCGTCAAGTCCAAGCTTTTGCGATTTTTCACGCTGGCGTTGTTTAATTTACTCTGCGAGAGGCGTCGACGCGAAAGCGTAGAGTGGCAACTTCGATATAACATCTTGGGTTGCTGGAGAGAGAGAGTTGGATATTTTAGATGTTACGTTGGTGAGTACCTGTCAGATTTTCAATTATGGATTTTTGATGAAAAGTTTATTTTACGTACGCCGTTACAGATGTAAATAATTTTAAAAGAATATTATCAATGTTAGTTTCCGTTGAACGCGAAAATGTCTCTCAAGATAAAAAAAAATAATTAACTTTCCACCGGGCGCACGTGAAAAAAAAGAACATATCCTCTGGTTGTCGGTAATAAGCCGTAAAAACAACGGTAATATTACACTAATTAACGAAGTTGACATTTTTCAGCTCCTGAAAAGTAAAAGACGACGACGAGGCTCCAGTAACCCAATTTTCCCAACGCCGAAGGAAAAGAAGTAGTAAAGAGCGAGAAAAAAGAGAGAGAATCGACAGCACTAGCCGACGGCAGAGTTTTGCGCCATTGTCGCGCAAAAAAAAAAAAATAATTACCGGCTTCGCGAATTTTCTCCCTTCGATATTTTTATACATTGATGTCCGGACCCCTCGAGGCATCATTACGACGATGTTTTTTATTTTTATTCTCATGCGTGTGTGTGCTCGCGCTGCGGTAGCATATTTTTTTTTATAAAATGCGGTTTTTTTTTTGAGGATAATGACGAAGATGAAGTTGAAAAGAGCGAAAAAAAATTAATACTTTCTTTTTTTTAAGTGAATCTTTTAATGGATTATATCAATTAGTACCTGTACATTTTTTCCGCTACGATTGCCATCGATTTTATATTTATCGTCGACGTCGATTCTGCAATTAATGGCCAATACTCGCTGCTGTATATCTGATTATTCTTGCATTTTTACTCTCCATCCGCCAATTATTTCAAACCGCCCGAACGTGAAAAAATTAATATGCGTCAGATTGCGAATGACGTACTCATTCGTTAAGTTTTTTTCATATAAATATATTACTTTAAAAAAAAAATACTTTTCATTCTCGATATCAAAGCAAATTTGAATAAACATACGCGCATCATCCTTCTATTTATCCACACATCATTTATAACGAATATATACCACACATCATAGCGATAAACGTCGAATGATAATTCGATTCTCCATTTGCGCGAATAACTAGGGGGAAGTCTATCGATTCGCAATTAATCGTCGGTGGGGTTTGGAACGCGCGAGCGCGTTCGCTTCGAAACTTTCTCTATTTCAGCGATGACGTGCTCCGGAGTATTAATTCTGACGTCCGAATGTTAAACTTCTCGGAGGGGGGTGAGAGTTGTGCCGCTGATTTAGAACGGAAATTATATGCTGCAACTTTTACCTTACATGCGTCGTTTACAAAAAAAAAAAAAAGAGTTAGTCGCTCAACACCTTTTTAAAAGGCGAATCGAGTTCGGTTTTAATTGCTTTTTTTTTCATCCACTTGTTCGTAATCAACGAGCCATGTGTATTTTAATGATACCTCGAAAACAGAAACAAAAATTTCGTACGGAAAAGAAAAATCCATACACGTAGAACTACCATTTGTCAAAAAAAAGGAGAAGAAGAAGAAGAGAACAAACAATCTCTCCGCGAACCGGCACTAAAGTATCCGTTCGATTCATTTTTCAGCAATCCTCTCTCTCGCAACACCCAACACATCGTTCAAATGAAGAATCGAATCTTCGCATCTCCTTTTCGTTGCATCTTTCATTCGGTTTACTCTCGCGGATTTTTCAACACGCAGAGCGAGAAAAAAAAGAGAAGAAAAAAAAACAAGAAAGTTTTCAATCCATCCCCCCAGCGAAGCATAAAAAGGTGTGCGGCAAGACACTAAAACTCGCGGTAGAGAGAGAGAGAGAGAGAGAGAGAGAGAGAGAGAGAGAGAGAGAGAGAGACATCAACAACGCGCTTCGCCGTTTGCACACTTCGTCGCGTACCGAAAATTCATGGCTGCTCGTAAAGCCTCTCGCGCGAGGTAAATGAATAATACCTTCGTTGTTTATTTTTTTCTCTCTCCTTTCGATGTGCGAATGATATTGAATAAATCCAATGTTTTTTTTTCGGGGGGTAGTAGTATAAAGCTCGAGTTAAAATAATTCAAGTTGAACGCGCCACACTAGTCTCTGTGTGTTTGTGTATGGTATTTTATGAAGCTGTGAGGGACTTGTAAGCGGAAACAATGCCAACACAGTATAGCGGTGTATACGACAATAAAACTTGATAGCGCGCGCATAGCTGTTTGTTATGTGGCTGAATATACTCCGGGGAGCATTAAAAAACATCGTGCTTTTGGGTTCTTTTCTATATATTTTCACTTTTCACCTTTGAATCTTAATTCGATAACTACTCTTAACTTTTCGACTGCTGTGTGCTTCTTTTTTTTCGTTTGAAAGGGGAGACTTTGCAATAATGAAAATTGGTATGTGGGTGTAATTGAAACTCTTTTTTCTTACAACTTTATACGGAAAAGTACATACAAACGACTGTAGGAACTAATGTATCCGGTTGCTAATAATAAACACAAAGCAATGAACTGAAAGAAAAACAACAATGATTTTGATTGCCATCGATCGTGTATTGTTTCGAACTTCATACAACTTTGTTTTCAGGAGCTTTCAATACACATTTCATTGTTTTTGATTATAAAAGCCATTTCCATTTTTCCAACCCAACCAATCCATAACCAATCGTTTTCGAACAAACACGTTCTGACAGTTTTGTCATTAAAGTTCTTTGATATAAATAGTCCTTATTTCTTACCATATTAACGTAACACCATCTTTTATACGGATACATTGACAAAAGAAAAATTCGAAAAAAAAACACTTGAAACATCTCAAAGGGCGCCTATGATCTCGCACAGTCAAGCTCTAAATTACAGCACGCAACGCGCGCACACACAGAATCCATCGTACCTTCGCACAAGAGAAAGATAAAAAAAAACGAAGAAGAGGTGATGCAATGGTGAAAAGAGCAGCCAATTGAGAAGAGCCTGTAATCCTCAAAAGGTTCTCTTTCTATATATATCGATAGTAGCAGGAGTACAGAAGCGCCCCTTCAATTATACAGCAGCAGCAGCCTCGAGGGCCAATACCAGAAGAGAAGCTTACAAGAGAAAACGAGCAGCAATCGATATAGCAAGAGAGAGAGAGAGAGAGTGAGCGAGTTGGCGTCTTAGAAGAGCGACGGCTTCTAATTATCTACAACGAGGCTTAATCGATCGCGAAGTGCCGGCGCGCCAGAATTTAATTTGCTCGCTAACGCCATTGTGGCCGAACACACCTACTACTACTCGCTACTACTGAGAATGAACTCTCGACCCTTTTGTGTGTGTGTGAGTGTGAGTGTAAGGATGGATTCTCTAAGTGCTTTTCGCTATTTTTTTTTTATAGACTTTCCTTTTTTTTTTTGACGGGCGATTAAAAGATCAAAAAGATGCTTTCGCGACAGCTGCTAAAAGCAGACACGTAAATGACAAATGAGTTGGAATCGATATTCGATGGATGATAATAATGGGATAGTAAAAATTAATTTCCGCTGTTGGTGATTTGACGTTCGTGGCGAAACTTATTAATGCATCTCCCAGAGGAACTCGCTATAATGATTTGTGTGTCCCATAATCATCAAAAAGTAATCACGAAAAGTCAAAAGTCAGTCAGTGAAAAGAATGCAACCGATTCACTCGCTTCTACTACTCGTAACGTCGCGACTGCTGACCGACAATACGCAGCGATCAATTGACTATTTGGCTGGAGAAGCTGCACTCGAGAAACTGCGCTGAAAGTGCACTTGGCAAAACAATGCAACACTCGCCGAGTTTCGTTCGGCGACTCGATAGACTTGACGAAGAAGAACATCGGTTTCGATTGTCGACTTACAATATTTTACTGTTCTGCGAGGAGAATGTGAGCGAGGAGATGGTTTTGACTCGTTTGACGGAGTTGTTCGATTTGTTTGGTAAGAAATTTCCTAGCATTACTAGGCCGAAGTTTCTCCTAGTGTTGGTTAATGGTGCATTTGACGAAAGTGGTTTTAGAAGAGTTACTTGGGCGAGAAAGTATTTGGATTTTAGTATTTTGAGTTCGATTGTATCATTACGATCCATTCTTTGATTCTATCGCGTCGAGTAGATTGGATGCTCAAACCCAAATCTTTCCGAACAAGTTGAAAGACTGCAACGGTTATCCGATGAAAGTGCCGTTATTTCAACTTCTGGTGGCGTTGAAGTTGAAACGCGACGAAACTGGCAAGATCGTCAAAATGAGCGGCGCTTTCTACGAGCTGATGAAACTCATATCCAAGGCAATGAATTTCAACTGGAATTGGACTGTCGATTTAGGACAGAAGGTCGATCTTTCGGCGATCTTCACTATCGGAATGAAGAAACTGCAAACTAGTGAATTAAACATGATTCCGATTCCTTTGCCCAGATCGTCGATGAACTTTTCCGACGAGGTTCTCGAATTGGACATCGGATTTATCGTCGAAGACTTTGTCGCTTTAGTGCCGATATTGGATGATCGAATAATTGACTTTTCGTCGACTTTCATTCTCTGTATTTTTCTCATATCCTTGTTCGTGTTGATATGGATAAATATGACGAGGAAGACTTGTAAATTTGGATGCACTTGTAGTTTGACTGGTCTTGATATTTTTGGATTACTTTTTGGTACGACGATCAATGCGAGACGATTCAAGCTGACGGACAAAATGATTTTATTTGGCGTCTCGATTTTGTATTTCAGGTATTCTACTGTGATTTTTTTATACTTGACTGACGTTAATTTACTGAACTTTGAGATTCCCTTTGTAAGCTTCGATGACATTAATAAATCTCCGTTCGATCTTTATATAACCGGTGTTCTCTACAATAACATCTTCAGTGGTTACAATAAAGAATTGTCTATACTCAAGAAAAAGACATTTCACGTCACGAGTATAGAAGAATGCGAGACAATGCTGCTGAAAAATCAAAACGTGATATGTTTGGAAAGTCGTACTAAAGCTAAATTACTGATATGAACTGGCAGAAGAGATTTAATTTAACGTCAACGGTGAGAATTGCCGAACAGGTGTTTTCAACGCAACATTTGATTTACATGTTTGAATTGAATTCTCCTTACGTCGAAGAGTTTGAGCGAATACTCAGACGAATCTATGAGGCTGGGTTGTACGACAATAAAATAAACAATTGGAGAAGAAAAAAGTTTCCAAGACGTAAACACAAAGTTGAGAAGACGCTGGAGAATTTTATACTCGTTAATGTGATTTCTATTTTGGCAAGTGGATTTGGCTTGTCCATTGTCGTTTTTGTGACGGAAGTCGTCGTACGTAAATTTTGTAAAGGTAGAAAGTAATTCTTCGATAAAATTCGTCGTGTTTGTATAAATAGTAGAAGTCGTATGTGAATTCAACTTGACAATATTCGTTTCTATATTACATAGCGTGACGAAAGCCTTTTCCGACAACTAATTGAGATGTGTATCTAGCATAACTGCACGGATGCACGTAGCGATAAGAGGGTGGTATGAAAGAAAAACAACGCGTTGAAAGCGTAAATTGCACATTTTGCAGTCAGTATCGTTTACCGCTTACGCGAGACAAGTCGTATTCCAAAACATGTATTCTTTATACCTCTTTCTTATTATCAATGCATTCAATTTGGTATTTGGTATTCAGATCCATTGGTTGGATACACTTTCAGATCAAATAATCCGATATCCTCAGGGCCATCAAGTCGTCATATTCCTGAATAGTAGCTCAAGTGAATCGTCGTATCAGCAGAGGATTGTTCTACGAAGTTTGATGGAATCTCCAAACCTCATATTGGACGTAGCAAAACCATCGTATTCCAACAACTACACGAAGATGGAAGACTTTAACTTCAACACTCGATACGTCGTCATCTACGAATCATTACATCATCCTGTTTCGACACAAAATTTAAATAACTTCTTGGATTTATTCGTAGAAATAACCGGAAGATCAATACGACCAAGGTGTTTATTCATCCTTTTGAGCGACAAATTTGCTTACTCACAAATCCAATTGTTTTTCGTGTACGCTTGGAAACACAAATTTTTAGATATCTCAGTGCTAGAAGTGAAAGGTAATCTCAGAACCAAATACCTCACTCCATTGTTTCACAGTTTCAATCCATTCTTCAATAACTTCATCAGACTGCACTTTGACACGGACGTTCAAATATTCCCGGATAAATCGTACGATTTCAATAAGCATGTTTTGAGTGTACCTGTGTATAATTTGGAACCGTACATGCGCATAGATAGAAACAACGAGGGTCAGGTAACAAATATCCAAGGTTCGTACACGGATTTCTTACCAATCGTAGCGAAACACTTGAATTGTCGTATGAATTACACAACCGGCTTGAAAAATGTAACTCTTTCGTCAGTTGTCAACGTGAAGTATTTAAAGCAAACTAACTTGAGTGTGATGTTGATACCACTGCCAAACTTATTTGAACATTCGAAAGCGAAGGAATATTTTCTTGAATTAGATCTTGGATATATCACCGAAGATTTGGTGGTTTTGGTGCCGATAGTTTCCATCAACGCTGGAACTGTGTCGCTGAAGATATTCACTAATATTCTCATTATACCATTCATCACTGGATTATGCACCAGACTGGCTCGTTTGTGCCACGGTAATATCGAGAAATTCGATACGTTCGAGATACTTGAAGTATTGCTAAGTGTGTCATCGAAACATCAACCGAAAACCGCAGCTGGAAGATTGATGTTTCTCGGCATTCTTTTGGCGTCGATGAGGTATTCTTTGGAATTCTACACGGATCTTATGGAAAATCTCGTGAACGACGATGTACCGTTTGATACTCTCGAAGAAATCATCGATTATCCACTAACACCGTATGTCAATGAAGCTTTAGTAGATAATGTTTTAGGGGGCAACGACTCGGTGACGGAAGTGTTAAAGTCGAAAATTCGTACGGTTTCTTCCATCATGACTTGTGTCAATAAAACGACTGTAAAAAAGGATCGCGCGTGTCTGACACCGAAGTTAAACGCAAAAATGCGTTCGGAAGTTTATAAAAATCCCGATGGCACTCCAGTGTTAAAGATTGCGAAACCGACAATTTTGAGACAACGATGGGTTTATATTTTTGAAAAATCATCTCCGTTTATGCTCAGATTTAAAACACTTTTCAATCGGTTGTACCAGTCTGGAGTATTCTACTATGTGGTGCATCAACATCCCTACTATAAATCAATTTCAGTACAAAAAGATGAGGATCAGGAAAGCAGCGGAGCACTTTTTATGCAACTTGTTTTTATACTCGCCATTGGTTATAGCTCGTGCACGGCGATTTTTCTTTTAGAAGTGATGCTTGGAATGCTGCAGAAATTTTTACGTAACAAAGGAGTCAAGTTTCAGAAAAAAGGATTCAAACGTAAAAAGTAGGTCTTTCCTATACAGATTATGTTTGGAATTTTTATAGAAAATTACCAGCACTTACAAAAATTGAATTCTTTTTTGCCGTGTTCTCAATCAATACCTTCGTATAACACTTTAATCACACCGAAAGAAGTTAATAATAACTTAATGAATCAGAAATGTACAGCCAGGTGAGAAAAAAAAAAATTAGTTTGATAACAAGCTCGTTAAAATTTTATGGAAGATCGATATTTCGTATGAAAGTCAGGCGGACTTTGACATTACTTAATGAAACGATGAGTTGATGAAGTAGAATGAGTGCCTATTCAAACGCTTAGTCAGTCTTATTTTTTCTGTTTGCTAGAGCAGACATGCTTTTTTACAGCATGGCTTTGTTTCCGTATTTTATTTTGGCAATTTCCGTTAACACTCTAAAGTTTTCCAATGGTATAAATTGGTTGGATTCTCTTTCGCAACAAATAAGCGAAAATTTAGAATTACATCAAATAACAATATTTATGAATAGCAACGCTGATTCGTCGTCTCAAGAGCAAGATATTTGTCAAAGGTTGATTAAAGATTTTCCGAGTGTCGTTATTGATTTGGCAAAATCATCTATTACCAGCGACTATCGTCCATTGAAAAAATCTATTTTCAACACTGTGTACGTCATTGTTTATCAAGAATCGAATAGCATTGTGACGTCAAATGACCCCAATAAATTTTTGGATTTCTTCGTAGACGTGACAACCAAATATGTACGACCAAAATGTTTGTTTATTATTCTGAGTGATCGACTTTTAAGTGCTCATATCCAAGAAACACTTTTATATGCCTGGAAGAACAAGTTTCTTGATGTTTCAATAATAGAAGTGAACTCTAACATTAAAAATACGATACCTTTGTTGCACTACTTCAATCCATTCTTCAATATTTTCAGGAAAAAGTACTTCAACTCAAATATTTCCATATTTCCTGACAAACTTAAGAATTGCAATCGACACGTTCTAAATATACCTGGTTTTAGAATGGATCCATACACTACAATTAAAGTGAACGTTGAAGGTCAAGTTATAGATGTCAAAGGTCGATACACGGATCTTATTCCAATTGTTGCTAATCATTTGAACTTTCATTTCGAATACACGTTGTTAGTGCAAAATTTCACTCTCTCGTCAGTTCTCGATATTAAAAACCTACAAAGTAGCAATTTGAGCGTGATGTCAGTGCCTCTACCAAGATCACTAAGAAACTCATCACAAGACCATTTGTATTTGCAAGTGGATCTTGGTTATATTTACGAAGATATTGTCGTTCTCGTGCCGATAATTCCTATTAGTACAGGAGGCGTAACTCTGAAAATCTACTTGTACATTATCATAGCACCTTTCGTCACAGGATTGTTCATTAAATTAGCAGGCTTGTGCAGAATAAAATTTGAAAAATTCAGCACCTTCGATTTTATAGAAGTTTTCTTGAGCTTGCCAATGATCTTTCAGCCAAAAACTACGGCTGGAAGATTCATCTTCCTCGGTGTTATTGTTGCTTCGATGAAGTATTCTCTCAATTTCTACACCAATTTGATGCACCAGCTGACGAAGGATGACGTAGCTTTCGATACACTTGAGGATATTATGGATTATCCGCTGAAACCGTACACAAACGAAGCCTTGGTTAATAAAACTCTAATTAGAGACGATTCTATAATTAAGATTTTGAAATCGAACATCACCACAGTGTATCACATTAAAAAATGCACCGATACTATGAAGGTCTCCAAACAAATTGCATGTCTCACGCCGAGATTGACTGCTTTGAAGCATACAAAGTATGATGTGAATTTGGATGGTTCACCAATAATGAAGATCGCCAAGCCCATTGTTTCGTCTCAACGCTGGATTTATATATTTGAAAACGCAGCTCCCTACGCCGCTAAGTTTCGCCAACTACTCAACAGGTTGTTCGACACCGGTGTTTATGATTATCTGGTCAATCGACCAATTTTTCGTCACACGATTCACAAGAAGGAAAAGGAGCACAAGGAAAGTCAGAAAATACTTTTTTCGCAGCTGGTTTCCATGCTTCTCATAGGATATAGTGTATGTGTAATTGTTTTTTTCGCCGAATTGATGTTTGCTTGGCTAGTGAAGTAGGTTTCCTGAAAGATGTAATTTAAAATTCACAAATAAAATTTTCAAACGTTAAATGTTTATGGTTTCAATTTTGTAATGCATTGATGTATTCTATTTGCAATAAATATCGTTAGTGTGCTGATATTCTTGTTTTTTTTCCTAAGAACATTATTTTTCCCAATTATTTTTTTTAACACGTTCAGGATAGCACAATGTAAATAGGTGAAATCACAGAATCATTTTACAATTTTAAAGGGAAATAGTTTCAGAATATGACACATCAAAATTTGTTTTCACCTCGCTAAAATTTACAAACTTTTGCTGAAAAATAGGCCAGATTTTGTAATAAAAAAAACTAGGCTTTGTTCTGAACGTATTAGAGTAGAAAAGAGTCTGTTTCAATTTAAAATTATGACAGTCAACATAGGTATTTTTTAACAAGCACGCATGGAACAGCGAGTCAATTTGAACTGTAGGATAGTTGACCAATGTTTAATAACTTTCGGCAGATACAAGAGACACTGATGTTGATGATGTTGGTGATGATTGACAGCAGCAGTAATGTAATAATTACAACAGCGGCATTTAATTTAAGTTTATAATTGGAAGCAATAATTCGTTCCAGATAAGTATAACTTTAATTCTTAAATTGGACTTGTGGCGTGCTTTATCTTTCAATCTGCTTGGCAGAAACTCTTCGTTTCCCCAAGCAGTAAAACAATTTAAATCATCTGTTGGCCGGCTGTCGCGCCGAGTTCCAAATTTTTATGACGCGCTGCAATAAACGCTAATGACCGCGCGCGCTTTCTAATCCTCTGTTTTTTTGCAACGTGTTTTTTGGGCGTATAATTATAAATTGGAATGTATCACTAGAGATACTACATAAAAATATTATACATTCCTCTAAAAAAAAATAAATAAATAAATAAACACATTCAGAAAAAAAATCGCAAAGCGCAAAGTAATATCCCCGCGCCGATGTGTTTCAATTTCAAAGAAAATTGCTCGGCTCCGGTGTAGTAAAAGGATAGAACGAGAGCGAGCGAGCCGAGCCGAGCGAGTGGAAGGAGACCGGTGATGAATTAAAGTCCATAATTTTTCCACGAGCCCTACTGTATATAGCCGGACGATTCCTATTTATTCACGCCCTGGGAAATATTTCATTTTTATAATTATTCTTCAGTTCGCTCGCTATGTAGCCCATTGTATTCCGTAAACGTATAGTCTTCGATCGCTAAACGCACGCGATCTACGGTTAATTGAAAATAATGATTCGTTCGGATGGACAAAAGGTGGTTTTTACTTTTTTTTCGTTTGATCGGATGTATATTGAAGTAATTTCGATTGATCCTAGGTATGGTTTCGTACATCGACGGGAAATTTTATCTTTACAATCGCTATTTTTTTTAATTATTATTTTTAATGAACAATCGTCGTAAACATATAACACAATAAATTGAAGAATTTTATCTGATACTTTAATAATCAAATACACAAACAAAAGCAAATAATCGAAAGTTGTCAGATGTCATATCTTATTTCATCCTCATCCGTAACTTCCGTTTTTTAAGTCACGTATTAAGAACAAAAAGTTGAGGCGAAGAAAAAAAAAACAAACACGAGATAGAGAGAAAGCGGTAAGTAGCTCTTTGGAAAACAAGGTGCGAAAAGCGAGAAGGTGCAGAAGTAGGAAGTTTTTCGCGCGTCAGGGATGAAAATAAGGAAGGGGGAGTGAGGTCACGGGAGTAAGGTCCCTCATCAAATATGAATGGCCCAAGAGAATCGCACGACTAAAGAAGACACCGTCTGGCCGAGGATTATATATATATATA
>JAWWMK010000032.1:15321682-15361182 GCA_035047105.1 Galeopsomyia nigrocyanea | reverse complement strand
CCCCACACATGGAAGTGGTGAGTGGGAGTGCCCCTTAGTCCTTGTGATGTAGGGTAGAGACAGAAACTAAAAACTAACTAATAAGTATAATAAATGTTTTAACGTGAATTTTGTATTTCAAGAAGCTTTCACCCAGCTACGAATCTACCATGAAATACTTATGAACCTATCAATTGAATAATTAACGAATACGCTAATAAGATTACTTGAGTTATTTACGACATCAACTCACGTATTCCATTCGAGAATTTCAACTCAATTATTGCAAGAAATGTCATTAAATGTGCATTAAGTTCCGACTAAGAAATTTATCATACTGAATTTCTTATCACTCTATAATTACTAAAATGCATGAGTTGATCGAGCTGAAACTGACAGCTTGAATTTCTGATTGTACTTTTTTTTAAGATCATAGCTCTTTCGAGTCTCTATCGATCCCCATTCGAGTTTCTAATCAATTTTAATACCATATTACAGAATCGTCCTACCAATTTTCATCAAAAATTTTCTTGGGGATAAAGGGAAAGGAGATAAGAAAATTGTTCTAGTAAATAGCTTTTTCCAAAAGAAGGAGTAATAGAAACCTACATATAGGAACAGTTCTCGAACGCAAGATAAAGCAAGACGATTTGAGAGACACGAAAGACAGGGAGAGAGAGAGAGAGAGAGAAAAAGTAAAGATCAAAAGAGTAAGGCGATAAGGGAGTAAGCTAAAGGTATATAATAAGTAAGATAGAAGGGCAAAGAAAGAAGAAGAAGAAGAGAAGCGCGCAGTCAATAAGGGTAGATGGTTTGCGCGGCGGTGGTGGCGGCGGCCGAGCCTGTAAACGACGGGCACTTTTCCTCTCGTAATAGCAATTTTTTGCTCGTCTAGCTGATCGCGACTATGGCCGCTCGTTACGTAAGCGAGCATGAGAGAGAGAGAGAGAGGGTGAGAGAGACTGAGATCCCGCGGGAAAGTAGTAGGAGGGAGAGAATCGACGAATAAATGATCGTACACTCGATCACGCACCCACACTTCTCCAGGATTAGACAAATCCAACGGAATAGCTGGTGCTTTTGCTGGCGCTAGGCTTCTGCTATACATTCGACGAAATTCTCGTTTTTTTTTCTCTCGCCCCTGGAGAGAAAGAAGTACACATGTTGTATCTGCAAAAAAAAACATTTCTTTTTCGAGTTTTACAGTTGCCAGAAACTTGATTTGGACATTTTTCGCGGTGATGACCTTCTTTTTCAAGCGTTTGCTCGTTGATGAAGTATTTTGCGAGGTAGAATTGTACAAATGAAAAAAAAATAAGAGAACGTGCAGTGGAAATTTATAGTTTTGGGAGTAGGTCGTGAAATATCATTATTACTAATTCCATCACATTTCGTCTGATATAAAAATCAATACATTATTCTTCCGCTGTCTATCACGTAAAATTCTAATCACCAATAATTCTATCGTAAAAACCCAATACAATTTTTTTAACCCCCCCCCCCCCCCCCCCCACACTTAATGTTCATCACTGTGATCACATCAACTGAGAAATTAACTTCGAACACGCAACCCAATTTTCGAATGAACAGCTGATTAGTAATATCAGAGGCCCGAATAAAACAAACTTTCGAGCCATAAGTCAATCCTTTCGGACAAACGAGGTTCGCGTGAAAATCGGCGCCGAACGACGGAATTGCGAGATGTAGGCCTTCCGGCTTTCCTTTCTCTCTTTCTTTTTTCCCCTCTCCTCCGATCTCATTTCAGATACCCTCGAGCTGGACAGCGAAACCCCCTTCTTTTCCTCGCTATCACGGCTATTATTCTTTTCTCGCGGCTGCGTTTTCCTTCCTCTTCTTTTTTTTCGTCGAACTTTCGGCGAGCTCGTTTGCAATGTCAAATTAATTGTTTTGTAATGCGTTGCTTTTTTTTCACGATGCACGCAAGAAATTCGATCTTTCTGGGATATGCCATTTTCATTGTCATCAATTCCGTTGAAATTTGGAAATAGCAGCTAATAATATTTTTGAATTCTTCTTTTTATCCATCATACGAGGTATAACCCTGATATTAAATGCATACCCCGCAATTTATTCTCAACAATAGGCAAAGAAGAAAAAAACCAGCCAAAGACGTTTCGAATATCGTTTCGTATTTTTCGCACTCGAGTCTCATTAATTTGCCTTCTCTTTTATTCTTCCGCCATATGGTATACTCATTGTTTCGTTGCTCTCCGTGCTTCCTTTTTTTCTCTCCCTCTCTCTTATTCTCGACCTTTTCTTCTTCTCTTCGCTGGTGTACTTCTGCTGTCTTTTATTTTCGCAAGAAATTTTCTGCTCTCGTTAGCGTCATCTCCATGACTCCGTATATTTTTCTATTAGTAATGTCCCATTGTTGTGCGCGAGCGCGTGGGCCTCCTCCAATGAATACCCGACGGCGAATCCCATTATTTATCTCTCGTATATCCCTTACGATAATTGAGCGAATACATACGATATCTTACACAATTTGTATGGAATGCGATCCTGGAATAATGGATGCTTACGTGCTAGCGTTGAGACGTCGAGAAAAGCTACTTTATATTTATGCACGTCGTTAATTCTTTCCTCGGCGGTATTCCGAAGACTTCAGACTGGATATATCAAGAAATTTGGAAGAAAAAAATAATAGAAACATTTATATTTCATCGTAGTATTTCCCTAAAAATCTCAACATCAATATTGAGCAAACAAAAACCAAAAGCCTATACGAAAGGAAAAAAAAATCACTCGACACTCTCAATCACGTAGGAAAGTCCTCACAGCGAAGCCCCGAAAAGTTGCGCGTCGCTGACCAGCAACGGCAGCAGCAGCAGCAGCAGCGGCAGCCCGAGCAACCGATCTTTTCGCGTCCGGCTTGCGCTCCGCCCGTTTTATGTTCCGCGCAATTCGATCTCCTATTACTCGCTCGGCCATGCCCATGCTAGAGAAAGGGAGAGAGAGAGGGGGGGGAGAGAGCTCATGCCTTTAAATCACTTTTGTTTCGCAATGCCTTCACACACACATACCATAGAAGAAGCTCTTGTTTAGCATTATTCCCGAGATATTAAGGAAGTCTTTATTTGTATATGCATTGTTGTAATTATTGATGCGAGAGAAGAATAACAAAAATTGGGTTGTTCTTTTGTGGATAAATATTTGCTTTTCAAATGTTTTCATTGTGTTTCTAAACTTTGTAATTGAATAGAAAATGTATCCAAGCTGATTCCTGATCCCTATATCTTCAAGCTCATCCCACACGAAATAACAAAGTTCCTTGATCATCAATAAAACAATGACGCTAATATTTTTCGCAAGAAAAAAAATTATTTATTTCCAAAAGCAAACTAAATTTTTGCCGTTTTATCTGTTTGACAGGAAGCGGAAAGCGCGATCGGCGCGATGAACGGCCAGTGGCTCGGCAGCAGAAGCATCCGAACGAATTGGGCGACCCGCAAGCCGCCGGCGCCCAAATCCGAAGGTAAGTCAAGCCAGTTCCTTCCACTTATCTTTAGAATCCTCTCGTTGTGTCGTTTCGATGTCTCGCTCCTTAATTTTTTTTTTTTTTTTTAATTGTTATCTGTCCTCTCGTAGAGATTATATGATACGTATTTATAACCTTTCTACTCTATCATTTATCACGATATATTTCAAGTTTTTCCATTTGTTCTTCTTTCTGCGAAATCAAATGATAGATTGAAAATACAAATTGAGTTGTGCGCGAAAGAGCATGCGAAAATAAAGTCAAGCACTGCAAAGATTCAGTCTTACAGGCGCGCAGTGAATTAGTAACTGGGCAGCGGATTTAGTCAGTCAAGATCAGCGTTTTATAAGAGTGAATTGTGGGAGTAGATAAAGGCGGCCCAAGACTACTAAGACGAAAGAGAGAGAGAGAGAGAGAAGAAGAAGCCGCGCGAGCGCGTATGAAAAGGTTATTCGAGCCATTTATTTACGAGGCGCAGATCCTTCTCTCTCTCTCTCTCTCTCTCTCTCTCTCTCTCTCTCTCTCTCTCTCTCACTCTCTCCGTTATTATATGGCGTAGGCGGTAAGGGTAGGGAGGTAAGGAAAGATTTAAAAGAGAGCTCGGAAAATTCATGCCCAGATTTTACCCCTCCCGACTTTTCGTGCACCCTCGAGACTGTCCTTCTCTCTCCTATACCGGATCGAAGTCGTTCACCGATATTTATGAAGACGCGCGCGACGGGGATCTCCAATTTTACCTTTTCTTTTATTCTCTTTTTTTTCCTCTCTATCTCTCCTTCCTTTTCTTTCATCTGCAAGTTCTGTGTGCGCGAAATGAGACTGAGCGGAATTTTTCTTTTCCCCACCGGAAGACGGTTGTCAAAGTAAAGTGGAGAATTAAATTAGATGAAGATTTTTATCGTCGAACTAATTTTGCCATCAGGTTGATTTTTTTTCCTGTTTAGTGGGAAAGTTTTGAATAGCTGAAAATAATTCTACAGTAAATTTTGAATATAGATTGAAATTTGTCATTTATTTAAAAAATTTAAGGTTATTGAACTGGATTTTACTATTATTGTAGATATTTTTAGAAAAATAAATTACATTCAATGTACAACTTTAATGTACAGCTAGTAAAATTATGAAAATTGTGTGTAGCGCGTGAAGCCTCGTAATTAAATACCATTCGCACTTTAATTAATACCGTACTTAAGAGCCCGCCGAAAAAAAAAAGAAGAAATTTCGCGACTCCGGGAAAAAAAAAGGTCAAAGAGGCTCAGCGCCGCGGAAACTATATGAAAAAAAAAATTCAGCAGCCGCATTAGAGAGCGGCATGAAAAAAAAGTAGCCCACCAACAAAAAAAAGAAGAGAGAGAGAGAGAGAAAAAAAAAGAGAGAGAACGCAATTTAAGTATAGCAAATCTAGGCGTCTGACGTCAAGACTCGGGGCGCGCGCGAGCTACCCAGCGAGCTAGCTAGAGAATCCAATTGAAGTTGCCAACTAAACGCATAATGAGCTTGAAGAAAAGAGTGGCCCGGGTATTATTATATTATCATAAGCGGCTGACCCCCCACAGACTAATTTCATTCGCGCTACCTTCTCCATCCCAAAGTCTTTAATTAGTATTCGTCGCAGTGCCAAACTTTTTCACTTGTGCTCTCTCGCTCTCTCTCTCTCTCTCTCTCTCTCTCTCTCTCTCTCTCTCTCTCTCTCTCTCTCTTGAACAAGAAAGTCGGTGTATATAACTGCACACTTTTGGAGTTTTAAAGAGACATGCAAGTTTTGAAGATACGCTGCACGGAGTACATTTTCCAGTTAACTATGGTAGAGAGAGATTGTATTTTTGTTCAAAATAACGGATGTTTTTTAAAAACTGAAATGTAATTTTTTTTTCCTGCTCCGCATCCATTCATTAAAACTCAAGCATATAAACCAAGAGCGACAAAAAAAAAAAGAAAACCTCAACGAAATTAACTTTGCCGTACCAATCACTCATTCCCTGTAAAAAAAATTAGCATGTAGCCGCGTCCCAACACTTTATACGAAAAAGTTGACAATGAAAAGGAAAAAGAAAAAAACAAGGAGGTGCAGGCAGCGTCAAATTAGAATTTTTAATTCCGAAATCTCGAAGTTGTTCTCGTGCAAAAGGTAAACGGCAAGCGCGCGCGAATTAGTACGAGGGTCGCAAAAAGGCACAGAATAAAAAAAAAGCCGAGTACCGAAGCAAAGTCTCCCGACGCCACCAGATGTTCAGAGGCCAACTCTCTCTCTCTCTCTCTCTCTCTCTCTCTCTCTCTCTCTCTCTCTCTCTTTCCCTCTCTCTCATTCTCGTCCGCTCGCGCGTCTTTAGCGCTCGTTTTTCTCCTTCAATTTTACCCACTTAAGATCGAAAACTCTCGCGTAGTAGTTATACCCCCCCCCCCCCCGTACTTGCACAGCGGCGTTTTAATTAATGCCCGAGATTTTATTAAGACGCTTTATTGCGCCGCCAGTTTTTGGCAAGTTCAATAGAAACTTCATTCTGCGATAGCTAATTAATCGCCGCACTGGCAGAATTTTAAGTGGCTCGTATAACCCGTACGAATTTTCCGAGTCTCCTTACCGATAACGTAATTGTTTTAGCTCGTTTCATTAGGCGGCATGCAGATTTTTCGGATGGGGGGGGGGGGGAGAAAGGGGAAAGACAACTTTCTCCGTTTCATTTTACAACATTTGCATTATACAAACTACGCAATCGAGATAAAAAATATTGCACTCGGAGATTTCCGAATGAATACCACTTGAGGCGAGAATATATAGAAATTTCTCTTTCAACGTATTCAAATCGAATCAAAGCGAGGCAATAGTACAACGGACGAAAAGTGGCTGCGACGTTTTTTTTCACCCCCGGCATCATTTCGAAAGCGAAAACTCGCGCGGGCGTAGGTGGTCAATTTGAAATTCAAAACAGTTTACCCGAGCGCGACACATACACACGCGTACAATGCGAGGAAAAGTACTACACAATTGCCTCGCAGCACCAAACTAAGGTTTGACGCTCCGGGATGTTACTGTATTATACGTTTCAATTTTTCAAAGGACCTTCAGTTCGTGGAGTTGTTTTCGAGTCGAACAATGCTAGTTTTCTTTTTTCGTTGTCAGTAGTGCGGATAAAAGTATATGCTGGAATTTCGAGTTTTTTTTTTAAGAGGATTCTTTTTTTTTCGAGTGACTCTGCGTTGCATCTGAAATTGCGGCTGAAAAGTGCTAGACCACGCGATTTCAAACTCAACTACGTGACATGTACTCCTTGAATTTGAAAGTTTTCTCTTACGTAAACGTATCGTCCGCCCTTTAACTCGAGTGCGCTACTTTGACATTACACCTAGTAAAAGTCTGAAATGAAATGAAAGTATGTTTTCCAAATGAAAAATTTTGAGCTTTTATAATACATAAAAATTGTATCAACTTTTTAAATAATTCATACATTCTAGAACTACGCACGAAACACAGTGAAACTGACAAAATCTATAGCCTTCCTCTCGAATCCACGCGTCATATATCAGCGTTGTCAATTCAACATCATTGCCCTTTTTCGTAAAATCGAGATATCGCGCGCCAAGAAGCAGCAGTCCCTCGCACCGATATATCGTCCGCAAGGTTTTTCTCGAAAAAAAAAAGAAGATTTCGCTCGCTCCTCACGCGTATTCAGCCACGAAAAACTAGCACGCACGTTTATTTTCGATAACTCTCCCCCAATAATTTCCTCGAGCTCGATTAACTCCCACGGACTTGACCATAAAATTCTACGCACCGTTGGGGCTACGTGTATGTGTGTTTCTTTTTTTTTTGCTCTTCGACCACTAGTACTGCTAGTAGTAGTGGTATCTTCGCTGGCAGTCTTTTTCGCAAAATTCATCCCCCCGTCGCGTGCGAGCGGCAAGCAGCGCGCCAAGGCTTTTTGGCTTCGCGTCATATTCCGCCTTAGTCTAGTACTTTATCGCTTTTCCTTCGAGGATAGATTCTCCAAAAGAAAGAGAGAGAGAGAGAGAGAGAGAGAGAGAGATGCTCTTCTGCTTGTACTTTTTTTTCTTACTTGCCACGAAAGAGGATCTTTCGAAAAAATCGGACGATAAATTGGGCTTTCCGCTTTTATTTTTATGTGTTGATGCGTTGCTCCGAGTGGAAAATTCGCGTTTCCCACTCGAGTGCACTCGGTGAACTATTTACACGCGTATCTTCTCGTCGACGAGTAAAAAAAGTTTTTTTTTTTGGTCTGTTATTTTCTTTTTCAACGCGTCATATGTGCTACGAGATGTTCATTATACTTGTTTGAAACGTATATTTACATTCATTTCGCGAAATGATGCTGTTAATTATTGTGGCCCATTTAAATGCCATGATGCAATTTTGATTTTATTGCAAGCCCAAAAGCATTGAATTATTTTACAAGCGACTTTATCGAATTCAATTTCAAACAATACTGTATTATAATGTGATATTTTGAATGATAGCGTTATCAAACGATGTAAATATTGATATTGACGTAATGCATACAGCGTCGATTTTAAATTTCAATTTGAGGTAGTAGCATTTGTAAACGGGTCAGGCAGTAATTAAAAGGTTCTCTTGGATATCTGGTTTTTTCTTCAGTCTACACAACATTTTTCATTTGACTGAACAGAAATTCTGGCTGGTAGACTGAAAATTTTTTAATTTAAGAATTACAACGCTCGTATAAACCAAACATTTACTCGCATAACATGGAACGATCCAACGCATTAAAAAAGTTGAAAATATTATCGATTTCTTTTTTTTATTACGCGCTATGGAAAATCACCCGGAGGCATCGAGATTGAAATGCAAAAAAAGAACTGTTATTCCGAAAAATATCCAAAAATATGATTCGAGAATATTTCAATGGAAAAAACAAAAATCTTCCAATATGGTAAAAAAATACGTATTTCTTTCAGAATAAATTGTTAATAATTAATTCTCGTTGAAAAGTTTGATAAAGTCCAAACACATAAAAAAAATTTTTTAAGAAGCAAACGCGAAACCGAAAATTCTTGTTGAAATTCCAAAAATAAAAATGAAAAAGTCATACGTACATATATGATCCAAAAACTTGGGAAACGCCAGCGGTGCACACACACACACGTACACACACAGGGAAACTCTCTTTTTTTTTATCGTCGAGAGTAGTAGGAGGTGTGTCCGAGGCGGCGATTTTCGCCGACACATACACACATACATATATACACACACGTAGGATAGTATAGATAGAGCAAAAAAGGAGGTCACCGAGTGTGAGAGAGAGAACGAACGCTGCTGAGTTTTCTCGTTGCCGGGCATACAGTTTTTCCTCGGCCGTTCGTTTGAGGGATGATCTTATATAGTCTCTCCCTCGAGATTACGCTTCGCTGTCAAATTCTCTGGCTCTCACGAATAAAAAATTACGGTCACGCGCGGACTTATGCATGTAAGGCCTTTTAATTTAGCCAGAGCCAAAAAAAAGAAAGGAGAGAGAAAGAGAGAGAGAGAGAAGAAAAAAAGTCACGTGGAAAAATGAACTTTGCTAAAGCTTTGATATGTGAGCTTGTTTGATTAAATTTGTTTCACGTCATCGTCTAATCGTTTGATAAACTTCTATTTATTTCTATTCAAAAAAAAAAAAAAGAAAAAGTAAATTTGAGATTGGAATTTTTTTTATTGAATTCAAGATATAAGGACGTTAGCATCGATGTCGCACGGAGGGGAAATGGATGAGTCGATTCGGATGAGAAACGAGAGAAATCGAAAACATGTTTCTACGCCGTTATCTTGAATAATGCGAGGGGGATCAAAAATATAAGTCGTTGAAGTTGTATTAAAAAAATGAAAGAAGGGGCTGGAAGAAGCACGACGAAGGTGGCAGGAAAAAAAAGCCATTTTCTTACCCTGTATGTTTTGACATATCGCGGCGTATACGCACTCGAAAATCAATAATTGCTTTTAATCACTTTGGACCAGTTCTCGCGTAGCGTCGTAATCGTCATACTTGAGAGTAGTAAAATTTTTGATAGCTAAAAAAATGTCATTGCCAGGTATAAAAATAGCTTTCGAATGGGCTACACTCGCACGTATAACGCGCTTGCACGTCGACGTTTAATTTGACTGCGAGCTGCCCCCTTTCCTTTCCTTTACCTCCTCCCTCGCTATACGCGCCGCCACCGCCGACGCCGTCGAAGTTTCCGGCCAACTGGGTCAATATTTTACGTAGCCCGGCAATTAGTTAACTTGGGCGGGTGTGCGCTTGGAAGGGAAGGAGGGCAAAAATGGCAACGCGCGCCCGCCGCGCCGTGCGGCTTAATGCCGAAAGTTGCCCTTCTCCAAATCCCTCGTGGCTTTGGCACTCTACGCACGTGTGCCATGCAATGCCGCTCTCGCGCTCGATATTTGCCGAAGCCAAATGTCACATTTGACGAGAAATTGTACGTGCGCGCGATTGGTGAATTACACGAATTTGATTTCGAGCACTGATTTCGAATGATACTTTTTTGATTCGTGTGCGATTGATTGTTGGGAATTTATATTTTTATTGGCCTAATGAAATATGTTTCAATTTGCTGATTCATAAAGTTTTGTTGGTATAAATTTTTTTCCATGACAGTTTCTACGTTTTAATGAATCTCAGAAACAGGCATGAATTCCAATGCAAATTTAATTTGATAAATTTGCGAATAAAACATTGTTTTACGAGAATATTTTCATTAAGGTTAATCTGGAATAAAAAGTTTCGAATGAAATACAGAAATGCAACGAAATTTCACCATAGAAAATACTCGAAACAAAATTGCATCTTTTACCATTGCAATCGTAAAAATAAAATCAAACGAGTCAAGTTATAAATTTGATAGCAAACAATTTGTATTCTTCGAAATATCATGGATTTATTCGTCTCCTTCAAAATTCATCAGCACAAATAAACCGTGTGCTCGAGTTTCCGGTCATAAACTAAAAAAAATCCTACACACGCGTATACGCGAAATACCACTCGTTTATTTTATTATTATTTTTTTTTTTTGCTTTTTCGCGAAGCGCGTATAAATTTATACAGCTCCGCGTAGGAGCGAACGATCAAACCGAAAAAAATTCGCACTCTGCAGATACAACTCGATCGGGTTGAAGAGAGAGAGAGAGAGAGAGAGAGAGAGAGAGAGAGAGAGAGAGAGAGAGAGAGAGAGAGAGGCGGCGGCGGCGGCGAAACTGCGTTTACGTGACATAGACTTGCTCGCAGCTTGATGACTACTTTTAGTTCTGCGCCATTGCGCGAGTTACGAGGCAATCTTCACCCTCCTCGTGTGAGAGCATCGCCGCCGCCGCCGCCGAGCGTTTGGCTTACGTGCCAAATTCGTTGGATTTCATTTTGAAAATTGTTTCCTGAATTATGTCGGCTAAAATGGACTTTTCGACGCAAACACTCATACACGCATACACACACACATATATATACCGAAGTATTTTTGAGATTAAGATGCGAGGATTTAGCTCTGTACGTACACTCCGCTGGGGGAAATATTGTGAAAGGTCTTTTCAAGGCTGTACTCGGCTGTTATGACGATTTACGTGTGTTTGATAACTAACTTTTGTTCCAGTTCCCTGAGCTCTAGAGAACGAGAGAGAGAGAGAGAGAGAGAGAGAGAGAGAGAGAGAGAGAGAGAGAGAGAGAGAGAGAGAGAGAGAGAGAGAGAGCTTTCTACTGGGAATCATTTTTCGCGGCAAGTTTTTTTTTTGTGTGTGTGGAAGATTTGATTTGCTGAGTAATTTTCGAAAAAGCTTTATTACGTGAAAATTTACTGTGATTCGATAAAATAAACTGATTAATCGAAAATTGAAAGATGAAGTTCTATTTTTATGAGGGAAAATATTATTTGATCTGTATCTTGCATTTTCAATTTTTCAATTTTTAAGCAAAACTTTTTGCCGATATATTCTTGAATAGAATGTAAATTTTTTCAGTAGAAAGTAAGAACCCTAATTTTCATGAGAAAAAAAACACAAAATATGCATGTGAGTCGTACAAAGTGACAATACTGCATCGCTCTATACGCGCGAGTCAATTGGCGAAACTCGCGGGCGGAAATGGAGGACGAGGAGGAGGAGGAGGAGAGAGGAGGTTGATATAGCATCAAACGCCACACGCAGGCGTGTACAAACTCAGCAGTCATCAATTATGTAGGAGCCGGGGTCCCTGGCTTTTGGTTGTACGAAATTCGAAGGCGAGGCAATGAATTCCCCAGGGGAGGTTAAGGTAGCGAGGAGCGGCGGCGGCAGTCGAGGATCCCGAAATAACGATTACGCGACGTAGTCGCGCTACGCGGGCGACGCGCTGATTTTACCACAGCGACGGCCAACTTCACGGCCGGCTTTGCACGTACGTATAACGTGAAGTACGACGGTAAAGAGACGTGGAGGGCGGACTGAGAGAGAGAGAGACATAGAAGTACGTCCTCGTACAGTCGGTGAAGTGTGCGCGAAGTGCCGACCGAGCGCCTGATAAATTTTCATTGTCGCTCCTTCGGCTAGTTTATTGATTCTCTGCTGTACGGACAATTTCGCTTATCTTCTTCTCGCTTTTTCGGGTTTGTTAACATGGTCGATTTTATTACAGTTTTGAAAAGATATCGACGCGATTGAATATGTTATTATCGAAAAATGTATGAATGATAAGTATAGTTTTAAGGTTCACTCTCTGAATATAAAGGCTAGAGCCAACAAAATGTTGTATATTTGAATAGCTTGGTAAAATCCAGCCAGAACTCCACCTTAATAACCGAAGAACATAAGCCTCAATCCACTTAGTGCCTCGAATTATCAAACTGTCAAACTTGACCGCAAGTTTGCCTTGAGAAATGGTCGTGTCCGTCAGAATCCTTTGGTATAAAGCCGCCTGAAAATACTTGAATCTATACAAAGTTTAGCGCGCATTTCTCTCTCTCTCTCTCTCTCTCTCTCTCTCTCTCTCTCTCTCTTGCGCGATACACAGTGGTGCATTCGCGCGCGCGCAAGGGTTACCCATCACCGAACTTTAGTTTCCGATTCGAAACTCGACTTCACGCCGGTCTATATCGGCGTAGCTCTTGGATTATAAATAGCTGATATTTGTCTGTGTTTGAGTTCGCGAGCGGTGCTCGCGCTTTTAATGAAGTGACGGCGGGAAAGCGAGAGAGAGAGAGAGAGAGAGAGGGAGAGAGAGAGAGACAGAGAAAATCGTTTCAATATTGAGAGAGAGAGAGAGAGAGAGAGAGAGAGAGAGAGAGAGAGAGAGAAGATATCTCACCGGAAGTTTGATCTGCGTTCTACAATGTGCGAATAAATTGATGTCAGTTGAGAAACTGTCGAATTTAATTTCGGCTATTATTAACGCAAACTATTCTGCGTTGCATACTTTGAAAGTTCGGAAAATGTAGACGTTAAAGGGTGCTTTTGAAGAAGTTTCGTGGAATAATTGAAAGCATTTTTTTTTCTTTTTCAATGTTCGGTAATTCGAAGATATTGCTATCTTCCATAAACACAGATCAAACTTACGAAAAGTTAAAACTTGCAAATCCTTGAACAAGGTGGATCTTTACCGTTCATGCCGTGATACGAATCGCCGGTATGAAGATTGCAAAGTTCGATAAGAACGGTGAGTCCAGTTCTATTCTTCTGATCTCTACGGTTCTCGTTTTCTCTCTCTCTCTCTCTCTCTCTCTCTCTCTCTCTCTCTCTCTCACTCTTTCTTTTGCTTTCTCTTCGCCTTTAGCCTTTATCTTCGTGTCAGCTGACCGTTGGCGTGCTTATCGCGATGCCCACTTCACACACTCGATAAAGCTGCGGACGCAAATTCGGTTACCTACGTGTGCGCTACTCGCCATCGAATCGATTGCGCTGTGAATTTATTTTTTTTTTTTTATTTTGTCGCTCGGATGCAAATTTCGATGTACGCATGGCTGACTTTACGCGGATTTATGTCACTGAAAAAAAAATTTTTCTATTTGATTATTGAAAAATATTCTATGGCAGACGAAGCTTTCAATGCGTAACAGAATCTTTTTTCTAATCAAAGTCACATCAAACGGTTTATTAAAAATATCCGAATTCTGGGCAACAAAATAACGAATAGTTTTGTAAAAAAAAACGTACCGTCAAAGAAAAGCTTTGATCTCGCTGGAGGCTGAAATTCGATTCGTAATAAGTGGGTCCAGTGAAAAGTCGACATGTCTGAAAAAAAAGTTACGTCGTCCACACAACTCCGAAGAGAGAGCGAGAGATGGAGGGCTAAAAAATTCACAGGGGTCGGCTTGAAAAATTGAGCGATAAATGTATACCCGAGTCTCTTTAACGTACAGAGAAGTCGTTGGCGAAAATTATACACACACACGCACACACAGCATCTACGATGAAAATCTACAATCATTAAAGCGACATGAAAGAGATATACAATTCAGGGTAAATTGATAGCCGAGCGTGACCACAAAGCAAACGATAATATCCTAAAATATATATGTATAGACTTTCAAACCTCCCCTAAGGGATATCCATTTCCCGTTTTACTTTATACATATTATATATAGCTTGAGAAACGTCTGCGAACTTCTGTTTTGCGCAAATATCCTGATTTTCGTAGAAGGAGAGTTGCGTATATATCTGCCTCTGTGATGATCAGACATTGCGCATTGTGATGCAAATTCGCAAATTAGCCATGTAAATTTCGTATCTCAAAGCGAAATTTCTCGGAGTAACGGGTAGATACTTAGGGGTGTATATATGTGCTATAGTTCTATGTCTTGGTAGTTTCAGGTCTTTGATGTTGTACAGTAATGACGTGTTTCACGAGAAATTGATATATATATATATATATATACTGAGAGGTACTGCCACGAAGTACTTTAACTGCTGAGAATTTATGGCTGGACTGTGACATTTTTTGTGGTACATATAATTTCAGATTGATGAAGATTTCATTCGATATAGCTCGGCTAACAACGGGTTCAAATATTTTTGAAACGTACGTAAATCTGTAATAAGTAACATCGAACGTACATTACTAATAGCATATAAGATCAGCACCGAAATAATGTTTCAACATTCGGACTCTATGTTTAGTCCGTAAAAAACTGGGTCGATTAAAACATTTAATGATTTTTTCGCTCGTTCGCCTCTGATCAAATTAATAACCTCGGGCTATAATTCTCTCGTTTTGCAAAAAAAAATCCTTTTCCAGCAGCGAATGATAGATATCAAGACCATTTAAAAATAAAAATCGACTGCCCATCCAACGAAATTCAACGCCAGAAACACATCGACTATGAATATCACATTTCAATTATGAAGCCAACAGCGCATGAAGAAAAAAAAAAGAAAGACAGGACGCAGCGTAACCGAAAACTCGTCGAAAGAAAACTCGCATAGAGAGAGAAAAGAGAAATTGAAATATTATGATATGCATAAGGGGAGAGAGAGAGAGAGAGAGAGAGAGAGCGAGAAATCAAACGCAGAAAAGCCCGAGGGTTGTTGTGATACGGACAGCCAATCAAAAGTCGCGTCCATCGAACGAGCAACAAGCGCCAAAGGGCTTTTTCGGCCTCTCTCTCTCTCTCTCTCTCTCTCTCTCTCTCTCTCTCTCTCTCTCTCTAAACGAAACACGCGCGGTCGGCCGCTGGTGACATTTCAGTCGGGTGGCGGCGAGTGAGAGGCAGGTTTCTCTCTCTCTCTCTCTCACTCTCTGTGTTTCTCGTTCTCTCTTTCAGGCTTCTTCATTCCTCTTCTATTCACGAACGAATGCTGTTGTATTTTATTTTTCACCTCCGCAACCCAACGTATATGAATTATGGAAGGGAAAAAAATAGCTGCGTTGCTCTGTTGCCGGAGCTCACTTCGTTACCGATCGCCCGCGCGCACACCGAGCGCGAAAAAAGAAAGAAAGTTTTTTCTTGCGATCTTTGATGAGCGTGGGTTGCAATACTGGCTGCGGGTGAATGTGGAATATTGCTTGAAATGCTGATTTCGAAATATAACAAACGTTAAAAATCTAGTTGAGCGATGTTTCTTTAAAAACCTCGTTGAAAGAAAGAAAATATAATCGAAAGACAGGCGGGTATGAAATTATTTTTCTAACTCTCCTATAATTATAAAAATTACACAAAAGTAATTTCCACTTTTTTTCAATACGGTGTGCTAGCTTTGAAAATATATCATAGAAAACATCAACTTCAAAAGTTTATATATAGGAAGTCAAATCGAAAAATTTATTTTAATCGTCAATAATCATAGCCCACGTATGTATTTCAAACAACCCACAGCAACAGCTCTAGACGAAAAGAAAACAAAAAAAAGTCGCCCTCGTCGCCTCTTTTGCAACCGCGCAAAGTCAAAGAGAAGAAACGAGAGCCTTTGTATCATGCAAACCATAATCAAACTGATCAGTGACCAGAGCGGCGCGTGTGCAGTTCTTTTTTGGTTTGTGTGCGCCTCGCGGCTCTTTGTGCTTGGCTCATTGCATTTGTCTCTCTTTCTCTCTGGCCTGGCGCGTTTGATCGAGCGCGGCAAAGGGAAAGTTCAGGCAGCCGCAAGGAAAACTGCGCATGACCGCGATCTATAGCGGGCCCCGATCGCCGTGAGGCACGCGAAAGTAATTTAATGGCCGAGGCATGGATCGCTTTGTCGACTTGCCTCTCTCTCTCTCTCTCTCTTTCTCCTACTGGTGGTCTGTCTCGCTTTATGAATAAAAAGTCTTTCTTTGTAATTCTCATTAATTTTTTCTATGTTTTTACATTTTAACATTCTATTTGCTGTGAGAATCCGTGAAATATTTTTTATTATACGTAAAATCAATGAATGTACTCAGGTTCGACAATCTATTAGTCTTTGCGAAACTTCCAAATCTCTATTCATTCTAGAAAACTTATTCAACAGAAAATAAAACCAAACAAGTCAATTTTCGTTGGCAAGGAACTAAATTAACTCTTTTCATTGCTTAAGCCAAATTTTATTTTTTTTTACATGGCAAATACAGTAGAAAGCGACGATTCAAATTCTCATGCAAAACTATGGAGCAATAAACTAGTAGAGCTTTTTGGGGTCGAAAAGTCCAAACTTAAAGATTATTAATTCGAATGTGCGTTATGAAAGAATGAGAGACGATAAAGCGTCGACAATTAGCGAAGATTATGCGAGCGTCGCGCGCGCGCGAGATAATCCGAAAAAGAGGGGCAAGGAGGGGGAGGAGGGAAAAGGTTATACGGAATAGTGCCGTCGCCGTTTAAATTTTAAGCCCGGTCCCCGCGACGCCGCCCTTTGCCGTGGTTTTCATGATAAATGCACAATGGTCCCGAATGGTCCTGCTGATACGGAACATTAACTCTCTTCTTTTTCTCGCTCATATTCTTCATTGCTGTAGAATATTACCTCGATTTTCAAAATTGACACTTTTTCTCTCTTCTCGACTCTTCCATTTGTCAGACCGACCCGCTTTCGTCGAAAATTTAATGCTTGATAAAACAAAATTAGCGAAAACGACAACAATTAACTTTTGCGAATATTTCAACGCGATAACGGGCCGTTTTGCATCGAAACTTTTTGTTTTGTTTTTGCACTCTGAAATAATGCGCTCCTTGAGAAGTTTTACGGAAGAGCTGCAAAAAAAAAATGAAACAACAAAAAACGGCTGGTTAACATTTTCATTCTCATGAATATAAACTAGAATTCTGTGCAGTCAACGTTAAAACATAAATTTCAAAAGTTTCTTTTTTCACGCAGACACACGTACACAGACACACACTGTCCCTAGGGAAATTTCAGAAAAATGCAGTTTAATTTGATCAAAACAACTTAGACATTACATGTACGCTGTGCACGCGAGGTCACTCTGAATGTATATAATTCGTTATCCTTACTGAAAGGATCGTGGAATAATTCCGTAAATGCATGCTAAATTTGTTGCAAATCGTTAGATTTGCAATATCATTAGTAACGCAATAATTTTTAACTGTCAATTTTCGTAACAGAGACATTCGAAAGTTTACGATAAACAACAGCATTCTCATTCGCAATCCACACGTCGTCGACTCATTCATCTCTCTCTCTATCTTTCTCTCTCTCTCTCTCCTGTGCACACACACACACACACACACACACACACATACACCCAGTAAACGAGAAATCCCCGGCAGCGTGTCCCAGTGGAAATGTGAAAATGGCGAGTCATCCGCGTCCATCCTCGTTCGCGCCCCCCGGCGACTTTCATTTTGCCGTTATTATCAGCTCGCCCGCAAGCGTAATCCCTCAAGATTCTCCGCGTCTTCGAAGCCTCACTTTCTCCCTCCTTCTCCTCTCCCTCTCTCTTTCTCTCTCTCTCTCTCTCTCTCTCTCTCTCTCTCTCTCTCTCTCTTCATCTCATCGCGCGCGGCTATACCAACCCTTGAACCTACACTCAGAAAGGTTTACTACTACTACTTGCTCTTTTTTTTCATCTGGTCTACTTCTTTCTTTTTTCAATTTTTTTTTGGTCTCTTTTTATCTCTGATAGTGCTAGTTGACGAGCTTTTCAACGTTCTTAGTGCAACTTTTCATTTTGGTTTTGAGATTGCTATTTTGATATTATAGAGCTACTGTTGTGCAAAATTTACTTCCATTAGACTCTCGTGCTGGAGTTTATAAGTTGAATCGATGAATTATAAGTATCCGCGTTTATTTTGGAATGCATTATATCTAAAATTAACATACAATAAAATTCTGTTTATTCCGGTACAATTATTGTCATTAAATATAATACCAGCGACTTTCTGTAATGAATTGACAAATTATTTTCAACCGTCTAGACGATAAAACGTAAATAGTAAATTTCATCGACGTTTCACTTCTTCAATTCTGTAACATCGTTCTCCAAGATTAACATCCACAGAGAGTGTCGAAAATATCAAAAGAAAAATAAGAAAAAAAAAGTAGTAGGCAGTCATATATCAATTAAGAGCGTAGACGGGCTCAACAAGCGATAATGGTTAATTAATTAAATAGGCGCACTAATTACAGATGATCGGAGGAGGTATATAGGGAGGTGGAGGAGGATTAAAGCGATTCGCTGATTGCCGGGGCGCCCGCGAGAGCTTGTTTGCATGTCCGATTGCATAATTGAATTGCTTTGTCGGCGCGCAACCCGCGCGAGCGCTTCGCGAGTCCGTTTGTAAATTGAGATATTGCTTATTTGCCCGGGCGCTAAGATAACGAGAGCCCAGTTTAATCCGTGATGGACTCTGACGGCTTTTACTCGCATAATTATACGAAGGCTATAACACTGCTGGTGTTGCGTATGCGATCGTATGCGTAATTGAAATACATATTGAGCAATTTTGGTTTGATGTTGCTTGATTTTGACGTGGGTGACATTTAAATTTAGCATTTTTTTTTCTTTTGGTGAATAATTTATTCGCGTATATGTTTGACAAGGTATAGGTACTTTTTATCTTTCTTGAAAGTTTCGTAATTTTGGAGCTCGTAATTATAAACGGAAAAGTATATTTCAATTTTACGCAGACATAAACGAACGAAATACGATGTATCATTCAGAGTAAAATGGGCATTTTTTACAAGGCTCAGTCTTTCTATCTACATTTTTTTTTGCCCCGGTGACAAAGACAGAGAAACGTTCGAGCAGTAGTTGCAGTTTACTGTAATATTATTTTTCATTTTAAAAAAGCTTTGAGCATTTTCATGGCTTCATTTTTTGAAATTCTTTCAGGTTAAAGAAGACAAAGAGCAAAAAAATTCGTTTGAAACATGTTTCATCTGCATATATACTCTAACAAGAAGCTTTACAAATTAAAAAAATAATATATATCAAAGCATTTACGTGAAAATTGTTTTGGACGTATGTGTGTCACTTTTTATTAAATCTCGATGCAAACGCCTTCACCATCTTAAAAAGAAATATTGTTAATTTATCGGCATTTCTTTAGTTCTCAATTTGCACGTTTGAGAAATTATTTCACGAAAGAAAGAAAAAATATTGAACAACTCTACTCGTTGTCTGCTAGTAAAGCTCGCTAAATATTCAATTAACCGAAGCGGCCTCCCTGACCGCAACAAATATCTATATAAAGCTAGCAAGCGCATCGTTCAGCTACCGTAAAAAAAAAAACGCGAGAGAGAAAGAAAAAGATAGTGTGGGAGAAATCTCGCGGGGAATTTAATATCGCAGCTTGAATAATGAATATAAGCCTCTCTCTCTCTCTCTCTCTCTCTCTCTCTCTCTCTCTCTCTCAGTTGGGCATGCCACGAAACATCATTTCTCGCTCGGCGTGGAAATATGGTGCTGGCTCGGCTCCAGCATCCCAAAAATGATCTTAGCGAATTGGCAACGGGTAACGAGCGGCTTTTTAAAACGCGCTCGATTAGCGTATTTTCCGGCGAATGAATTCGCGGCGCCCGACGACGACAACGACGACGACGACGAAGATTTGCCTGCAGGGAGTAATCAAATTTTTTCGGCCGATACCATCTTGGCGCTATACTTGGCCCCTAAGGCTATATCTGAGATTTCGATTAGGGACATATCTTTTTTTTTCTTTCTTACGACGAAAATCGCTACTCTGCAGTGACTTTTTTTGGAGATTTTTGAATCTACTTTCAACGACGAGATTGTTTCCTCAGATTTTATTTTAGATACGATGTATGCACGTGTGTGCCGATATTTCTTCTTCGGGATTCTAATTTTTTAATGCATCAATGTCTGGACAGCAAGAGACGTGATATGATTATTCTATTCTTGTTTAAGTGGGACACACGGTGAAGTTGTACGGGATGAAATCTACTTAAAAAATTAGATAATATCAGACATTTTTGGAAACGTCAATGTTTGGTTTAATAGAAATACCATTGTCCTCGTTCGATTTAGATCAATCAAAGTCACAAATTTTTTTTTGTCAATCGTGACGTGTTGCATAATCGAATATTAACATAAACAAATCCCAACAAAAAAACAGAAACTTTGTTGATTCTCGGTGAAAGAAAACTCTCGTCTAAAATTATCAATATAGCCAAATCTTGATCCATAACTCGGCACGTCCGAAAAAAAAGGCGCGGCGATCAAACTAGTTTCACTATTGGAAAGCGATCCGGTGTGGAGTAAAAAAAGAAGGGGAATTTAGAGCACCACGACCCAGCTTGCAGGGTAAAAAAAAAAAAAAAAGAAAACGAGGCGAGAGCGCGCAGGCCGGTGGCGTGAAAATTAGGGACGATCAAGCGCGTTCGCACTGGGGAATTGGATTCTCCCACTCTCTCTCACTCGCTGAAAGTTGACCAGAAGTTCCGGCGGCGGCGGCGGCATAGTGCCGTGGCGCGCACGAGTGAGCCGAAAACTTACGCGATTATACAAATCGCTCGCTATAAAAGATTACGTCCTCCTGGAATTTTCCAAATTGCTCACTACTATGTTTCCCCACAGGTTTTTCCACGGCGTGGCAGTCGAGGTATCGTTGTACGTGATTGAATTTTTCTTCTTTTTTTTTATATCTTTGGCTTTTGAAAGTAAGATTGACGTATTGAATGACTTTGTAGTTGTTATTTATATTTTGTGTGTTTCGATGACAAACTGTAGTACTGAGAAATATTTGCTATTTATCGGCTTATTTCGAAACTACTATGAAATTAGCATTTTTCTTGGAAGATAACGGGAGTTTGGAGAGTTTTTGAAATAAAAGTGAAAAAATTATTTTCTGAAGGTTCAATCTTGCCAATCGATAAGCTATATCGGGAGAGCATTAACTTCATCACCGTGAATCCGAAAACGAATCATCGAGAATCCGCAAAAGAGTCTTTTCTGGCAACCCAATTGAACTCTTTTTTTTTTTAAAGTTCTGTCTCTCTTCCCGCTGGTTCCGCTGGTTCCGCTGGCTCCTCATTTAATCCGTCTCGGCGCCTCTCCAGGCAAATCGATGCTCGTTTGTCCCCACTTTCGAACGTGCCGAGGAGTAGGAAGCCATTCGGCCCCACGAAATTGCGAGAAAGCTTTCGCGCCTCGGATGAGTGTTATTTTTTTTTTTTTTTTTGCTCGCCTTATCTCTCAAATACGACGAGGTGGGTGTACTCTTACTCGTGAGGCAGTTTCGTCGCGGATATAGAGTTGGATTTTTACATACCGATTTTTAGGAGTGTTTTACTTTTCAAGATTTTTTGACGAGTGGTTCAACTACAAACTAACCTTGAAATAAGTAAATAGAATATCAACGATGATTAAATTTTTTTCTGAATGATTATTAATTGCATAAAAATATTTTCTTATTTCATATTCAACGAGTAATGAATCATAAATTCTATCAAAACAGTTATTCGGAGGGGAAAAAAAGAATCATTTCACTTGCCATAAAACTTCAGCTCGAAATCGTTCGAGTAACACAATAAGAAGCCAATACTTAACTCTCGATCTAATCTCGTATCGAAAAGCCTACGAGCCGCGCGCGCGCAACTCAAATCGATATCCTTTAAGATACTCCAGGCTCGTTTAAATCCATTTTCGAGCGCGAAGCTATATTATTATGCCGGCCGATAAAAGCGTGCGATCGGCCATAAAGTGGGAGAGAGAGAGAGAGAGAGAAAGAAAGAAGAAGGAAAAAAAAGAAAAATCTTCCAAGCTTTCTCAACCCTCCTTCCCCACCCCAAATCGCCGGAAGGTATTGGCTCGTAACGATCGGAACCTGGCAAAGCTCGATGTCCGGCCTCAGCGATGATTATGAATGCGGTAATGGCATAAAAAAAATTCCTTCGCAGCTTTTATTCTCGGTCGCATGCTCATTATTTTTTATTATGCATCTTATCATTCTTCTTTATTTCTCTGTCTCTCTCTCTCTCTCTCTCTCTCTCTCTCTCTCTCTCTGTGTCCCTCTCTCTCTCTTCGTTTGACCGATACTTGAAGTAATATCGAATATTCGATTGCTTGTAATTTACGGAGTATCTGAAATAAAAGATCGTTTCGAAAATGGAAGAAAAATAAAACAATTTCCAGATAGATATTCCGCGAATAATATTTTTCCATTACTCGCAATTTTCCCGTCGACCACCTAATTCGAACCACAAAATACGGGCCGCTTTATCGGTCCATTAACCGGGCGGTGCATTTGCATGTGTCACGCATAAAGGGATAGAGAGAGATTTTTTTCCCGGAGAGGGAGAGAAAGAGAACGGTCGATCGGACCGACCGCGTCGCGGGCCAAAGTTCTATTTTCTATCTGCTCCGAGCTTTGCATGAAATTGTTGTAATCCCGCGGGAAAATTGCATCGGGAATATATAATACAAATGAGAGGTGAAATAATTATTCGTTCGACTAGGATGAAATAATAATTTTATGGAATATCGAATGGATGATAGCTTTTAATTAATTCGATGATACTCAAAGGGAGGAAGTGCAGCAATCAAATATTTTACGTTTGAACTGTTCATTAAATTAAGCCGGGAATATGGATTACATCGATACTTCAATGTGCAGATATTTTGTTCTTTTCGATGCATTTACAAATCGATGGCGAATTGTACTTGATGAATTTACCTTTCAAAAGAACAATCGAATAAGCAAATGAATTAATTAATCCTGATCGTCAATCAAATGTTGCTCGGCTAACTTTCAATGCTCACTGAAATTTTCTGTTATTTCTGGATCGTTAATTTATTGTTTCGATTCATACATTTATTTATTTATTTATTTATTTTGCATTCAACAGAGTATGCGTTTTTGATTTTAAGTCTTCAAATATTGTTCAAACTGGAATATTTCATTTTATTTTATCAATCATCACAATTTTTCGCTCGTCGTTACGGAAATTCAAGTGCACATGTACAATTTAAAAAAAAACGTATTCGCACACCTGTTCGTCACCCGTCTAACAATAATTTCACTCCAATTGAAAGTGAACAATGGCGTGGACTTGCAAAAAAAAGAAAGAAACTAGCGCGTATGCTTTGTGGAAAAAACTGGGTTGACTCGAGCGAGAAAAAGATAAATTAAGTAATACACGTTGGGGAGAGAGAGAGAGAGCGTGGATGAAAAGAAGGCGTTGAATAATGCAACAACAAAAAAAGGAGGAGCGCGAGAATGCCGATGTGGCGACATTATGAGCAGGAAAGGTGGGGAAAAATGGCAATGAGAGCGAGCAGCCGCGAGCATTTGTTAAAGTCACTTTGCTAACTGACTAACCACGGCGCGTTCTGATTCTCTCTCTCTCTCTCTCTCTCTCTCTCTCTCTCTCTCTCTCTCTCTCTCTCTTCTGTTCGATTCAACTTTGTATGGAATTAAAACTCTAGCGTCGGGAAAGTTACGAAGTATCTCGTCGAATTGTTTTCTCCTTTTCGTGTATTTCACAGTTTGTGATTTGGAAAGGTTACGAATCATTAATTAGCAAGCGTTTGAGATACAACTCGTTCGTTAGAAAGTTTCGTGCAGTTTCGGTCGAAATGATAAGTTGTTTCATCAAATATTGATTCGCGAAAATTAATTATAATCCAAACAGCCATTGTATTGATGTACTTTCCCCCATTGTGATCGCATTTGCATACTTGATGTTGATTTCGGCCCGTTACTTGATTAAATATTTCTCATTTATTCGCGCGGCCACTGCTGCAGCTACACACATTGTTACCAAAGTAAACTTCATTTGAATTTCGATTAATACTAAATCAACAACCAATTTTCACAATATAATGATAGATTTCGACAAATGAACGAAACGAAAGTTGGACTAATAACAAGTAGAAACATACCATTTCCATTCGAGTAAAGTAAACCAAATTTTATTTTCCAGCAAGCTCTCGTTTTTTACGATACTCTTCAAAGAGAGTAAACGTTCGAAAGTACTCTGAAAGAACCTACAAAGAACGCACGAAAATAAAAGAAAAAGCTAGTGAAGATACCGAAACGGAAAAAAAAACAACAAAAAAACGCGGTGGTAACTGTGAAACAAAACAGTGCCCCGTGAAAGAAAATTCAAAGAGAGAGAGAGAGAGAGAGTATTTTGAAACGCGAATTCCGTGCATCGGTGTGAGTAAAAGGCGAGCAAACAGCCGTAAATAATCGTCCAGCGAGGTAGTAGTACCCGTGGAAAAAAAAAGCTGAGGCCGCAAGAGGAGAAATATGGCTAAACAAAGGATAGCGAATGAAAAAATACAGCGATAGTTGAGCTCTTCCACACTAAATTTTGAGTTAACATGATTCATTAGAGGTTAAATAAGCGTTTCTTGCAAAGTCACAATAAAATAACACCAGAAAATTTGAAAAAAAAGTGAAAATTGCCAAATTTTTTACGTAAACAACTAAAGAATAAAAAATTCAAATACACGAGAAAATCAAAAGTAGGAGAAAGAGAGACTAAAAGTGAGAAAGATGACGAGACAGAAGGAGCTCAAGCTTAAGGAGGAGAAACGCTGGCATCCCAAGATTACACAGAAACTTTAACGGCCGCGGTTACTTAGCTTTTCTCGGCTCTTTCTCTCACTCACTCTCTCTCTCTCTCTCTCTCTCTCTCTCTCCCTCTCTCTCTCTCTCTCTCTCTCTCTCTCTCTCTCTCTCTCTCTCTCTCTCTAGTACAGTTCAGCCAGCTGGTTTATTAGAACAGATAATGTCCCCGTGCTTGCGCCCCATTACCAGTAAATAATTTCGGCTCTGAAGTCTCGCGTATGGCTGTATCCGACGAGAAATAATGACTTGATTCTCCAGGCCTATTAAAATACCTTCTGCCATTGTCTTCATCAATCTTTTTCTCTCGGTCGGATAGTAAAGAAAGAATTCTCTCGAGAAAAAAGAAACGAGGAATATCGGCTACGAGATGAAAGCATTCGTCGTACTTGAATTGATACAACGGTGGCTATTATAGTATTATTATAAATCAGTAGTACAAGACCAGTTTGGTCAGACAGATGAAATAGTGTTTATACCTAAGATATGTTTTTTTTTTAATATTGCATAAAATGTATGCGGAATGAACCTCATAATTTGTACATTGAAAAATCTGTAGTTTAGTTTTTATATATAATGCATAAAGATTACAAATGTCCTTCATTATTCTACATACTCATTTATAGTTGAAGTATTTTACCACATTGTATGATAAATTTTTGTGTAATATATCCATATTAGAACGAAAAAAAAATAAAACAAAACAAAAAAAATTGAAAAGAATTGTGCAATCACTGCCGCGACAAGTATGACTAACTGGAATATTTTGCAGGAGGGAGTGACATATGCCAGGTGGCAAAGAGAAAGAGATGAAAAATGTGAGAAAAAAGAAAGAAAATGAAAAGAAAAAAAGTGAGAAAAGGGGTATAGGCTTAGAGACACGAGTGTGTAAGTTCAAACAAAATATACCAGCCAAAAACATTTTTATATACTAACTCGAAAAATTAATTATTATCAATATATTGCAAATTACTTTATTATTTTTTTTTTTATCCTCCATCACTTATTTGTTTTCTCAATACTAAACAAATATTCGTTGATATTATACCTCTTTGTCAAGATTTATTTTCAGTTTTGCTCTGTTTTTTTTTTATTTTGACTTTGCGCAAAATATATATTTATCTTTGAATCTTTTATCTTGCTCTGACTTTTTTATAATCATCGTATTTTCAAATACTTTCTAATCACATTTCATCATTATTCATTGTTCATTATGCTGTTCCATATTTCAATACCTCATTACGTTTTCGTGTATCGATTTTCATTCGAATTACATTATTGTAATTACTGTTAATAATGTTTCATCGTTGGGCCGATAATTAGCATTATCATTCTAATGATGCATTCCTCATTTATCACCATTATTTATCTCATTACTATTCTCTCTCTCTCTCTCTCTCTCTCTCACTTTTCTATTTGTACATCTCGTTATTCACATTATTCTCATTACCATTACAGTTACCTTTTCTTTCTCAATACTGTTGGAAAAAATATTGTCAAATCCATTTCAAAAAAGTTCATCGAACTTTTTATATTTTGAGAAAGAAATGGAAACCGTGTTTCATATTCTATGACTTTTGACAATTTTCCGTAAAGTAATTTACTGTGTTTAGTCAATCTTTAAAATTTTACAGTAATTCATGTTCATTTTTGAATAAGCGTATGAAGTAACATAAAAAGGTACGCATATTCAAAGGCGTAGTCAATGATAATTATCCTTGAAGCGATAATCATGTTATGTCGTATTAAAATATTACTGATTTTATTGGCTTTAACGTATATTTGCATGCTTTTTTACATTTTCATGATTATTTTATGGAACAGTGAAAAATTTCTTGTAAAATATGGAACCAATTGGTAATTTTACGATCATTTTTTACAGTATAATGAAATCAATAAGAGAATATCAATATAATTTACTAGTGACTGAACAACAGTCTTCGTAGAAACACATTCATGTATTCTACGTCAAGAATAAAATTTTTTTTATCTCATTAAAATCTTCTCTATCATCATCCAAATCATATCTTCATCATCACTATTCTATCTATATTTTGACTGTATTTCTTTCAGCCACATTTATTTCTACTCATTTCGCTGTTTATTATTTTTGATATCTTATCTTCCTTTCTACACGTTATTAAGCTTCTCCATTTTATTATTAAACGATATATACATAAATTTGGCGAAACTGCCAAGTTTACCAAAGTATTGTGTAATTTCATAGATTTTTCGAAAATATGAACTAAAATTATTTCCACAACTATCGCGTGCAAACCAAAAAAAAAAAAGGAATCAACGAAAACCAATGAAAAATTCGATCACACACACACACACGTACATTGCATTCGAAAGCCATCAGAAGCTGTCGTCAAAACGTCAACAAAAGCAAGCCGCAGGCGCACGGCGGCAAACGCAGATAAACACGCCAGCAATAATCGCAAATCGAGCGTCTCTCTCGCGCCGCCCGTGTATGTATATGTGTGTGTGTGTCCCAAGGCGATACACATCGATCGATTGCCAAAGCCCTCGGCCGCACAATAGGGCATTAAGGAGAGAGTGAGAGAGGGGTTGTGCGAGTGAGGCCTGTGTTTAGCATTGCCACAGCAGTAGCAGCAGCAGCAGCAGCAGGAGCAAGCGGTTCAAGCCTGTCAGGTGTCAGAGATGCTTTAGTTTAGCCGCCGCGCCACGCTTCGGTTATCAGACGGCTAATGAGCCGGAGTAGCTGCTATCTATCTTGTCCTCCCTTACACATCTGCCCACTGACTGACGCGCCCCTTCGTGTAAATTTGTTTGCTCTACGACACGTTCTCTCCTTTCTGCGTTTATTTTCTCGAATGCTTAAGGATGGATTTTTATTTGCGGAGAGCAATTTTACGTTTTTTTTTCTTTCGTATCTTGAGAGCGAAGCAGAGATTTCAAGCGAGTTATGTAACGTCGTGCCGTTTATTCTTCGGTTATTATACGTTGTTATGGCGAACGAGTTTGGAAAATTAATATCTCCGGCAAGCAGAATCTTAGCGCAAAATTATGAACACAGAGAGAGAGAGAGAGAGAGAGAGAGAGAATAGGAGCGAAATATAGCTAAGGTAGTAATGGTAGTAGTATCATCTCTTTATGTAAACTCTAACGGCCCTCCGAAATAAATCCATTTACCGACTTTTTATCCTATCAGAGATCAGTCCATCCACTTTACAACAAAGTTTACTCTTATTACTCATCCTCCTCCTACTCCTCCGTCTCTCACTTTCTTCGCTTCTCATTAATTCCTCCTCTCTCTCTCTCTCTCTCTCTCTCTCTCTCTCTCTCTCTCTCTCTCTCTCTCGTCTATTTTTCTTGTCGAGGTGCGGCATGGCTAGAAGCCTCTCTCACTCTCTCTCTCTCTCACTCTCTTTCGGTCGGCTTGTAAATGACTTCAAAGTCAATCAGCTCTTCGAAGATAAGACTCAATGAAATTTTAATCACCAGTAGCCCTATACCGTCTCCCTCTCTCACTCCCCCTCTTCGGTAGCCTCTTAAATCGCTCGCGGCTTGTCGTTTCACTTTTTTTTTCCAACGCTTCGAATTTCGGTTGAGAGCTGTTCTTTTTTTTTATTCGCGAGTGATCTCTCGCACTTGAGATATTTTGCGCACAGGTAATAGAAAGACATTCGGAATTGAAATTCCTTCCGGGCAAAGTTTGTAATAATGAGTATCAAAGTTGAAAAAGTCTGAGGAAAAGTATGTGTGAGAGAGAGAGAAAGGCGTAACAAATAGACATCGTTCTAAAATTACACAGAGACAAAGAGAGAGAAAGGAACGAACGAACCTCGAGACGCGGGCGCGCGAGCAAGAAAGAAGTAAAAAAAAGTTAAGAATAATAAAGAAAGTAGGAGGATATGAGGAGGAGAGAGAGAGAGAAAAGTCGTGGGATATGAAGGGGTTAAGGAGAATAGGAAGAAGAGCGAATCGCCCGCGGGGCTTCTCTCGAGAGTGACGCCGCCACCGCACCGTAGCAAGCCAGCGTATAGCGAATCCCGGGCGATATTGCCATGGAAGCCCTCGAAAATCTGCCGCAAGTTATCACACTTGCGAGAACTCGATTTTCTCGCTCGCTCGACAAGCGTCGCTGTATTATCAAGCGGAGAGTGAAAAAAATATAAAGACGCCGACGCCGTCACCGCGTTATATTACGCTTATTAACGGGATTTTTTTTTCTTCGCGGTGATAACGATCGGGTTAGAAAATAAAAAAATTATAGACGACATAATTGAAAATTGATATTTTTTTAGGATGCATTTTTTTTCGATCGATAAATAAATCAAATTGAAACACTAAGTGAAGGAAGTTAGGAAACGATGCGTTGCATTTTGAATAAGGATATTGAATTCTGATGATAGTAAAAAAAAATCTTTAATGGAACACGCAAACTGGAAAAGCTCTGCCGCTGAGACATTCAATCTTCAATTCTTTAAACCTTTAACTGCTAATTCCATCGAATATCTCTCGATAAATCGAGTAATAAAACTTTGATATCCCTTATCCCAATCTAATAATTCCATCCGCGCTCTCAGTAATAAACGCTCGCCCGCAGACAAATTCTCTTTCACTCTCTCTCTCTCTCTCTCTCTCTCTCTCTCTCTCTCTCTCTCTCTCTCTCTCTCTCAATTCCTCCGGAGCAAATCGCTAATATCAATAGCCGGATGAATAAGTGAGAATCGAAGGGGCTTTTGCCGATCACGTTTACACTCGCTGCACGGCTAAGCGCGATCGTAAACTCGGCTCTCTCTCTCTCTCTCTCACTCTCTGGCGTTTCGGCCAGTCCGATATCGCGTTTGGACCAGACTAGACTTGAAAGCTCGTTTTTCTATTTTTTTTCTCTCTGGGAAAATTTTCGGGTGGATATAGTGTAGTGAGTAAGTTCGAAAAATTGCATGGTTAATTGGAGTGTGATGTTTACTCAAAGTCATGAGTTAGCGAGTGATTTAGCTCGAGATTAAGTCAGACGGGTTATGTATTGAGTATGCAGGATTGTCAAGGGAGATTAAATATTTTTTTATCATGTGCAAACTACTTCGAGGGTATAATGTTACAAATAGAATAACATCGAACTATTTGTCTCGTATATTACTAAGATTGACGAATATTACATGCAATAAATGTGTAAGATTTTCATAGATTTATTTAGCAACAATCATCAAAAAACAATGAATAACGTGGCTTTGAAGATTGTTCCCGAATTTTTATATGTTGTAAATAACTTTTTGAAGTTCTTTTAATTCCACCAATAATATGCATGTTTCACGATTCTGGCGGAATCGGACTACTTTTTTTTCAATACAGTATAATATATTTCATTCTGAAACAAGGTGTCAGGTTGGTTTGAAATTCCGCCGATGAAAGAGATACTTCAATTTTTTTTTTCTTTCCTTCTTGTCAAACTAAGCGTGCTTTTTGATTTTTCAAATGCTTTTTTCTTGATTTATTGCACTACAGTTTCACATTTCAATATTGGCAAATACAGTTTTTTTTTTTTCAAAAACTTTGAAGTATGTGTATACTCAAACCTGGCTCACCTTTATATTTACTTGAATTTTTTTTGTTCAAATTCCGATAATATGAAAAATATATACATCACCATTTTTTACGATAATTTTCATCTGATTGTATTTGAAAAGATATTTTCCTAATACCAATTTTAAAAGTCTTTCTATATTTTTTTTTCGTTGAAGCGAACGACAGTCTCGAAAAAGCAGATATTCTACGAGTAATGTTTTTTTCTCTCTTTATTGTGTGATTGCAGCAAACGCGAAGCCACTGACGTTCGACGAGGTTTACAATCAGAGCAGCCCGACCAATTGCACCGTTTACTGCGGGGGTCTGACCAATGGCCTCACGGAGGAGCTCATGCAGAAAACCTTCTCACCCTTCGGCTCGATCCAAGAGATTCGAGTTTTCAAAGACAAGGGCTACGCTTTCATCAGGTACGCCGTCTGCGTGTTCCACGTTTGGCGAAAATAATTGACCGCGGCCAATTTTTATTTTCTGGACATTTTCTCCCAACTCCCCGGCAAAATCACCCTCGAGCGTACGTGACTTTTGTGATCGAGTTCCGTTCGCGAGGGAGAGGAAAAAAAAGAAATTTTTTTTTTCACGATGCGTTTGGCTTGAACAATCGAGAGATTAACTGTCGCGTTTAATTTTTTTTTGTCTGGCCGGAAGAACGCGTTCAAATTTTTTGAAATTTTTAGCAGACGATAATTATATATTTTTTTTTTGCGGTGTCGTAAGCTTTAAACTTTTCATTTATCTTACTTCAACTTCGTTTATGAAGAATCCGTTTTTCACACCGAATTCCAACTTCGTGAAAACTGAAATACATAATCTTCTTAAAATTTACGAGCTCGAAACAAAAAAGCGCATTAACACGGTCGGATGTATTCCGAAATTAGGCTGTAAAACATAGCCAACGCCGAAAAAAACGGAAAAATGTAGTGCTACAAATGAAAAAGGAGTAATTTGGAACTGAGCTGAAACAAAAAAAGAGAGAGAGAGAGAATGAAAGTTTATTACTTTCAGGGGAGTTCCCGGGGTCCTGGTTCCTTTTTCTCGCTCTCCAGGGTCGAATCAGAATCCAAGTAATCAAACTGTCCTTTGCCAAAGTTTAAATTAAATAGTTAATTCGCAATAAATAACTGCAGGAATTTCAGCTCTCCTTTTTTACTGCTTCGCATTAATTTTCATCGCTCGATTTTTTTTTCTTTCCTCTCTCTCATATTCAAGACAAAGTATTTCAATTACCCAGGCTTGAAACTGCATTCATCACAGATTCTTCCTCTCTCTCGCGCTGAATTCAGCAAAAGCAGCGGCAGCAGCGCGACTTGGACAATGTACACGCGTCCTTTCAGTTGGTCGTCTAATTGCTGGCTTCGGTCCCCATTCTCTCTTTCGCTCTCTCCTCTTGTTCATTCTCCAGCGAGAGACGACGACGGAAACGAAGGTCGCCTCCGGAATGACGAATGGATCCTTTGTCCGGCGGCGCGTCTACGAAGAAAGACTCCGATGGCTACTTATCAGCGGAACCGTCGCTTCTGCTTTTTTCTTCTTCTTCTTCTTCTTCTTCTTCTCGGTCGCTCTCTTTCCTTTTCAAGGGATTAGGCTTTGCCAGATAAGGATCTTGTTATAGGCTGTTTGTTGAAACGATGTTCTGTACAATGTCATTCGCGAATTTTATCATCTGTTTCGAAAATTGATTATAATACAGTTGAGCTTTTTATGAAAAAAATTACATTTCCTGTGTGTAAAAGTGAAGGTCTTGATTAATATCCATGGTAGATAACAATAAAAATAGAAACTCATAACCTTTCCCCTCCACGGAAAAAATTGGAAATGCCTGCTTACTTTTTTTCCGATACTTTTTCAAAATATACTTCACCGTGAGTATATAACCTCGAATGCGTACATTTTTTTGCGATGAAGATGAAGTTTATCGTCTCATATTTACGTGACGTCTTCTCGAAATTTTCCACGGCATTATTACGGACATCGAACTAGATCAACGATTGGATAGACTTTACAACGTATCAGAAAACTCGTCATCAACATCTGTCGACGTCAATAAATAAAAAAGAAAAAAAAAGAGAACATTACAATTCGTCATCACACCCCACCTCTCACACGAATTCCAAAGAATCAAAGAGCTTTCCCAGCTAGAAAATCCCCCCTTTTGGCTATATAGTCAACGCGATGTCGGTCTTTGTCTTTATTAATCTCCGTCGTTGAACAATTTGCAGTAGCGCAGCTTCCCTGACAGTCGTAACGGACGACTGGTGCTCTCTTGCTCTCGTCCCTTTGGATTTCGGCCGTGTCATCGCGACTCTCTCTCTCTCTCTCTCTCTCTCCTTCGAGGATTAATAGAGCGTGGGCTTCTCCGGAGAATTCGAATTTCGGCACCGCGGCTGCTGACCCGTGTCTCAGTCGACCGGTTAATGTATGTTAATGCACCTCTCTCTCTCTCTCTCTCTCTCTCTCTCTCTCTCTCTCTCTCTCTCTCTCTCTCTCTCTCGGTGATCTTTGATGTCTGAGAATTCCGCTGTAGAGCCCCCACCGACTAATTCAATTGTTCGCCTAAGATTAAGACTTAATGCACTGTGCACTCGCGCGAGATCATTGTTCTAATCTGTGTTCCATTCCTCTTTTTTTTAACGAAGCTTCTTTTTAGGTAGGTTCGCATTTGTTGGATTCGATATCGCAAAAAGATATTTTTATTTTCGTCGAACGTTGTTAACGAATACTCTCGACGTTGGAATTATATGCAAGCGAGTCAAATTTAAGCAAAATCCAATCGACTTAACCTCGACACTCTTCCGCTCATCTCATTTATTTACCCGACGTCTGTGGATCCTTTCTTTGGTAATCTCTCTCTCTCTCTCTCACTCCCTCATTCCCCCTTCTCTCTCTCTCTCTCTCTCTCACTCCGTCTCTAATTTCTGTCTTGCTCGCAAGCGCGCGCGCGCTTTCGTGCAATTTGCATTAGTCGACTCGAGCGCGAATCATCATCGCGCAGAGAGAGAGAGAGAGAGAGAGAGAGAGAGAGAGAGAGAGACTCGGGCGAAAATTTGCATTTCGGCTAAGAGTCGCAGTCGAGCGCGTTTGCGGATCAAATTTCGCCGACCGCCGCTGCCGCTGCCGCTACCACCGCCAACCTCGTCGTACGTTGACCTCCCTATATTCGCTGTGTTTAGGCCTTTTTGGTTTCTCCACATTGCTGAAGCTTAAATCCATGGATTTAGGGCTGTGCTAGGATTAATTAACGGATTTATTCATGACGACGTGCATGTGTGAACTGTACTATCTGCATTTTTAATGATACTCCTTTGGTTGGTGGGGGTTGAGAGTTTAATTATCACGTCGTTGTTGTTACATATTCGAAAATTTGATTGTTTGTTAATAACCGCTGCGTACTTCAACATACGTGTAATGTGCGTGGATGGCTTTCGACGATATAGAAGTGTCTTCGAAGGATAATTGAAGTTAATTTGAAGTTTTCGCGAAAAATATATTTTTGTTGCGTAACGTTTGCGTCAGCGATGACATATAAAATGTAAAAAATATTAATTCAATATTACTTTCGGATCGAACGCAGATTAATCGGTGAAACTCTCTTTCGAACGTAAACTATATCAATCGAAATATTCCATATTTCATGTGCCATCCATTTTTATTCACGTTACCTTATATCCCTCGAGAGAACTGTCCTAGAGAGTGGGAGAGAATCCTCGCTCGCAGTTCATTTCTCTCTCTCTTTATTTTTAACTCTGTCTCTCTTAAATAACTCTTCCACTCCTCTTTATCTACATACTCTACTATCCTCTCTCTCTCTCTCTCTCTCTCTCTCTTTTCTCCTTTACCCCAGTGGCACGTTGAATCTTGGGCAAATGCCAAACGGCACACGGCCCCCGCGCTCTCATAATTGAAGGGTCCAATAAATAAAACCCCAGCCTGGTGCGGTAAATAGCGACGTTCATGCATGCACTTTTTCACGATAGAGCGAGTTTTCTCTCTCCCCGCACACACACACACGTTTTTTTTCGTTTTTTTTTCGAGGCCGCGGTTTGTTTTTTCACTCGAGATAATTCCATGCCCGATGCACTTCTAATTATCCCTTTGTGCCCCCCTCGACTTTCTCCTTTTTTTACTTTATTCGCGCGCTCTCTTGATTGAAATCTCGCGAATTGCTCTATTACGTGTTTCTACCATAGGGGATGCATTTGAATTATTATCCCGCTTTTATTTTTCTTCCGTTCAACCTAATTTTGCATTCCTCGCGCGTGCGAGAGAGAGCGAGTTTATTGGGCGAGAGATATATAAAAATTGCCAACGTTCGTAAAAATGGGCAAGAAAAATCAATTATCGATAACGGGTTTTTGGAGCGTGGGAGTACAGCGCAGTGGAGGAAGAAAAAAAGAAGAAAGAACGAAGCATAAAACGCTGGAGTCGCAGACGCGTAAAAGTGGCGCGATCGCATAAAAATCATTCTCTATACACAATAAACCTTCTCTCGCGTGGCGGCGGGCGATTTGCTCTCCGGTCAAGCTCGAAATAAGGCTCATCGTTCGGATGCCAGTCGCAGAAAATGACCTCGCGCGTGTGGCTCGGCGAGCTTGTGCGGTTGAAAAAAAAACTTATACGGGGGAGCACGTTTCGCGGTTGTATAACTGTGCCTTTGCGCTCTCCGACTTTATTTATTTTTTTTTTTTGCACGAATCAGGAAAACTGAATAATTTTTTTTATAATTGAATTTTGAAGTTAGTCGGCTAATAGTAATTGATTAAATCACGTAGAAATTCTATTTTCAAGCTTACCGATGTAGAATATCGAATCAAGTATGACAACGGTTTGATATTCGAACGATGAGTCGATGTCTGACTAAAATTTTATTATATCACTGAAACGGATAAGAAATTTTTCTAGGAACGCTGATTATTTTATGAACTAGAATTAATATTCCAGATCAAACCTCTTCCTCGCTGCGATTGTAAAATAAATACATTCGCTTTGATTTTCCTGAACTTTCGACCGAGTATTGCAAAATATTCTATAATTATTTGACGAACGAGGATATCCGCAAAAATGAACTTTTCGTTGAAACTTTCAAACGGGCAAAATTTAGTCTGTCCACATGTCTTTTCATACACACGCGAAAGTAAAAAAATCCCCGGTGAAAGGTCAATTTGAGCAAAGCAGAAAATAGCGTCGGAGAGCCGAGGCTAAGATGAGAGACAGATTAATAATGTGGGGTTGTGTTCTCCTGCGTGTATTTTGTAGGTTTTCCACGAAGGAGTCAGCGACGCACGCTATCGTCGCCGTCCACAACACAGACATCAACGGCCAGACGGTGAAGTGCAGCTGGGGCAAGGAAAGCGGAGATCCCAACAACGCCCAGCAAACTGGACAGGTGAATATACGAGCGTTCTCTTTTCTTCTTCTTCTTCTTCTTCCACGTTGCTTTTTCGTTTTGTGCTCTTTTTTTGTTTTGTTTTCTTTTTCTTCGCTTGCATTTGAAAGACGTTTCTCTACTGCGATCGTATACCATCGTTTTTTTTTACTTTTATTTTATAAGATTCCATTATGTTATTGAAAAATGGTGTAATTAAGTTCCCCGAGAGAAATCACTTCAGAGGATTTTTCAATTAAAGAAATTATAGGAAAAGTACCTTGATCAAGACGTTATTTTTACTTCTTTAATATCAAATTTAATTACTTTATCGAGCTTACTTCATTTTACATTACGTAGATCTTACAGGGACTCTTTTTTTAGAAAAATTATTCGTTTCTATTGGCTTTTAAATGAGGACATTTCACGTTATAAAATAAAATTCAAATGAATTTCCACGTTAGACATTATTCATTGAAATTGATTTTTCACATTCGGTTCCCTTCATCTTGAAATAAAAACGTATGTTCAGGAATAATGTAAAATAATAAGTTTCTGTTTCAAAATCAAATCGGTTGTAACCTCACAAAATTAAGATAGGAAATAGTCTCATTCGATATCGTCGGTTAGCAAGGTAACCGAGAGAGAGAGAGAGAGAGAGAGAGAGAGAGCTAGCCATCAGCAAGCATCTTTGCAAGTTGCAATCCCGAAACGCGATAGAAACTCGACGCGCGTCGAAGCTAATCTCGTGGTGAAGACTGACGGCTAACGCCCTCGCTTTTGCTCTCTCTCTCTCTCTCTCTCCTCGCACTCTGACCTGCCGCTCTCTCTCTCTCTCTCTCTCTCTCTCTCTCTCTCTCTCTCTCTCTCTCTCTCTCTCTCTCTAATGGACTTTACGATTATCGGCGCAGCGGCCGTTACGTACCGCGATAGGAGAGATGGCGTAATGAATAAAGCGGCTGAGCCCGAGATGGAAATGGCCGAGGTAGATCGGAAAAGGGCGGATTTTTTTTTCTCTCTCTCTCCCGAGTTACGATATTTCGTCGAATTGCTTTGACAATCGAATCGAACTTTTTCAATCGTACCTCGTCGAATATTCCATTTACCGTATACAATCAACGAATAATCGAAACAAAAAAATAAACCCGAAAGCGTTTAATAGAAAAATGGATTCATCAATAGCACGAGTTAAAAGCAAGCCATGGACTTTTTATGAACGCCTGACCTATTATTGACTTTTCTACTTACTCGATATCTTGGCTTATCGTTTACGATGTTCAAATACCTACTATTATCGACTATTGATAATCAATTGCGAACAATCATTAAGTGTCGAAGCTTATTTATACATATATCTCATAAAGAAAACAAAATTAATCTGCCTCTCTCTTCGCTCAGCAAACTATGAGAAGAGAGAGAGAGGCAGAGAGAGAGAGAGAGAAGAGAGAGAGAGAGAAGAGAGAGAGAGAGAGCTCCACACGTGCACACTTGCTGATAGCGACTCTAGCGAATCGACGATGGAACATCGGGCTAGAGAAGAGCGGTGAAGGGGGGGGGCAGGGGGGTCCGCATAATAATCCGATCCGGAGCGGCTTCTCGGCGTTGTGGGAATAGGGATCAATTAGGGCGATGTCACAGTCTGAGTAACAGGCTCGCGCGCGCGTATACCCTTTCCGCGAAAACGAGACGAGAGTTGAGTTCGAGTATAGTGATATAGAGAAGCGTCTGGGAGAGCTTTAATCGGCCGAATTATGGAGAGGAGAAGTTTATGGACATCTCCACCTTTGCGTCGACTGATTCTTTCGAATGTTCTTGCTTTTATCGCGAGCTAGCCGACTTTGCAGAATTTTTCAGCGCGTATTTTGCCGTGAGTTGTTCGAGGCTCGTAAAAAAAGTCTTTGAAGACAAAAAATTCAAGCTGAATTTCATTGTTGGCATTGCGAAGATTCTATAGTATTTTCATTAGAACGCGATCGTTTGTCCAATATTTCTCGAGTCAAACGCAAAAATCACATCGAAAAATATCGAAGATCCGTACCAAAAAAAAAAAATTCAAAAAAATTATCCGCTGTATGCTCGATTTTTTTCGTTTTACGAAACTTTACGTCCGAACAATAAGACGAAGATAAAGACGCTGTACGCGAAGCCAACGATATCATTCGCGAAATAGTCCGACGTATATATACATATATAGTCTAGAGGTTCACTACTATTCCCACATCGGACATATCCACTCGTCCTAACGGCGCTAATTGCTAAGAGACCCGGATAGACTACGCGGAGAGAGAGATAGAGAGAACCCCCATTGCGAGTCCTCGCTCTCTCACCCTTCTTTGCCCTGCCGACGACGACGACGACGAGCCCTTTACTTCGCATCCGCTGGGAGAAGAAGAGACGAGAAATCACGTCATTTCTTTTCTCTGATTTCAAGCCCATTGTCGCTACTTTCTCACCCCCCCCCCCCTTCCTTCTTACCTCTCTTTGCCTTCACCACTCCGAGAATACTTTTGCTCGACTTGAAAATCCGATATCGTTCTTTTAAATATATGTCACACAGCGTAGCCTTCTTCTGCAAAAGTTCGTTCTCGCAAATTAGCAGTTACTATTGTACGAGACATACGTAATACTAACGAACGAAATATTGATTGCAGGCACTGTCGTCGGCCACGTATCCGTATTACGCGGCAGCGGCAGCAGCGGCAGCGGCAGCCGCTGGAGTCGCGGGTGTCGGTGGCGTCGGTGGTGTTGGCAGTGCTGGTCAATTGGGCTACTGGTATCCACCGCAATCATATCCAACGACGGCCACGCAGATGCAAGCTGGCGGCTTTCTCCAAGGGATGCAAGGCTACACGTACGGCCAGTTCCCTGGCTATCAACAAGCCCAGTATATGGGGTGAGTGATATGTGTATATAAATTTTCGCCGATTGAATAATTATCTTACTGGCGCGCTCTCTCTCTCTCTCTCTCTCTCTCTCTCTCTCTCTCTCTCTCTCTCTCTCTCTCGATATATGGCAAAGTTGGCTTTTCAAAGTTTCGTCCGAGCCGCGTTGAATTGTTTATTACTTTTATTATGTGCTCGCGCGTGTACCTTGCGAAATATATATATAGCGCTTGCAAAAGTTTTATAGCAAAGAGCCGAGCGGACGCTATTTCCATGTAAAGTTTTTTTTTTCTTTCGAGTGTATATAGCGGGCGGTGTATCGGGGAAAGTGTAATTTCTCGTAAGTAGTGCGTTCAACCGTTCTTTCGGACAATAAAAGTCAATTATTCTGCTATAGTCAAAGTTTTTTGCTATACGCGAGTTCTGTTCTACTGTTGAATATTATAAAAATCCATTTAGCCGATTTTGTCATTGAAAGATATCATCTTTTTTTATCTCTGCAAATCGATTTGGAAAATTACAATAACCCCTTGTTTCGCAAAACAAAACGAAAAATTATTTGAACAACAGAATGGGAATGGGAGTGCACGCGGCTGGTACAGCAGCGGGTTGGGGCCAGGGTTTGCCCGGTGGTCCTCAATTGCCACCCCATCACGCGACGACGGTATCGGCGCCACCAGGCGTCCAAGCCGCTCCGCCACCACCTCCACCACCAGCGCAAATGATGGCCTATCCAATGCAGCAGTTCCAGGTAGATATAACAAAGATCGATTATTCGTAAACTTTTTTTTTCTATATATATATA
>JAWWMK010000032.1:15288391-15318292 GCA_035047105.1 Galeopsomyia nigrocyanea | reverse complement strand
TATATATATATACACTTTTTTTCGGGCTGTACATCGCACATGGCGCGCGCGAGCGCAACGAAAACAAAACAAACAAACGACAACAACAAAAAAAAAACAACATTCAACTAGCACAGAGACGCGATTCGTTATTTTTGTAGATTCCATGAGTGGTTGCGCGGCTGCTGAAACAAAGTGTGTGACACCGTCGTGTTGCGCGCTCTCTCTCTCTCGTCCCGTGTAAACGTACTATATATGTGCTGTGTATAAAACAGAGAAAGAGAGAGAGAAAAGCAAAACGCGCAGCGCTTTGTTGCGACGTAGATGGTGGATTAAAAAAAACAAACGACATAACGATTAGCAAAGCAAAGTAGTTAGTTAGTTAGGTATTATTGCGATAAACAGAACAACAGCAACCCAAACAAACAAAAAAAAAGTTAAAAAAGTAAATTAGCAAAAGCCGGTTCTCTCGCTCTCGGGGGCCGAGGCAAAATTCGACGATACGACAACGAAATCGGCCGCGCGCGCTCATGACTGTATAACTAACGGTTTATCTTTCTCACACCGCGAATTGAGGGACGTGTTTCATTAGGTATATAATAGTCCCACGGACAAATTTTTTAGCGAGTGGGAACAAAAGTAATTGGCTCGTGCGATCGCTGTGATAAGACGAACACAACCAAAAAAAATGATGATGATGATGATGGTGATGGTGATGAAGAAAATGAAAAAAAAAAACACAAAACATAAACGTACTTTTGTAAGATCCCCATAAGCTAGTATTTTCGTAAAAAAGGGAAAAAATGAAGTCGAACGAGCATTTATTTTCGAATATTAAGGATGCTTTTTTAACAGGCAAGAGCATTTGTTGACTTTCCTAGTAGAGCAAAAAAATTTTCTATTCACATTTGCTATATTTTTTACGGAGAAAAAAAAATAAACAAACACGTAAAAATAAAAGAGAATAAGTGAGATATAAAAACTCGGTTGCAGCACCACCGTCGTCAACTACTTTTTCTCCCGAAAGGTGCGACGAAATGGGCAAAGCCTATCAAGTCGTTCATCTCCGCGAAGAATTACAATCATCAATAAATAAATTTTACCGACAAAGTGAAGAATGCCAGTCATATTCCGATAGACACATATTGAAAAAAAAAAACAGTAATAATAAACGACAAAGAGTTACTTCTAGTCTAAGGCACACACGCGCCAGTCGACGTTTTTAAACCGAACGACGCTAAAAATAAAAACGTACACACAGACTTTTTATAACGAAAGAATACAGAAAAAAAAAAATTTTTTTTCAGTAACGAGTAGCCGAGGACGACGTCTGCGTTTCGAATTTCGACTCGACCGTCTACACGCATGTGTGCACTCGACGCAAACAGAACTGTCACGAGACTCGATTAAAAGAAAAAACAACACGCGACGTACGCTGCGGACCTCGAGAGGCGAGATAAAGTAAACATAACGAAAAAAAAAATCCGTAGATAGACACATAATTGCACACAGCACGAAAGTTAGTGATTAGTCGATGAGTAAGCAACAAGAAAAAAAAATAACGAAGAAAAATAACGTACACACACAACAAAAAATATATATATATACAACCAAAAAAAAAATGTACTTAAGGAGCGAAGAATTTCTCTCGTGGTCGCGTGTGTCCCGTGCTGTCGCAAGCTCGGGCGGTTTTTTTTCCAGTTTTATTCCTTTTTTTTCCTCTCTGACTAAGCAAAAAAAAAGTGGGAGAGAGAGAGCTCATGTGTGTGGCGAGACGCGTCTCCTTTCGCCGGGAATCGCGAATCCTTTCATGGTTGGGCGAACCGCTTGTGTCACGGAAGCGAATTGCAAATTTTATCCGAGAGTATTTTTGGAATTCACTTTTGCCTGGATCGAGGCGAAAGAAGACGCGATCATTGAGTGATCAGCTAGTTGTAACGTTTATAAAAAAGAAAAAGAGTTTTTCGATGATCTTGTCTTTGTATGAGTTGTAATAACAATGTACATATACAAAGAAATATTACGGTGTTGAGTAGAAACTTGTTCAAATCTAGATATGAAAAATTGACTGTTTTCTGTTAGTTCTTTTTACGATTGTGAAAAGTGATGGGTGCCCGCGGGTTTGAAATCACGGCATTCAATAATTTACTGATGAACGTGTTCGCGAGCAGCAATTAATTACCAGATCACTAGTAGACACAATCATCGATCCGATTCCAAGTAAAGATAAACATCGCAGAAATTTCTTTGTTTCGGACATTGTTATTATTTTATAACTGAGTGAGCCGATAAGATTAGCAATGGTGAAAATGGTGTTTGAAAATGAAGATAAAAGTTAAGAAAAAAAAGAACGCACTGCGAGCGCGCGCATATATATCTAAATATATATAAATATATATATTGTAATAAGCCTTAATAAATGCGGTGTAGAAGCACGGGCGACGATGAAACAAAGAAAAAAAACCAAATGTTATAAATATATAAATAAATCTATTCATATACATAAAATGCAAATATATATAAATATATAAATATACATACGTACAGATATGTATACACGTATAAAGCGAACAAAAAACGAGAGTGTGTAAAAGCGGTGAAACTAAACGTTGAGAGTGTAAAAGATATATATAGAAACTATATATATATGAAAATATATAGATATGAACATATATAAATGAATATATATATATAATATAAATTGGCGTATGTGAAAGCGCATATGACATATAGAGATAAAGTAACTTAGGAAAAAACAAAAATACAAACATGCAATTAAAAAAAATAGGGGAGGACAAAACATTTAATCACACAAATTGCGCAAGTAAATACGCTGGAAAAAAAATTATGTACATTATTAGTTAGACCGAACAGACGTGAAAAAAAGAAGAAAATTATAGTAACTACAAAAGAGATATTGTAGCTAATTTGTTTAGTTGGACGCGTTGAGCCTCGGAGCAACAGAACAATACGAAAAATCGTCGGACGTTTTATAAGGAACACGTATATAAAAAAACAGAATAAGTATATAGCATAATACAAAAAAAAATAAAATAAAACGATAAATCCGCTCCTTCGAGGCTCACACGCGAGATTTTTCCTTCGGAGTCTCTCTTCAATCCTGTGTATAAAAATAGAAGAGAGCACAAGCGAAAAAAAAACGAGAGTAGCGAAGGGAGCCTTATAGTAACTAAGGCACGTCAGACTTTGATCGAGCTCACGCGAGCACGAGTAAAAAAAAAAACATAAGCTTTGCGTTAATTCGAGCGCGCAATGAGCACTTTTTCTTTTTCTTTTTCGCGCGGTGAGAGAGACAGAGAATTTTAGCCGTGTAAGGTGATAAAAAAACTCTATAAACAATCGAAGTAGTTTTTAGATGTTGATATGGAAGCTGGATTTAAATGGAAAAAAATATGTATAGACGAGAGGTAACAGATATTTAACCTTAAGACACGCACACGTACGCATACACAAAACACTTGCTTAATGATTAATGTTCGTTTTAAGTTTAACAAGGATAGGATAATTTTTAGATTAACGGCGGGTTCAGGCAAAAATTGAAAGTTTTTTTGTTGACATTTGTTTTCTAGCTTTGATATTTTACTTACCATTAGCATTTCACTTACTTATAACTGTTAAGTTTTGATAAACTGTTCAATATATTCATGGTTACTGTTACATTTCGTGTAGGAGTCGTTGAAATAATTTAACGAAAAATCATGGTAAAAGTAAACGTTTGGAATAATATATTTTTTTCTTCACATTTTTCACAAGAGAATAACGCGCCTCTCGGATGTACGACGAAATAAAAAAGAAAAAAAAAGCGAGCGGAGAATAAGTAGAATTGACGAGAGGAAACCTTAGATTCGTTCAAGTTTTATCGAGGCTCGGTGGCTCGGTCAGTAGGTTAATGAGACGCGAGAAATTGCCGCAGAGCCAGAAAAGTAAAACACTAAAGATAAGACGTATTATAGCGCGAATCTATATGCGCGCATTTCGCGACGTGCTGATGGAAGTCCTTAAACTTTTCTCCTTAAACATCCATTCGCGTGATGTACTTTTCTTCATTTCCTTTTGTCTCTCTGATGGAGATGCGCCCAGGCCCAGACACAAAGATTTTCGCGATAAAGAACGGTGCGCGCACACATTTCAGTTTCTCGAGCGATGAATGCGCGTAGGGAGGATTTTACATTTTGTCGAGAGAGAGAGAGAGAGAGAGAGAGAGAGAGAGAGAGAGAGACCATAATGTTGACTGGAAAGGGAAATCTTTTCTAAACACTCATTTCTCATCGCGGAAGTATACCGAATGATTTTTTATGCAATCGTTAATTTTGCGTTGTTAATTGCGCGGGGAGGTGACGATCTAGTTAGGCTTAATGAAGTCTTTTATATTTCTTGGTATGGAAAACCTTCATTTTTACTTTTTATATAACTTGTTGAATGATAAAGCAAAAAAACGAACGAATAATTGAAAAAAATAAAATATTAATCTTTTATCTCGAATAAACAAAATAAAAAAAGATAATGTGATAAACACGAGAGAGTAAATGTACTTGAGTTATTGAGCAACTTAATGATGATTTGAGTGGAGTATATAATTAATGAAAAATAAAAAATAAAAATTGTGCATGCAGAACGTTATGTGTTGTAGTGACTGTTTTTACGACTTGTTAACTTTGTTAATGTTAATTGGCGACACGTGCGTGGGTGAAAACCTAACGAGTGATGTTACGTTCTAGAACTTTATCAATGGAATCGGGTACAACAATCTAATCTTATTTAGAAATTTTATACTCGATGAAAAATACCAAAATCTGTTTGATACTTGTCAATCTTTTTTCTTTGAATTTCCGCTACTTTCGCAATTCCCCAATCATCGTCATTCACTATATTTAAAAAAAAGAAGGAGAGACAAATATTTTTCTATCATCATACCTCTATCTAAAATAAATTCTACAAGCAATTGAATGTGAACTATTACTATCCACGTAAAATAACGGAAAAATTATACTTCTAGTAACGACTTCGATCTCTTCTTCTGACTGGTAAAACGAAACATGAATATCCGCGTTAATATTGATTTTAATTTGTAGGAAAAAAATGTGTTTGCGTTGAAAACTCAGCGTTAGACGTCGATCTTTTGTTTTTTTTTTAAACTCTCACGCAATTCGACGAATTCTACTAGAATGGGCATATTAACATAAAAATGCAAAGGAAACGTTATTTCACTCACATTATTTTTGGATGACCCTGACTCTCAATTCAGAATATAATCATCAGTTGAGTCTATGATTTAATGTACTTGAATGAAACTTTTTCTTCAGTTTCAATTTCATCCGCGTTAACTTCAATTCAAATCGATCGTTCATTCAACATTTTTAATAATCGAAAAAAAAATAGAGATATAATATTTTTGATAATCTTATATCAAAGCGTTCACCAACGAAACCATACTTTTTGGCAAATCGTGCAACGAATTAAAAACTTTAACAGGGTTATCAATGTAATTTGCAAGAGAAAAAAAGTTTTTTTACATCCTATCAAATTATAATACTCACAATTACGCGGATTTTTATCATTGATCACGTTCCAAATTCACTGATTACAAAAGAGAAGAACTTCCGAACGATTATTTATTTCGTTTTTTCACGAACATTGACGCGACAACGAAAGAAGAAAAAAAATGTTCACTATATAATGAAAATGAATTGCCAAAAATATTTTTGAACTAGAGTGTATTTTTATCGACGTAAATGAAGGCGCGAATGAATCGTCGAGGGAAGAAAATCTATCGAGCATCAATAAACGCATATCACTCATATTGAGAAATTGCGAGAGAGATAGAGAGAGAGAGAGAAAGAGAGAGAAAGTAGGCGACAAAACGTTCGGTTGAATAACGACACAAGGATCATGACACGTAGAGTGAGAAAGATGTGAAAAGATGATCGAGAATCAGACAGTCGGAAAGCCTATACATATAGAAGCCAGCGTCGAATTGCGTGAGAAGGAACGATTGCCAACCGCTTACTTATTACTTGCCATGGCGAACATGCACACATTCATACCTACACAGACAAATATATATATATATATATACACACACACGCGCGCGCACACGTAGATAGACGTATAGCGAGCACCGAAAAGGGATATATGGAAAATATCCTGGCCCACTGAGATCCACGTGAATTAGTCCAAAAATGTAGGTGTACGACAAGGCAGAAGCAATTATCAGAGGAGCGACACTATTTTTCGTATTTTTCACGAACGCATCGAACGAGTTTTTCCTTTATTCTTTTTTTTTATCCGTTTTCTTTAATTTTTTCTTTCCTTTTCATTGAACGAAAGTACGAAAAATGCTTCGTCTGATGTCCTTTTGCAGTATAGACTACGACAAGCGAACCATTGTTATCCATTATATAGATAAAATGAAAGAGACGAGCAGATAATTATAGGCAAAAATGAACATTAGATTAGAAAGCCATAGTGTAGCGTATAGGCGTATAAATGAATTTAGCGGATAAATAAACGTAGTTAGATATCATAGAAGTGAATAAGTAATCGTGATATAAAAAACAGAATCAGTAGATAATAGTGCTATCAGAATTAGTCTGCAATACAATTGTCTTTTCTTTTTTTCTTTTTTTTTTGTGCGCTGCACTCGCGATACGGTATTTTTAATGAATCGAAAAATCAAGATGAAATTCGTTGGTTTGTTTTATTCGACTTGTAAACTTTGAAGCTTCGATTATCAATTCGTTTCCAAGTGCAGCGTGCAAAAAGAAAAAAGAAAGAGAAAGAGAGAAGCATATATAGAGAAACGCGACGAAGCGAATGATGGGAAAAAACGTGTATATTAAAAACGTGCGTAAGCGTAATCGTGTAAACAAAATAAAGAAAAAAAAAGCATAGTATATAAAATTAATCACGTAAGAGAATTAACCATATGGCAAAACGTGTAATACTTGAAAGCTTTTTGTGCGGATAAACGACTACGAAGATTTTCCCAGGTACGGTTTTTTGTACTCGCACTGTAATCCTCACAATCATTGCAAAAAAGATAAATAAAGCAATTTTGTACGGACGCTCGCGTGCACGCGCATGGACAAGTAAAAATAATTCGAAAAAAAAAATTAATTATTTTTACCTCACCATATTTTGTAAGCGTATACATCGATTTATGCATTGAAAGCTTTATCAAAGCAGAGCAATCTTGCGAACTAGAACACATGCAAAAAAAAAACAAAAACCAATTCCCGTAGATCCGTGCGAGATGCTTCATGATATTACATCGTTCGTGTGGTTACACATATATATGGAGAAAAAATATATATATATCCAGATGGGCGTACGATGCTTTGTTTAGAATAATTAACCGAAGGTGAGCGTTGGCAAGTGAGGAAAAAAAAACCAGACGGGTGCGCTCGAGGCTCGCAATACACTGTGTTATAAAAAAAATACGTTAGTTCTTAAGCCACAGAGGAGGTTGATAAAAAAAAGGCGGGACGAGAGGCATGCGAGGCGTGACTATAGCCTATATAGACTATATATCGGATAGATCCTCCCGCAAGAGAACAAAAAAAGGAAGAGAGAGAAAAAAAAATTGATAACGCTGTGTGTCTAGCTACACGTGTATATAAATTTACTCACTGTCATACACATACAAACACATACACACATGAAAAAAAAATACATGTATAAGCATATAGAACGTACGCGAGGTGAAATTGTGTGCTCGCGTGCGTGAGAAAAGTCGGGATATAGGATATTGATATATTAACATATTACAATCGATTCGATACATTAGTAAACGACTCACGTGCGCGGGCTGTATACGACGCGCGCATCCCGCAACGAGTCTCGTTTATTACTCGATCGCGATTGATAATGCGTGACTAGGAAAAAAATTATTAAATGTAGCACACACACACATACGTTGGTATATTATTATCGATTAGAGAATAGAATATTTGCGAGATGGTTTAGCTGATGTGAATGATGAGACGGAGAGAAAAAAAAATAAAAAAATAAACTTAACGACATAAATGAGGCGTCCGATTTTTAATGATCTGCTGACAATTATTATCCCGACGTTCCTTTTTTTCGTTCCACGTAGGTGAAATTCGTATGTATTTGACGATATTTTATAAGCACGAATCCAGGACGGTTTGCCGATTTTTATACATATTACTATTTTTCAATGACTATCAGTATAAATATCTTTGTATTGTGGTGTATATTTTTTTTGAATGTTTTTTTTTAAATCGGAGTATATCTCGATAACACGTAAAAAAAGTATTAGTTACCGACTGAGTAAACTACTGTCAAACGTAGTCTTTTATTACCTGTAACATAAATTTGCTAATTTTTTTACTATGCCATCTATTTGTTAATTATTATTCTTTTAGATAATCCGATATTTTCATTAATCAAATTCTCTTGTGTATGCTTCTTTATATCATTTTTAATAATTTTTTTTTTCCTATTAAACCTTGGAATACCAATAAAAACTTATTTGATTGTGTCATTCATGATTCAAAAAAAAAATGGTGTCAACTTTTTTTCAAATTTATAGTTAATTTATATACCATTTAGTGTAAATCAACAAACGGTGCAAATTTATCTTTCCATTGATATTCTAAGGTTATTTTATGATATTTTAATTTATTTGTAAAATTAAAAATTCTATATTTGTTTTGTACTTGTTTTGAATTTATCTTTAATCTGTTTTTACTGAAAACAAAATGTGGTTTTTATAAAGTTGTACTGTTAAGAATTTTTATAAAAAGTATATGGAGAGGTTTTATAAGATTTTCAGCATTAATGGTCACTTGTAAGTGTATACGATATTTTGGTTTGTATAATTTGACTAATGCATGATATCTCTTGACTAGTAAACATTATGTCAAATAATTGAAAATGTTAACTTTTGTATTATTTAAAACAAATTTTTTATTGACTTTAAATTATGAATAATTATTAACAAATGGTCATAATGGCTGATATCATAGGAAAAGTTTTTCAAAAATCACTCAGTTGGTAATATCTAAATATCAATTCGTTCAAAGTAAAGTGATCTATGACTATTCCGAAATTAAAAAAAAATATTCTTGGAATATAAAAATTCGCCCGTATAACAATACCCAAAATTTTCTTGTTTTTTTAGGCGAGTTTGGCTTAAAAAGCTCGGTTGCCTAATAAGTGCAACTTATCGTTCTGGATGACTTGGCATATCACACGTTCCACCGTAAGTTATAAGGAGTTAGGTGCCTTTTTCCCGTTGACGGCGCACTTGAATATCTGTGAACCACGGCAACACGACTACGGCAAATAAAAAAAAAAGAACGTTCTGTCGGAAAAAGAGCAAACGGTCAATCGAACTAATCAAAATAGTTGAAAGTTGAAAAGATATTTAAAAAAAAGGAAAGAACCGTGGAGGAAAAAAAATTCGAACGTCCAAACTTTGTTATTGAAGTTTAAAAACTTCAAGAATTAGGTGGCAAGTTAAAAAAAACGCGGCGAATATTTAGTACTAGTATTGTTTTTTCGTCGGCACCCGCGTGGACGCTAAAAAAAAAAAGACTAATCCGAAAGAGTTGATTGCGTTAAGAGAAAAATTAGGAAATAAAAAAAATAACAAGACTTGCAGGCGAGTGGATGACTTAATTAAGACAAGCCAAATGAAGGTGAAAATAGGAAGGAAAACCTGAATTTGCTTGCGCAGCAAGCGGCGTACTGTATAAATACACTTCATTAGAAAATATATTCGAAAAAAAAATACAAGCGCGTGATGTAGTTAGAAATCATTGTAATACAAAAATTTTTTGGGGGACGAGGAAAGAAAGAGAAGCGTCTTTACTTTTTGCTCGTTAATCAAATGGCAAGCCAATCAAAGCATTAATCAACTCAATCAAAAGTTAAAAAAAAAAAATGTTGGCAAAAGCTCGTCGCTCCTCTCTCTTTCCCCCTTCACCGCGTGCGCACTCTCAGATGAAAAAAAAATGCGTTCATATATGATTCTACATAGACGTGTTGAGAAGTCCGAGAGACAAGCGACACACGCGCACACGCGACATTATATAGGCAAAACGCAAGAGAAGTATATACATACTGAGGAAAAAAAATAGTTAATAATGAAAAAAAAAAACGGCGCCCGAGCCACGTGGTGAAATGCATACACATCCTAGTTGAGAGAAAAGATGAAACAAAAAATACATTGTGTGCGAGTTGATGTAGTTAGACAAACGAACAAACAAAAAAAATTGATTAGCAAAAAACGCGCCTTTGAGCGTGCATCGGCGCAAAAGTGTGCGAGCAGTGACGTTTTCGGAATAAAAAGGACGTGCGAATGTGTGCCAGAGCGAGAGAGAGAGAGAGAGAGAGAGAATAAATAACAACAACATGTATGATATTATACATATGCATAACATAGCGTAAAAACTATATTATAAATAACGAACGATGAATATAAATATATAAATATATATAAATAATATACAAAAAAAAAGTAAACAAATTATAAATATGAAGGAAGTATATAAACGAGGACACAGGATACCAAACAAAAAAAAACAACCGTTAGACGTAAGGATATAAGATATTATTATTATGATGTATGGTTGGTTTATAATGTAAAATATATTATAGAAAATGTATTCGAACTTGTTATAAATTATTTCCTTTATGCCCTATCCTTTATCTACATAATCATCAGAATTTTAATAAACACTGCATTACTTTTTATCTTTTACGAATAAACTTTCCTCCCATAATTTATTTTACGATTACTTTCTTTATTATTTTCTCTTTACGGACGTACCTTTATACATTGAATTTGAGATATAATAATTTTTACAACATTCCGAGGTAAGTATATTATGCTCGTTATTAAAGTTAATGTAAAAAGGTAATCCTCCTGGAAATATTTATTATAAAAAAAATCGAAACGTTTTCTTCTATTCTGAAAATAAAAATTAATGAAACCATGTATAGTTAAACTAAAAATGCTGATTTATTAAAAAAAAAGACGTAACTTTTAAAAAGACAAAGAAAATTTTCATCCTCGCAAAAAAAAAATACACCGGGTAATTTCGTACAGTTATCTTCAAGTTTTATTAATAAACAGTATACATGCACCGACGATCTTGAAAAAAAGATAAAAAACACGCGAAAGCATACGCGTCGTGTACAGCGACGGCAACGTAAAAAGAAAAAAAAATATGCACGCAAATTGCCTACATTCAAGCCATCGCAATTACCCGCAGGATCTATCCTTCCGTAACGAGTAGCCAGCCAATGGCGACAGTTTCTGGACACTCGTTCGGTCGCTCGCTCGCTCTCTCTCACTCACTCTCCTCGATACAGAACGCCGGCGCTGAGGGTCGAAAATCACCGGCTGAACAAATTCTCGCGAAGCGTCCACAGAGGTGCAAGCGCAAGAGAGAGAGAGAGAGAGAGAGAACCGGATAATTATCGTTCCTACGCCTTCTCTCCGCGTTTCGTAGCCTCTCGTTAAATTGAAATGCGCCTCGTTTTCCAAAATATCAGGCGCAAGCGCGCCAGTGAGCACGGCATTCCTCAAATTAGCGCGTTTGTCTCGCGTTCTGCGCGATTCACGGTTATAAAATGCTATATATAAAATCACGACTGCACTTTTATTTTGTTTTTCACCTGGAATTATTCAGCGGGGATTTTAAACACTGGAAATCAACGGTTTTAATTCGTTAAATTACTTTTTAATTGATAAATCTCATACTTGTTTTTAAAATAAATAAATAAATATTTTATATATATTATTTCTTGAATTTCTCGATCATCATTCCACACTTCACAAAAGCTAAAGTATCCCATTCCAAAAAGATGAAGCGAAACAGCGATCAAAACGCTCATAATTGCGTGATCAAGGTATAGCAGTAGGCAGCCGATTTTCAGAGGTGGAAACCGACAGACGCGCTGACGTGACATACACGTATTCGCGTGCCTTTCCCGTGTAACGCGTGCGGCTTCGCGAATCGTATATTCATAAGCGCGTACGTAAACGATCTGTGAAAGGGTTGTAAGTGTGTTGAAGCTCTTTAAAAGTCGGCTTTTTGTTTGCTTTAGTGTTCGAATGGAAATAAGGAGGGAATAGAGTTCTGCTATTAAAAAAAAACTTTTACACTTTTTTATCAGTATGGCTCATTTCCCTTGGGTAAACATTATTTCATTTAATATAACTAGACATTTCTTTTCGAAATTATAAGAAGTTGGTAGTAAAAGGTTTTGAACAATATCAGTTTATAACCTTTCCAATTTAAATGTCTGGTAATGGTGAAATATTACGAAAATTCCAACCTTTTTCCAATTTATTCATTAACTGTATAATTTTTTTTTACCTGGATGAAAATTTTTTCTTGTTCAAAGCTATACATCTTTTAGGAACATTATATTCTCGGTTTTTCATGTTACTTCAGAAAAATGCTTAACGATATAATGTTCATTAATTATTTTCTTAGAATAATTAAAATAGTTTCAAATCAAAATGTGCAGGATGTAAATCATTTAAAAAAAGACATCTTCTACAGCCAAATATGGTTCAGCGATGATATTTCTAAACATAGTACTGTTTTAGATCGAAACATAAAAAAATGATTTCCTAATATAATGGCTTTTATATAGGATTATTTCACATCTGCACCCAACTTCTCAAAAAAAAAATATTTTTTACGATTATCAATACCTCGAAGTATCTTGCAAAATAACACTCGAAAAATATCCCTAGCACATTTCCATTACCGATGCACCATTTTCCAGGAGAAACGGAAAACGATGCCAAATAAAAGTTACGATCTCATATTCGCGCGAAAATAGAAAACGCTATGATAATTTTTTTTTATGTATCATCAAAGCATGAAAATTCAAGTCTGTTAAATAAAAAAAATTCCTGCCTCTCTCACACACACACATACATACACACGTGGAATACATCTATACACATTGAGCATCCAAAACTCTCGAAGAATTTTACGGTTGCTCCATAAACTAGGTAATTATTTACGCTGTAATAAAAAAGCTGCAAAAAAAATAAAACTGAAAGGAAAATACCTCGCAACAAATTTTATTGGCTAATAAAACCAAACAAAAAAAGAATAACGTTATAGAGGCGAGAAAGTACATACCCCGATCGATCGAGGGTGCATTTTTTCCACAGAGAAATTCCTGGCCTTCCAACGAAACTAAAACTACAGAAACAACAACAACAGCAACATCAACGAAAAAAAAATACACGAAGAGCGGTAATAACGTTGGTCTGGGTCGAGTGTGTGTGTGTGTGTGTGTGAGAGAGAGAGAGAGAGAGAGAGAGAGAGAGAGAGGGAGAGAAGCTAGAAAGCCCTATTAGGCTTTGGGCGAGGACATCGCGGTATAAAGCATAAACTACAATTAGCGGTAATCCGCGTGACACGGGCATGCCACCCTTTGCGCATATTAGAGCATTAGGCAGAGTCGTGTGTCATTTCGAGACGCGCCATACCGAGAGAGAGGCAGCTACCTGTATTACGTATTTGTGGCTTTACCCCTCGCGTATACCCTTCGGTTGAAAAGGAGGCCAATCAAACTCACTGATAATTACGCCAACATGCGTTCTCCGATATTAACCTGTGTCGACTACGTACGTCTATGAACCGGAAAATTTATTTCATCAATTGTCCAAGCTGATATTTCGAATTGGTTGGTTGCCTGACTATACGTAGATATCAGCTACTGATACATTTAGTGCTTTTCCTTTAATTATATTGGCTAGACTTGCTCGCCAATGAACTGTTGAAATACTTGAGGACTTGGATGCTCAATATACATAGCTTTTCGATTTTATTAAATTTTGATCGGTTGAAACTGGAGCGTCGGCTATTGAGAGGATTTATATTTTATGCATTATACTTTTCCTGGATAAAAGACACTAAGTTGTGCTTTCAGCATGAAAATTGGAAGAAAAAAAATGTAAAACTCATCAACCATTAAATATTGAGATCAAGTTTTTATTCAGCCCGTTATGATAACAAGAACTTTTATTTCCTAGAGGCAACTTTCACTGAAAAAGAATTTTTTTATCAAACTTTTGAATCTGATGAATGTTATAGGTAAAAATCGTACGTACTCTGAGTCGTCGTATAGCGTTACAGCAAAAAATCTTTGATTAAAATTTGAATAAAACATACGTATCATATTTGTAAATCGAGCAGAAGCAAAAAAAAAACTTTATCGGATATCCTATTGAAATCTTTGAATCTGTCCTAATTAACTTCGCAAAGCACATCAGCCGACCAGAGCAAGAGTCGCACCATTGTCGAGTCGCTCCATCCGAAACCCGTAGCTCAAAAATCTCTTTCCGTAGCAATTGCGACGATATAAAAAAAAATATATATACACAACGAAGTAGCAGCAGTAGCGAGACGTACAAAGCTCAACGGGAAGCAAAATGAAAAAAGTCTCATTACTTAAGTCCCGCATAATCCTTATAGTAAAGCGCTCGTTTAATTAAGTTAATTAGATGGTTTTCTCGCGGGGTGCACTAACCCGATTGTGAGCTATTTTTTTTCTTCCTCTCTTTCTTTCTCCCGTATTTGCTGAAAACGTCTTTTTTTTTTTTAATTTTTTTTTAATTTTCTTATGCGCGCGTGCAGCGTCACCTGCTTTCAATTCACAGGCGCGAGGCGCGTTAATCCACGATTTAATATCCCTTTTGAAATGGCTGCGCCCAGATGAATACTGAAGCCAAAGCCGCTTTAACGTGTACGGCCAAATATTTTTGCTGCGAGCTAAATCTGTTTTCTAAATGCGATAAGTTTTGTGTTATCTTTCGCAATTAACAGCGTGATAGAAAGATCCAAAGAGCCGGGGTGAACTGAAACTTTATCATCTTTGAAAATATTATTCAGACGCAAAATTATTCGTAGCAACATTTTTGGTGCAAAAAATTTACTTTTATAGGATAATAATATCTTACGGTAGAAAATTCAACGAATAATTTGCAAAGTCAAATAAATAATCCTCTAGTCAAATAAGATTCCTCTCGTGTACACAAATTTCAAAAAAGTCTGACGCAAGCAAGCAAACAAGCCAGAAAAAAAATACAAGTATAACGCTCGAGAGAGAAAACGTTAAATATCCCGAATTGAAAAAAGAAAGTAAAAAATACTGTGTGCTCGTGGCAAACAATGCGTCTCTCGGTTTTCACTCGAATATTTTCGTAAAAAGATATATATTGGCCATCGGCGAACAATTAGCAAATATGAAAATGCATCGCATTGGCCGTGGAACGCATAATGCTGCTGAATTTTTAAAGCCGTCGGCAACGCAAATGGGGAACAATGCGTTTTCATTTCATTTTTGCCTTCTCTCTCTCTCTCTCTCTCTCTCTCTCTCTCTCTCAACCTCGGCAGGCGCATACGCTTCCAATTGCATAATAATGACATTTAAATAATGCCCTTCCGCCGAAATTATATTCGCGTATACAGGCAAAATCAGATTCGAGAGAACAATAATTTCGACGGGAAATCTGCTGATGGCGAACGAATATGTATATGCAGAGGGAGAGAGAGAGAGAGAGAGAGAGAGAAACTAAGCTATTTTGATTTCGATTGCCAAACAACAACGCGAGACTGCGGCCATACTCCATTATTGAAACGTTGAAGCGTAAATATTTTAAAATCGAAATAATTAACTCTCTCGAACGTGTGTATACAGTCAAGTTTATAAACTCGGCTAATTAATTTCCGAGAATACTGGACAAAAACCGAAAATAACAAGAGCATGAAACAAAGAGCTGTTGTTAATGATTTTTACCGTAATGTTAAAAATGTCTGATTGAAATGCGTTCGTTTCGTTGATAATTCAAAAGTGAAGTGTAAACTTCATATTAATAAAACGTACGTATTTCGTTAAAACGGTGTCAGCTCAATTACTCATCATTCATTGTGAACGTATTAATTACATAAAGACGTGAAATTCTGACATCGCTTGAATTTAAACTAGTCATCGTCTAGATAAATCTCAAACTCCCGTACGATTTCAATTTAATTGAGAGTACATGCTTCAAATAATAACTTAATTTGACCAATCAACGAACTATTCCATGCAGTATTGAACAATAATTATATGAAGTAACTGCATATGTACCCCGATGGAATGACGCTGTCCAATATTGTTAATTTGATATGATCAAGTGTCGATCAACAATCATGTACATTGTCGAAATTTAAAGATATTTTGACTTCATTCGATCAAAATGGAAAGCTGTCAACAAAAAAAGGCCGAACAAACAGGAGAGTTACAACAACAGACGCCAGGAGTGGATGCAAACCAAGCGACGGAGAGAGCGACGTGCTTGCATTTTCGCTCCCTTACGCAAACTTCGCAGCAGCAGCAGCAGCAGCTCGATAAGCCGTGTATACGCTCGGCGCTAATTTATGTTAAATAAATATTTGCTTCTCTCCCCCTCGTCTATACAGAAGAGGAAGCCGGGTGGGAGAATGTATCGTCGCGACATGACAGCTGTGGTGATGATAGCGCGCGCGCGAGCGCAATTCATTGTTTACGCCGATAATTAAAAGCCAGCGTGTTTTATCGTGCCAATCGGATGTATAACCGGACGAATTAAAAAAAAAAGAATACACGAAGATGAACGCCAGTCGAGCGTGAATTTACGGGCCTGGCCAGGGGGAAATGGAAATCACCGCTGTCGTTTATTTTGCTTGGCTGCTCTCGTGGATATCGTCGCGGAAGGGGACTAGAGAACTGCGAAGTGTTGATAAATTTTTGCGGTCGAGTTTCGATTTTCTGCCTTTTCGTTATTTATTTATTGATTTTAATTTTGATTCGATTTGTACGTTTATGAGCAAGACTGGAAGTGTTGAAATAATTATTTGGATAAAGTGAATATATGTAGCTTTTTTCCTTTCACGAGAGAATAGATTGGTTTTTGTTTTTGTATAGAACAATCCTAGAACTTTTTAACTGCCGATAAAAAATATCAACTTCACCTATTGAAACTTGACAGCTTTTAATTGACGATTTTTTTCCTCTGAATATTTTAAGGTGGTTGTTACTATACAACTATACATAGGATAAAAATATGCAAAATCTCGTTTCAACTTTAATCTCTGAAATTAAATCGATCGATCACATAACGAAAAGCATTTATTCTTCGATGCCAATCAAAAAGTAAACAAAAAGCAAAATTGGCTCGGCAATTGTCGAAAGAATATAAGCTCGCGCGAGCGAGAGAGTCGACCTCCGTATTTTCGGAGACGTGTAATTTCGCGGCGACCCAGACCGAGCTCGTACACGTGATTATTGTCAGACTAGAATTTCATCCGATGTATATCGCACTCGAATAACACATGTTTTGCCGCTTGCGCAGGGTATATAGACAACGAACGCGAGGATTGAGCGCGCAAAAGTAAACGGCAGCCCGTCACGAACTTTGCGAGCGAGCGAGCGAGCGAGAGAGAGAGAGAGAGAGAGAGAGAGAGAGAGAGAGAGAGAGAGACAGAGAGAGAGAAAGGCGATAGATTTCCCATTGTTGGCCGACCCTCTGCGATGCCAAACAAGATAGATACACAAAAATGTAATGCCTATCGCCGTAGCACGAAATAACGAATTAAAGATTTTTATCGTTTCGACGCCGCCGCTCTCTATATCTGATCGTTATATCGTCTCGACACGGATACTCTATGAAAATTTTGCTGAATTTTTACTAAGGTAGGTATTTAGATATATAATCCCGTTGCTTGTATATAAAAATATCGTGAGTAAAAGGATTAGAAAAAAGGATTAAAAAAGAACTATTTTGCTGAACTAAAATGAAATATTTTGAGATATTGGATAAATCTTGTATGAAAAATAATATGTTAGTTTTTTCAATTAAAACGTTATTTATTGGTCAAATTATATGGTGAATTTAGTTAGTTTAATTTATTTAGTTTTACGAAGCTCATGTGGATTATCGTGTCTCTTAATAAATTGTATTATGTTACTACGTTAAATTGTTGTAACCACTGCGGAAAGTAACGTTTTATCATAAATTCAATATGTAACACACACACTTTATGAAAACATGCCTCCCGTAAAAATTCCTTTGACCATAAAAGTATTTTTTTTTTTAAATTATAAACTGGCATAATTTATATCTATCGTATTCAAGACATGCTGAAGATTTTTTAATGTTATAATCTGTGATATAATTTAGATAAAAATAGTATAGTCACAATTATTATTTTGGGCAGATGTATCGAGAGATTATTGTAATTTCACTATCAACATTACAATATCAAAATGGGATATTAATCTAGGCTCATTTTTTAACACTTCAGCCAAACGTGCCCATCATTAATTCTGATAAAAATTTTCCTCAGAATTTTCATCATTTACCATATTTATTCATTGACTCACTCAATATAATATCGGCTCAATGAGTTATTTCAGACTCCGACCTTTGTATTATCTAGTAAAACGTGAGTCGATAAAGTGAGTTCCAGTCGGTATAAGGCCGCAGCAGACGGTATAGTCTTCATTGACCATCATATCGTTTACCTGCTAGTGGAAAGGTAGAGCGTGACATTGAAGTAAAAGCTTGAACAATAATTTCAAATTACTTATCAAACTATATAAAACCCTGATGTAATGTTGTAAAATTGTACGTTCATTTAAAGACCATGGCATTTGAAAAAATTATCTGAAGAATCGTAGATACACATTTCAACTTTATCATCAAAAATCAAGACTTTATTGAAAACTCTCGCTCACTGGCATATACATGTTTATGATACTTGAGTTAATGAAATATTGTAAGTTTTCAAACATTTACTTCATGTTTTTATTATACAAACTTCATTGAATTTTATTTGGTATTTTTTCATTGGTGAACAAAGTCATCTCCTTATAGTTTTCAAATCTGTCGAGATCCGCCAAGCCTAGATCTGTTTTGAATTTTTCAATAAAATCACTCAACTTGCAGCAGTAGAAGTAACCGAATTTAGTCTTATTGTAATCAGGATTAGCTTTTTCGCAAAGACTGTATTTCTTGCAAACTATATATTCATCTCCTGATTTTTCCACTTGTGTTTTAGTAAGGTAAGGATTGTTGACTACGAGAAAGCAAAGTCCTTCTTTGTGCGTTTTATCAACAGCACACTTGAATAGTACTTGTGGTACAGATATTTTATCATCTAGTATGAGTAATTTTTCATGATCTTCTTCACTGTTGTTACCTTTTTTCTGATCAGATTCATTCTTCAACTCTAAAGTGCCAATACCACCAGCCCATACATCAAGTTCGCTGTCTTTTTGAAAAGCCAGATGGCGAATATATTCTTCGACGAAAAACCAATTTCCCGGTTGGGCGTTAACCTGTTGCCACATCGGTACTACGTTAGCGAAAAAGTAAGTGCTGTCTTGTTCACTTTTATAAAATTTATCGGCCCTCGCTATCAAATGACCTTTTGCTAAGAATTTTCTATCCTCTACAAATATAATTGCTTTAATATTATCGCTACTTCATGGTCAGAAAAAATATGTTGAGATATAAATAAATTAGTAGTTACAAACAATTGGAAGATATACTTATCAAAACAGACGAATATTTTCTAGCTTTTTTATCATCATCGACCAAATTCAAAATGATTTTAAATTGGTTCTCCAGATCGTATGGTCCTTTGGGACCCATGTGCATTCTCCCATATAACTGTCCAGTTTTAAAAGAATTGCTACCAGATACCTTATTCCTATATTTTTCTTGATTTACAGGAACGATCACCGCATGCGTCCAAAGAGTTTTAGCTTCATTTTTGTCGTGGCATATATCTATAGTCTTGAGAAAGTTACCATTACCAAGATCATAGCCTATTTTGTAACGTTTGCCACTTCCGGATTTCTCATTCACTTTCCTCAAAATTGCACTTTCGGATGTTCCTTCACAAGAAATATTCTTCAAATGAATGATGTTGTTATTATTTATGTCGGCGTAGTTGTAAACTTCAAACTCGTCATTTTTTATACATTCGACACTTTCTATCGGCCGGCTGGGTTTCAATTTCGTATCGTAAATTCGCAAAACTCCGGGTTTAGTTATTTTAGTACTTTTTCGGTTAACCTTGCCAGGACAAAAGACTTTAAGATTTCGGCCTGATGGTATTATTATATTCTCTGGGTCTTCTAACGTAGGATATATGTATTTTGGAACTGATCCAGTTTTGTTGAGAGTTACGAGAACTGGTAAGTGCTCTCCGTGTAGATCGTTTTTCAAATTAATTTTACAGAATTTACGTGTAGCTTGATAATATTTATTAGTAAAAATAATTAAATGCGGTAAATATTTCAGCATAACATGATCATGATGATACTTCTTACTTGCATGTAGTACTTGGAAATCTGTTAGACATAAAAACAACGTAGCAAAAACTATTCTAGAATATTCATACATTTTCAAGTAAAAAAAGTTTCTGGTTTCTTTTGATGGCATAGAAGTCGCGAATACTACAAGAAATCTGATCGTGATTTTACTTTAATGAACATACTTGTAGCAATGAAGTTTAATAGCCTACTTATCAGTTTTAAAAATAAAGCTTTGTGCAAAATTTCAAGTCTCTGGCCAGCACGCAATCTACGACATGTTTAAAATGTTACATTATTATTAAAAAAATCTATGATATGTACAAAACAACGCTGTATTTATTTAAACGAATCGACAATAAATTGACTAATTAATAAGAATTTGAAGTCTGTAAATTATTGAGAAAAACTCAACGTATAGAAAAACTCATTTTACTCTTATTCATTAAAATATTTTATTTACAATATAATTATCACAAACATTGAAACTTGATTTTATTTCAGAATTGTATAAAAATATGCTGATGTGCAATCGATTGCTCTTTTCAAACTTGTAAAATCAAATTTGACATTGTTCAACGCTTAGTATTTTATTTCACTTTTTCTATTATTAATAATCTAATTTGCACTAACGGGATTTGTTGGTCCATCGTTATAAGCCTGAAAAAAAAATTAACGCTTTGCATATCTGTTCCGCATTTCTAGTTATCGAGAATTAATGTAGCTTTTGTGTTTCATACATTTTCAGCAATACCCCGAAGGTGATCTGCCATAGCAGGGCCGGTCTGCTGCACCATTTTTGTAAGATAGCCGTCATTTTTTTGTAGTAGTAAGTGAGGATGATCATATTCCGCTACTTCGCCGTGATGCATAACCAACACTTTATCACTGTCCATTATTGTGTTCAGTCTATGGGCAATCGTTAGGACAGTGCATTCTTTGAACTGATTTGAAAGACAAATTATTAATATACACAATCCGGTAAGTTTGATTAGCCTTTAAAAACAATTGAACACTCACGTTCGATCTTATTGCCTTCTGTATCAGAGCATCAGTTGCAGGATCAACATTGGCTGTAGCCTCATCCAATATAAGTACTTTGTTTCTCTCCACTATAGCTCGAGCGAGACACAGCAATTGCCGCTGGCCAGCACTCAAGTTGCTGCCACTTTGATCGATCAGTTGATCCAAAGACATGAAGACTTTATTAAGTTCAACATCTTGCAATGCCGCCCAAAGACTCTTATCGTCGAAATCGTGAAAAGGATCAAGATTGTCTCTCAGCGAGGCGGAGAAAAGCATTGGCTCTTGAGGAATGATGGACAAATGACTGCGTAAATCACGCAAACCTATGCTACTCGTGTCCACTCCGTCTACGTACAGTTTACCTTCGAGTTTGGCAAGACGAAACAAAGCAGCTATTAGGGAAGATTTTCCAGCACCGGTTCTTCCCACTATACCAACCTATACGAAAGTGTCATCGTTAGCTATCAATTGAACAATCATAACTTGACTAAAGCATTAAAAATGATTAATTGTTTCTACCTTCTCTGCAGGTTTTACGTCGAAATTGAGATTCTTTAAAACAGGATCGACCGCGTCGGTGTAGCGAAGATACATGTGATCAAACTTGATTTCTCCCTTATTAGGCCATCCTTTGGCTGGTTTCTTGTTAGGTTCACTTTCAAATGGCCCTTCTTGCTCTAATTTGGTGAACTGGAACAATCTCTCGACTGCCACCATTTGCGTTATCATCTCTCCGGCCATCTTCATGCCATGCTGTAATACTCCAGTTAGAACCAAAGCTTGAGTAATAGCAAGACCAACGCTTTCGGCTGAAACTACAGACTGGCTCATCACGATGAAGCTAAAAGTAACGGCAGCGACGAATGCAACAGATACTATGTCTATCCAGAGTCCAAATGCAGTCGTGGTCGACAATACCAAGGAATAACTGGACGTGTGCACATCCTGGAGGTTGTCAAATTCTTTGGCAACCATTGCTTCTGCTCTGTTTGAACGAATGGTTAGTAAACCTCCCAAAGACGAGTTGGCATGGGACAACACTGGACTTTTGGCTGAAGATAAATTTTTTTAAATATCATTCCGATCGGAGGATAGGTGATTTTATTGATATAAATATTACCTACCATTGCCTTCTAATCTCTTGATACTACGAGCGGTAGCTAAATACATCACTGCGATGTTGTAGTGGAGGAATGCCATAATGATGACTGGAACAATCATCCACCAATTGATCATAAGTACTTGTATTAATGTGCCAATGAGTACTGAGGCTACTTGCAATGATTCCACCATTGCAAGCGAAAAAATCTCATCTACAGCACCAAGATCCTTTGAAAATCGATTGAGAATTCGTCCTGAAGTGTAAGATTCGAATTAATGGAAGTTAATATAGTGACTATTTATATTTATATAGTTTTTTATTTTACCAGAAGAATTTGCATCGAAAAATCTCATAGGAGCTTTCATAATACAACTGACCATCATATTATGAATATTATAGCTAGTACGTTTGCAAATCTTGAACAACAAAACGCTTCTGAAAGTGGACATGATAACGCTTCCTAAAACTAAAACTCCGTACACGTACAACATAAAATTTCTGTCCAAGTCTTCTGGAATCTTTGTATTTAAAGTTCTATTAGATTCCGAAATTGGTTCTAAAGTAGTGGTACTTGTTTCGTTTGTGTTGTTATTTGTCAAACTCTTAGCGTGAGCTTCTTCTAATCCAACCCTAACAAAATACATGAGTTTGTAAAAAAAAAGTTAATTTTTTCAATGTTACAATTAGATAAAATTGGTCATACCAGTGGGCTATCCAAAAGTCAGCGCCATTAGCCACAATTTGGGCAATTATGATGCTAAGAATTAGAACGAAAAGTAAAAAGAACGAGCCGCTCGCTTTAAAATACTTCCAATAGAGAGAATTTTTTACTTTTCCTTGCGCAACTAATTCCTGAGTCTCTTTTGGTTCATCTAAGTTTTCATCTTCCAAAGGTGGTGGAATATCCAAAGTACCATCCTCTTCTATAACTGAAGCTGCATCTTCTAACACTTGCCCCTCCATCGATTCGTTTTTCTCCATATGTTGAAAATGCTGCTTGTAACTTTGAAAATTATCATAGTTTCCTTGGAATTCTACTTTTCCCTGACAAAAATTCAACGATCATTACTAAGGCCTTTTGTGACTACAGAATATTTACATACAATTCGATAATTTATGATGTACCTCATCCAAATAAACGATACTGTCTGCATTCTTCAAAAACTGTACTTGATGTGTAACTAAAATACGAGTTTTATTTTTTAAGTACCCATTGATACAATCTTCAAAAAGACGTTTCGCAACTCGCGTGTCGACAGCTGAAAGTGGATCATCTAGAAGGTAGATGTCGGCATCTCTATAAACAGCTCTGTTAAAAGAAACAACATATTATCGATTGAAACGTTTGGAAAAATCCAAATTTTTATTCAATTAGATACTCATGCAATGAGTTTTACCTTGCCAAATTTACCCTAGCTTGCTGCCCTCCACTCAGTAATGAGCCTTTTTCCCCTACAAGTGTCTTATCTCCGTGTTGCAACTGCTCGAAGTCATCAACTAAACAACAAGCTTTTGTAACTTTTACATACTTCACTTCGTCGTAGGGTTGACCAAAGAGAATGTTATTTCTCACTGAACTGTTGAAAAGCCAAGCCTCTTGACTTGCGTAGGATACAGTTCCTTTGGTGGAGACTTGACCGGTGCTCGGTCGAAATTCTCCTAGGATTAATTTTAGAAAAGAACTCTAGAAAAGGAGGACCAAAGATTTGCTGATCAAAATACACGGCGCTATGGTTGCGCTTTATTTGGTTTAAGCTAAAATTACCAATCGAACCGTTTGAAGTGCAAAATTTGAAATAGCATGCTAAAATTACTTTACCTTTCCAGCTCCAACCGGTCCAACGACTGTGCATAAAGTTTTACTTGGGATTTCAACGTTAATGTCGTAAAGGGTATTGGCAATAGCATCATCAGTCCAAGAGGCAGTGAGTTTCTTTATTGCTACACTACCATCTCTGTTACCTTCTTGTTCTAACTTTTTCGATGATTTGTCTTTATCTTCGGTTTCTTCGAGAAGTAAAAAATGCTGCAGAAATAGAAATATTATTTTTGTTTTGTTCCTTTAAAGCAAATATAGGATTTTAATTGAAAACCTTCAGGAAATTTCATTTGTAACTAACACTTTAAAATCGAGTATAAGTAAAATTTTCAAATAAAAATTTGATACTTTAGCCCGGAAATTTCATATGTAAAAAATATAACTATAAAGTGAAAATTAGAAAAGAAATTTGATTTAAATTCACAGATGTTATTTTCAAATGAAAATATATCAGCTAAATTTACCTGCACACGTATAACTGAGACTCTTGCTTCAAGGTAAAAATGTAAACCTTTAGGGAATAGAGCAGCCATAATGACCTGCATCGTTCCATAATATTGGGCAACGGCAAAGACTTTCTCGGCAGTAATCACATTATCTAATGAGACATATACTAAAATTGTCATGAACAATGCTGTGCGTTGAGCGTAAGAAAATAAAGCCCATGTCGTTCCCTTCAAGTAATTGGCAACTGCAATAACTTCTAGTTCATACCTTCAAATCGTTAGAAATTGTTTCAAGCATTAGTGTTCTTGTCATTGTAGCAGAAAAAAAATCGTATTTTTAATTTCGTGTTGAGAATTTTTTTCGAATGAATATATCTTGGATATTTGAGGAATGTTTTGAAAAAGTAGCATTGAATTTATTTTGAAAATTCAAGTGAGCAATCGAAGAAAAATTCATGTTATCCGAATAGTTGAATAACCATCAGACCTGTTCACATTCCCAGGTGTTATTATAGTTTTTTGTGTTCTGAATAGAAGGAAAAAAATTTAATAACGTACTTCCTGGCAAGAACAACTAGTTCCTTGAATACAGGCTCCCAGGTATACATCTTGATGACGCGTATGCCGCTAATGAGTTCGTTCATCAATAATACTCTTCGATCGACTCTGACTGCGATTTTACCTCTAAGCCCGTGAATCAATTTACCAAAGTATACTGAAACGAAGCTGCAATTTAATTCGATTTCAAAACTTAACGAAAAAGAGGAATTCAATCGACGAATTTTTACCTTGAAAAGGGACAGTCTGTAATGCCATAAACATTACTCCGAAAATCGCCGCCGTACCCATGTCTCTCCAGATGAGGTAACCGACCAGGACACCTTGTATCGGCATCAACCAAATGTAATGAAGGAACACGAAATAATTTTCAAGTCTTACGACATCGTTCGATAGAATGTTTATCGCCAATCCACCAGCAGCTTTACTCGCCGAAGCACACGACAGCTTCATTATCTGTGAATTAACGCGATCTCAAGTTCGATGAAAGAAGAAAAAAAAAGAAGAGGTGATAAAGCTTCAATCTGCCACTAATAAGCGTGACCATGACGCATCTTTCGAATTACAATAATACAATCTCGAAAAAAGGATAGTCACTTGACTCTAATCAAGTCCAATGAAGCGGAGTAGGCATAAAAAAGCAATTGAAAAGCGTATTGCAATTGAAAGAAACGTAAATATATACCACCGCATACTTTTCTGTAGATCAGAGACGAACACGCAATCCTGAGTCGCATGCCAAGCTCCCGAGCGTGAAAAGTCGTTTGACAGAGTACTATCGACTCCAGCACAGTTAGTACGATCACACTCGAAGCGAAAATCAATGCATCGTCTATTGTCGTTGTGGATCTTGGTGAGAAGTGGCGAATCAAGAGACCTAACATATACGGCTGTAAGAGTCTGCAATAAAAGTCGAACGAATTGAAGATGTTTGCGCTGAAGTTTCTCTTGAATATGCAGTTTAACTTACTTGAGTACAAGGCACATAAAAGCAACGTAAATGGCCAGGTGCATGAAAGACCAACCGAAAGTTTTTTCAATAGCTTTCTGAAGCTTCGGCTTTCGCTTTTTCTTCGCTGCATTGTCGAGTTCTGTTTTCCAATTTCTGAAATAGTTTTTATTAATAAACTAATATCATAAACGTGACTTAAAACGCATTTATATAACTGAGATAATTCGTGTATCAATAAACAAATTTTTTATAAACGTGACTTAAGACGGATTACGCATTTATATAACTGAGATAATTCTTTTATCAATGGTATTTTTTAATCAAACTTCCAAGGATAAATGAAAATGCAATGGCAAGTTGCTTAAAGAAAAAGCTTCAGATAATCATTTAACTTATTACATTAATTGTACAATGCAAACAATAATTATCACATTTCATTCTAGCTATAAATCGATGACTTTTTAATATTCATACGCGGAAAACAGATCAAATATGTATTAAAATCATTTATTGTAACTAATCACTTTTTTATAAATTGTAGGCTTGGTTGTAGACGATGATAATTTTCGGCATATTTTCAATAAATCAAGTCATCAAACAGCATAATATTAGCGATTCATAAGAGCATTTTAATTGTTTCCTTATGCTATTTTCCAGTGCTGGTCTTCAACTAACAATGACATTCAGCAAAAAATTACATCGGTCTGCAATTGTGAGTTTACTCAACATCGTGGAAGTATAAAGCCACGAGCTGATAAACATTGAACACACGTGCGAATCACTCGTCATACGCGTGATTTTCTTCCTACATTTTCCTTCAATATCTCGACAGATTTACGTTCAACCAACTGGTTATTGTTGCGAGCGTAAACATGTTGTAGTGATTGTTAATAGTACATAAAAAATACCAATCTATAATACACAGCAAAGAGATATTTAAATTACCTTTCTAATTTGTCACCGAGCAACTGACTGGCATCGTTTGGCAAAACATTGTGAAGATCTTTAAATTCAAGATCATGTTTCTTTCCATACCAAAACGTAGGGAATATCCAGCTGTGAATAATGAGAAGTGCGATTATTGACAATGACGAGCAGACCATTAATAAGAAAGATAAACAATGAGCCTATTGTCTGTGCATAAAATGAAGTGGATTTTTCAATATGCTTATTTAACTCTCTATTTTAGCGACATTATAATATTTTAGTTATAGTGCCATTTCACGACTTTATACCATTTTATCATAGGTTTTTACTATCATCAAAAGCTGAAAACCGTAAAAGTTTATTTTATTTCACGACGATTAAACTACATAACGAAAAAAGGGGGTCAGAAAAATAAATATGAGTGCCAATCATAGGGACAGTGAGCATTTCCGACGATTATGAAAGCGATTTTGACGTCAGAGTTCTCTTAATTCTTCAATTAGATCAATCACAATATTTTGAGTTATAAATCTTGTGTTCGCGACCAATCGAGTATCACCTTGTCTAAAAAAAATATTGTCACTCGAAAGAAATTACACGTGGCAAACGTAAAATTGTGTGGTTAAGCATTACCTACTTAAGAAAACTAGGTATACGTAAGAAAAGTGAAACAATATCAGTTTACGAGCAACTAAATGCGTGAAAGCTCCCTGTTGAAAAAATCCATGTGGAAAATGATGTGGAAATTCCATGTGGAATTCCACATAAAAAAGTGACTCCATATGGTTTTTCCAAATGGAAAAAATGACTTTCTATATGGTTTTTCCACATGGAAAAATAAATTTCGGATATGTTTTTTCCACGTGCAATTTCCATATGGAATTCCACATGAGCCATATGGAAAATTCACATGGAATTCAAATTGAAGCTCACATGTAAGTCATGCGTCTACGCTGCAATTCATATCACAAGACATTTTGTTATCCATGCAAATGATTTATGACTTTCTAATCTGTTTGACATTAGGAAGTCACAGAGTTGTTAGGTGTTCTTGCGAAAAATCTCCCAAGATAATTATCGTTTTTGTCAGATTCAATTGCTTTCTCAGTTAAGTATGTCATCTAACAGTTCGAGATGCTGCCTCTTTCTTCGAAATCAATTTTACCGTTATCCGAACAATTTCAACGTAATTTTCACCGATACGGTAACGCGACCACAACGAAATATTTCTAAGTCACTGATTATGCATTTGAAAAAAAAAACCAGTCGACAGTTACAAGAGCTTCGGCGTGACATTTTTTCTCTGTGTGGCGTTACCAGTGTAACTGTTGCATTTTTTCAAATCATGTATTTCCAGAAAGTCGCGGACTGTTGAATTTTCATACTTTAGTGTAAAGAAAAAATGTGTCGTTATCGCACGTTCGCGTTTTGTTGTAATCTTATGTAGCAAAGTTATCCGGATGAATTACAACAATAGTATACTCGTAGTTTTGCGAGAAATAAAAAAAATCAATCGACGAAGTACGAGGAAATAAAATGCATTGAGTACATCTATTGTGAAGCGTGAATATGTACGTCGTAAATAACGAACCTACCAGCGAGTATTACAATTTTAAAATTATCAACCAGTATACCGGAAGTCATTGAAACACCGATATCACAGTATTATCATCCGTTGAAAGAGACAAGTCGTACAGAAAAAAAAAACTACTTTGAATTATGTATAATGCAAAAAAAACGAGTATAAAAAACTCACCAAAAGAGTAACTTGCTTAGGTGATTAGCCTTCGATCGTGGATTCGGAATATCGAATTTCTGCCCGGTATCCATTATACGGTTTCGAAAAATAACGCAGCAGCAGCTCGAGATATTTTCGCACGATTACGAAATTTTCAATAAATCATCACAGCCGAACTCTCTCAATTTCGTAGACGCAGTAGCAGACCGATGGGAATCAAACTCTTCATCAAATCAAACCCATTATACGCTTTAACGTTTGGAGCAATCGATCGGTGCACACACACACACACTTGACTATTTTATCGCGCGACACACTTTCGATCGCAAAACTCGTATAGATACGGCAATCGTTTATGATAATTTCGTCTACTTAACATGTATCGGAGAAACCGAGAATGAAAAAGAAAATTCTTCACTACCGCACTCAAACCGGAGATTGAGCACACCGAAAAGAGAGAATAAAAATCACAACCACGAGTGAATCGTGGTGAGACGCGAAGGAACTCGCGACTGGCTCGCCACTGCCAAGCCAAAGATATCACACAGCAGCGAGTGGCAAGGCTGCGCCGCGCGAGCGGCGTTAAACGCATCGTCAGCTGGGAAAATATATATAACGTTGCGTGTACCGCGAAAGAGCGAAAGAAAGAGAGAGAGAGAGAGAGAGAGAGAGAAGTCCACGTGCGAGCTCTTTTTTTTTATTGGAGTGCGTTCGCGTTTAAATATATACGCGAGAGTTGAGTTTAATTGTCACTCACAATGCGTCTCTCTCTCTCGCGTGTGAATCATTTACGTCATGCAGGCGCGCTCAACTCGTTCGCTATATAGACTATACGTAATCGTTCAATGTAACGGATATATCTTAAACTTTAAAGAACCATGGGAATCTCTATATGCCCCCTTACGAAAAAAGTAAGCAGGAAAATCTGCAAAAAATTCTGCAGAATTTTTTGCAGGAAAGTCTGCACATAATCCTGCAATATTCAAG